>JAPDVR010000007.1:50157985-50897985 GCA_026230005.1 Gila orcuttii | reverse complement strand
TCACTAAAGAGGACTTATGCCCTTTTTCAAAGTCTAGTTCTCTACTAGAACAGGTTTTCATGTTTGAATGTTGATTATTTTCCTCATATTCTCCATTATTGCGGCTCCTCTCTTCTCAGTCTGTCAGTAACGCTCTGTTTAGTTCCTGTCTCTATGAAGCCCCTCCTTCTGAAAAGCACACTGTGCTCTGATTGGTCGGCTGGATCAGTGTGTTGTGATTGGTCGAGCGCTTTGAGTGTGTTCTTCTTACTCAGTATTTTTGTCTAGTCCAAATATCTAGACATTCTTCAATCAAGATCCATTTACTAGATGAGTAAAATTACATAAGATATTATGTCCTGTTTTCCGGGGGAATTAATCAAAATTAAGTGAGTTGATGCTTAAAAAAAAGCTTAAATTATCTGCCAATGGGGTAAGAAAAATAATGTTAATTCAAACAGAAGCACCCTTACCCTATTGGCAGATAATTTTGCTTGTTTTAAGCAAAAACACACTTAATTTTTATTTATTTCCCCAGAAAACAAGACTTAATATCTTATGCCATTTTACTACTTTAGTAAATGCATCTTGATTTAAAAAATGTTTGATAATTGGACTGGAAACAAGACAAAAATACTAAGTAAGAAAAACATTTTTTGCAGTGTACAATAACCACCAGCTCCAACACTACTAACTAACTCAACCAGGCCCCCGCCCCTTTATTATGCATATTAATTATTTAAATGAGGAATATTGAGACGTGTTCATTCCCAGGAGAAACTCAAGACTACAATGAAGGCGTTTCAGTGAGTTCTAAAATTAAACATTCAATTAGTTTTCTTAATGTGTTGAAATTGTAATTCCAGATTATTTTCAATGTAAAAGTCATCATCTTGACTATAGGCTGCAAAATATAAATGTTAACTGTAAACTTTTGTTTATAAGTGGTTTTGTTTTGTCTAACTCTAGCATATGACCGATGAACCATATATTAATATTATACCTGTTTAGATGAATGGTTAAGGGTTTATGAAACCCAAATGACACATATAGGGCCAGTAATTTTCAAAGCATTGTGTGTTTCAAGCCTTTTCCACGTGTGTTTCCAGCAGATGTCCTCAGTGCAGTGTTTTGTGAATCATTTTACATAGCATTTTGCTCCATCGATTTCAAAGATGCCGAATTACTCCCGATTCCCAGCTCCAAGAATCGAAAGGTTGAGTCCCAGCTTTAGTTTTCACTTCTTATCTCACTCTGACCGCAATTTAACTCAAATACTGTCAGTGTCTTCAATGGCTGATGTAGCCTAAATACATATTCCATCTTTACCGTTGCTTCTTACAAGACTGCGGCTACTTTTGACATGATATTTTCAATTTTTTATATCTCTCCTGCACATATAAAATTTTCATGTGTGCTCGGTGCACTGCACTATATATATATATACTGTATATATGGCCAATTAAGGCTCTTTCAGTTTGATCTGTTTCACATCAGCTTGTAAATTCGCAATGCTGGTTAGTGCTTGTTTTGTGCTGGTCGAGTCAGTGGACCAACATAGATAACATAACCAGCATGTTTTTTCTGATGAAGTTGCTTGACCATGGGTTTCTTGCTGGAAGCCATAGATGATAAGCCTGGTAGACGACCAGCACTTTTCAACAGGGTTGTAGTGTAACACAGACACACAAATACTTGTGAATAATGGTTTTCCTGGTGTTTATATTCCAGTTTCGTAAACCACACCACTAGGATAAATGAGCCATTGATAGTGCTGTGGTGTGATGTTGTGTGTCTGTGTGTGTGTCTGTGTGTTTTACTCACCAGTTGTTGGCCGTGATTCCCCCATGATGCGAACTGTAGAACACAATCAGAGACCTCCGGAGGATTCAGTTCATGCACTTCCCTGCACACACACACACACACACACACACACACTAAACATCACATAACATTCACACACATAACCGTTCTCTTATGCACATTATGTGTCTGTATAGTTTAAAGCGTTTTACACAATAGAAATACCGTGTTTGTAAGTTGTAGATCAAGTAAGATGCCAGGTAGGAGTATCGATACACCTAAAAAAAACACAAGACAAAATGGAATAAGGCCAAAAAAAATATGCTATACAAAACATTCATGTCTATACTGAACACACTGCAAAAAATGACAAAATGCAAAATGACTGAAGATATTAAGTCTTGTTTTCTGAAAAATGTGTCAAAATTAAGTGAGTTTTGATTAAAACAAGAACAAATATCCTTAAAGGGGTGGTAAAATGCCCTTTTCACAAGATGTAAAATAAATCTCTGACGTCCCCAGAGTGTGTGTGTGTGTGTGTGTGTGTGTGAAGTTTTAGCACAAAATACCCCACAGATATTTTTATATAGCATGTTAAAGTTGCCACTTTTTGAGGGTTAGCAAAAACGCACCGTTTTGTGCCTGGCCCTTTAAATGCAAATCAGCTGCCTCAGAGGGCGGGGTTTCAAGAGCTTGTGTGTGTTAGCAGAGCGATTACCTCACGCAGACACACACTAAAATGACAGAAACTGTTCTGCCTTTAATGTTAAAACAGAGTCAGATGAAGATGGAGAGACTCAAGAAGAAGTGACAACATGTAGAATGCAACAGGACGTCTCTGAATGGTTAGTTGATGATTTATGTTGCTGATGTGGAGCTAACTATCTTTAATTAGCATATTCTGTCATGATAATCTATAAATCGCTCGTATAGGAACTGTTGTGAGATGCACACAGAGTGACTTTTTATTGCATGTGAAAAGAAGGATGCTTAAGTTTGAGCTGACTCACAAATGTACTCTTATACAACAACTTTTCCTCTTCTCAACATGGACTGCGTGTCCCGGGGGCGGTTTATGTACATTTTAGGGTTGCTGATGTCACTAAACCCGTGTAGTCCCTACCAGACGTTTGTTGTAGTCCTTTTCTTTAAAAGCAAATATCTCCCTTTGCTTTGAACTTTGAGCGCTGTAACTTTGCAGATGTTGTTTATGCTCAAACAGCAACATTTCACACTAGCTAAAGTTAGAAAAGTGAAATCATACTTTACCACCCCTTTAACACTTTATGTATAATGCATTACATCTGTTCATAAATATGTAAAGCTAAAATACTTTATAATATTTGCAGATTCCTACATCTAAAATTGGTTGTTTGTCGCGTGTTTTAATGCATTATACTTTCTAAAGGCGTAACAATGAATATAAGCATTATAACTCTGGTCATAATTATTCATGAGATCATACAATTCATTATAAGGTGCATTAAAAGCCATAATAAATGCATTAAATACATTTATAATGCATTATATAAAAAGGCGTTAACGTAAAATATGTGCAAATTGGGTCAGAGAAATAATCTTGTTTTCCCTTTTAGAATTAAGTTTATTTTTCTGACCCTATTGGCAGATATTTTTACTTGTTTTAAGCAAAAACTCACTTAATTCTGATAATTTTTTTCAGAAAACAAGACTTAATATCTTCAGTCATTTTCCTTCTCCAGTAAATGTATCTTAGTTTAAGAATATTTATACTGGAAAACAAGACCAAAACACTGAGGAAGAACATCATTGTTTGCAGTGCATGACTATTATTCATGAAGCCGGTTTGCTTGATTTGACCTGTTATTTTATATTTATTTTTTTGTCCCTTTTATAAATAAAAGCTCCTGAGAATCATTATGACCTCTGACCTTTCTGACATCATACGCCAGTAACACGTAGTTGAAGTCTGGAGACACGGAAAGCTTGGAGGCCTTGAACACTGCCTGTGTGAAGAAGTGATCATTTCATTATTCAGGACAGCGACGCTGCAGGCAACAAATCAAACGTTAGAAGGTTATCCTTCAACAATCAATATTATGATGCGGTAGTGTGAGTTTAACAATTAATTGTTAAAAAATTTCATATTGTGAATCGTTGTTGTAGAAACTATGAACACTAAGAATCTTCCAGCTCTACGGACATTTGTAATGACATCCGCTGCAAACATTACAATACTCATGATAACTTTCTTTAACTTTACAATAAGTTAATCCACTTCACCAGATATTTATTTTTCGACAGCGATGCTATAGAAATATATAAATTCAAATTCTAAAGATGGCTGCACGCTTGTCTAATTTAGTTTGTGGGATTAGAAAGATGTTTTCTGCCCGTTTTAAAAGCTGATTGCAGTTTTCTCATTTGAAGTATTTGTTTCCATTGTACAACATTACTCACAAATGTGCTGTTTTCCATCATAACCTCAGTCTGATTGGTCTCCATGTTCAACATCTTCAGATCTCCGTCTCTGTCCCTGTAGACGAGCCGATAAGCTGAAGGAGAAACATATTCACACAAGCATACAGAACATACTGTAAACAGCAGCGTGACACTATTCAGATTCAAGAGTTGATTCTTTTAAAGGGGTCCTATTATGCTTTTATTCATGTTTATCTTTTTTTTTAGTGTACAATGTTGCTGTTTGAGCATGAAAAAGCTCTGAAAGTCCCTCCAGCGGGAGTTATTCTCTATATCAGTGTCACTGTATCTGAACTCCCTGAAACATTGTAGTCTTGTTTTTCTCCACGAACGAACACGTCACAATAATCCTCATTTAAAATCCCCCTGTAGTCAATAATGTTATCCCTTAAAGGTCCCATATTGTCAAAACTGAAATTTCCTGGCTTTTTTCATGATAACAGAGGTCTAGGCTCTATGAAACTACCATATAAGTTTCAAAACCGTCGATCCACAGACAAATGCACACAGCCTGCATAAAGTAGCTGTGCCTTTTCACGAGCTGTTGTGACTTCCGTATAAATGTGATGTCAGAACAACTCAGTCTCCGCCCCCACCAATGGTGGGTCACTCAGAAAACAACCAGCCAATCAGAAGAGAGGCTCATGAATATTAAGTAGACAGGCCAAAATCGACCTGTTCTTGGCAGAGCTCCTGAGAAAGCAGCTGTAAACATATTGAGATGGTTTTTGGTACTTATACCGCAAATATATATTCTTAAGGACATCAAAACCTAAAATAAAACTTCAGAAAGTTGTACAATATGGGACCTTTAAAACTCATCTTTGATCAGCAAAATGACATATTTAAATGTTTTTTCGTGTAAAAAAAATTATTCATGCCTTAAAATAATTTGAATGTAACTCTACACACTTGTCTCATTTAGTATACGCGGTTCTATGAATATGCAAATCAACCCCGCCTCCACTCACTCACTCACTCACTCAGCTCAGAGATCCACTCGTTGACGATCACACGTTGATCTGATTGGTTACAAGGTAGTTTGTGACGTCAGAAACACCAGCGATTTCAAACCGTGTTTTTGAGACTGTCTTTGGTTCACTGCAGTTTTAAGGAGAAAATACTCAGCAATGCTGTCGACTTATGAATTTACACATGGTTTGTCTTAAAACATATTAAAAACACCACATATACATATAAACAACATTAAAAGCTGGATTTTCACCACAGGGGGATTTTAAATAATTCAAATGCAGAATAAAGGGGCGGGGCCTGGATGAGTTAAGCCCAATTTATACTTCTGCATCGTACTCACGCCGTAGCTACTTCAAAGGCTGTGTGTAGCACGCGTGCACCTCTCCAAAAATGTAACAAAGCATCATTTCTATGCGGACTGCAAGCGCTGTGATTGGTCTGCTAGAACCCCTCCCTCGGGTTTCACATGCTCCCTCTGTATGTGTAATTGCGCGTCAAGGCGGACAACGACGCAGAAGTATAAATGAAAACCAACGCGTAGCTTACAGCGTACAGGCTCTGGCGTAGGTCCGACGCAGAGTAGTGTGTTGAAACTGGTGGTTATGGTAAGGGACGGGACATTTCCCAAACACTCTCGAAGCACTTGACCAATCACAACACACTGATCCAGCCGACCAATCAAGCACAGTGTGCTTTTCAGAAGGAGGGGCTTCATAGAGACAGGAACTAAAAAGAGCGTTACTGACAGACTGGGAAGAGAGGAGCTGCAACAATGGAGAATATGAGGGAAAATAATGTGACTTTTTGAACATTCAAGCATGAAAACCTGTTAGTAAAGCCCAAAAACTAAATCAAGGGTATAATAGTTCCCATTTAAAGAGCCTACATATGTGTTTACAGCCTTGTGTGTCTATTTGACAGGTCTTGTTTAGTCCAACACACACACAGCTGCTGCTGCAGAACGTAGACAGAGATTGAGAATGTGATCTTTCTCACCAGAAACCCACTGAGCTTCGAGATCCTGATCCTGCAGCTCACTGGAGAAGAGGTCATCCAGGGTCAGACAGGATCCCAGAGTGTGGTGAGCATCACCTGAGACCATTAACACAAACACACACACTAACATGAGCATGTTCAAGATAGTGGAATGTGTTCGCCGTGTGTGTGTGTGTGTGTGTGTGATGAGTAGGTTTAGGGGTAGGGCTGGTGTAAGGGGACAGAATATACAGTTTGTACAGTATAAAAATCATTACATCTATGGAATGTCCCCAGATACATTTACTTGAGAACCAAAATATCAGTGGAATAAGAAAAATAATCTTGTTTTCCCTTTGAATTACATTTATTTTTTTAACCCGCCAGGCAGATATATTTTTTTCTTGTTTTAAGCATAAACTCACTTAATTTTGATTCATTTTTTAGAAAAGAAAATTTAATATGTAAGAAATTTTGCTTCTCAAGTAAATATCTTGATTTAAGAATGTTCAGATATTTGTACTGGAAAACAAGAAAAAAATACTGAGGGAGACCATCTTTTTTTTTTTTTTTTTACAGTGCAGAGTCAATTTGTCAGACATTTGTCCTGATGTGTGTAGGACTAATTTCTTAATTTTTTCATTATTTTTGGCATTGTTTTGCTAGGTCAGTGTCTTTGTGGGTTTTTCTTATGTAGGTTGTAAGAACCTATAAATACCTGAAATAATTTGGCGAAGTGATACATGGAAGTGTAATGCGGTCATAACCTGCCTGGAACTTCTGTGGCGTTTACTGGAAAATAATTACACGTCTAAGACCGTTCATAAACCAATCAGAATCAAGCATTCAACAGCCATGTGACATAACAATGAATACTTTCTTTTTTTATCTACAAGCTTAAACGTGAAATTAGGCATGAAAAAAACAGACATTTGGTACTTCACCTCTATAGGAATGAATGTTTATTGACACTGGAAACACACAGACCTGTAGACAGCAGAAAGATGGACAGACCGATCAACGACAGCACAAACGCAATGACCAGAAGTGAGATTCCCACACCCTTCCAGTTCATTTCAGAGGAAATACTTCCCACATCCTACAGAGACAGAGAGGAGAGACATATTTCAACATTATTAGATTAGAGTAATAATGCATTAATCTTTAATCAGAACATATGAGTGACCATAGTCACTCACTGACCCTGTTTACTTGCAAAGGATATTCTTCCAATACTAATCAAAATACTAGTAAACACATTAATAATCATAACCAGACTACACCTGTTTTCCAGTGACAATAAATCTGAATAAGACCGCTGATATATAGCTGTATTGAACAGAATTCTTCGTCGAGTTAACAGCTTATTCAGAAGATCCACTGTAATTCGTTTCTGCGGGTCTTTAAAAAAAGTCTCAATTCTCCCTTTTGCAAATTAAGGCATTAAATCAGAGTCTTAAATTCATTGTTTTTGCCCACATTTTTCATGAGCTGAACTCAAAGATCTAAGACTTTTTCGATGTACACAAAAATGCACATTTTAAAAGTGGCCTTTTATTGTGGCCAGCCTAAGGCACACCTGTGCAATAATCATGCTGTCTAATCAGCATCTTGATATGCCACACCTGTGAAGTGGATGGATTATCTCGGCAAAGGAGAAGTTCTCACTAACACAGATTTAGACAGATTTGTGAACAATATTTGAGAGAAATAGGCATTTTGTGTACATAGAAAAAGTCTTAGATCTTTGAGTTCAGCTCATGAAAAATGGGGGCAAACACAAGTGTTGCGTTTATAATTTTGTTCAGTGTATATGAATTTGTATGGTTTTTGAAAGGATATTAAAGGTGCATAGCGCCAGTCTCTGAGTTTTTGCAGAGCTATGCCCCCCTCTGGCAACAAGCGAAACTGCAACCAGAGGTGTGTTTCCTTTGTCTTACGTGGAGTTTGCGTTGGGGTTTTGAATGGACTACAAGCCGGTCTCTTTGAATCCATCTTCTACTTTTGTCGCTCGAGTTGTCTTCGCTGATACGGAGAATGGCGGCGAATACACAAACCTGCCAGACATAGCCAGGTGAGCGTGAACGCGCATGACGTCACTCACGCCCAGTCTCAAATTACGACCCGAATCCCTCTTATTTATTTTACTGTACAGGATTATAGAGGCAATCACAGTGATCAGAGAAGGGCTCATTCAGCCCATCAGGCAATTGTTTATGCATGTATGGGTTAGAAAAACGGGTATTTTTAACATGAAATGTTGCGCAATGCACCTTTAAACAATGTCAATTATGTAAAGAAAAATGTTAAAAGTCCATGAAAAAATGGGTTTTATGTCTGGTCACAATTGTGACCGGTGGGATTATCTGGGTTAAATGTTGCATGCCCTGCATAAGATATTTTTGTTTTGTAGTTTTCCCAGACAAATATCTGAACATCCTAAAATCAAAATACATTTACTTGAGATGCAAAAAGTGTAGTCTTGTTTTTGAACTCAAGTTTGTGCTTAAAATGAGGAGTTTCAATGAGGTATAAAACAAAGTTTTTCCTTTGAACTAAGTAAAACAAAATTACTAAGCCCATTGGCAGATATTTGTTGTTTTATTTTAATCACAAACTCTGTTTATTTTAATTTTTTTTCATCTTCTGTCATTTTGTTCCATTTAGTTTATTCCTTAAAATTTCTTCACTTGAAAGTCTTAATTTACCTTCATAAAACGTGCAAAAACCCTGTTAATTAGAAGAATCACCAAAATACCACATAATGATTGAAAATATTGACAAATACTAGTATAATACAGCTACAGGTTTTATTTTACTATTAAAAAAATGCATACTAAAAGCTCACAGGAAAAAACATACATTGACTACAGCAAAATCAGTTATTAATATTCTGTTGGTTCTCTCTTGTGTTCTTAATTTATAATTTATTTATTTTTTGTATGACAGTCTGGCCAAAAATGATGTCGGTATGTTCATTGCGTTATTATCACAAATAAAACAATCGACTCCAAGCACAACTACGCAATATGCTTAGAAAATCTTTTGAATAGTATTTAAATAAAGGGTGAAGATTTCTATTTTCTTAGGCTGGATATTACCTTTGGAGACAGAACTTAATTAAAATATATATATGTAGATGTATTGACTAATTTGATGTCACATGGATATCAAATTTTTTAATTTCATGATGCACTTTGGTCATTTTGTTAAATATTGTTTGTTGTGCTACATTTATCTCCCCTTGAATCAAGCATGTCTCGTTTAGTGTGTTTTTGGTCTTGGCGAGACTATTTATTGTGGTTTAGTTAAGTGCTTGTGTCTTCAGTGAGTTTTAAATGAAGTGTGCACTTCTGTATCTGCAGTCTCAGTGTTTCTCGACTAATGGGGGCTTTAATTTATAAAAACTAATCAAGTAAAATCTGCACCAAATATACAGTATTATTTACTGAAACTGTGAGAAACGTTTCACTTGAAAGCACCACTGCTCGTGTGTGTGTGTGTGTGTGTGTGTGTGTGTGTGTGTGTGTGTGTGTTTTCGACTGAATCTGATTGACTTTGTTCTATTTTTGTTGCATACTGAACACTATTTGTTTATTGAAATGACAACCCTGAACAGCTCAGTTTTGTCTCTGTCTTGGATTCTGTCAGAATGAGTCAAACTTTGAATTAACGCGTCTGATAAACTGACACAAATGTAACTTTATCTGGAAGCAGATTTACTCATAAACCAAAGTCAAAATCAGTTGTGGGATTTAGGGCACTAGGACCACGTTAAGACATTTGAGTATGAGTACTGATGATTATGTCATCAATTGTTGTGTTATATAACTTGTGTGTGTGTGTATTTATATATATATCACATTATACAATCACATTTTTTGTGATTGATCGTGATTAAAAACACAAGTTTTTATAGTTTTTTAATATATTTCATAATGTAAAAATTTCACATTTAATCTCCAAATTAATGTAGAAACAACATAAAGACAGTATATTTTAAATACTTGTTTAATGGCATATTTTTATGAATGAAGGCCAGTATCACTGATACTAATATGTCTATGAAAATTATTTCCCTCCCCATTTGAAACATTTATTATATCCATTTAACATTCTTTTCAGACTTCAAAAAATGTAACAACTTTAACTACTACTAACAAATCTAAGTTCACTTAAAACAATCCTTACATAAACCCATAATAAATGTCCTATTTACCTGTGCCCTGTGAAATATACAGTAATTGAATAAAGTTATCAAACAGTCTCCACTGCATAAATTATACATTTTATATAGACTAATCCTCATTAAAGCTACAACCGTTATTTAGTCAAGAGCAGTGAGTCATTTTCTTTGTTCCCTTTGTGCTTTGATTAACTTTACTGACAGAAAGCTTTATTGGTTGCTGGCCCTTTAAGAGCAGCCGCTGCTGACAGAGACTTGGATCTCACACGCGCCTCATTCTCTTATAACTCTTTACGTTCATTTAAGACTTTATTTAACTCAAGACTGCTCTTATGAGGATACTCAACGAAAGGGACATTTTGGCATAAAGGTGTGGTGTGTGTTCTTCGTTCAAGCGAGAAGGAGAACTCTATTCTGGCGCGTGTGTTTCTGTGCGTCGCGTAGGCTACGTGTCACACAGACAGGACATTCACACGTGTTGACGTGCTTGAATGGTTAAAAAGCATTTGCATGAATAAGAGCGTGATCATATATTGTAATGCTAGCCAAAGGATGACGGAAAAAACGGATGCTGCGTTAATTGCGTTAAATATTTTAACGCGTTAAACTGGACAGAAATTAATCGCATGCGATTCTATATTCTATGAAATTAAAGCCACCCATTAAAGTCCCCCTGAAGTCAATAATTTTATCCCTTAAAACTCATCTTTGATCACCAAAATGACATATTTCAAAGTTTTTTCTTAAAAATCTTAAAATATCTTGAATGTAACTCGACACCATTGCCTCATTTAGTATGCGTGGTTCTATGAATATGTAAATGAGCCCCGCCTCCACTCACTCACTCACTCAGAGATCCACTCGTTGATGATCACATGTTGATCTGATTGGTTACAAGGTAGTTTGTGACGTCATAAACACCAGCGATTTTAAACCGTGTTTTTGAGACTGTCTTTGGTTCACTGCAGTTTTAAGGAGAAAATACTCAGCAATGCTGTCGACTTATGAATTTACACATGGTTTGACTTAAAGCATATTAAAAACACCACATAGACATATAAACAACATTAAAAGCTTGATTTTCTTAAACATAATTTTGGCCAGACAAGTCAAATTCAGTGTTTAGCCTTTAGGACAGACACAAAGAATAAATACATCATATTGCATAGTTGTGCTTGGAGTCGATTGTTTTATTTATGGTGATAACACAATGAAACATGACAAATTAAGCCTACATCATTTTTATCAAGGCTGTCATACAAATAAATTATGAACACATGCAAAAACAAAACAGAACCAAGGGAATATTAATAACTGATTATGTTGTAGTCAATGTTTGCTTTTTGCTGTCAGATTTTAGTATTTCCCTCATATCTAAAATATATATATTTTTAAATGTTCATATTTTGGTGGTTTACTTGAACTTGTAGGGTCATTAAAAACCAATATCCCCTTTTGGCCGCTAACTGTCCTCCTTCAACACAATCTCAGCACAAACAGATTTAAGTGTTCTTTGTTTTTCTCATTTCATTTTGTCTTTTGTTTCAGTCTCCACTGGCATTAAGGCTTAAGGAGATTAAACTTAGTGAGTTTTACTTTAATCTCAAGCAACTCAAGACGTAACGTAATACATTCCTCAACATAAAGCTTTAAACCTTAATGACAGGAGCTTTTAAAAACACAATATGTATGTTCTTCTCTTCTCAGACCTTGTTAATGCAGAGTTGAAACTTCAGATTTCAGAACAACACTCGTGGCAAAATACATCTCTCACACACAACAGTGGAGGACAGTTATGATATTAATGTGTATTTTTCAATTCAAACAGCATCAACAAATACATATAAACACACACACACACACACCTGCAGGTTCCTTCAAGCTCTACATTTAGATGCACTCAGTAAGTTTGAGTGAGTCTCATGAATGATTGAATGAAAGTCCTCTGACGTGTCCCTCGAGACCAGCCTGACCTTCATCCTGATAAACCTTTAATCTGCAGCGCGCTTTAACCCAACATCAGCAATTTTATTATTTCCTGCTGATCTTAAAACTAAACATGGTGACAAACTCGCATGCAGAGATAGAGATCATACACTACCGCTCAAAAGTTCTGTCAGGAAGATTTTATTATGTTTTGAAAGAAGTCTCTTCTGCTTACCAATGCTGCATTTTATATTAAATGAAAAAAAAAAAAATAGTGAAATATTATTACAATTTACAATAACTGTTTTCTATGTTAATATATTGAAATTGTGATGCAAAGCTGAATTTTCAGCATCATTACTCCAGTCTTCAATGTCACATGATCATTCAGAAATCATTCTGATATGATGATTTGATCAATTATTGTTGATTGTTATTGAATATTATATTATTATATTGTTGATTGTTATATGAATTGTTCTTCATTCAATCGTTTCATTAATAAAAAGTTCAAAAGAACAGCATTTATTTGTCATAGAAATCTTTTTTTACATTATAAACGTCTTAAAATTTGATTAATGTGTCCTTTCTGAATAAAAGTATTCATTTAAATGATTAAATGTAAGTATTTAACTCTTATGAATTACAGAATGAGTTCAAGGTTAACTCCCTAGTTTACAAAATTGACATTTATCCGGTATATAAACGTTTATTTATGTAATTGGGACAGTTGTTGTCAAACCCCTTTCAAAAAAGTTTCAAATCTATATTAAACTATTAAAGCAGAAGTTGCACGCAGTCAGAAACCGTGTTTTGCACATGATGATGATGATGATGATGATGATGAGGACTCTTCCTCACCTTCACATCGATGGATGAGCGTCTGTGACAGTGGTTGGACACTCCAGCCGTCTGATTCATGTCTTCTTCTGTTTTCCAGCGGTGAATCTCAGTGAAGTGGATCCTGATGAAGACGATCCGAGTGTGTGTTATCCCAGCGCTCGAGTGTGTGTTATCCCAGCGCTCCGTCTCTGCTCTCCATCACAATCCAGCTGCGCGTCACTGATGCTCCAGATGCAGAAACATCTGTCTGTCGGAGCGCAAGATCACCAGAAACATCACTCTGCTGGATTATGACAATGCGCTTAATGATTTACACAAGTAGGACATGGGCCAACTAACAATCACGAACTGTAAAAAATGCTTTTTAAATGTACTTATTTAAAATGAGTGAAAGCAACTCAGTTTGTTTCTGCTTAATTTAATTGTGACCAATCTACAGTAGTCCGGAGGGGATATTTATTAATAGTGGGGAAATTATTCAGACAACAGATATCATTTTTGATATTTTTTTAAGAGCCCAAAATAAAGTAAACTGTGGCATATTATACCCAAAAATTCTTCATACAGTGACAACCAGTAAAATTTATAACAAATTTGGAACCAAAAATTATTCAGACACTTTGACCTGAGCATGTTTTGCTGAAGTGTTTTTTCTTTAATTGCTAATTTAAAGGTTCTCTAAGCGATCCTGGGTGACGTCACTTCTTGTTGACGTTCGAACTATTGTCAAACAAAACGGAGGCTAGCTAGACCCTCCCTCCACCGCATCTCGTCTCCTCCCCCTCCCTTCCGTGCTATTCCGTCAATTTAGAACAAATAAAAAGAATTTAACGTTACCCACCTGTCCAGCAAAAACAGAGCAACCTGAATGTCGGACTGGAAGCCCTTCTGCCGGCGGAGTTCTCGCCATCTTTCGAATGCTTTACCGATGTAAATTCGGTACTTCGCGCGTTCTTTATCCTTTTCCCTCTTCTTTGTAAGTTGATCATCGGAACGTCGTCTCTTTGGTCGTGTGTCGGCCATTATTCAAACTTCCCTCTTGATGCTTCTCTCTCCTTCACACACCCCCTTCATGTGCACGCGCACTAACCCCCCAGACCCACCCTCAAATACTTCTTGCTAGTGATTGGCTGGAACACTGTTTGTTATGTTTCGTGGTGTGGGTTAGCCAAGTTTGTTTTTGTTGCCGTTTGTGGAGACTGTGGTGTCTACAGAGACCACGTTTTTTTACAGTGTGTTCAGGGGACAGGCAGCTAGCGGATAGTGAGCAGATGTTTGCTGTATGTGACAAAAAATATTTTGGCCTGACATCACTTAGAGCACCTTTAAGAACCTTTTTACTTTTTTTGCTCTATTGAGGGTGAGGGTGTGTGAATCTGAACTGTCCACCTAAAAATGATAATTTTGTCATCGTTTACTCATGTCGTTCCAAACCTGACAGAGAATTTCTCTCAAAGTTACGAAAAAAAATTCTTACAGCAACATTAATAGTACATTTGTTCAATGATATGTGGTCTCTTATAATGTGTATTTATACAGTCAAACCAAAAATTATTCAGACACCAGATATCATTTTTGATATGTTTTTACTAGTGTGTGCAGGACACTATACACTCACCTAAAGGATTATTTGGAACACCATACTAATACTGTGTTTGACCCCCTTTCGCCTTCAGTAGTGCCTTAATTACACGTGGCATTGATTCAACAAGCATTCTTTAGAAATGTTGGCCCATATTGATAGGATAGCATCTTGCAGTTTATGGAGATTTGTGGGATGCACATCCAGGGCACGAAGCTCCTGTTCCACCACATCCCAAAGATGCTCTATTGGGTTGAGATCTGGTGACTGTGGGGGCCATTTTAGTACAGTGAACTCATTGTCATGTTCAAGAAACCAATTTGAAATGATTCGAGCTTTGTGACATGGTGCATTATCCTGCTGGAAGTAGCCATCAGAGGATGGGTACATGGTGGCCATAAAGGGATGGACATGGTCAGAAACAATGCTCAGGTAGGCCGTGGCATTTAAACGATGCCCAATTGGCACTAAGGGGCCTAAAGTGTGCCAAGAAAACATCCCCCACACCATTACACCATCACCACCAGCCTGCACAGTGGTAACAAGGCATGATGGATCCATGTTCTGTTTACGACAAATTCTGACTCTACCATCTGAATGTCTCAACAGAAATCGCGACTCATCAGACCAGGCAACATTTTTCCAGTCTTCAACTGTACAATTTTGGTGAGCTCTTGCAAATTGTAATAATAATAATAATAATAATAATAATAATAATAAACTTTATTTTATATAGCGCCTTTAAAAAGCATCTCAAAGCGCTTCACAATAATAGCAACATAAACATAATTAAACAAGCAATGCATTACTGACAAAAAAACCTGATAATATACAAAATAAAAACATAATGAAATGTTCGATTGTAGCCTCTTTTTCCTATTTGTAGTGGAGATGAGTGGTACCCGGTGGGGTCTTCTGCTGTTGTAGCCCATCCGCCTCAAGGTTGTGCGTGTTGTGGCTTCACAAATGCTTTGCTGCATACCTCGGTTGTAACGAGTGGTTATTTCAGTCAAAGTTGCTTTTCTATCAGCTTGAATCAGTCGGCCCATTCTCCTCTGACCTCTAGCATCAACAAGGCATTTTCGCCCATAGGACTGCCGCATACTGGATGTTTTTCCCTTTTCACACCATTCTTTGTAAACCCTAGAAATGGTTGTGCGGGAAAATCCCAGTAACTGAGCAGATTGTGAAATACTCAGACCGGCCCGTCTGGCACCAACAACCATGCCACGCTCAAAATTGCTTAAATCACCTTTCTTTCCCATTCTGACATTCAGTTTGGAGTTCAGGAGATTGTCTTGACCAGGACCACACCCCTAAATGCATTGAAGCAACTGCCATGTCATTGGCTGATTAGATAATTGCATTAATGAGAAATTGAACAGGTGTTCCTAATAATCCTTTAGGTGAGTGTAGTTAATTTATGTAAGCCATATAGCCAAATAAAGTAAACTCTGACATATTATACCCAAATATTCTTCATACAGTGACTACCAGTAACATTTTTACAAATTTGGGACCAATTATTATTCAGACACTTTGACCTGACCATGTTTTGCTGAAGTGTTTTTTCTTTAATTGCTAATGCACCTTTTTACACCACAGACTGAACAACATGAAGCATTGCTTGGTGATTGGTTGAGCTAAACTGGTATTATCTAATTGTGTAGTTAAATTTAACAGCTGACAGATATTCAACATAATTCATGTGTGAGACAGTCTAACAGAAGGATGGACAAAACCAGTGAAATATCAACTGATTTAATAACTGAATTATTGTCATATTTATTACCATTTTCTAAACTATAGAGAATAAACTGTGATAATGTGAGGAATGTTGAAGGTGTCTGAATATATTTTGCTTTGACTGTATATACACCGCTAAAAGGTATTAAAGCACCATTTCCATAATATCGCAATGTCCGATTTCACAACAGTTTTCGCAGAATTACTTTTGAGTTTTTACGCTTTTGAATGACACCTGATTAATGATGATTACAAAAATATGTGATAGGAAAAAAACCATCAGTCGAGCTCTTCAGCGCAGATAAATATGATTTAAGGATAAATGGTTTATATAAATGAATACATTAATATTACATGTGATTATTGTATTTGGTGAAAGTAATAAGCATTGAAGCATTTTAACTAATTGTGAGTTTGTCTTGAATGTGTGGTTGTTGTTGTCTCTTTATCTTGTGTTTTGTTCAGCACTTCGGTAACAAACACTGAACGCTAAATTACAGCTAGTGGTACATTACAGCTAAAGGTGCTATATAAATAAATACAAACTTGAAACTTGATTGAAGTGATTTGACATCACAGTTCAGAGGGTTTTCCACTATATCATATCTAAGAACCGCTTAGCAGTAAATCAGCACTGTCACTGTAACACAAGCCTCTCACACTTATAGGAGATAACCTTTCTCTCACTTCAGAGAAAACAGGAAGTTGTTGCTCAGCTTGGGTTTTTCATCTTGCTTCATTTCCACGTAAATTCATGTCATCATATGGCGGCGTTCAGTCACCTAAACTTCTCTAACAGTGAATGCAAATAATACAGTAATGGCCAAAAGTGATGTCTGGAAGGGAGAACAAACACTGAACGCTAAATTACAGCTAGTGGTTTTATTTTATTATGCAAAAATAAAAAAAATGCATATAAAAAGCATATAAACGTTATAAATAATCCATTGGTTCTCTCTTGTTTTTTTTGCATGTGCTCATAATTTCTTTGTATGACAGCCTGATAAATATGATGTAGCACACGTTGTCATCTTTCATGGCAAATGACTCATAACACAACTACTCCTTATTACTGCTTATTAATAGTAATTAAGGTAGTTGTTAAGTTTAGGTATTAAGGGATGTAGAATATAATCATGCAGAATAAGGAATAAATATGTGTTTTATAAGTACTAATAAACAGCCAATATCCTAGTAATATGCATAATAAGCAACTAGTTAATAGTGAGAATTGGACCATAAACTAAATTGTTACCATATTTTTTCAAAAATCTGTTAAAGATTCTATGAGAATCTTATTTTTCAAATTGCCATATTTTTGACAAAATATGGTAACAATTTAGTTTAGGGTTCAATTCTCATTATTAACTAGTTGCTTATTATCACGCATATTACTAGGATATTGGCTGTTTATTAGCACATATTAATTCATTATTCTGCATGATTATATGCACCCCTTAATACCTAAACAACTACCTTAATTACTATTAATAAGCAGTAATTAGGAGTTTATTGAATCAAAAGTTGTAGTTAATAGTGAGAATTGGACTCTAAACTAAAGTATGACCAAAAAATGTAATAATGGGTGATGATGTTAATTTTCCTGACCGGACATCACTTTTGCCCATTACTGTATCTGAAAGAAGCAACTCTT
Source organism: Gila orcuttii (assembly GCA_026230005.1). Lineage (NCBI taxonomy): Eukaryota > Metazoa > Chordata > Actinopteri > Cypriniformes > Leuciscidae > Gila > Gila orcuttii. Next base: position 50,879,856 of record JAPDVR010000007.1, on the reverse strand, counting down.
CTTAAACTAATATCTTAACATCTACGCTCTATTGTTTCGACCCAAACTTGGGTCAAATATGGACAAACCTAGCTGTTAAAATGTTAAATAAAAAATTTAAACACACATTTGGGTTTGTCCATATTTGACCCAAAAATTGGGTTAAAACAACCCAGCATTTTAAAATAGTTTGATTTTAATGACTTTAAAATGCTACAAATGTTTCCAGATGATGGGTGGGTGGGGGGGGGGGGGGGAATAAATGTTTATGTAATAAAATGTTTATGTAATAAAATGTTTATGTAATAAAAATGTTTATGGAATAAAAATGTTCCATAATAAAAAAATAAAAATAAAATAAAAAAAGAAGAAAACTAGTTTAATCTCTCCTTGTAATATCCTGTTTTCAAAAGTTTAACGTCAGTAAAAAGAGAGATAAAGTGAAGATTATCTGATAAAAGAATTGAGTAAATGACTTCCTTTTTCCTCTACCACAGTCGAAAATAATAACTGAAATAACTTCAGGCATCAGATTCAGAACTTATTACATAATTATACGCTGGAACCGATTACACATTCAGGCATAAAGGTACCTCACTTTCATTTCTTTTTTTAGAGTGGTAATGAAACTGCTGCTGATCTCAGCACATATCAGTTGTTGCATTATAGTCAAATATTACAGGGATGATGATGATGATGAGGATGATTTTGCTCCTGACGGAATCTGTTCTGGTCTCTTATCAATCCAACTCCACAGGTAACTTAGAAAATAGATCACTTAAAAAATAGATATTTGTGTTGTTGACAAATGGACAGATTTTAAGTTATTTAGGCCTATTTATTTGCACTTCTTTAAAAATAGATTATTTTTTGACAATTGGACTTACAGATTTAAGATTGATTGATTGGTTTTTATTTATGAATTTGCACATTTCTTTAAAAATAGATAATTGGGTTGTAAAATTAACAGATTTTAAGATATTTATTTATTTTTATTAATTTATTTATTCGCATATTTCTTTTAAAATAATATTTTGGTTGTTTAATTTTTTTAGGTTAAATAAAAATGCTAAGATGCTTTTGATTTAAGGGAAAAAAAACTGGTTGACATTCATTTATGTGTACATTTATTTATTTGCACTTTAGAAAAAAAATATTTGGGTTGTTGACAAATGGCTAGATTTGAATTTATTTATTTAAAAAATATATTTGGGATTTTTGACAAATTACTAGATTTTAATTTATTTATTTATTCAAAAATATATTTGGGATTTTTGACAAATGGTCACATTTTAAGTTATTTATTTATTTGCACATTTCTTTAAAAACAGATATGATTTGGGTTTATTTAAGTTATTTATTCATGCATTTATGTATTTATTTGCACATTTCTTTAAAAATGGATATTAGGGTTGTTGACAGTTTATTTATCCATTATTTATTTATTTATTTATGTATTTGTTTAAAAAGTTATTGGGGTCGTTGACAAGTGGACAGATTTTGGAATAAATGGAGAAGTTGAGATGCTTTTTGGTTGATTGGCAAAAAAAAAAATATTTTGTCCAAAATAAACTGTTGATCTATTTGTTTGTTTGAAGGGGATATTTGACAAAATTACGCATTCAGACAAATTTTAAACCCTAACTGGGTTAAAAGGAGATGCTTTCAACTCTTTTACTTAAAGAACTTTTTTTTTTTAGTTCAGTGTGAAAAGTTCAGAGAGAAAACAGTGAGAGTGAGAGCTGGAGAATCCCTGTATTTTCCCTGCCCGAATACAGACTGCTATGAATACACTGAAGACAGCTCGTATGATTGGCTGAGGAACCTCAGCAGAATGAACCAGCTCGAGCGGATCGGGACGGAGGAGAGTGAGCGTGTGCATTACCACCAGTCTGTGTTATACATCCTTAGACTGACCCTGGACGACACGGGATCCTACATCACACGCTGGTGATCACACACACACACACACACACACACTTCACTCACCTGTCAATGCACCTGCTCTATAGCAACATTCAAACTTTATTCACATGCATGTTCCAAACCTGTATTGACATTGTTAAATGTTGCACATGTATAGTTTTCCATACTGTGAAAATATATCATAACAGTATATAGTGCATATGACTCAAGTCATATGACAGCAGAAAGGTACCAAGGCTTATTATTTTGTGTTTGACAGAAGAAGAAAAAAAAAGTTGTACATTTGGAACTGCATGACGGTGAATATAGCATGACAGGATTTACATTTTCAGTGAGCTGTAACTTTAAATAAATGTTCTATTAACATTTAATATATGCTACTGTTCAAACGTTTGGGGTCAGTAAGAATTTTTTTATAAATGTTTTTGAAGGAGTCTCTTCTGCTCACCAAGGCTTCATTTATATTGTCACTAATACAGTAAAAATTATTTAAAATATCTGTTTTCTATGTGAATATATAGTAAAATATAATTTATTCCTGTGATCAAAGCTGAATTTTCAGCATCATTACTCCAGTCTTCAGTGTCACATGATCCTTCAGAACAGGGCCGGCTCTAGCCCTTTGGTTGCCCTAGGCGAGATTGTTTTTTGCGCCAGATTGTTTATTGTAGCCTACAAATACATTTTATCTGACCATGGAACTGGGGGGGGCAAATTTTGTGCATTTTAATGCTAAATTAATCAATCTGGTCCACTTTGAGAGTTCAAAATTAAAAGCTCCAACCCATATTCAGTGTTCAAATTAAACAAAGAAAAATTCAAACCTCTTTTAGTTAGTGTCTGTCTACATTACATAATAATAGTTATAATATTAATCTCATGATAATACTCATATATTGTACAACAATGCACTGAAAAAAAAAGGAAACTTTCATAAGTTTTGTACTAATTTCTATAGTAATAGAAAGAGTATTTTTCTATACTTCACATTAAAGATGTGATTGGGCCAGCCCAGTGTCAATCAAGAAAACCGCTGATCTACGCGTTTCATGCGGTGTCAGAAAAAAAAGCTAACGCTGACTTTTTTTTTGACCAATGCATTACACCAGCACTAACCTAGCGCCGCCGATTAAGCAAAACAAAACAAAACAAAACAAAACAAAACGAATGGGCTATTTCTATTTTAGCCCCCGGCCGCTTTTTTGCTTTATCCATCTTTTTCGACGACAACTCACTAAACCGTGGAAACCATGATGTATTCCGGGATTCTTTGATGAATTAAAAGTTCAAAAGAACAGCATTTATTTGAAATATAAACATTTTGTAACATTATAAATGTCTTTACTGTCACTTTTGATCAATTTAATGCTTCCTTGCTGAATAAAAGTATAATATTTTTCTTAGAAAAAACAACTAAGTGCTTTCAGTGAAACACAAGCTTCAAGTTTCTGCATTTAAACCTTAGAACACTGAGCATGAAGAAAATAAATAATTTTCTGTAGTAATTATTTGTTTTGTCCGTTAGGTGGTATGAAGAGGACAAATGTGATGAATATGAAACTGACATTGTGGTTTATGAGGAGTTCAACACAGATCTCTTGTTCTTCACCGTGCCAGAAGAAAAGGCGACAACAATCTCATGTCCAGTGTGTGAAAAACAGACTGGCAGTTTCATCTGGTATAAGGTATGTTGAGTTAGATGTTTGTGTTAAACTTGACAGCATGTTTGCGATGTATGAGTCGTTAAAGATATGCTGATCTCTCATCGTTTGAGCAGATCAGGGTATACGCATAGCGAATATCCTGTTTTTCACTTAAAAATACCAGACAGTGAATACAGCTGATCACTCGTATTGCTAATAATTTCCTAAATGATAACACTGAATGAAATTAGACGATAATAGAAAACTCTAATATAAAGAAATAAAACGATAGGCTACAAATACTAATTTTCACTAGCCTATAGGCTGTTTTTCATCTGTTCATATACTTCACATACTTGTTCCCCGAGGTCCACTTATAATATTTGTAAGATTTATACATGAAAAACTGTAATAATTAAGAAATAAAGCTGCTGTTTTTGAAAGCTCCGTTTAAAGGGGCGCGTCTCCTTTAAGACGGCATCATAAACACCCACTGCTCTGATTGGGTGACATCTTTGCATATGAAATGAGAATTATGTGCAACTGTTGAAATTATAATTACACTTGCTGCAATTTAACTGATCGTGGAAAGTGGATTACACTTGTTTACATCTATTCTACTCCATCAAAGTTTATTTTTAACAGTGTGTCCATGAATGCAATAGCCTCCCAATCTTTTCTCTTTGGCAGAATTTCTCTCTTATTCCAAACCAAGAGTTTAAAAATGTTTTACGTATCCGTAACTCTTCGAAAGAAAGCGAGGGTATTTACACCTGCGTTTGCACCTGGGAGCACAATGGGTTAAAACACAACACCTCTGGACATCGCAGACTGATCATTAAAGGTATATATTCCTCTTTTGGCCTGTACTCTGAGCTAGAAGTTAGTTTCTAACACACTAACTCTTGTTCATAGATCAGTCCCGCAACAATCCTCCAGTGTTTCAACTTCCCGTCAACAACTCCATCGTGACCACTGATGTGGGTGAGGAATGGGTTAAAATCTCTTAACATCATAAATCACACTATAAAAACATCTGATTAAAACCGTAAACCTTTAAAATGAATACTTCTCACGTATTAAAAAAGGATGACACTTTACGATAAGGTTTCATTAATTAGATAATGAATAAATAAATAACAATGAACAATACTACCATAGCATTTATTAATCTTGGTTGATGTTCATTTTAACATTTACTAATGCAATTAACAATTAACGTGTATTTTTAATAAATAACACTGACAAAGATTATTAAATGCGGTAAAAAAGTATTGCACACTGTTACATAGTTTATGTTAGTTAATAAATTAACTAATGTTAATTAATGTGCCCTTATTGTAAATTGTTACCAACAAAGTAAACATGGCTATGATTTTTAAAACTATTTTATTAAACATTGTTTTTTCTCAAAATGTGAATATTATAAACAATATTTATTTTTTTAATATAAAACCTCAGAGGTTTTCATTGTTGTTTGTTTCTTATTTATTTTGAATTACCTTTTATTTTTTCATGTTAATTTTACTTTAATAAAATGACAAAAGCACATAAGGAAATTACTAAAAAAAAATATTTTTTAAAATATTGCTATTTAGGTTTAATACATTTTTATTTCAATTTAGTTTTTATTGATTTCCAGTTAATGCTTCAACTTCAACTTATTTCAGTTTATTGCCAAGACAACATTTCTAAATTTAATTTATTTAAAGATTTTCCAACTAACTTATATTTGATTTTATTTTAGCTTTATTTCAATCAACACACATTTTTTTGTGTGTTACAAACACACAATCTGACAACATAAAATCTTTTTTTTAATCAAATTGACCCGCAAAACATCACAATTGCACTAGAAATTTCAGACAACATCTCAGTGTAAAAACTTTGCAGGCATGTTCATGACCCTAAATTGAGTATTTCATAAAAATAAAAAAAAAACACTCCTCGACAACTCAAATATTTTTTGCGGGTTAAGGAGTCAAATCATTTATTATAATTTAATTTCCCACCTTGAGATCCTTTTATAATGTTGGTGTGTTTTTATGCACCCAAAAGTTACAGCATGGTTTCATAGTAATGAACTCTGGAAAGATTTAATGTCAATGTAAGATCTAAAAGCCCTGATTGCTCTTGTTTCTCAGGCACAGAACTGATCCTCGTATGTTCTGTCGTCTTTGTGTGCGATGAGTGCCCTGTCCGCTGGGAAAGGAATAAAACCACACTGAATGAGGAGGATGGATATAAGCAGGAAAACAGGTTGATATCTCCTCCTACAGCCTCGCTACAAACTAACTAACTAATTGTGAGGGGGGGCGTGCACCTGAGACGCATCTCTCTGTAGGCAAGGGCGTGGTCAGCTGGTACACTCTGACGTCAGAGGGTACCACAACTTCCAATAGGAAAATCCAACTGCAGTAGCCACTGTTCAACCTGAAGAGGGCAGCACTCAGACGTTTTTACACCATATATTGTAGAATTAAACCACTAAACCCAAATGTCAAAAAATTTACTTGAATCAATGAACAGCATTTATGAAGCTCCATTTTTACAGATCATTAACTAAAAAAAGTTGTTTTAGTGTTTAGTTACCCTTTAAGCTCGGAAAATTGCAGGATGTTTTAATGGTACAAAGACCTCTTACATGTCAAAAGATCAAGGAAAATTTTATTTCTCATGTCATGACCCCTTTTAAAGTATAGTTGAGCCACATTATCAGAAAAGCATTGGCTTAAAATAATTAGACATATTCACTTGAAACTGATATCCTGCTCTACTCAAGTTCTTGTTAATAGATCTCTGATATAAACAGCAGATTTTCTGATAAAAAATGGGTAATGGGCGCTTTTTTTCTGCAGGATTAATGATGGCAACGTTCAGTCATTTTTGAATATTACTAAAGTTTCTGAGTTGGACCTCCATTCTGAGTTTCGCTGCACAACTGAAGACTCGTATAGAGTGATTTTTGTATCAATCACTTTGAAAAGTCGAGGTGAGATCCGATCTAAGATGAATATAACTGAATTAAAATGCATTATTTTACCAAATATTTGGGTGCTGTATATTTTTATGCTCTTTATTGTAATGCCTCGCCTTAACTTCCAATATAGAGCAAAATTAATACTTGAATAAAATATTGCTAAGATCTCCAATTTAGGATTATTATTTTTATTTGCATAAATTTTATATTTATGTTTATTACATTTTATCACTGTAATATTTTGAATGCATGAATGTTAATATTAAAATATTTGCTAAAAGTGTTTTTACGCATTTATTCAGCACAAGTCATAACAAAGTCAAAGCCTTGTTTTGTTGTGCTGTTTTACTCAGGTTTGCATGTTTTCATGTTGTATTTTAGCATCAATGCTCCCTGTGATTCTGGCATGCATTTGCACATTTCTTCTCGTCCTGGTGCTCAGTGGAATAGTGAAGTGGTTTTCATTGGATCTGGTGCTGTTCTTAAGGGAAATTTTCATCAAGTTCAACAGGAAAGAGGGTAAAGAATAATATTTTTTAAATATTTTAATACACTTTGAATATCATTTTATTAAAAGTTATATACACAATACAATATTATTTATTAAAATGTGTTATAATATTTATAAAGTCCTTTACAGTTTTTCACTAGTAAAGGAGTGGGACTGTGCTAGATATACGTATATGGGGATAAATACAAAAAGAAAATTAAAGCTGCAAGCAGCATTGAAAGGGCCCTCGCACCCGTGCCACCGCCACCCGGTGGCTTTAGGAAGACAGAGCACGGTGGGCAATGTGCATTTAAGTAGGTAAATATAGGAGGAGTATGTCAAAGTCAGTTACAAAAATGTCCTTTATTATGGGGATAATAGCATGTGTTATCACTCAGATAAGTGTTGCTAGCATGTTTTAGCATGTTTCTAGCATGTTTAGAACTCAGTGGCATATTTAATATGTTGCTAGTAGCCTACTGCATCACAGTGTAAAACATGTCACTTCCTGTCGACAGTAGATGGCGCTATTACTTTAACTTAAAATTGTCATGTAGATGTGTTCAGGGCAGGACTCTTATCAAACGTGTGAAGTTTGGGGCAGATTGGACATTGCCTTCTTCAGTAACAACAACTTCCTGTTTCATTGCATTAGCATGCTTTAGCACTTAGCTAAGAATTGCTAGCATGTTTTAACATGTTTATAACATGTTTATAACTCAATGGCATATTTAATATGCTGCTAGTACTGCATCACACTGTTAAACATGTCACTTCCTGTTGCCAGTAGGTGGCGCTATTACTTTAACTGAAAATTGTCATGTAGGTGTGTTCAGGGCAGAACTCTTATCAAACGTGTGAACTTTGGGGCAGATTGGACATTGCCTTCTTAAGTAACAACAACTTCCTGCTTCATTGCATTAGCATGCTTTAGCACTTAGCTATGAATTGCTAGCATGTTTTAACATGTTTATAGCATGTTTATAATTCAATGGCATATTTAATATGTTGCTAGTACTGCATCACAGTGTGAAACATGTCACTTCCTGTTGCCAGTAGGTGGCGCTATTACTATAACTGAATATTCTCATGTAGATGTGTTCAGGCCATGACTCTTATCAAACGTGTTAAGTTTGGGGAATATTTGATATTCCATGCCTGAGTTACAGCAAATCCCTATTTAATTGCAGTAATAGCATGCTTTAGCACTTAGCTAAGTGTTTGCTAGCATGTTTTAGCATGTTTCTAGTATGTTGCTAGCATGTTTAGCACTTGCTGGCACTTTTTTACATGTTATTAGGAGTCCACAACAGTGATAAACATTTCACTTCCTGTTGCCAGTAGGTGGCGCTATGACTGTAACTGAATATGAGCATGGACATGTGTTCAGGACAGAACTCTTATCAAACGTGTGAAGTTTGGGGCAGATTGGACATTGTTTGCCTGAGTTACAGCAACTTCCTGTTTCATGGCGAAACATCGAAATTTGTCAGGCCGCCGAGGACACGCCCTTCGACGAAAACTCAAGATCTTCGCAATTTAACGTCGCAAAGGCCTTAAGATTACACTCACCAAATTTGAAGATGATCAGAATAAAACTGTAGGAGGAGTTCGTTAAAGTACGAGGCCTGAAAATGGCAAAAACTGCACAAAAATCGGAGAGGAAGTTCAAAATGGCTGACTTCCTGTTGTGTTTAGGGCTATCCTCCAAGAGACTTTGTTGTAGGTATTGGGCCATTACATGTATGTACCGAATTTCGTACACATACGTGAAACGCAGCGGGAGGCGCACTCCGTTGAACCTTTATAGGTGGCGCTATCGAGCCATTTTGCCCCGCCCAATTCTGAGACGCATATCAGATGTAAATTTTCGCCAGTTCTGACGCGTGTGCAAATTTTTGTGAGTTTTCGTGCATGTTTAGGCCCTCAAAAATGCGATTCATTGCGGAGAATAATAATAATAATAATAATAATAATAATAATAATAATAATAAACAGAGCAATTCCAAGAGGGTCCTCACACCATCGGTGCTCGGGCCCTAATGATTTATTACTCAGTATTTCTGTCTTGTTTTCCAGTACAAAAATCTAAACATTCTTAAATCAACATACATATAAGTCCGGTTTTCTGAACAAAATCAAGCGAGTTTTTGCTTAAAACAAGAAAAAATATCTGCCAATGGGGTCAGAAAAATAATCTTGTTTTCCCTTTGAATTAAGTTTTTTTTCTGACCCCATTGGCAGATATTTTTTTTGTTTTAAGAATAACACTTTCATTTGATAAATTCTTTAGAAAGCAAGTTTTAAATATCTTATCATATATTTTGCTTTTCAAGTAAATGTAAATATATGTAAATGTTTATATGTATCGTGTGTGTAAATACTGTCATCAACACACATGACTACAATGCAATGCAAAAATACAAATGCTTGTTTTGACAGATGGGAAGCTGTATGATGCTTATGTGATTTACCAGAGAAACAACTCGGATGAAACGACAAGCAAAACTGTGAGTGACTTTGTCAATGGATCTCTTCTAACAGTGCTGGAGAGCTACTGTGGCTTTAAACTTTTTATTCACGGCAGAGACGACCTACCTGGGGAAGGTACGCTTGTTGAACTTTTTCATATAAACATCTGTCAGTGATATATTTTTGATGCGTTGTGTGATGAACATTGCAAAAAAAATTATGTTGTTCCTCAGTATTTCCTGTACAAATATCTAAACATGCAAATCAATATGCATGGAGAAGCAAAATGACGAAAGATATTAAGTCTTGTTTTCTGAAATATGCAACAAAATTAAGTGATTCCATGCTTAAAACAAGAAAAAATGTCTGCCATTAGGGTAAAAAAAGTTTTCCCTTTAAATTAATTTTTTTTTTGACCCCATTGACAGCTCTTTGATATTGTTTTAGGCATAAACTTAATTTCATAATTCCCTCCTTTTCATAAAACAAGACTTAATATCATAAAGCCCCCCTGTAGTCAATTAATGTATCTCTCTAAACTTATCTTGGATCCCCACATTATGTATTTAAAAATTTGTTCTTTGAAGAAAAATTTGTCATGCCTTAAAATAGCTTGAATGTAACTCGACACTCTTGCCTCATTTAGTATACACTGTACTATGAATATGCAAATGAGCCCCGCCTCCACTCACTCACTCAGCTCAGAGATCCACTCGTTGACGATCACACGTTGATCTGATTGTGCGATTCAGCGATTTCAAACCGTGTTTTTGAGACTGTCTTTGGTTCACTGCAGTTTTAAGGAGAAAATACTCAGCAATGCTGTCGACTTATGAATTTACACATGGTTTGACTTAAAGCATATTAAAAACACCACATAGACATATAAACAACATTAAAAACTTGATTTTCACCACAGGGGAACTTTAAGTAATTTTGCTTCTCAAGTAAATATATCTTGATAGAAGTATATTTTGATATTTGATAAATACTAAGGAACAACATAATATTTTCTGCTGTGTGCAATAGATTTTTCTCAAATGTGCCATGTTCCTTCCTGTGTCTTAACCAGATTGCATGAACCTGATTGAAACTAAGATACAGCTTAGTCGGAGGCTTATCATTATTTTAACACCAGGAACAAGTAGCATATCTCCTACAGCTTATGATCTGCAAGTGGGGCTCCATCAGGCTCTGGTACAAGGAGAAACCGGTGTGATTGTCATCCAGCTGGGACAGGTGCAAGACTACACACATCTGCCTCTCGGACTGCAACATCTCCTCTGCAAAAATAATCCTTTACTGTGGAGAGACGGCCAAACCTCACCAACCTCCAGGTTCTGGAAGAGAGTGCGATATAGGATGCCTGTTGCCTCATCCCATCAGAGCAGGGGTTCAAAAAAAAGACCACTAGAATGTCAGAGTTTACCAGTTTAAATCAAGACATGCTTTTCAGGTTCAGGATTAACAAGCATTTTCTTAAAGTTGCAGTCTGTAGTTTTTTCCTCTTTGTCGCCATCTCTGTTCAAAATCTGCAATTGCAGTTATTCGAGGAATTATCAACTTTACTTGGGTTGTGCCTCGGCACAGCACTGCGCGGTCAGTCACCGCGCCGGTGTGGATACGGTCATTCGCAATCACAGATTATACTTTTTGGAAGTATGACCAACGTAAGAATTTTCTGACCAACAAAGGGGAAAAAAGCATTGCAGTAAATCACGCTGATTAAATCTAACGATCGCTTATCATATCACGTCAAACCGTGCAAATTATACTTTGTTATCAAATTGTTAATGTTAACAACATTAGCATTGCGTGACTATATTTAATGCCCTTCCGATATTATCCTAGTTTACGCATGGGTCGGTTGCAGTCTCTTTTTTTCTGTTGCTACTCCGAAGTCTTTTGCATTTTACAACGGGTGAGTCTCCAGTTGTCACTGCTGGTGATTGTCGTTTGAACCTTTCTGGATCCGCCATCAAATCAATACGTTTAATTATATCAAGTGCTGTGAGAAAAGGCTATAAATCTCCACCTCCAACATCCTCACACTCATAGCTTACTAGCCGAGACTCTTCTTTATGTGTACAGATGTGACGTAATGACGCAAAGACATGCTCGAATTTCCCGCAGAAATCAACCAGTACCACTGGAATTAAAAATATTATCACAGGCTTATCGTTTTGAATCGAGCTAAGGAAAGCAGAGAGTTTTGAACACTGTCTGGTTATGTACTTGCTCAAAAATCTATTTTGGATCACTTTTAACCCAAAAAAGTTAGGAGCTTAAAGTCGTCATGAAACGGAAGTTGAGATTGTCCTTTTTTCCTTATTGTGACGTATATCCGAGTGAAATGGCTTCTGAAAGTAGAAAAAAAATGTAGGGCGGGGCTTGATTTCATCCTTCGGGAATTGATTGGATCGTTGGAGGTTGGGCGTTGCTAACAAAATGGAGGCAGATTTGAATGCCAGTTTACAGTCAGTTGTGGAGGATTTCTCTCCACCGGACTCACCACTGTTACCCTCCCATGAAGCATTACCTAAAACCATATAACTTTTTCATTACTTGAAATAAAACTCATGTTTGATGAGGATGTTTTTTCCTTTATTTTTTCTTCTTTAACTCGACACCCTTGCCTCATTTAGTATAGGCTGTTCTATGAATATGCAAATGAGCCCCGCCTCCACTCACTCACTCAGCTCAGAGATCCACTGGTTGACGATCACACGTTGATCTGATTGGTTACAAGGTAGTTTGTGACGTCAGAAACACCAGCGATTTCAAACCGTGTTTTTGAGACTGTCTTTGGTTCACTGCAGTTTTAAGGAGAAAATACTCAGCAATGCTGTCGACTTATGAATTTACACATGCATGGTTTGTCTTAAAGCATATTAAATACATCACATAGACATATAAACAAAATTAAAAACTTAATTTTCAAGGTATAGATTTTATCAGTTCATGCATTTCAAGTATTGTAATTTTGACTGTGGTTAAGTTGCAGTATGTTTTCATAGTACAAATCATGATTTAACCCTTGTGCCTCATTTAAAAAAAGTTACACACAGGTCCATAGAGGACAAAAATGTCCATGTCAAAAAACTGTCATAAAAAATTGAAGCTTGGGAGGACAGACTTAAGTTTGGTATAATTTTAAAGACCCTTGGCAGATTATTGCTGAAGTAAAAAAAAAAAGAATAAGTGAATCCAAAAAAAGTTATATAGGTTTAAGTTTATGAAAATTATGTATGAGCATTATTTTATATAAAATATATATTTTATAAAACAAGTTGAACTCTAAAACGGCTAGAAAATCAAAGCCATAAATATAAATAAGTTGTGTTCCAAATTTGAGGTTGATATTTAAAAAAATTAGCTTTCAGTAAGATTTTGTTTGGCGCAGTAACAGATTTTCCCCATTGGTTTCCAGAAAACTCAAAAATTACTGGTGCACACAGTAATTGGATTTTAGATTTGCAGTTGAGTTTTTCCTCTCTCAATATTACATGCACACACATTTTTTTTTTATAACACACATACCAACCACACTCTTACATCCATACCAACACACCCACACAAATATTGTGGCATAATTTATTCAATTGGCTCTATAATATGCCGAAGCAGAAAACGGAATAAAGCGTGAATTTGCTTTGTAGACCAAACCTGAAAACATGGCACCATCTGGTAAAAAATAGTAAAAAATTTAATTTTGAAGCTTTGCCAACAGAATGAAAGCCTCTTATCAAAGATTGGATACTTTTATAGTTAAATGGCCCTGGGATAAAAAAAATTGCAGTTTTAATGGTTTCAATGGTGACATTTTTGTCCAAAAGGCGCTGAGTGGGAGTATTTATATATATAAGGAAATAGCAGTGAAATAGTAAAATTACAATAAAAATACACACCTGTGCCAAATTTTATGCAGTTAGCATTAACACAGGCAAAGTGATCAAAAAGACAAAACTGAAAAGGCCAAAAATGTCCCTAAGGAGGCACATGATTTAAGCCCCTTTCAGACCCTGTCCGTATTTCAGTAGTGCTTCCGTCCCTGTGTCTGACATCAGTCTGACTGCAGTGCAGTATTTCATTGTAGACCGTCCTGCCCATACACACCCTCCCCCTCCCATACGCCTGCCCGTCTCATTCACACTCACTGTCTCCGATATGAGCATGGATGAGGCAGCGGTGGAGTCGATCCTCAAGAAAACACTCGCTGTGAGCGCTGCTAAAGGTGGCCGATATCTGTCTCTCTCTCTCTCCGTCCAGCGCTGCCTGCTCATTTCCTGGATTACAGAGAATATCAAGAAGAAAGAGTGCTGCTTCTATGTGGAGGATGCCAGGTATGAAAGGCATGTGTGTGTGTGTGTGATTGAACCCGTCAGTGGCTGGCTAGTTGCCTGGCAGTCTGCCTTTGCCAAGTTTCAGAATCCATTGGTTTTTGGCAGTTTTTGTGTTTTGTGTTCCTCCCTTTCTAGCTCATTTATTATGCAACTGTTGATATGATTATGTTATTTAGTATGATTGATGTTTTGGGGACTGTTATCCCAATTAAACCAGTCAAATGGCCATGATCAGACTGGCAGCTTACTGACGCTTTGCTCGACGCTCATGAGTCAGCCGCGGCTGATCAGCGAGTATAACGCGTTGCCTGACACTCGCTGCAGGGAAATTAATTGTTTTCTTATTAAGAATATAATGTCATGCATCTATTCTTTAGTATAATTGATGTTTTGGGGACTGTTATCCCTATTAAACCAGTCAAATGTGCCATGATCCGACTGGCAGCTTACTGACGCTTTGCTCGACGCTCATGGCGAGTATAACGGTGCAGATCCACTTGTCCGTGCGACACTTCTGTTGCACCGCGCTCCACTTTATTCCTATGGGTGACGTCACGCGACTTTAACGCGCCCGCAAAGCATCCCGGGAAGGCGGCGCTTCATTTGGAAAAATGCTGCGCGTCAAAAAGCTGGCCGATGCCCATCTTTATGCAAATGAATTCCGTTGAACGTGACGCGACTATCCAATAGAAGCAGAGCATATGTAGACAGGGGGAAGTTTCTCGCAGGTCCTCTGTTCTAGACTGGCCGCTGGCTCAAAACCACACCCATAGCGGTAAACTTGAGGAACGCCCATCAAAGTACAAATGTGGGGAGGCGTTGCGACACCACGCTACAGTCGTGTCGCAAAAGTGGATCTCTACCGTAACGGTGCAGATCCACTTGTCCGTGCGACACTTCTGTTGCGCCGCGCTCCACTTTATTCCTATGGATGACGTCACACGACTTTAACGCGCCCGCAAAGCATCCCGGGAAGGCGGCGCTTCATTTGGAAAAATGCTGCGCGCCAAAAAGCTGGCCGATGCCCATCTTTATGCAAATGAATTCCGTTGAACGCGACGCGACTATCCAATAGAAGCAGAGCATATGTAGACGGGGGGAAGTCTCTCGCAGGTCCTCTGTTCTAGACTGGCCGCTGGCTCAAAACCACACCCATAGCGGTAAACTTGAGGAACGCCCATCAAAGTACAAATGTGGGGAGGCGTCGCAACACCACGCTACAGTCGTGTCGCAAAAGTGGATCTCTACCGTGAGAAACACCTACTGACTGCGTGGCGTAAGCGTCTCAGCTGCGTGGCGTGTCCGTTTTTATTTCGGCTCCCATGTTAACAGAGCTTGCAGGCAGACTGCCTGCGTGACACGCAGGCTCAGGCTCGGCTTGAGCCGCTCGGAAAACGCGTGCATGCAAGAAATAGAACCGACGCCTATTTTTCACGCGACACGCAAGCGTGTTGGAAGCGTTTCCAGGCAAAATAGAATAGGAAAAGATGTTTATATGTTATTTTGTACATGAATACATATTAATAAATTACATTTTGATGGTTGAAAGTCTAGGTTTTGACAAATTCAGATATAAATATAATTTAAAAATAAATAAATAATTATCAATTTTCTAATATTGCACCTGTTAATACAGAACGAAATATTCTGTAGTCTATTTTGCTGTCAATATTGCTGACAGTGTCTTTAGGCTTTATATGCTTAACATGAATATAGGGCTTCCACAACTCTCTCCCATATGTCGAACAAGGGTGATCCGTGTCAGCAGCGCCGCGTCAGACACGTTTCTTGTGTGCAAAGACACAGAAAACATGACGCAGCCGCCACGCAACAGAAACGCCACGCTCACGCCACGCAGCCAGTGTGTCTTCGGCCTAACGCGTTGGCTGACACTCTTGCTGCACGGAAATTAATTGTTTTCTTATTAAGAATAATCTCATGCATCTAGGCTATTAGTAGAATTTATGTTTTGGGGACTGTTATCCCAATTAAGCCGCGGCTGACTCCATGCGTCCAACAAAGCGTCAGTAAGCTGCCAGTCTGATCATGACACATTTGACTGGTTTAATAGGGATAACAGTTCCCAAAACACCAATCATACAAAATAATAAATGCATGAGATTATATTCATAATAAGAAAACAAATTATTTCCTTGCAGCGAGTGTCAGGCAACGCGTTATACTCGCTGATCAGCCGCGACTGACTCATGAGCGTCGAGCAAAGCGTCAGTAAGCTGCCAGTCTGATCATGGCACATTTGACTGGTTTAATAGGGATAACAGTCCCCAAAACATCAATCATACACAAGAATAAAGGCATGACATTATATTCATAATAGGAAAACAATTTATTTCCTTGCAGCGAGAGTGTCAGGCAACGCGTTATACTCGCAGTATCAGCCGCGGCTGACTGGATGAGCGTCCAGCAAGCTCTGTAAGCTGCCAGTCTGATCATGGCCATTTGACTGGTTATATTGGGATAACAGTCCCCAAAACATCAATCATACTAAAGGACATAATCATATCAACAGATGCATAATACATGAGCTAGAAAGGGAGGAACACAAAACACAAAAACTGTCAAAAATCAATGGTTTCTGAAACTTGCCAAAGGCAGACTGCCAGGCAACTAGCCAGCCACTGACAGGTCACGTGACATGCTAGAATCAGACTGGCAGCTGCCAGCCAGCCACTGATAGGTCACGTGACATGCCAGGCTCAGACTGGCAGCTGCCAGCCAGCCACTGACAGGTCATGTGACATGCCAGTGGTGGCTACTGCCAGCCAGCTGAAGATTGAACCCCTACTGGGAAAACATGACCATATTTCTTCCATATTAGCATTTTTAAATGGTTCATTGATTTCAAAGTTATCGTTTATGTTAACATGGCACTATCAGACAATGCTCACTGATCTCTTTAACTTTCACACTCAATCTTGAGCACTTAGGTCTTCTGATAAACGTCTTTTAATAGTTCCTCATTGTAACTATATCAAGATATGACCATGCTTTTTCTGTAATAATAATGACGCATACAATTATCATGACTAATGCACTATATATATTGGTGAACTATTATTTTAAAAGTCATTGTGTGTATATAAAATATGATGAAGTATAGGCTAATTCATGATGTGTCGGTCATATGCAACTTGACAAGCGTAAACTAAAGATCACGTGCACACCTGATCGCTTCAGCAACATTCGGACAATATGTGTGGTGTGCGTGTTGTTGGGCTGGAGCTCATGTGTGGATAACATGGATTACTGTTGACAGGGAGGGGATTTGTAAGTGTGGTTACCCAAAGACCAAGCACTGCGATGAGGCCATCAAACCGGAGGACTATGTTGGAGAGCAGTGGGACAAAGACAGGCACGTCAGAGAGATGCCCACCGATGCTTTTGGAGATATCAGCTTTGGTGGACTTGGACAGAAAACCGGGAAGGTAAAATGATGACTTGATTCAAACGGACCTCCTTTCTATTTACTCTTAAAAAATAAAGGTTCCGAAAGTGAGTTCTTTTTTAGCAATTCCATATAGATCCATTACAGAAATTAGTTGTCAAAAGAACCAATTTTTTCCTTAATGTGAATAATATTTTAATTATCTAAACAACATTTTAACACTATAAAGAACCTTTTGTCCAATGGAAATGTTCCATGGATGTTAAAGGTTATTCATGTAGGTGATTAAATGTCTATTTAGTGAAGCTTAGAGTCACTGAAACAGGATTTGAAAGTCGACTGCAAAAAAAATCATATTCTTAAAGGGAACAAGTGTCTCGTTTTCCAGTTAAAACATATAAAAGTCCTTAAATTGAGAAACATTTACTTGAGAAGATACACTTAGATATTTAGCCTTGATTTCATAGATGCTTCATAGATGAAGCCTTGATTTCATTTACACAACACCGTTTTCAACCAAAAATGCAAAACTTTGTGTTTTAGACGTTCATTTACATAGACGCCATTTTAGGGGCCTGAAAATGCTAACTTTTGAAAATAGTTTAAAATTGCACATTTTTGTGCAATTTTTTTGAAAACAAGACCATTATTGTCTCCGTATAAACTACAAAACCGTGCATTTGTGAAAACTGTGATGTCATCACATGCATATTACATGTTCAAACTGCGTTTGAAATCGCATACTGAAGGTACTACATTTGGTTTGAAACTTACTTCGCAACGTTAAAACAATAAGTTCTATATAGTATGAATGTGTTTAGTATTAATGAAAATCGAACGTACATTCACCATGATGTTATTTCATGTGACCTACGGCCACAGTTGTGTCGCTTTACCGCCATTCACTATCCACTCCCGTGGCATCATGGGATAGTAAAGTCAAATACGAGTAAGGCTACAGGATGAGAGGGGGAAAAAATCTGAAAAAAATTAAAAATAACAAAAATTCCCCCCATGTTGAAATGCAGGTGGTTGGACTATTATAATATTATAACACACAATCATCCTCCTGGTGACTTTTTTTTGTCAAAAGCGACTAGCGACAAATCTAGCGACTTTTACTGGTGTTATTGGAGACATTTGTGGTGTTTGGAGACTCGAAAGCACTTATCACTCTGCAGTTACTGTGCTCAACGAGCAGCGGGTGCTGCCGTGAGCCCCTCCCCCGTCTAAAAGCACTCACAGGCGGTCAGTCTCTCGCCTCGCTCTGCAGTCAGAGCAGAGAGGAGACATACACTAGCCTAGAAATCTAGACGCACCCTAGCGGCAGCAAAAATTATTTTGCAGCCAGTGTGGTCTAGCAACTTTCGAACTGGAAAAACCAAAAACTGGTCAGGCCAATCAGATCGTGTATAGAGTCGGCGGGCGGGCTTAACATAATGACGACAGAGTTGCGACGTTTCACTGCTACTTGAAAACAAAGAATGGCTGCTGCTGCTGCTGGTGAACAGCGGTCTTTCAATTTGGCTTTGGCCGCGACTCTGGAGGATTGAAGTTAAACTTTTTCATCAAACTTTTTCACAACACACCATACGCGAAACACTCCCCCCGTCACTCTGACTACGTCACCACCTTCGTTGCTCTGGTTGGTTGTAGCGCTATCCTATTGTGTGCAGAGGGAATTTGAAAGACAACCGTTTATCCCGCCCCTCGGATTGAGGCATGCCAATGGAGAGTTCCCAGACCTAACATCTTGATGTGGGTCTGGTATGCCAGGCTAGACACACACACCACTCCGCGTCCAGGCTGCAAATGAATCTCGCATGCGCATGGCCGCTGCCGTTGCCGCACAGGCTTACAGAGCGGAATTTAAATGTAATTGTTTCATCACTCACTCTCACACAAAAATAAATCACTGTATTTGACTCACATAGCTCCATTCACTCTAGTCTAGTCTCTTGCCAAGCTCTTGCCAGCTCTCGCTAGTCTATCTGTTATCAATCTTGATATTGATTTACTTAGGCCATACTTCATCATTTTTAACTGCTAGGCAGTGCACTTAGCTAACTACCCCTATGCCTTTTTCACCGTGTTGCAACACCCACCACGTGACTAACACACACACACACACACACACACACACACACACACACACTGACAAAGGACTACAATTGTTAAGTCTTAAAATAAAATCTGCATTGCCTGCAAAATCGTTATTTTGTTTGTTGTATTAAAGATCGTGCCTAAGTCCCGACTGATTAGCCCCCGATATAATCTGATATAACTGATTAGCCCCCTTCAGTTGCACACTACAGCAGAAGCCATCTTCAATGTCCTTGATATTTTTATCCGTGAAAATGGTTTGGCTTGGGACCGATGCGTTGGCCTATGCCCAGGAAATGACGGGGCGTGAGCGTGGCCTAGCTGCTCGCGTTCAGCAAGTAGCTCCACTTGTGATATGGACACATTGCATGATCTATCGCGAAGCACTAGCTGCTAAAAAAATGCCGGTTATCTTTGACTCCGTGTTGAACCAATCCGTGAATGATAAATCTCATCAAATCACGGCCGCTAAACTCTCGCTTGTTTGGGGTCCTCTGCCAGGAGATGGGGTCAGGGCACGAACAGCTGCTAAAGGTTGAGAACCCCTGGCCTACTATAGCAGGGAAATAGGCATATTCGGACGCCGCATCAGTCTGTAGTGTTTTACAAAGTGACATCTGCAATTACTGGCCTGGCAGCATGATACAGCGTTTCTAGACATTTTTGTGGATCCGTCTGAATGGGGATCGTTTTGACAACGTTGTCTTTTAAATGTAAAATTATATTGCAGTAGAAGTACCAGTACAAATTGAATGTAGAAGGACTGAAATTTCCAAAACCGTTTTATCATGGATTACTTTGCAATAATATTTCATATCAGAAATTACATCTGACAACAGTAATACAAACTTTGTATAGAAGTATCTGCCAAATGCAAGTGTCAAATGCACAGTATATGCGAACTCATAGAAGGGATTCTGTTGTGTGTGTTTAGTATGTTCGGGTGTCGTCGGACACCTGTGAGAGTCTGTGCTACCAGCTGATGACAGAACAGTGGAAACTGCGTTCGCCGAACCTGCTGATTTCAGTGACTGGCGGAGCCAAAAACTTCTACATGAAGAATCACCTGAAGGACAAGTTCCGTCGGGGTCTCATTAAAATCGCCCAGACCACAGGTACAGTGATAATACTATATATGAAATACCAAATGCTTGATTGTTTAAATCAGTGGAAAGTTTAAACTATATTATTGCATAGCTCTCTATATAAAATTTGGATATATATGATATTATATGTAGCCTATATTAATAATACATATTTCTCTTGTCTTTGTTAATGGTGTTTATGTTAATGCATGTGGTCAGTTTAATTTATTATCCCAGAGAGAAATTGATTTTGAATTTATTTTTACAAATAAAATAAACATTGCTTTCCGTAGATTTGCTTATAGCTAAATTTAACAAATTTTTAATAATTCATGAACTTATATGGTAAATTGCCAGAACCCATTTACCGTTATTTTTGAGAAGGTCCTGTTCACACATGATCTCTTAATGGTAATTTACCAGTAAAAAGTGGCGGCTGGTGAAAAATATCTGAGGTGGGGCTGTGTCATATTCTGTCGGTTTCAATAGTCTGGTAATGGGAGTCTTTTAGTGTAGTGGCTTCGAGGTTGTGGAATGCTCTTCCTCAAGACATCCGTCCAACATCCACCCTTCTCTCCTTCAAAAACATATATTTTATCTGATTCTGTATATTACTCTTCAGCTCACAGTCTGTAAATTAAATATTGTTATTGATATGCTATTTGTTTGAATCCCTCTTTGTTTGTATCTTTAACCTAACTTTGTAAGTGACCTCTGTATATTAGGCCTACTTTCTGCCCTTGGTATGTGTATTGTGCTTTGATGTTGATTGTTCTATTCCTTAACCCAGTCCCAGTGGTTCTCAATCTTTTTAGAGTTGTACCCCATGAGGCTTTTAACATCTTACTTCGTACCCCCACTCTTCAGTCACACCTTTTTCAGTAAGGGACAATATTTGCCCCCTTAAATCGATTTAAATAAATAAAAATTCAATAGAGAAATGCACAATGATGGTAAAAACAAAGAGATGCTTTTAAATGTTAAATTAAAACTGCCAATAGGTGGTGAGTCATTGAGTCATTCAGTAACGAAGCAAGTGGATGTATTTATGAATTAATAATTGAATCATTGACTCTAATGATTCGTTCAAAGCCGCAGATTTG
This sequence comes from Gila orcuttii, assembly GCA_026230005.1. Taxonomy (NCBI): domain Eukaryota; kingdom Metazoa; phylum Chordata; class Actinopteri; order Cypriniformes; family Leuciscidae; genus Gila; species Gila orcuttii. Next base: position 50,858,326 of record JAPDVR010000007.1, on the reverse strand, counting down.
TTCACAAACACTGCTGTGTGCTGCAGTTCTGCTGTGGCTTTCGTTGGAGCTAGTATTTTGTTGTAAAAAATACTGACAACTGTGTTGTAGCCTAAATGAACATCACTTAATATTAATATTTCGTTTGTTGAACTGTTGTATAAAATTAATGTCACATTTGCAATCGTGTGGACCTTCATATAATGTGATCAACATTAAACACAGGAACTCACACAGGGAATGTGTCTGACTCTGTATCGAAGAGAGTTTGAATCTTATATCGATCTCCTTGCACAGCCTGTGTCTATATTTGTTCTGCATGCTAGTAAGTGCTAAATCTCTTATTTTCAAAGGTACTGTAGCGTTTCGCTACTAAGAAGTAAACTGACGGATTCTTCCTCCTTCTAAGGCTTTATTCAAGAACTGCAGGGTTACTGTTATGGCCGTAACCCACGCCGTACAACATGAAAAGGAGAGATATAACGTGCTGTCTCTGCTCTGTTGTTAACTCTGTCTGACTTCCCGCTTCCAGCTCTCCCCCCTCTAGTCTCTCGACCCCCCTAAACCCCGCCCCTTAAAGAACCAGGGACTAACAGACAGAACCACTTATGAGTCTATTAACACTGTCGAACCACATAACACTAACTAGTGTCTTCCATTTATACTGACATTACACTGCCCCCCCTTTAATAAGAAGAACCCTCATCCACGAGGGGGCAAACAAAGTCTTTAAGGTGCCCAGGCCGACGTCTCTGCCTCCTTGGCCGCATATCAGGTTGAATGTCTGAGCTTGCAAGGGGATGAGGGGTTGGGGCATGGGGATCAGTGGAAAGTCCCTGGAAAGTGACTGCATGTGGGTGTTTAGGGCAGGGGATTCAGGAGCCACTGGGGTGTGGGGCACGGGCCTGGGGTCAATGTTGTTTTGAGAGGCAGGGGGGGTGGTCTTTCTCTTTTCAAAAGAGACGGCCAAGTTACCTCTGTACGGGGCCAGCCTGTCTCTATGCAAGGCTACCTTCCTGCCTCTAGGTGGCATCTGCACCCTATACACTACCTCTCCCACCTTCTCTAGAACCAAACAGGGGCCCACCCAGTTGCAGTCAAGCTTCGGGGAGCGTCCTCTTTTCTTCCTCGGGCTGTAAACCCAAACTGACTCATCAGTCTGGAAGTCTCTTCCCTTGCTTCTAACATCATAGTTCCTTTTCTGCCTCATGCCAGCCTTTTCCAATTGATCCCTGGCAAACACATGGGCTGTCTCCATTCGATCCTGCAACCTCCTTGCATACTCTGGTCCGGCAGGTATAGCCGGCATGTCCGGGGGCCTCCCGAACAACAACTCTGGGGGGGTCCGAAGCTCACGCCCCAGCATAAGCAAAGCAGGGGTACACAGTGTGGAGTCCTCTACTGCAGATCTGTAGGCCATGAGAATGAAAGGGAGGTGAGTGTCCCAATCCCGCTGATGGTCAGCTGTAAGGATAGCTAGCTGTTGACCCTAGGTCCTATTAAATCTTTCAACCAGGCCATCGCTTTGGGGGTGCAGGGGAGTTGTGCGAGTTTTTTCCATGCCAAGCCGTTCACACAGGGCTGCAAATAGCTTGGATTCTAAATTTCTCCCCTGATCACTATGAATGACCTCTGCCACACCGAACCTGCTGAACATTCCCTCCACCAGTGCATCAGACACCGTCTCTGCTTCCTGGTTCGGTATTGCATAGGCCTCAGGCCACTTTGTGAAGTAATCCATAGCAGTGAGGACGAACCGGTTACCTCTTACAGTGACAGGGAAGGGGCCCATGATGTCCACAGCTACTCTTTCCATTGGTGCTCCTACAGCCTGCTGTTGAAGTTTGGCATGAGATTGATCGAGAGGGCCCTTATAAGCTGCACAGGCATCACATCTGCGGCAGAAATCCTCCACGTCCCTTCTATGCTGGCCCCAGTAGAACCCCTGGCGAAGGCGGCGGAGCGTTTTGGACACCCCGAAATGGGCAGACCCCGTACTCCCATGACAAGCGGTTAACACTGCTTCCCTCAGTGCTTTGGGCACTATTACTTGCCATCTGTCCTCCCCAGTGGCAGGTTCCCTCCATGCTCGCTGGAGCACCCCCTCACTCAGCCTCAGTGTGTTAAATTTGGACCACAGTCCTTTCGTGCCCAGCGAGCAGCCCGTAATATCCCCCCAATCGGGTCTCTGCTGTGCCTCCAACCAACGTAGAACAGGCCTCAGATCCTCATCTTGCTCCTGCTCCAACTTCCACTCTGGTGTATTGAACACCCTTAATGCTCCACATGCAGGCTGTGCTGGCTCGTTCCCCAGACACAGTTCCCTCTCCTGCGTCTCTCTCTTCTCACAGTGGCGGCAGCCCTCGGCGGCACAGGGGCAACGAGACAAGGCATCAGCGTTGGCGTGGTTAGACCCGGGTCTATGAACTACTGAGAAGTCGTATGACTGGAGTTCTTCCAGCCATCTGGCCACTTGACCTTCAGGCTTTTTGAAGGACATCAACCATTGAAGAGCAGCATGGTCTGTCCTTATCGTGAATGGTGTGCCACACAGGTAGTATTTGAAGTGTCTCACTGCCATTACCACTGCAAGGAGCTCACGTCTGGTTACGCAATAGCGTTTCTCACACTTGTTAAAGACCCTGCTAAAGTATGCCACCACCTTCTCCCCATCTGGTCTGTTCTGTGATAACACTGCCCCCATGCCGACGTTGCTTGCGTCCGTGTCTAAAACAAAAGGCAGCGAGGTGTCAGGTGGAACAAGGACTGGAGCTTCAATCAATGCTTGCCGTAGGGTATCGAATGCCTTCTGGCACTCGTCAGTCCAGACGAAAACATGGTCTTTCTGTTGGAGGCGGAAGAGCGGCGCCCCTATACATGAAAATCCCCTTACAAACCTCCTATAGTAAGAGGCGAGCCCCAGGAAACTCTTCAGTTGTCTCAGGTCTGTAGGGATTGGCCAGTCTCTAATGGTGTGTATTTTGTCCTCCAGGGTGCCTATGCCCTCCCTCTCCAACTTGTGTCCAAGGAACTCAACCTCCCGCCTCATAAAGTGGCATTTATCTGGATGCAGTTTCAGGCCTGCTGCTGCCACTCTTCCCAGCACCCGTCGGAGGGAATCGAGTGCTACCTCAAATGAATCACCATGGACTAAGAGATCATCCAGGTATACAAGACATTCATGGCGAGGCACTCCTGCCAACACTTTGTCCATGAGCCGTTCGAACGTGGCAGGAGCGTTGCAGAGTCCGAATGGAAGGACCTTGAACTGCCAGAGGCCTCCATTTGAGCGGAACGCGGTTTTTGGAGCAGACTCAGGGGATAATGGCACTTGCCAGTAGCCGCTCCTCAAGTCAAGGGTGGAGAACCACGATGAACCAGCTACCAAGTCGAGTGACTCGTCCACTCTAGGAAGGGGGTATGAATCCTTTTTCGTGACTTTGTTGAGCTGCCTATAGTCTATGCAGAACCGCCATCTGGAACTGTTTTTCCGTGGTACCATGACGACTGCTGAAGCCCATGGGCTCTCTGAGGGCTCAACTATACCCGCCTGCAGCATTTCTCCTTATCCGCCGCTTCCTGTCGGGCCAGGGGGAGACGACGTGGCCTTACTCTTATCAGGCGGGCATCTGCAGTGTCAATAACATGGTGCATCAAGTGGGTTAGGCCCACTTCCTTCTCATTGAGAGCAAAAATGTTGATGAAGTCCTCCATGACTTCCCACAAGCACTCTTTTTGCTGCTCACTTAAGCCCTCACAGTTTCTGGACCAAATGTCTCTCACAGCCGATATCCGAGTCTCTCTCTCATCATCGCACAGCCCATTGTTCACACAATAGCTATTCCGTGCTGACAGAAAAATGGGGGATGGGGATGTGACGTCACAATTGGGGCCGTAGCGTGTGTGACAATTTGAACTAATGGCAGGCGACTTCACTGAGTGAGGTGGTGCCCCAAGGGCTGGGCATTCTGCGCCAAAGGCATGCCTGGATGCGTCTGCTGAATGCACAGATAGGGAAACCTGTGTCAAGTTTGGAGTAGGATGGGTCAGTTGTACCGAACGTCCATCAGGGAGGGTAAGCGAGTCTCTACATAGGTCCAGCACACAGCCAACGGCCCTGAAGAAATCCAGTCCCAGGATGCATGGGTCCTGCACTTTAGCCACCCACGCCTGGAACGACACAGACAGACCCCCTATGTCAAACAGGAAGAGACCTTTCCCTTTTATTGGCGCAAAATCACCAGTCACAGTTTTCAGACGAGCAGACGTCGATTCCAAAGTTGTCCCCACTGGGACCAGATCAGGACGAACAAGGGTTGCATTCGATCCAGTGTCAACAAGGGCTGTGCAAGCGACTCCCGCCACTACAATGGGTATGTGGCAAAAATTTCCAACATAAGACCAGCCCACTACCATAACAGTCTCTTCAGGTTGCAGTTTAACCCCTGTTTCCACCCGCTGTTCCTCATCCTCAACTTGGGGCGAGGTATGGGAAATGTTATCACGGGCCCGTGTCCCCCTGTCTACACGGGCCCCTGGGCGTTTCCCTGCATTTGACCGATCCTAGGGCAATGTCTGATCAGATGACCTGGCTGGCCACAGCCCCAGCAAACTGAAGGTCGGTGGCGTGGACGGGGCTCTGAGGCGGAGCGGCCTGGGCGCATCGTCGCAGCATTTGCATAATTATCCACCCACATGGGTGTCCTGGGAAACATTTCAGTCATTTCCACGGCCCTCACTATTGGAGTAACTTCAACTGCATCCATTTCAGTCCCCAGTATCTCCCTTTCAATAGCCAGTTCCAGCGCTTCACTCAGTGTGGTCAGGTGAGCTAGCTGCGTTTGTACACGGAGCTCTCTTGGGCTGAGCGCCTGGATAAATCTGTCTCTAGTGAGCTCATTCTGGACTGACGGTGGCATTTCAGCATAGGCGCGTTTACATAAGCATTCAATGTCATTGGCCAAAATGCGGAGCGGTTCACCTTGTCTTCTACGTCTGTTATGAAATTCTGTCCTTAAAAGGACAGGCTGGCTACAATGTCCAAACCGCCTATGAAGAGCCCCAACTAATGCATTATAATCATTTCTCTCTGCAGGACTCAACAACAACAGACAGGCAGCCGCATCATCAGTCAGGCACAGCGCTAACTGCAAGGCTTTATGATTTTCAGGCCAGCCTGCAGCAGCAGCTAACAGTTCAAACTGGGCTTTGAAAACATCCCAATCCGTCTTACCAGAGAACCGCGGTGTTTTAATAGCGAGCGTGTTTGAGTCTCTGATGTATTCGCTGCCGGCCTGGGCGCCGCCATGTTTGTTTACATCCCGCGGCTTCACGTCATCGCGAGAGTGTGTCTTGCCACGCCGCACATGCGCTGTCACGTCGGCGCCATTCTGCTGATGTGCAAACTCACTGTGCGGGGTAAAGGGAGGCGCGAAGCCAGCTTCAGCAGCTTGTAACATGATAGCCTCTCTCATCCTAGCCGCCTCGCTCGAAACCCAGCGCGGATCTGCTGGCGGCACGTGTGTCCACAAGCACTCGCTTTTCCCCCTTACTGTCTCCTGCATCTCTTGGTTCACTTTCGGCCGTGCCCCATAGTCCATCTCGGCGGCGAATGCTCAGCTCGTGCGTTGAAGTCCGTCACTTCTGACACCAAATGTAGCATTTCGCTACTAAGAAGTAAACAGACGGATTCTTCCTCCTTCTAAGGCTTTATTCAAGAACTGCAGGGTTACTGTTATGGCCGTAACCCACGCTGTACAACATGAAAAGGAGAGATATAACGTGCTGTCTCTGCTCTGTTGTTAACTCTGTCTGACTTCCCGCTTCCAGCTCTCCCCCCTCTAGTCTCTCGACCCCGCTAAACCCCGCCCCTTAAAGAAGCAGGGACTAACAGATAGAACCACTTATGAGTCTATTAACACTGTCGAACCACATAACACTAACTAGTGTCTTCCATTTATACTGACATTACAGTACATTGTCTAGAACGGTAGTATAGTGCGATTTGCCAAGGCAGCAATCTGCACTAGGATGTCATGTATTTACAGAATTTTACCAGATAGAAAAACATGCTCAGTTTAAATCTTATTTTAAGGTGAGGTCGACTTAAATGAACGGCAAAATTCAGCATTTTGTTCCCGTACACCCCCTTCTGTCACGTTGCATACCACAGTTTGAGAACCACTGCCTTTAACATTACATATCTTTGTAAAGCGACCTTGGGTGTGACGTGACACTATATAAACACAAATAATAATAATTATTATTATTAATAACCACCTGAATACATTTTAACACAAACTGCATGATACCAGTGCTTTGTGATAAAGTCAGTAATTATTTAATGCCATATTACAAGGCTGAGGCATTCTTACAATAAAAACAAACAAATTGCACAAACTTTCCATTTGCATTTGAAACTTAACTCAAACTGTTTACTTTCTCAGACAGGTGCTGCTTCCCTCACTCCGGTAACTGTCCATGCTGGATCGTTCACTGTTGTTTTAAAAAGTAATCACCAAAACAAGGCATTAGCATGACCGCATCCAGCTAGCCAGGTCTTTCTAGTGTACAGCTCCGATAGTGTTGCTGTCTGATAGAGATGCGCGCGCAGTTTGGGGCGCTAAAAGAATCGCCCATAGCTGACCTGATTGGAGCTCGCTGATTGGCTACAGATTATGTCAAACATTTATATCTTAAATCAGCAATTGGCTAAACTGCTCCAGAGACCCGCCTTTCTGGGGCGATTTCTCCAGCGCCCCAGAGCTGATCACGTGCACAGAGCTGGAGGGGACGTGTAGAAAAAACAGACATTTTGAAATTCTATCATATTTTTCACATGTTGAGCTTTGTTGAGCTGCCTATAGTCTATGCAGAACCGCCATCTGGAACTGTTTTTCCGTGGTACCATGACGACTGCTGAAGCCCATGGGCTCTCTGAGGGCTCAACTATACCCGCCTGCAGCATTTCTCCTTATCCGCCGCTTCCTGTCGGGCCAGGGGGAGACGACGTGGCCTTACTCTTATCAGGCGGGCATCTGCAGTGTCAATAACATGGTGCATCAAGTGGGTTAGGCCCACTTCCTTCTCATTGAGAGCACTGTTGTTTTAAAAAGTAATCACCAAAACAAGGCATTAGCATGACCGCATCCAGCTAGCCAGGTCTTTCTAGTGTACAGCTCCGATAGTGTTGCTGTCTGATAGAGATGCGCGCGCAGTTTGGGGCGCTAAAAGAATCGCCCATAGCTGACCTGATTGGAGCTCGCTGATTGGCTACAGATTATGTCAAACATTTATATCTTAAATCAGCAATTGGCTAAACTGCTCCAGAGACCCGCCTTTCTGGGGCGATTTCTCCAGCGCCCCAGAGCTGATCACGTGCACAGAGCTGGAGGGGACGTGTAGAAAAAACAGACATTTTGAAATTCTATCATATTTTTCACATATACTGGGTGCATTTAATATCTCAAACACACAAATATTGACAATTTGTATATATTATTTATTTATGTATTTACATGTATTTATTTATGTATGTGGCTCATAAACTGTGGTCTGGCTCATGGGGGGGCGGCGCCCCAGCGCCCTCTATTGGCCAGCCGCCCCTGCCAGTAAATGACTGTATGTGTGAAAGGGGCTAATGATGCCTTAAATGCTAAATATGTAGCCTTGTTTACACTGACAGTGAAATGTGACCCAGTTCCGATTTTTTGCTCATATGTGACAGATCGGATATGTTCTATGAGCGTGTAAACAGGAAAAAAACGCATGCATTCGGATATTTCGAGATGGGTTTCAGGCCTCGTTCATATGTGGAAATAAATCAGATATGTGCCAATGCGACTGTCATGTAAACAGGCAGATTGGATTTTCTGAGGCATTAGGCTACGTCTCTGTGGTACAATGACGAGAGAAACCCCGACGCGCATCTGCAAAGGGACTGATGGTGTCGTCGTAGGAGAGGAATGTGGACAAACGTATTCAACATATCAAAGGTTGGCTTGCTCATCCTAAAATTTCGACCCTCTGCTTCTCTTTAAAGCCCGCTACGATCTCATGAAATTGCGTATCTATATCACGAATTTTATTTCTCATGCCATTTACGCCAAAAATATTTTTTGCGTGCATACGTCGTTTTCGCGTGCATATGATATGAATGAGGCATTTACCCAGCAAACACATTTGCGTTGTGGCAACGTCTGTGGCACGTTGCATTTCTGCTATGGCAACGTCGCTGTCTACGTGCTTGCAACATTGTACCAACGTAGAATTGGCTTTATGCCCAGCTGCACTACTTCCTGAACTTCAGCCAGCTCCTTTGCTGCATCCCAATTCGCCTACTTATACTACGCCCTAAAAGTATGTACTCTTTTTGAGAAGAAAAAGTACATACTTTTGAGTGTGTAGCAAAAGAGTAGGCAAGCTTTGGGACATACTACTTCGTCATCTTTAACGGACAGCTCAGTCGCGAGCATCTGTCACCGTAAACTGCCCTGTCAATCATCTTGTCACAGTTAAAATCCTCCATTCAATCTAATTTAATTTCTTACCGTTTCGGAGAGAAATGTTGTAGCACGTTCACCTGCCAGTCGTGGGTCTTTCATGCGGAGACTCTCCTCGTGTGTTTGCAATTTGAATATAATGATGCATTTAAAAGTTAATGGCTAAACGCTTTACAAAAGTTCACAATGCTGCTGCAGATGCAATATAATGTAGCCAACATTGAATAAATACATTTTCGTCAGGTTAGATACTGATAATTAATCACTCAAACCCCTTTATCTAAACCACTCTACATAACCGCCGGACGCGCGCGTCCTCCATGTCTGTAGTTTTTTTAACACTTTTCACTCGTGTTTGTAGTTCTAACCGAATCCTCGTCCAACGCGCGATGGGTTGTGGGCAATATTAGCCGTTAGAGTGTGCATCGAACTGCACTTCGGATTCTGACCGGAAATAGTAGACCATCCGGGTCTCTTTGGAACACTCATTTCAACATACTACGATTTGGGACGTACTAATTCTATTTTCGAATACTATTTAGGACGGATAGTATGCGAATTGGGACGCAGCATTTGTTTCCTGTCTGCCATTATTGGACAAATTGATTAATTCAGGTGTGCCTGACCTCAGTAGTCATGGCAACAATAATCAGACACACCTGAATTAATCAAGTTTGCCCAATAATGGCAGACAGGAAACAAGGAGCTGGCTGAAGTTCAGGAAGTAGTGCAGCTGGGCATAAAGCCAATTAAGACGCGACACAGGGCTGTAGCAACGTCGTTGCGCAACATTCAGCAACTTAGAGACGACGTTCTAACAATTACATTTTTTAATATGCTAGATAGATATCCCCCATTTAGCATGTTATGTTTTGTGGTTACTTTTTAATTAGCCATATGTAAGATAAGTATATACTTTTAAAATATTGTTTATCCTTATTATTATTTATGGGCCTAACAGTAAATTAATTATAGCCAGTGGCGGAACTAGAGTTTTATACATGGGGTGGCCAGGGGGTGGCCACTGCTACTTTCGGGGGTACACAGTACACACACACACACACACACACACACACACACTGTGGAAAAGCTTGTGGAAGGAATTGGGTCAATCTGTTTGTGTCTATAAGTGTTGAACATCCAAAATATTTGCAGAAAACAAAGCTGAAGCACCAAGTAGGTAAGATACCGCCTGTGTCTGTTATGAACTGCTGCATTTATTTACAAAAAAACATTTTTTTTATTAGATATAGCAGGCATCAAGCAGACATGTCCTTGAAAAAGTTAAACAATTGTATTGCCCATCAATATAAAATATTATCCTGGGAAGATTAAATACATCATAATTCTTCCTTTTTAATAATTTATAATAATTCTAATTCTAATTATTTAATTTATAAAAAAAATGTTTGTGTGTTCATTTTTGGGTGAACTATCCTTTTAATCTGGCAAAATCATCTCAAATTAAATTCCTGAATTGGGTTGACTGCCTGTGTCTGGTAGATGCTCTGACCTGTTGCTGGTTCTGAAGTCTGACCACACTGACTCTGACTAGCCAGTGGTGATGCAAGGGCTGGGTGGTCTGTTTGCACCTGATCTGCCTGTTAGTCCAGTCATTTTAAGCCAAAATGGGGGTCAACCTTGAACAAATTGCAACAAGCAAACTCAACTGATTTTGTATCCTCAATATGTCCTGAGTAAGGAAAAAAAAAGTCCCAAAGAATCCCATTAGGGAAAGTTTAGAAAAAAAACAAATATAGCCTATTCATACGCCTATTCATTCTTTTTCTTACGAGAATAGGGTAAAAAGTTTAACCTTTAGATATCACCATGAAAATTACTGATTACTTACATCAAGAGAAACAGAAAATGTATTCCAAGTTTTTTAAAATTGTTTGTTAAGATGGACAAACGGTGCATAATCTAATTACGTATGTGCTAATTTGAATAAATACCACAACAGATCTAAACATTGGGTCTAGCCAGGTGAAAATGTCTTGTTGAATCTTGAGACATAACAATAAAATACTTAATGTTAAGGTCTGAATGGAACCCATTTAGGCTACCCATGAACATTAATACATAGAGGCAGGAAGAAGTACTTTAGAAACCAGCCTTTATTAATTATTAAGAGATGGGGTTTGGGGCTGGGTCTGTGCGACTGTTTCTGGGGGACGAGTCTAAGGGAAGAACAGGAGACAAGGGTAAGGAGAATGCAGAAGACAAAAGGTAGGCCTAAGTAAAATAAAAAGTGAATCCCCAGAAACAGATTTCGAAACTTTCCCCTAATGGGATTCTTAGGGACTTTGTTTCCTTACTCAGGACATAATGAGGATACAAAATTATTTGAGTTTGCTTCTGTTGCAATTTGTTCAACCTTTTTTTCATAAAATGACTGGACTATGTTTGTGCTTATTTTAAAATAACTCTGATATCTCTCCCTTTATTTTCATGTTTAATTGACCCTGTTCAAAAATATGACAAATTTAAAATATGATTCCAATCATATTCATATTCTAATCATCATACAATTACCAACATTTAACTCTTTCTCGCCAGTATAAAAAAAATGTGGTTTTGGTAATTTTCACAATTTCATGGCACCGCAGAATATTTTGTTGTATGAATATCTGAACATACCAAAAGAAAGAACAAACCCTGTGCTTTTAAAACAAAAACAAAAAAATAATGTTATTCTAGTTTCGTGCGTCTTTTTTTTTTAATCAACACTTGAATGTTGGCAAGTTTCATAAAAATTAACATGAGCAAAAAGCTGAGAAAATCGCATTTTTATCAAAGACTACATTTAGATAAGATTCATAATGATGATCAAAACACAGTACATCGAGTCCATCAACAACCTACACCCATAAAGCTTCATAGTCCTATAGTGATCGCATTATGATATCGCTTGTTTCTGCTCTTCTTTGCCTGCGTTTTGATCTCCTATCCTCACATTAGCTAGAACATTTGTATACTGTAACGTACACATGGCAAGGTACTGTATATGCGTGTATTAGGCCCAGGGGTGTCGCACCCGTGGGGGATGTGGGTGTTTTAACACCCACACTTTTCCCGGTGAGAGGGTTCAACACCCGCTCTTTTTCTGCAGTTTTTCCGCAGTTTTGCACAAACGCCTCACTACAGTCGATCCTCCGTTTCTCTGGCCGCTCTGTGTCAGCGCTCGCTGCGGCTCCTCTCCCCCTCCCTCTTAAACATGACACCAGCTCTGAGTGTGACCGGCTGATGATTGGCTGTTCTGCCTCTTTTGGTGTGTTAGATTTTTCAGTCAACTCGTGCTGAGTAGGCGGGAACTTATGGTTATGGTTATTTACATCTCCCTTTTCCAGGGGCCTATACCATGAAGCCGGTTTAGTTAGCTAGCCAGCTATGTTTCAGCTTAGTTTCCGCCAACCCTGGGTTTTAGGTACTATGAAAGTAGCTCGGCTTTAATCGGTGTTCGTTGCCATGGTATCTTACGCTGCACGGCTAACCTGCTCCTGAAGTTTGACCAATCAGCTGTGAGCAAAGAAACATATAGGTGACATAACTAATTACCAGTGTTTGTTGCAATGACTTTACATTTTCTTTCAAATCCTGTGGACATCTCAGCGCAAATTGTTAGACGAGCACATCGTAGAGAAAGAGTTTTTAGCCGGACAAAATCCCCTTGCCTTTCCTGATAGTTACTTGTATGAAAGATACAGATTTTCTGCAGAAGGAATATCTTATCTTTGCGAACTTCTTGAGCCGCACATAAATAATTGAACACGTCGAATTCATGCACTTACTGTACTATAAATGGTATTGCGTTGCGTTTTTTTGCAAGTGGTAGCCTACATACTTGCACGATCGGTGATGCACAGAATCTAGGGGAAAACACGGTTTGTCGAACCATTCGCAAGGTGGTCCTCGCTCTGCAGGAGTACATTAATAGTTTAATAGTGTTCCCCAGACATTTATTGACCATGTCCATAAGAGAGGGTTTTTATAAAATTGCCGGTAAAATATATTGATAGGGTGACATCACGTTTTTTTTTTCTTTCAAAAAGCAAATTTCACAAATGTACTATATAATACAGTACATGTTAAGCATTATTTTAATCTTATGATAGGATTCCCTATAGAGTCATTGGAGCAATAGCCTGCACACATGTTGCAATCTCCACTTCTCTAGGAGAACATGAGGCAGATTATGTTAATAGAAAGTCTTTTCACAGCCTTAATGTTCAGGTAGAGATTATGTGAACATGTGAAATTATTATTTTCTGTGAGATGAATCTTTAAATTAATAGTAAAATTAACAGATAACAATCTACTTTCCGTGAGTATGTTGTGTCAGCGCTTTGAGGAAAGCTAGTTAAATTTGGTACAGTACAAAACACTGTTAATTTGAATTGGGACAACAAAACCTACACAATAACCCCCTATCATGACCCTCATGTGTCAGTAAAACCATAGTAAAAGTTAGAGATGATCTTTGGCATCCTAAAGGCACGTTTCAACTGTCTTTGGCGCTTAAGAGTCACCAGAGTGGGCATCACAGATAGTGTCTGCATGTGCCATTCTGCACAATATAGCCACCATATAAAGAAGCCAGAACCACCACAGAAAGCTTTTCCCCGATGAAACTGACCCGAACACACTTGACCACCCAGCTGGTGCAAATGTAGTTGCAATCACCATACAATATTACACTTAATAAAAGCACATTGAAACTGCAGATAGGTCTCAAACTGTTTTATTGGTTTTGTGGGATGGGGGGGGGAGAAAGAAAGCAATAGAAAGTTGCATTAATAAATATTCATGCTAAAGTGTTACTTGGTTAAATAAGTTCACATGCTGAGATCAGTTTAATCTAGCTGTTGCATTTATTTTTTAAATGTAGAGCCTCCTCAGCTCACAGTCAGGCTCCTTTAGTGTGCAGTCTAGCTCTATAGGCTCCTTTAGTGTCCAGTCTAGCTCTATAGGCTCCTTTAGTGTGCAGTCTAGCTCTATAGGCTCCTTTAGTGTGCAGTCTAGCTCTATAGGCTCCTTTAGTGTCCAGTCTAGCTCTATAGGCTCCTTTAGTGTCCAGTCTAGCTCTATAGGCTCCTTTAGTGTGCAGTCTAGCTCTATAGGCTCCTTTAGTGTGCAGTCTAGCTCTATAGGCTCCTTTAGTGTGCAGACCAGCTCCATAGGCTCCTTTAGTGTGCAGTCTAGCTCTATAGGCTCCTTTAGTGTGCAGTCTAGCTCTATAGGCTCCTTTAGTGTGCAGTCTAGCTCCATAGGCTCCTTTAGTGTGCAGTCTAGCTCTATAGGCTCCTTTAGTGTGCAGTCTAGCTCTATAGGCTCCTTTAGTGTGCAGTCTAGCTCTATAGGCTCCTTTAGTGTCCAGTCTAGCTCTATAGGCTCCTTTAGTGTCCAGTCTAGCTCTATAGGCTCCTTTAGTGTGCAGTCTAGCTCTATAGGCTCCTTTAGTGTGCAGTCTAGCTCTATAGGCTCCTTTAGTGTGCAGACCAGCTCCATAGGCTCCTTTAGTGTGCAGTCTAGCTCTATAGGCTCCTTTAGTGTGCAGTCTAGCTCTATAGGCTCCTTTAGTGTGCAGTCTAGCTCCATAGGCTCCTTTAGTGTGCAGTCTAGCTCTATAGGCTCCTTTAGTGTGCAGTCTAGCTCTATAGGCTCCTTTAGTGTGCAGTCTAGCTCTATAGGCTCCTTTAGTGTGCACTCTAGCTCTATAGGCTCCTTTAGTGTGCAGTCTAGCTCTATAGGCTCCTTTAGTGTGCAGTCTAGCTCTATAGGCTCCTTTAGTGTGCAGTCTAGCTCCATAGGCTCCCTTTGTAAAGGGGCCTGACTGAGTCTGTTTCCACCTGAAACATAATTCCACCACAAACATGATCATTACAAGTTTTTTGGGAGGCTAATCAACTCACAAAAAGTTCCTTGAAAGTTCCTTGACAAATACCTGTAATATATGTCAAGGGTTTTAAATCCTTACCTTGTTCACATTTCTTTTGAAGCCAGTTGAGGTAGAGGCTTTAGTTTCTGGGACAGGTTGTGAAAAATCCTACAATAAAAGAGATGTGTAACTTGGGCCAGTCCCTGTTTTATGCCACACTTTCAAATGTTTGCCTTAATAAAAAGCCCAGTGCATTCACCTCAGCAACTGTCCCAGAACACAGACAGAGTGTCTTCATCATTTCCTCCTCCTTGATAAATAAAAGTAGGCCAATATGTTTCTGGTGTTCTGTCTGCTGCATACTGACCTCTGTGTGGGAGACTGTGTGTGTGTGCTGGCTTCAACAGGGACATTGCATTTCCCTCTACTGCAGAACATACAGTCAGCCATATTTAAAACTTAAAATAGTAATGTATCGCACACGTACCCAGTGTTACTTGCTTAGAGGAGCCGGCACCAGGGTCAGATTGTACAGCACCTGTAATCCCATCCATAATCGGCCGTCCCTTATTCCTATCAGAGCCAACTCAGTGTATTCTGGAGGAGTGGCCCTCCACTGGTTTTCTGAATTTCACTCTTTTTTCGGTTTGCCTCAAAAAAGTGTTAATAAAAAAATAATAAAAGGTTGTGTGTGAATACTTACTAGGCTACTTTGAATTATATTTTTATATTTTGTCTTTATCAGCTGCCAAGAACTTTTGGAGTTGCATCTAAAAATCAATGAATATTCATCTTTATTAGTATATACATGCACATTTTTTTATATATTATAAAAATATAGGCTATATTTCACACACACATTCATAGCCTATATATACATCATTTTACATGAATAAAGAACGTATTTATTTAGCTTACACATTAACACAATCAGCAATGTTTCTCCAACAGTCTTCTCTTGCTTTGGCAGCAGAGACCGTATTGTTTCGAGCTTGTAATACATATTTAAATTCATCGTAATTCTGAATGATTATCTCTTGCTCCTCCGCGGAAAGAAAATATCCCTCTCGCTCTATCCATATCGAACGCGATTGGTTGTTCGGTGCCAACGTCACTTTGGTATGTGCACGCGCTCGTGGAGTAATCATAGCTTAAGATCAAAGCCTGAGTTGACAGAGAAAGTTGATGAGCTGCGTTATGGTACCAATAAAGCCTGATTGCATCGGTTTGGTTTTGTCAACTCAAAACTAATCCTATAACTCCGAGTTTGTTCAGCTACCTTCATGGTACAGGCCCCAGGTACTTTGAATGAGTGTTTATGCTTTCGAGGTTTTTAAATAAGCTTGATATGTGTTTGGGATTGGGAAGATGTTATGATATGTCGAGTGTTTTCGGTATTATATTTAGTTTTTTAGACTAAACAGCACAATACTTTATTTAAGTAGGCATTCTGTTTGTGCTGCGTAATTTAAAGAAAAGTGCGCACTTTGCTCACGCGATCATTCAGCATGGTGATCTGGTGTTTTCTCCAAAATAAAAACTTAAGGATTTATTTCTTGCAAGTGAAGAAATTAGGACAAAAGTATTGTAATTTTCCTATTCTATAGCGTAATATAAAATTTACTTTTGTAATATTCATTTTCATTTATACAGTAGGCTTGCACACATTTATAGGCTATATGGATTTTCCATCATAGGAATAATTATATAAATCATTATTATATTATTATAATAAATGTTTGGCATTCTAAAACACCAGTGATGTAGACTGAGACTCTATATCATAACTAAAAATAAGTTTGAGCCCTCTTTAGGTACAAGTCAATGCTTTTTCTTTGTTCAATGTGCACAGTTCATGGGTCGAAGCCAGTTGAAGCTCTTAATTTTGAGCTCTCATAGTGCACCAGATTGATGCATTTAAACTTAAAATGTAAAAAAAATTCTTTCGGGGGAGCATGCCCCCCAACCCCCCTAGAGGGACAGAGGTCCACTCAACATAGTTTTACAAAATCCAATGGGAAAGAACGATCATTTATGAAGTTTACCCCAGCCTAATGTTAATGCCAAATTTAAATGTGCTTGGACGAACTACATTTGTCCTGCCTAAGGAGGGGCCAACAAGACATTGTGCCCTCTGAATTCTTAATCAGGGCCCTGACCACATCCATCCCCCGCACTTTTAAAAAGCTTGCTACGCCCCTGATTAGGCCTAATGTAGGCTATTGGGAGCAAACCACCCTGATGCTAAACCTTAAAAGCTTCGAGTTAAAAAGGAAAAACGAATGGACGCAAAACTACACGGATCAATGGGTAATTTTAAAGCTTGTTAATGATTAACTTTAAACCTGTTTTTAACTTTAAACCTGTTGGTAGCTTTAAGTAGCCTAACTGAAGTAGCCTGCCTGCCTGTATTTTTTTTTTTTGTAGTGTTTGAATAAAGGGTGGCAGTCTTTCATAATCAACTGTTGTTGTGGACTATATACTGGAGAAGTATTTGTTCTCCATTTGAATGAGAACATTTTACATAGAACAAAATTAGTTTTTTGAACAAATTAAATAAAATAGAACTGTATAAATTATTACTCCTGGTGTGGGAAATCCACACATATAAGTGCAGTGTTATGGTATGGAAGAACCATTTTCACTTCCAATATTCAACAACAACAAAAAAGTGATATTTACGAAACTAAACTTAACAGGTAATGGCAATAAAATAATATATAAATGGCAAATAAAATAAATATAGCCTTGCAGTATAAAGATATTTCTCAACACACACACACACACACACAGGCCTATTGCAATCACCTGTACATCAATGGCAAATTTTTTTTTGCAAACAGTTCTTCTCTCATCTGGCACATGTCCAGCCAGGCTAAACAAGCGCCAAGCTCGGGCAAGTGGAGCAAGTTCAGGGAAACGATTGGGAAATAATAAAAACAAGTTTAAATGGGTAAATTTTTCTGATATAGCCTACTCCAGTTCTTGTTAAAACACACCAGACATGCAAATTCTGTGCATTTTGGGTGAAATCATATTTATTTTGTCCATCAAAAGTGTGCTTTCACTTTAATTGAGCATAAGCAGCGCAGCAAAAATAGACTGAAACCCCCCCTACTGCTGCTCACGCGCTGCTCCTGCTCTCGGTGTGAATGCACTAATTGATTAACATGCACGCCGGAAAAAAAACCCGCGCTGCTTGCGGTGTGAAACGGCGTAATTCACAAGGTTTTCTACATGTGCGTTCCGTGTGCACGTGATGTGATGCTGATGTTGCGCGATGTTAATGGTTAGTTCACCCAAAAATGAAAATTAAGTCATTAATTACTCACCCCCATGCTGTACCAACCCCGTAAGACCTTCGTTCATCTTCGGAACACAAATGAAGATATTTTTGATTAAATCTGAGAGCTGGATCACTGCTACATAGGCTGCCTAAGGGAATGAAACTTGACGGCCCAGAAAGTCATTGAAGAAAATGTTTAAATATTCCATGTGACTACAGTGGCTCAACTATAAGTTTATCAAGCGACGAGAATACTTTTTGTGCGGGGAAAAAAACAAAAATAACGACTTTATTCGACTATTCCTTTTCTTCCTTGTGGGCCTGAGACGAGAGTTCAAGAGATTTCCACGACGCATGCGCGAGAACTGAGAAGAGAACGTTCCCTTTCACACCGGACGCGTAACGAAAAAACGAAACGGAAAAGCGAATAGTTCGCGTGCGAATAGTTCGCGTCAAAACCACTCACATCAGCCGCGACGCGAATTTGCGACGTTCAGAGCTTCAACATTCCAAAACTTTCGCGCCGACAGCTGAGAAAACACGGACACTTCATCATCATCATCATTATCCAGTGAAGACGAGCATTTGATTTTCTTAAAAGACAGAAAATAAGGTTTTGTGTGCACCCAATCTTAAAGAACAGAGAGTCTGAAGGGGAGTATGCTAATCTTGTAAAGGAGCTAAAACTTTGCCACAAAGAACCGGCCAAAGTAAGGATTATGTATTAAACATTTGAATTGTTTATTAATAAAGTGTTTTCTGTCAGTTTTCGGTATGAGAAAAGTTCGCCGCGCTCCAGTTCACTCGCCGGCTCCTCCGTGTCCTAATTATATTGTCTACTATATTTTCTTCTTATTCCTATTAATCCAGGCAATTTGTTGATGAAACATTGATTAAAATTAAGATACAATTTATACAAAACGAAATTCACTTTAAAGAAAGGCTTTCTACAAAACAAAACTTAGTGGTCAAAATTATCTTATCTAAATCTGACCCATTCCAAATCTTTTCGATATATTGGGCATCTTATGATCCTTACTCATCTCATGCGGTTCCCTTTTCATATAGATCATCAACATAGATGAAATAAAAAAAAATAGCATTATATTATTTAAACGTAGCTATATATGAAACGTATGTTTTGTTTGAGTTTTTTATAGGCCTATTTAAGCGTCACCCCGCTCTGCTTTATTTACGCACATGCTCTGGTGTGTGGCCTATACATGCATGCAAAAATAATATGAAACACACAACCATGAATGTTGAAAATATTCCAAATCAATTATTTCCCTCCTAGTCAAAAATATTATAAATCGTCAGCACGCACTTCATCAACTCACCGGAGACACCAACTTTCCCAGCTATTTTATCCCATGCCTCGGGGGGGGGGGGGGGGGGGGGGGGGGGGGGGGGGGTGCGGGCCGGGCGACGCCGTGTGGTGCCTGTGTGTGTGTGTGTGTGTGTGTGTGTATACGTGCTTGCGTGCAGGCAGGCGAGCCTGCAAAATGATTCTGGGTCAGAGAGAGAAGCGGTAGGATGTGTGTTTGGACGAACGACTGAAAACTCTGAAATTATCGTACATTATGGGATTTTTTTCATTATTGATCGTACATCGTACAGAGGTCAAAAATATCGTACAAATACGATAATTATCGTACATCTGGCAACACTGATGCTGCTACGTCAGAGCGGCCAAAGCGTCAACAAGCTTCGCCTTTGTTTCCTTGTATGTGATTGGCCTTTTCTGTCGCCGCAAAAGTAAAAAAAAATCGACATCGAAGCGAAAAAAATAAAACTCGTTTTTTCGCCGCAGCACATTCGCGTTCGGTGTGGAAGCACTCATTACACAAACAGCTGATCAAAAAATAAAACTATCGCGCGAATTATTCGTGCGTCAAAATCGCGTCCAGTGTGAAAGGACCTTAATGGTGCGTTCACACCGGACGCGAATAGCGCGTCAGGCGCGAGTGATTTCAATGTTAAGTCAATGCAAAGACGCGCTACGCGCGTAAAAAATTCCTGCGGCGCGAATAGACGCGAATTCGCCTCATTCGCGCGTCAAGTTCGCGCGAATGGCGCGAATTAAGCGTCTGGCGCGTTAAGCGCGTTACGCGCGAATGATTTAGTTAGTGCTATTTGTGCATTCACGCGTTTGGCGCGAATTCGTGTCTGCCGCCCTAGTTGAAAAATCTGTCAATTTGCGCCGCGTTAACCAATCAGGAGCCTAGCTGCTTGCTGCTGTCACGTGGTGAAGTATCTGGATGCTTCAATAAATTATTTTGTAATATGACTGTGGTTCTAATGCACAACAAAGCAAATATTTTATCACATAAAACTTGATTTCAATATATGAGACATTCATTTTGTATTGAATGCTATTTATTCCATATCCATATTTATTCCAGATTATATGAAATATTATTATAATGTAAAGACAACCAACATACTGCATAAGTTCGTGTCTGGACAGTGTTGTGTGAGAGAGAGAGAAAAATCACAGGACAGATTAATCACTTTTGGAGGCTGGCTCCATTTATCATCAAAACAAAAATAAATGACAGATTAGGTGGATGAGGGCGAGGGTGATCCTCGCTCCAATGCGGGACAACAGGTCATCAAGCTGGGCGCGGGACAGGCGGAAGTACCGCTGAAAGCCGCCGTCATCCAGGCGCAGCTCCTGGAGCGAGCCAATGGTGAAACTCGCCACACTGGGTTCGCCTTCGAAGGGTCTGGTGGACACAAATACGGCGACAATTACCCCTACGCTGCCGTTCTGCTCTCCAGAGCAAATACAGAGCGGTGACTCTCCTGATGAATGCTCGATCAACATAAAAAAGATGGCTGCCAACGGGTTTCGATTCTGACGCGCGTGAAGCGCGTAAATTTCGCTTCAAACTTTTGTTTTTACGCGCGTCAGTTTCACTCTTGACACGCGAATTAACACAAAGTGGTCAAGCGTCAACTAGACGCGGTACACGCGAATTTGACGTGCTATTCGCGTCCGGTGTGAACGCACAGTAATACTTCTTGTTCACTTCATGCGTCGTGGAAATCTCTTGAACTCTCGTCTCAGGCCCACAAGGAAGAAAAGGAATAGTCGAATAAAGTCGTTATTTATGGTTTTTTTTCGGGAAAAAAGTAGTCTCGTCGCTTGATAAACTTAAAGTTGAGCCACTGTAGGCACATGGAATATTTAAACATTTTCTTCAATGACTTTCTGGGCCGTCAAGTTTCATTCCCTTAGGCAGCCTATGTAGCAGTGATCCAGCTTTCAGATTTAATCAAAAATATCTTCATTTGTGTTCCGAAGATGAACGAAGGTCTTACGGGGTTGGTACAGCATGGGGGTGAGTAATTAATGACTTAATTTTCATTTTTGGGTGAACTAACCCTTTAATCATGCGGCGCCCGAGTGCATTTGACCGGCATAAAATCGGAATATGCCAGACTGACCGGCCGGTCACCGATCATGGCCGATCACGTGAAAGTCGGCCGATTCTGGTCACCAGCCGATCAATCTGTGCATCTCTAATTCTTACTAGTAACAATTCCAATTAGAGAGCTCTACAAATGAATTTTTACTAGTCATGTCTTTTAGCTTAAATTGTACCCAGCCTTACTCATCGTAATTTCATTTTTACTAGTAAGAATTCAATTAGAGAGCTCTGTAATTCAGTTGTTAGTAAGAATGCAATTGCAGAGCTCTTTAATTAAATTACAGAGCTCTGCAATTATACATATCTTTAATTAGTTTTTTACTGGTAAAAATTCAATTAGAGAGCTCTGTAATTGCATTCTTACTAGTAAGAATTGAATTAGAGAGCTCTCTAATTGTAATTGTTACTAGTCATAATTGGATTAGAGAGCTCTGTAATTAAAAATGAATGGAAGTCAATGGAGACATATGACTAGTAAAAATTCATTTGTAGAGCTCTCTAATTGGAATTGTTACTAGTAAGAATTGAATTAGAGAGCTCTGCAATTGAAATTCTTACTAGTAATAATTGACCCTTCGCAGGGAGTTTGATTGACAGGCGATCTGACCAATCATAATCCGCCATTCGCCATTTATGTCCGACAAAGCAGCCAGGAGAGTTAGTAGATTAACGCTGGAGGATTTAAACTTGAAAAACGGAGTGTACTGATGTCTTACTGCAGTTAAAACAACATTCCTTATGTTTTTCCATGTTTATTTGATTCTATAAATTAACTAGAAGGAAGAGAAGATCGGTTCATGAGCAGCTTTAAGAGGCTCTACAGCAATCTGTCACGACACATTAAAGAGCCACAAAACGGTATTGTCTAAATTTCTTTAAAAAAATGACCAAATTTGAAAGTTGAGACTGTTTCATATCAAAAGTAAGCTGGTCTGTCAGCACATTGTCAGTGTCCTCTTTGCTCCGCGATGTATTTTTCACTGTGTGAGAACATGGTGTGTGGCGTGAGAGCTGGGTAGCTCGTCGGACATAGCAACAGTAACTAAAGGGGGCGGGTCTTTGCGAACGGTCAGTTGAATTAGAGAGCTCTCTAATTGTAATTGCTACTAGTAAGAATTGAATAGTAGAGCTCTCTAACTGAATTCTTACTAGTAAAAATGCAATTACGACGAGTAAGGCTGGGTACAATTTAAACTAAAACAGCTTGCCATATATAGCAACCTTTTGGCCATGTTGTTAAAACGTTGTCAGAGGGTTGAGTACATTGTGGCAACGTTCTTTGTTTTGCTGGGTAGATATGCACTTTCATGAGATCGTGTTGTATGTTCCCACCAGTCCCGAGATCTCTCTGGCACACAATAACTGAAGCACATGCGCTGGCTGCAATGATGGCCCTTTTCGTCCTCCGCCTCAAAATCATGGTGATGTTTGGCGAGCTATATCGCAGAGCTATAGTATCAAGCATAATTCGGGTTTGTCCATCTGTGCAAGAACCCCCTTTAAACATGCGCGACGTTTCAGATGTCAAGTGTAAACACATGAATCGGAAATGGGTCACAATTGACCTATGGCTAAGCCACGCCCCCTCCACTCACTCGGACAAACAGTCAACATTCAGTGACAGGCGCTATGGCAGCTGTCACAGTAGGAGACATTTCACAGGTGGCAATTGATGATTTTTGGAGACAGAAAGATTATATAGATAATATATATTTTGGTAGAAAGTTGTCTAAAATGTTGTGCTTCCTTCAATATTTAATTAATGGTTCATGATCAAATTAAATATGTACAGGTCTAAGTTGCATACGTTTCCAGGACAAGCCTTTTTACAATCTTTACCAAGAGTACCTTTCCGTTAGTTTGGTGCTACAGTATTTACATGAATCATTTAGCAAAACATTATAAAATTTGTTATCTCGGTTATTTACAGATACGTAAATGAAGCTAAGTGACATGATGTACAACGCAGCTAGAAGCTAACTTTAACTTTTTCTAATGTTAGGCTAACGTTACGTTAGAGATGTTAAAGATAACGTTCAAAAACGTTGTTGACTTATCTTAGAACAGATGTAGACATCCTTGTTTAATTTATCGACGTTTAGTTGGCGTTGAGGTCTACCGCATAACTTAATCCAGACACTTATCTCGGTTGAGATGTGGCTTGGGAAAAGGTAAAAAATACACACCGTCGCCCAGCCTCTCGGAATACCTAGTGTCGGAGTTGCGTGTACCCCATGCACACCGTTTGACCATTTTAAACTTAAAATGAGAAAAAAAAAAACATATAAAAACTAATGAAAACTGACTAACTGCAATGCATTTCAATGGACGAGGAAGCAGAGAATGTCCGAGTGTATTGGGGTAGCTATGCGCACTGTGATTGGCTCATCGCGTTTGGGGGCGTGGCTTAGCCATATGTCAATTGAAAGAACGTGTTCACGAATGGTCAAAAAAATCGGATATAGTCAACAAATCAGAATTGGGCATCAAGACCTGCAGTGTAAACGAGGCCAGAGTGAATAGTCAACATTCAGTCAACATTCAACATTCAGCTCTCAATGATACTGACTGAGGATTAGACCCGTCACAAACAGGTCTAGCACAAGCGGCAGAATCAAGTTTTGGATGGTTTGTTGTTTTGAGGTGACTACACTTCTCTAGTCCCAATGCTGTGTGTGTGTGTGTGTGTGTGTGTGTGTGTGTGGCAGGTGCGTGGATCCTGACAGGAGGAACACACGCTGGTGTGATGAAGCACGTGGGCATGGCCGTGCGAGATTACTCACTCAGCAGTGGTTTGATGGAGGGACAGATCGTCGTCATCGGTGTGGCACCCTGGGGAGTTATTCACAACAGCGACTCACTGATCCATCCTGAGGTCAGATGTTGCCCACACCGGAGTACATACAGTATTGGTGCGTTCAAGTCATGTTGATAAGATCATATTTACGAGTTGAACTTACATGAACTCCACCACAGTCATAAATACGAGTGGAAAGCTTGGGATTTTCTTTAAGCCCCAATCTTGACAAGTTGTGTGCGTGTCAATGACAAATGTGCTGGAATATTTGGCAGTGACATTGTCAGAGAAAACAATCTTATTCTTTGCACAAAATATAAAATAGCATTGTAATATAAAACTATGTAAAGTAATGATAAAGTTTACAGGATCTTCATAAATGAATTAAAAACCTAAAAAAGCAAAATACACCTGATGCACATTCGTTGTTGTTCATTTTCTAGAAGTAGCCTAGAGTTTAAAAAGCTTGCTGAATTTCCGTGTGGTTAGTTAAGAGATGGTACATCTCGCTCTCGTAAACACGAGTTCCCAACTCATAAAATACAAACTTCCCAGGAGGACTTGAACGCACCAAATTATGAACAACCAAAGATCAGTGTAAAGTTAAGAAGTGATTTGGTTCAGGAAATGTTCTACCAGGATGGTGTGCCCATTAAAACACTGTGGATCCAGGACTCAAACCATACTCTTTTATTTGTAAATGGGAGCATGGGAATCAAGCCATAGTTGGGAATCAGACGTAGAGTTTTTTTAAAAAGTCTAGAAGTTTTCTTAGACTTTTGTTTCTATAAACAAAAGACAATACAGAACAAACATAAACTCAAGAATTAACATCAACAACACAAATTCAAAAGGAAAAAACTTGCAATGTCCAGAACTCTACAGAAATCTCTCTTTTAGGCGAGAAGGAAAAGGAAAGTCATGTTGCACACACAAACACACCAAACACAGACAGCTAATCAATCATTTAGTGCACCTGAGGAGACCTGGCTACGTCATGTGATCCCATGAGAATTCTCAACAGCCGCCCCCAAATATGGAAACATATTTGCCACTATAGAATTTTGTATAATTATTAAAAATATTTGATTCATAAAAAAAAAGAAAAGTTTTTGCATACTCCACATACTCACAAAACAAATAAGCAAATGATGCACCTTAAATTTCGGCAACTGAAAAGATATTCTGCCGAAAACCAATTTGCTGATTGCATGTTAAACTACAACAGTTAACCTTTCAGCAGTTTAGATGCTAGGGCTGGGTTGACAATATTGATTTCTCATTTTTAATACAGGTTATGCACAACAAACTTCTGCAAAATTCTGTTAAAATTCTGGGGGGAAAAAATCTGAAACAAACCAACAACATTCTGTATCGCTTCCGGTTCAGATCTTTTGTATGTGCTTCATTAAATATAAAGCCGTTTTACTCCAGATGCCTTCAAAGGAGCGAGCGGGGGAGCGGAGCGGGGGGGACGGTGAGGCACACCGGTCTCGCATCTCTCACGGAGGAGCGGAAGCATAAAGGAGGAGCGGCGACGTGGATGATCGAGAGAGGAACAGGGCTGTGTTCTCTTTCATCATCTCGTGTTCGAGATCCACCTATGGGAAGGGCATCCGTACCTGACCTCTGCAGAAGCATCCAATTGCACCAAGTCTGGCTAGACAGACAGAAGCGTGCAGCCAATGCCAGGTGAGGCCACACCCCCTCACCTACGGGCATATAACATCTGGGCGCGCTGCTATTCCTCAGTTGACATTCGCTTCTCGCGATCTCTGCATCTCACAGCTCGGTTGATTTTTACACTGCTCACCTCGTGTCTTCAGGAGGACATATCGACCAGATCAGCCTCCGCCGGTCGTGACAGTTGTTTATATTTCAACTACTGCTGCTTTGCATTCGGAGCCGCCCACGCTCTCGCTATTTTCACCGTTTCTCCTCACGGCTGCCCGCCACGGATTTCTCCGTTTTCTTCGCTGTTATGTCACTGTCTAAGCCTGCAGCCTCTCCAGGGGATAGCATATCACGGGCCGGCCCGGCCGCGTGTGGTGCCCTTATTGCAGCTAAGGATCTTCATCAGCTTTGCGTGGTCTGTTTGGGTCTTAAGCACGCTCGGGAAGCCCTGGAGAACCCGAAGAATTGCAGTTTCTGTCTCATGCTGCCTAGGAAGCTGCTTAAACGGCGTCTTAAGGTGGCAGTGACACAGTGCACCGGGCTCAGCCCTTCTGACTCGGACGGAAGACACGGTGATGACGACGCGCTACCGGGGGCCTCCCGGGGCGCAACGTCTCTCATCTGG
This sequence comes from Gila orcuttii, assembly GCA_026230005.1. Classification (NCBI taxonomy): domain Eukaryota; kingdom Metazoa; phylum Chordata; class Actinopteri; order Cypriniformes; family Leuciscidae; genus Gila; species Gila orcuttii. The sequence goes on along the minus strand of JAPDVR010000007.1, from coordinate 50,832,149 downwards.
GCTGACCAGCCCAATCCCGCCTTCCCCGAGGAGGACATCTTCGGGGACAACCTCGCTCTCGTCCACGAACCGCCCGGTTCTGGCGAAGAGGAGGATGCGACTATTCTTGGGGTTTCAGAGAGGGAGAGTAAACCCTCCATTCACCAGGCAGCTTATAAGTCCTCGGCCGTGGCTGTCAGGGCCCTTAACGTTTCTTCGCTCCTCTCCGCCTACCAGGCGGAGATCCTCGAAGAGTTAGGGCAACAATTGGAAAAGGGAAATCCTTCTGAAACGACCTCGTCCTCCGTAACGCTCGGCAGGCTGTCCAAGCTTGCGGGCGCTCCATGCCGCTTTCCGTGGTTGGAGAGCGCGCGCTCTTCTCACTGTCAGGGAGTCCTGACAGGTTCAGCCAAAGGCCGGGCTCTCTTCGGCCCCGCCGTCGCACTGATGCAACAACGGTGTGACGATAAGAAGAAGGAGGATGAGGCTTTCAAGCTTTGCCTTCCCAGGAAGTCAGTCCCACCCCAGGCTCCCCCTGTGCGTTTGCCTAACCCACCGGCCACGGGACGATAGTTTCATCAGGGCAAGGAAAAGCCCCGCAACAAACCACTCCCTCGGCAACATAACCCAGCACCTACACACAAGCACTGGGGTAAGCCTGCTCCCGCCGCGGCCGCGGCCGGGAGACCTGCGAATTCCAACCCCACCGACTCGAAACGCAAGCGGCCTGCCTGATGTACAGCCGATGGGGGCATCGAGTACATGTTCACGGGCCGCAAGACCTTCGGACTCCCCTCCTCTTCTAGGACCCCCGTCCAAAAGACCCAGGGGGTCCCGTGGATGGGTCAGCTCTCCGCCTGTAAACGAGACTGCCCAGCTTGTGTGTTCGAGAAATGTGTGTTTTCCCCCCACGTTCAGGGGGCCCTTTGTGAGGGAAAGTTTAAGCTCAGTGACACCACACTGCCCACACTCTGTTCCCCTCACTCTCTCAATAAAGGCTTCGGCCCCAGTGTTTGCCCAACACAAAACACACAAAACACAAAAAAATATGAATCAAATGAATTCGTTTCGGAGAGAAAACCTCTCTCCGCGGAGAGAAAACCTCTCTCCGCAGAGAGAACTCATCTCACTGCAGAGAGAGAAAATCCCTCCGAACCCCTGCATGTCGCCTCTAGTGTGCCCACTAGATGGTGCCATTGCATCACAAATAAACCTGTCGGTCTCACACAGCTCCGCTCTGGCCCGAGCGGGAGCACTCGCGAGTCACGAAGCGACTTGGCGAACCGTTTCAGCTCCCGAGTGGGTGATGCGTACAGTAATGCAGGGTTACAGATTGCAATTCGCAGTAAAACCCCCGCATTTCAACGGCATTCTCTTTTCTCACACGGAAGAGAACGCCTCTCACATTCTGAAAGAGGAAATTTCATCTCTCTTAAACAAGGGAGCGATTCAGGTGGTACCCCCCAATCTGATGAACCAGGGTTTTTATTCCCGTTATTTTCTGGTCCCGAAAAAAGGCGGCTCTCTCCGCCCTATCTTGGACCTTCGAGTGTTGAACAAACATTTGAGGAAATACAATTTCAGAATGCTGACACAAGGCGCACTCGCCCGTGCCATAAAACAGAACGACTGGTTCACATCAGTCGATCTGAAAGATGCTTTCTTTCACATAAGCATCTATCCTCCGCACAGGAAGTTACTTCGTTTCGCCTACCAGGGCATATGTTACGAATTCACAGTTCTTCCGTTTGGACTCAGTTTGAGTCCCCGGTCTTTCTGTCTGTGCGCGGAGGCGGGCTTAGCACCTCTGAGAATATCAGGTCTGAGAATCCCGACTTACATAGACGATTGGCTCATCATAGCTGAATCAAAGGAGAAGGTGTTGCAGGACACCGGCCGTGTGCTCGCGCACATCACATCGCTCGGGTTCCAAGTGAATGTGAGCAAGAGCAATTTCACGCCCAGTCAGAATGTCATTTTCCTGGGCTTGAAGTTGAATTCGGTCTCCATGCGAGCGCGTCTCTCTCAAGAGCGCGTTCGCTCTCTGATGAACTGTCTGACGCAGTTCAGAGAAGAGGCGAAAGTGCAATATCGCACATGTCTCAGGCTGCAGGGTCTCATGGCTTCATCCACCCAAGTTGTGCCGTTGGGACTCCTGAGGATGAGGGCGTTCATGAAATGGGTTTTGTCACTACATTTCAGCCCAATTCGCGACCTTTGCCGCTCGGTAACAGTGACATGCGCCTGCGGCGCGTCTACGGAGATTGGCGTCTTCACCCTCAGATAGTGGAAATGCTATGGATGAGATTCGGACGGGCGAGCGTAGATCTATTCGCCTCGCGCGAATACTACCATTGTCCTATGTTCTTCTCTCTAAGGGACATGGACGCGCCCCTCGGGGTAGACGCACTGGCCCACCCATGGCCCAGAGTGCTCCTGTATGCTATTCCTCCCCTGTGAATGATAATTCCCACATTGGCCAGGGTGAGAGAGCAGGGCCTGTCTCTCATTCTGATAGCACCCAGGTGGCCCAAGGCACCATGGCTGGCGGAGATAATTCCTCGGTTCACCCCTCGTGCACTAAGTTCTCCCTCAGTGAAGATAGGGTTTCCCTTAAGCCTAACCCGGCCTTCATGCCGAAGTGCTTCCCTGCGTTCACTTTGGAGGTGTTGTAGCTGTCCGCTTTTCACCCTCCACCTTTTACCTCTCTGGAGGATCAGAGGCTGAATGCTTTGTGTCCAGTCCGTGCTTTACAGGCTTATATGACCAGGACCAACGCTTTCCGGAAGAGCGACCAGCTCTTTGTTTCATGGGCCCCCCCGCACAGAGGGAGTCCCATATCGAAGCAACGCCTCTCACATTGGGTTGTGGAAGCTATAACTATGGCTTATGAAGCAAAGGGAGTGCAGCCCCCAAGGGGCATCAGAGCTCATTCCACAAGGGGCTTAGACGCCTCTTGGGCTTTGTTTAGGAGAGTGTCACTGCAGGACATCTGCTCCGCTGCCAGTTGGGCTTCTCCTCATACCTTTGTGCGTTACTACCGGCTGGATGTCACCAGAACCTCGGTAGCACATTCGGTTTTAGGGGTGGGGTCTTCTTAGCTCTTCCCTGTACCCTGTTGAAACCAATACGAGTAAATGGGCCGGCTGGCCATGTTCATTCCTGCCACCAAACACTTACTTCCTGTTATGGGTATAGTTTATGTGCCTTGGTGGGTTGGGGTTACTATCATGTATGTGTCTCATGCATGTTTCATGTCCTGCTTGTCCACAGCAGTTTGGTGTGGCGTCACCTTTGCAGGTTTCATGATTAATGGACGTGTCAGGCACCGCCTCCCCGAGGTGACCGTCTTTCTCTGGCTTTCAGAACCTCACTGTGAGTGTATTGGGCAATCGGGGAGCTGTCCATGTCTCTCCCATAGGTGGATCTCGAACACGAGATGAAGAAAGAGAACAATAGGTTACTATCGTAACCCCGGTTCTCTGAAACATCGAGTGGAGAGATCCACCAGCTTTGCCCCGCTTGCCGCACGAGAAGCGAATATACTTACTGAGGAATAGCAGCGCGCCCAGATGTTATATGACCGTAGGTGAGGGGGTGTGGCCTCACCTGGCATTGGCTGCGTGCTTCTGTCTGTCTAGCCAGACTTGGTGCAATTGGATGCTTCTGCAGAGGTCAGGTACGGATGCCCTTCCCATAGGTGGATCTCTCCACTCGATGTTTCAGAGAACCGGGGTTACGATAGTAGCCTATTGTTTTGTTTGTGTTTGATTTTTATTTTGTGTAGCAAGCAGTCGTCCGCGAGTGGCTGCTGGCGGTTCTTTTTGTTTTATTTTAAAATTATTTAAATGTCTGCCGGTTCCCGCCTCCTTCTTCCCTGAACTTCGTTACACTGGTGCCGAAACCCGGTTATCCGATGATCTCGTTATAATCACATAAACAGTTTGATGCGTAAATTTGTAATTTTTATATTTCATTTTTCATCTCACTAACACTTGGATAGTAAAACCAAATAAAAAAATAAAAAAATAATAGCTAGGTTAGATGAATACCTTAAGTGCCATAGATATCGCCGTGAGTTCGTACGGCTGTTAACACTTTCTTTGACAAGTGGATGCCCTGAGATCTCTTTTCCTGTTTGTTCATGTGACATTCGGAATTGATGTTAATTTTGATGAACTGAGATCTTTAATTCTACGATCCAATAATAACAATATGCTTTGTTATTTCTGATATGAAACAAAGTCTGAACTTTCAAATTCGCTGTAGCTCCTCAGTTCAGGCGATCATTTTAAATATTTATATGCAACTCAGTTTTTATTTGAGTGTTCAATATTAAATCTGATCAGCTAAATCAGCTAAACAGTACATCACACCATTTTATAAACGAGGATAATAAGAAAATTGAAAACTTAAACGAAGTAGTAAACAAATGTAATTCTTTTTTTTGTAAATGTGGGACCCAAGCTAGCAGAGAATATTGAAAAACATAACTTAGGGTCACAGAATGGAGAGACAAGGGTAGAGTACTCCAATCAATGTTTCTTGGAGATGTTAGTGAAAATAAAATTTGATCTATAGTAAATGCATTAAAATACAAGACATCTACAGATATGGACGGGTTAGATATGATTATTGTGAAAAAAAACATTGATTGTATTGTTAAACCTTTAAGTTACATATTTAATCTTTCATTTCAGACAGGGATCTTTCCTAATAGAATGAAAGTAGCAAAGGTGTTCCCACTAATATAAAGATGGTGATAAGCATATGTTTATAAATTATAGACCAATTTCGTTATTATCTCAATTTTCTAAAGTCCTTGAAAAAATTTTTGTGCAAAAATTAGATGAATTTATTGAAAAAAAAAAACAGTTGTTAGATGAGAGCCAGTATGGATTCCGTTCAGGTAGATCTACAGCTTCTGCGACCATGAATATAGTTGAGGACATAGTAAATGCAACTGACAACAAGAAACACACAATAGGTGTGTTTATCGATTTAAAGAAAGCATTTGATACAACTGATCATTCAATCTTGTTATTAAAGCTACACTCATATGGTGTGAGAGGAATAGTGTTGGATTGGTTAAGTAGTTATTTGAATAAAAGACAACAGTATGTTCAGTATAATAATAACAAATCCAATAATATGCAAATTCAATGTGGTATACCGCAAGGTTCAGTTTTAGGACCGAAATTATTTATACTTTATATTAATGATATCTGTGATGTATCAAAGTTATTGAATTTTGTTCTATTCACAGATGACACAAACATTTACCTCTCAGGAAATGGTTCAAATGAATTGGTAATTTGTATGGAACAAGAAATGGTTAAAGTGAAGGAATGGTTTGAAATTAATAGGTTGTCATTAAATTTAAAGAAAACAAAGTTTATGATTTTTGGTAATAGAAAAAAAGATGAAAGTATTGTACTATCAATAGCAGGAACAAAAATAATGAAAGTTAGGGAAATCAGGTTTTTGGGTGTGCTACTAGATGAAGGGTTGACTTGGAAACCACATATCTCACATATACAAAAAAAGATATCTAAGAGTATTTTTGTATTAAATAAGGTAAAACCATGTGTTAGATTATAAGGCATTGAGAACCTTGTATTGTGCACTGGTCTTGCCCTACATCAGCTACTGTGTGGAGGTGTGGGGAAACACATCCCAAAGCAATACAAGGTCACTCTTTCTATTACAAAAGAGAGTCATACGAATTATATTTAAAACAGATTATAGAGAGCATACAAATGCCTTATTTTTTGGCTCTAAATTGTTAAAATTTAAAGAATTGGTCGAATTACGGACACTTATTGTTATGTTTAAAGCAAAAGATTATTGCCCACAAACCTTCAACACTTGTTTATCCTTATAGAAAATGAAGGAAGCAGAAAGGGACATTTTAGGTATCAAACCGCAAGGACAACAGCAAAACAAATGTGTACTTCAGTGGTGGGAGTGAAAGCCTTGAAAGAGTGATTTAGCCTGGTAATACCAAACTCTGCTACTTCGCTTTGCTTCGTAGACAGAGTCTGGAATGGCATAATTGAAAAGTGTTTTCTTTCTCGCGAGGGGCGCTTGTCTGAAGTATAAAATCATTGGTTACCCGTAAGCCAATCACATAACGCAATCACCTCTCTCGCCAACTTAAACATCACCTCCATTCAAAATGTTTAACAAACACTCTTCTTGTTCGGGCTTCAGTTTGCAAATGCCGGGAATATTCTCCACAACAGAGCGAATTGCATCCCGTGTCTCCATATCCGCGGTTGTTTTCGATTTCCCTAACCTAAAATACAATCTTAAACTCGGCGCTTAGCGTCTACGTCACGGCTCTCAGCCCGCCCTCTGTTCGTTGATTGGCCGGCTGTTTTCAGGCCGGAGGAAAACTGAGAGATAGGTCGCTATCTCAGTACAGAAGCGAACTGAAATTGAGCGGAAGTACGAAGTCTGACGTAGTCAGGCTAAAATGAATTAAAGCAATGTAAAAATATATTTCAGTTTAAAAAAAGATTTAAAGAGAAAACAATGGATTTGTATGAACACTTATAGAAGTTGATGATGATGATGATGATGATGGTTGTGATCATGGTTTGCTTTTGTTTTGGATGAATATTTATAGAAATTGATGATGATGATGATGATGATGGTTGTGATCATGGTTTGCTTTTGTTTTGGATGAATATTTATAGAAATTGATGATGATGATGATGGTTGTGGTCATGGTTTGCTTTGGAAATCTGTTTCAGGTTGATGTTTTGGTTTCTAGTTTGTTTCATTTATGTTGAGTTTATTTTTTATTTTTATTTTGTGGAGGGGGCAGGAAATATAAGATATTCTTCGTCCTGCCTCCTTTTCATCATGGTTTTATAAATTATATATATGAGGATGATGAAGTAAGTTAATGGAAAATATCCGTGAATGACATAAACATAAACATAAACATAAACAAATTAAAACTTTAATTTTGGTTTCGGTGCATCACTACAAATGAAATCCTTTGGGAAACCTAACGACCAAATAAGAAGTGCATTGAAATCACTAGCAATACAATTTACAGTATAATGCTGGTTCATTCTAAATATATTTGTGAATCCGGCACTGCTTGTCACTGCACATTAAACCAGATCTAGCTTTATGTTGATAACTGCAGAAATTGCTGTCAACTGGATGCTATTAAAGGTGCATAGCGCAAGTGTCTGATTTTTTGCAGACATTATGCCCCCCGCTGGCAACAAGCGAAACTGCAACCAGAGTGTGTTTTCTTTGTCTTACGTGGAGTTTGCGTTGGGGTTTTGAATGGACTACAAGCAGGTCTCTTTGAATCCATCTACTTTTGTCGCGCGAGTTGTCTTCGCTGATACGGAGAATTGCGGCGACCTGCCAGACATAGCCAGGTGAGCGTGAACGCGCATGACGTCACGCCCAGTCTCAAATTCCGACCCGAATCCCTCTTATTTATTTTACTGTACAGGATTATAGAGGCAATCACAGTGATCAGAGAAGGGCTCATTCAGCCCATCAGGCAATTGTTTATGCATGTATGGGTTAGAAAAATGGGTATTTTTAACATGAACTGTTGCGCAATGCACCTTTAACGATGTTATAATGAGGTCTTGTCATCTTATTTTGTTAGGGCTGTTTCCCTGCACACTACTCTCTAGACGAGCAGGGCCAGGGCCATCTCTCGTGTCTCGATATCAATCATACTCACTTCCTTCTGGTGGATGATGGCACTCATGGACATTATGGAGTTGAGATTGAGCTGCGGACCTGTCTGGAGAGACACATCTCTCAACAATCACTGGGAAATAAAGGTGCAGCTTCATTAGATTACACATAATTTAATATCATAATATAATTTATATCATTTGGTCTTTGCAATCACAGTAGTAATTACATGGCACATAATGGAATATAGATCAAATATAGATTTGCAGTGTAATGATAAATTATTGTACATGTTACATGTTTAAAAGATGTTAGCGAGATGATTGCGTAACATTTAAGTGGGGTACTGCTGCTAGGTGGGCAGGTGGCAAAAACAATCATGGAAACCAGTATTAATGTTGAAAATGTTTATTCAAACACAGAGGACTGAGGACATTACAAAGTATATGATAGATGTAAAGCAAAGAAAACATGAATAATCAGAAAAACAAGAGGGTCGCCAAATTAACAAAATAATCAAAACATAACCCCCATATCTATTTATCCCAAAACCTCTAGAACTAACTACCTAAAAGAAAATGTAGAAAACAACCCGCAATCTTCAGCGTATACGACGCCTCACATAAACTAAACAAACAAAACAACAATGGGTGACGACCACTCTCCGACTAACTAACAGTTAAAATACTACCTACCGTGGTCTTTACAGATTCTTAATTGTAGAGACAGAACGATGATTAGACAACAAACTCACAATACAAACAAGCTTCACTCTAAATGATCTACGGTTGGGCTACTGCGTACAACGTCGTGTTAGAATAAGTTTAACTGCGCTCAATCCAATCATCAATCATAGCACACAATGCATTTAATCAAGTTTAGAAATCTAGTTCTGAAACAACACATTCCATCAATAGCAATAACGTCAACCCGAATAACAATCTCTGAACCAGCAGGTAAGTATAAACATAATCATAATCACAAACATAGACATACACGTGAACTTGATTCCAACAAACAATCAACACATGGGTGTTAGCTGAGATCTGGCGCTGATCTGCCACGCTTCTCGGCAATGGGCCTTTTAAACCGGCGGAAACCTCCAGGGATTGGTGAACGTCACTTCAACTACATAACTTGATGACGTCACATATGATGAGCAGCCAATGATTCACGACCTAGGAGTGCGAATAGAAACAATAGCACAAAAGAAAAATGAGAGCAAAACACACAAACATACGTGGAACGTAACAGTAAAATACAGTAGTACAATAACCATCAGTATAAGTTCAAAAGTTTGGAGTCGGCATGATTTGTTTAATGTTTTTGAAAGAAGTCTCTTATCAAGGCTGAATTAATTTTTATTAAAAATACAGTCAAAATTCTGAAATATTTTCTTAAAATTCCAAATAACTTTTTTATTCAAAAGATTCTATTGTATTCTGTTCATGTTTTTTATATTGCGTAGTTGTGCTTGAACTCGTTTGTTTTATTTGTGGTAATAATGCAATGAAACATGCCAAATTGTGCCAATATATTTTTTGGCCATGATGTCATATAAATGCAAAAACAAGAGAGACCAATAGAATATCAATAACTGGCTATGTACTAGTCAATGTATGCTTTTTGCATTTTGTTTTTGCATAGTAAAATAAAACCTGTAACTGTAGTTTACCTTTTTTGCCAAATAATTTTGTCAGATAAATACCATAGCCAAGTTTAGTGTTTTGTTCTTCCCTTATTTAAAAATATTTAAACATTATAAAATATTTTTCTTATATTTTGATGGTTTAATTAAACTTGTAGGGTCATTAAAACAAATATCCCCTCCAGACATCACTTTTAGCCACTAATGTATCTTGTTTTAAGTATATTTACATATTTGTAATGGAAAACATAACAAAAATACAAGTAAGAAAATCATTTTTACAGTGTAACTGTGTGAATAAAAGCCACACCATTTTAATTTCTTTGCTCTTTAACACTGTTCACTGATCACTTTTGATTATTTGTGAAGTGTTTCGCTTGTTTATAAGCGTTGTCTTTCCATCAGAGAGTGGCGTGAAGATACCGGTGGTCTGTGTGGTCTTGAATGGTGGTCCAGGAACTCTAAACGTGAGATTTTAAAGTCATCAGTTTTGTAGATCATCATACAGTAGCTGAATGTTCTTTCATTAATCCAAATTCACATATTTATTCACAGACGATCTACAATTCGATGATGAACAACACGCCGTGTGTCGTGCTTGAGGGATCTGGACGCGTGGCTGATGTCATTGCTCAGGTGGCGGCCCTGCCGGTGTCAAAGGTCACTCTGCTCCTTATCAGCAAGCTCTTGAAGAGGTTTTTTGGACAAGAGTACAAAAGCTTTACTGAGGTGCAGGTCATTGAGTGGACCAAGAAGGTAATGGACAAAAACCTACACACATATTATGACAGTTTCACACAAACTCAAAATTACACAGTAGGAATCGAGAAATGGTTCTTATTTAGAACTTGTCCTGTGACAAAGTTCGGTGTCAATAAGAAGTCTCTTCTGTTCATTTATTTGATTAAAAATACTGTAAAAACTCTAATATTGATACTCTAATATTTTATAATTTAAAATAACTGGTTTCTATGTGAAATTATTTAATATGTAATTTATTCCTGTGATCAAAGCTGAATTTTCATATATTTTATAATATATTTTGTGGAAACTGTGATACTTTTTTTTCAGGATTATTTGATGATGATGAATAGAAAGTAACAAAGAACAGCATTTACCTTAAATAGAATCTTTTGTAACGTTATAAATGTCTTTAAAGTCACTTTTGATCAATTTAATGTAACACGTAACACACACTCATTGTGACCACTTCACTAACACCTAACACACACTCATTGTGCCCGCTTCACTAACACGTAACACACACTCTTTGCGTCTGCTTCAGTAACACATAACACACTCATTGCGTAACACGTAACACACACTCATTGTGACCACCTCACTAACATGTAACACACACTCATTATGACCGCTTCATTATCACGTAACACACACTCATTGCAACCGTTTCACTAACACACACTCATTGCGTCCGTTTCACTAACATGTAACACACACACATTGCGTAACGTGTAACACGTAACTCACACTCATTGTGACCGCTTCACTAACATGTAAAACACACTCATTGTGAACGCTTCACTAACACGTAACACACACTCATTGCGTAACACGTAACACACACTCATTGCGTAACACGTAACTCACACTCATTGTGACCACTTCACTAACATGTAACACACACTCACTGTGACTGCTTCACAAACACGTAAAACACACTCATTACGCCTGCTTCACTAACACGTAACACACACTCATTGCGTAACACGTAACTCACACTCATTGTGACCACTTCACTAACATGTAACACACACTCGTTGTGACCGCTTCACTAACACGTAAAACACACTCATTGCGTAATGCAGTGGTAAGTTATGGTAAGTTAGAACAGCCTGAACTGCAACCAGTGACAAACAATAGCAAAACCGTGAAGTAATCAACTAACTACTATATGTCAAATGTGTCAATCAAGATGCGACTTTGCGAAACAGACTGTCTTTAATTAAATTGTTTTTATAATAGCCTAATATTAAAGCTAAAAAGCCTAAACCGTGGTGTGGGCCCTGTGTATACAGTATATACTGTATAAGTGATCTAGATGATGTATTTATTTTTGAATTTCTTTAGATTCAGGACATTATCCAGATGCCTCATCTGCTGACTGTGTTTCGTATTGACGAGGATAAAAACTGTGATTTGGACGTTGCTATTCTACAGGCTCTGCTGAAAGGTATGATCACTTTTTAGGCAGAACATCCTCACATCCCTTCATTTCTTAATCTGGAAACTGAAGACTTAAATTCACATTTCCAGGCAGAGGGTAACTGGATTATGCTGGTGATGGTTGCATTACTAATGGTGGATACACTGTTGTGAGTGGATCTTTAGCTCTAATATTGACAGTGATCAAGAGCCCGTCAACATTATTCTTTACGTTTTATAAAATGACTTGAGTTTTGAAGTTGTCTAATGCTTTGGCCTGATGGTTTCTAGAAATAATAAATTATAGATTGACTCACTGATTGCGGAAGCTATTAGCATTTGTTATATTGATGGATGACGTATCTCTTTAATGCTAAAAAGTTTTTTAACATTGAATATGTGCGCTCACATGCACAGTGCTCACAATCCCGCTTATAGACACAATTGAGTTTTCTTTTTATTAGATGCTTGTGACAAACACAGTTCCTCAGTGGAACACAAAAAGAGATGTTAGACAGAATTCTTTTTATTTTTCATGCTATAAAAGTATAAGGTGACCAGGGGTTGTAGAATGGTTTTTGAACTGTCCGCCCTGTACAAAATTAGAGGATACCATATAAACCATTTATTTTTGTAAGATAAATAGCCACATAAAATGATCTTTTGATTCGAAAAATGCCTCATATACTTTCTTTTAGATTAATATGACTAAAGGAAATCCCTAAAGTTAATTGATAGTCCTGCAGCAGTGTTATTTTATTATTATTATTTTGTGTAATTAGCTTTTATTTTAGTTTTAATAATTTTGTTATGTGCATGTTTATTAGTTTTTGTTTTAAAAAAAATTCTAATATATGTAAAATATGGCAACATTTCTAATTTAATTTTGTTTTGTTTATTTAATTTTACTTTTTTTATGAACTGCTTGGAGACGCAAGGGTTGAGAATCCAAATGCAGTAGTTTATTAGAGGGTAATCCAAAGACATAGTCCAAAAATACAGGCAAAGGTCAAAACAATAACAGAGACAACAGGGCAGAGGCATAACAGAGAAATCCTAAGGAACTGGGCAGAAAGTCAAAAATCATGAACATGAGAAACCAAAGCCAGAGCGCTCAGAAATGCAGTGCTGACTTCTCAAAGAGTGACTGAGAGATAAGTGACATTAAGGGCGCTAGCACTTTTGGTGCGCACCCGGGTTCGAATGACATCAGAGTTTGGTTCGTTTGGATGATGTGAACACTGTCTTCCGAACTCGGGTGCGCACCCACGAACCGTACTCGAGTCCGTTTAAAAAGGTGGTCTGGGGTACGGTTCATGTGAATTCCAATACGGTTCGCTGCTGATATGAACGCAATCGAACCAAACCACGGAAGTGAACCGCTATTGATGACGTATAATGTATAATGTGGTCGACAGGACAGTTGTCTGTGTGTGTGTGTGTGTGTGTGTATACACTTACCTTGACGAAAAGCGGGAGTGACGCACTGCAAGCAGAGAGATGATTAATGCTTGCCTCCGCAAAAATTGTCTTCGGCGGACAGCCAGCTGTCTTTGTAACGATTTTAGTACTTTTGCAGCAGACAGACAAAAACAAAACCAAAGGTTAAAAAAAAGAAGAACAAATGTGAAGCGAGCAATTCTATCCATTTTGACGCCTTTTCATTCATAGCGGCGCCAGTTACCAAGCAACACAATTACGCGCCACTGCAGCTTGATGGCGCAAGCGTACCGCGGTTCGGATACAAATGATATAATGTGAACAGTTCATCGGGGGCAGGGGGAGGGGGGAGCAATCAAACTCGGGTTCGGCCTAGGGCGCTTTCACACTTGGTTCGATTGCCTGTTCCGAACCCGAGTTCGATTGCTCCGTCTGTCTGCCGCAAAAGTATTAAAATTGTTCCAAAGACAATTTTTGCGGAGGCAAGCATAAATCATCTCTCTGCTTGCAATGGGTCAATCCCGCTTTTCGTCAAGGTAAGTGTATACACACACACACACACACACACACACACACACACAAACACACACAAACACACACGCACTGACTACTGTCCTGTCGAACACATTATACATTATACGTCATCAATAGCGGTTCACTTCCACGGTTTGGTTCGATTGCGTTCATATCAGCAGCGAACGGTACTGGAGTTCACATGAAACGTACCCCAGACCACCTTTTTAAACAGACTCCAGTACGTTTCGTGGGTGCGCACCTGAGTTCGGAAGACAGCGTTCACATCATCTAAACAAACCGAACTCTGGCGTCATTCGAACCCGGGTGCGCACCAAAAGTGCTAGTGTGAAAGCGCCCGAAGTCAGAGGTAATGGGATAATGAGACAGCTGAATACAATCAGTGATGATGAGATCAGGCAGTGAGTTCTTATTGGATAAAGTCGTGTGTTGTTGCTTCTCAGCCTCCAGAAGTGATGAACATGCTGTCCGCCAGTCCTGGAAGAGACAGCTGGAGCTCGCGGTGGCCTGGAACCGGGTCGACATCGCACAGAGTGAGATCTTCACCGAGGAGAGCCAGTGGACGGTGGGTAAAAATAATGCAAAAATCTACGAGAATTACAGAGACATCACAAAAAATAAAACTAGTTGATCAACTGGAAACTTTTGCACATCCCACATTGAAATAATGTTAATTAAATTTTCTAAAATGCATCAAGTATGTTCCCTGCACAGGTTGTGCCCCTATTATGCTATTTTAAAGGTTCCTCACTTAGTTTTGGAGTCTCCTATAGGTTTACATGCATCCAACGTCAAAAACACTTTTATTTTCTCATAATATACATTGCAGCATCACTTCTTTTCGTTTCTCTAATCCACTCCTTTATGAGTATACTTTTTGCAGATGAACCCAAATAAGACTGAGGTTTTAATTATAGCACTAGATAGCGCTATCCCTCTGATTATGCAGAACATTAGGCATTTGTCGTCATGCCTAGTCTATAGAACTATTCGCACGGGATAAGTATTACCTGGTGCGAATTAGCCATGTCTGTAATTTGTAAAGTAAAAATTCCCCCGCAAATGACCTACCATATTTCGCCGAACACCAAGGTGATAATATCAGTCCCGTGAGAATCGGCATCTCTGTGATTTGGCGGGTCGTTTATAATTTTTTCAAGGGTTTTGTTTCCTGTGTGCTTTTTTATCCATCTTTGACGAAGAATGGAGGCTTGAGTGTTTTGATAGTATTTTGGGTGGGTCATATCGCTATACACCATACAACTATACAATTTGCAGAAAGAGAAAGCTGAAAACCATCAGACGAGCAAAAACAAAAAGAATGGTTAGATGGAGATGGATGACAATTATAGCAACATGCGGTAAGGCACATTCTTCTGTTTATGATATATCATACAGCTAGACCTATAATAACGACAAGACATTTTCAAGCAATAGCCTATTGACATCATATCCGGGAGATAAGTCAGTATTTCGAGTAAAATCACAGGGTCGCTTATTCCGTGCAAATGCGCCACACGTAATTCAGATGTGGGGGGGTAATTTCTAATTTACACGAGGTCCCCAGATAATACTAATCCCGTGCGAATAAGGCTTAAGGAACCTTGGGGTAATATTTATACTCATATTATACTCTATCTTTTGAAACTCGCATCAAATCACTGACCAAGTCCTGTTTTTTCCACTTACTCAACATTAGCAAATTGCGGGCTGTGGTCTCTCAGTCAGACCGGGAGATGCTCATTCATGCCTTCATTTCCTCCTGTATTGACTGTTGTAACTCACTCTTCTCCTCACTCAATAAATCTGTCCTTCACCGTCTGCAATCCATTAAAAATTCTGCTGCTAGGCTATTTACTTGATCAAATAGGCGCACCCATACATCACTCTGTTCCCTTCACTAGCTTCCTGTAACTTATAGGATCCAATTCAAAATTCTCACCATAACCAATAGGGCTCTACATGGTCAGGCCCCTGCTGATCGTGCCAACATAATTCACCTACACACCCCCTTCCGGTCACTCAGGTCTAACAAGCAAAATCTGCTATCTACGCCACTTACTCGTCTAAAAACGTGGGGATTGAGCCTTTGCCTCTATGGCACCCAGACTCGGGAATGCTCTGCCAACTAGGATTAGGTTTGCTGAGAATGTGGACCGTTTTAAGGGACAAGTGAAGACTCACTTGTTTAGGTTAGCTTTTGGGTAATCTCTGTCTTTGGTCTATTGATAATTTTATCTGTTGTATTTTATTTTATTCTTAGACAGTTTTTTTTTTTTTTTTTACTATGTTTTATTGTTTATTGTAAAGCACTTTGTAAGTAAAAGTCCCTGTCTGTGAAAAGCACTGTATAAATAAATTTTACTTACTTACTTATACTCTGCTCTGATTGGTCAGACGGCCCAGGCTGGTGTGATTGGTCTATTCTGCTCTGATTGGTCAGACGGCCCAGTCTGTTGTGATTGGTCTACTCTGCTCTGATTGGTCAGATGGCCCAGTCTGTTTTGATTGGTCTATTTTGCTCTTATTGGTCAGATGGCTCAGTCTGTTGTGATTGGTCTACTCTGCTCTGATTGGTCTACTCTGCTCTGATTGGTCAGATGGCCCAGTCTGGTGTGATTGGTCTCCTCTGCTCTGATTGGTCAGATGGCCCAGTCTGTTTTGATTGGTCTATTCTGCTCTGATTGGTCAGATGGCCCAGTCTGTTGTGATTGGTCTACTCTGCTCAGATTGGTCTACTCTGCTCTGATTGGTCAGATGGCCCAGTCTGGTGTGATTGGTCTCCTCTGCTCTGATTGGTCAGATGGCCCAGTCTGTTTTGATTGGTCTATTCTGCTCTGATTGGTCAGATGGCCCAGTCTGTTGTGATTGGTCTACTCTGCTCTGATTGGTCAGATGGCCCAGTCTGGTGTGATTGGTCTACTCTCTGCTTGGTCAGATGGCCCAGTCTGGTGTGATTGGTCTACTCTGCTCTGATTGGTCAGATGGCCCAGTCTGTTGTGATTGGTCTACTCTGCTCTGATTGGTGTACTCTGCTCTGATTGGTCAGATGGCCCAGTCTGGTGTGATTGGTCTACTCTGCTCTGCTTGGTCAGATGGCCCAGTCTGGTGTGATTGGTCTACTCTGCTCTGATTGGTCAGATGGCCCAGTCTGGTGTGATTGGTCTACTCTGCTCTGATTGGTCAGATGGCCCAGTCTGCTGTGATTGGTTGGCCGGTTACAGGATGTGTTGGAAACAAAACAGCCATTACCATATCTGAATTTCTCCTCCGGATCTTCTTCACCATTTGATACACAGTGATATGAACAGTAATGATGGCATCGGTTTTACCGTATCAATTCCAGCGTGAGTCTTCATACTTTTGAAGTGCATGCAATGAAAAAAGCATCTTCTCGGCACTTCCGGTTTGAAAGTCACTGTGATGGCAGCACAGTGAACGGGCTCCCAAGTAAACCTATGAAATTTAAAACTTTACCCCATTAAGACAACGCAAATTTGTGCTTAGATGTAGATAAGCGAGGGGGTAAGTGAAATACACCAAAACTAACGCTTCGACAAAGCAACAGAGTGGGTGCTTAAACCTGGGAAAATAGCGCTAGCTTCCCTGCTAACTCTAACGTGAGTTACTGCTGCACACGGGTGAGCTGCTACCGCACGGTGAAACGATATGGCCAATATAGACGTGGTACTTCAGGAATTGAGGGACTTTCATCAAGAAAACAATGTGAGTTTGGGGGAAATTAAAGAAGAAGTGTCCAAGATGAGCGCGAGAATGGACGAGGCTGAAGGACGGATTGAGAAGGCGGAGGAGAGGATTCAGAACACGAAGGACGCCATGACTGAAATAATAAAGTTACAAATAGGGTTGGAGGATAAATTAATGGACTTGGAAAGCCGTACGAGAAGGGAAAACGTTCGCATCTACGGTGTACCCGAGACAGCAGAGCGGGACTCTCCAACAATGAGTGATTTTGTGGAGAAGCTGCTGCGTGACGGTTTGGAGCTGTCCCAAGATGAGCTTGACATAGGCATCGGATGGGCGCATTGCTCTCTAGGCCCCCCACCGCCAGACGAAGCACCCCCACACTCTATTATTGTGAAATTCCTCAGCTTTAAGACCAAAGAACTTTTGCTCCGTAAGGCATGGCAGAAAAAAGGATTACCTGGTATGGCAAACAAGTAAGTTTAGACCATGATTATCCTCCTCTCATCCTAAAGAAACGAAGAGAATACGCAGATGTGTGCAAGATTCTGAAGGAGCAGCAGATCCCCTTTCAGACTCTCTTTCCTGCAAGGCTGAAGGTGAAATACTCTGAAGAAACTCAAGTTTACAACACAGTTGTGGAAGCTACGGCAGATATGTCCAGAAGAGGATATGCGGTGAAGGTCATTGGATTTCCGGAAACAGCGTTGGAGCAACTGAAGCAGCTGACCTGGAGCAGAGTTGGCAGAGGAGCGGGAGCAACGCAACGAATTAGAGGCAGGATCCCGGTTACAAAGAAAAGCTCAGAGCCTTCAAGAGGACCTCACCTACGCCTTCAGGAAATTGAGGTTTACCCACTCGGTTGTTTAAAAAAAAAAAAAAAAAACGTTACTCAGTTTAAGGGTGTGCAATAAGCGTATACGTAAGGTTTTTGGAGGGTGTTCTTCTCAGTGAGGCCTTAGCCATTAAGGGCCTCCTCCACCGACGGATGAAGAAGTTGCCTTTAAAGGCGAAGCAGGGTCCACACCCGGGACCCCTACATTGGAAGTTATAACTACCTTGATTTTTGTTCTTTTCTAATGTTATTTGTTCACGTGTTCCATGTTCAGTGTTTACAAGGGTGTGTGGGGAGCCTATTAAAATGTGTGTACTTGTTCTATAATTTAGATGAGTAGCAGATCAGTGAAAATGGTATCAATCAATATTAATGGCTTACATAATCCAGTAAAAAGGTGGAAAGCCCTATCTAAATTTAAAAGAGATAAAGCTCAGATTGTCTTTAT
This sequence comes from Gila orcuttii, assembly GCA_026230005.1. Lineage (NCBI taxonomy): Eukaryota > Metazoa > Chordata > Actinopteri > Cypriniformes > Leuciscidae > Gila > Gila orcuttii. Next base: position 50,813,717 of record JAPDVR010000007.1, on the reverse strand, counting down.
GCAGGAAACACATCTGTCGGATAGTGAACATGAAAAATTGAACAAGCTTGGTTTTAAACGTCTTTTATACTTCTCACAGTTCGGGGAGGCGAAGAGGTGTGGCGATCTTGGTGAATGGCGCTCTAAACTATTAACAAATATCAGAATATAAAGATAAGGAGGGGATATATATAATGGTAACTGGTAAGATTGATGGTATTACTCTGAGTCTCTTAAACGTGTATATTCCCCCAGGAAGCAATTGGTCCTTGTATAAACAGATCCTAGAATTAACAACAACAAGGAGTAGGGAATTTTATTATGTTGTGGTGATCTTAACCTCACATTAAATGCTAAATTGGATTCTTCGAATGGGAAGGGTGATGCGAGAAATATTGGGAAAAGAATGGTACACCTTATGGACGAATTAGGATTAGTTGATGTGTGGAGAGATTGCCATTCAACGGATTGGGAATATACCCACTACTCATGTGCACACAATGTCTACTCAAGGTTAGACTATATCTTCATGTTTAGAAATTATCTCTTTAGGTTAAAAAAGTGTGAAATCCCTGCACTTTATCAGACCACAACCCGTTTTACGCTAATATCTGCCTGAACAGGAAGAATAGATCAACCTTATGGAGGTTGAATACAAACATTCTTAATTACCCAAAGATTAAAGAGCGTTTGAAGAAAGAAATAGAGGAGCACTGTAAGAAACTTTTTCTTCTAAAGTGTTGGCAACTCTGAAGCGAAGACCAGGAGACTCTGAGATATCTTTTAAGCAGAGTTCTTTAATGCTGTGGCATCGCTGTAGTCTTCCTAAGTCTAACTCAATAGTTTAATGATTTAATTAGTGTCGCTCATTAACACTCATGCCACCGGCCTCGCGCCATTCTCTCACGTCCCTCGGCCTCGTCCTGTTCGCCACATACCCCTATCGCCCCTCAGAGGCCGGGGGGTACTCCCGAGACTGTGCCTACTAAACCCCACCCCCCCTCCCACTCCCCGGCGGGGTATGGACCGTCGAGCCGAGGGAAACGGAGACGGAAGCATGAGGAGCGACAGATACGAGAGAGGGGAGAGAAAAAAAAAAGAAAAAAAAACTTGGTCCGGTTCCCACAACGCGCTGCCATCTGGTCCTCCACCAGCTGGGCGATCTCCTCCGCGGTGCCCGGTGGACGGCTCCTTGGGTTCCTAGGGCAGCCGGCAGTAGGTCCCCTGCTCCCTGCTCCTCCCATTCATGGCGGATGGTAGCAGGCTCCAGCCCTCGGCGAGCGACAGCGACTCCTCCGCTCCCTCCCGGACGGCAGCCGCCCCTCCAATACCCAGGCGGTCGGCAGCGAGCCGCTCCTCGTTGAGAGATGCGAGACCGGTGCGTCTCACAAGTGTCGCTCATTAACACTCACGCCACCGGCCTCGCGCCGTTCTCTCACGTCCCTCTGCCTCGTCCTGTTCGCCACAATTATATTCTCAACCTCATAGAGACACTAACCTGGACATCAATACCTTCTTGTCTGAACTTGAGTTACCAACAGTGACAGAGGAACAAAATAAAAAGTTATTATCCACAATAACTAAAGAAGAAATTCATTTAGCAATTAAAAGATTAACCCTCTGAGGTCGGCTATCGCGCCGGCGCGATAGTCTCGCTTTTTTTCTTATCAGTGCAAAAGAAACTCAAATAACTCAGTCGATTTTTGTCATACAGACAAGTGTTATACATTTTTAAAAACTGTTAAATGTCTTCTTTTTTGTGTACACTAATAATAAAAACAAAAAGTTGTTTTTCGTAAAATAAAGAAAAAAAACATGATGCACGTTCTGTCTTCTCTCTCAATGTGAAGTTCATTCTGAAACGCGACAGAAACTGATCTGTACCTTAGCCAATACTTGCCACCCACACATGGAAGTAATGTCTTTAGAAAGTTCGAAGTCTCCTGTTTTAAATGAAGTAAATCATATCAAAAACAAATATTCTCGGTTTAAGAAATCCGTATGAAAGCAACGACATGTACAGTTTCTCCAGCCCGAGCTCATTAACTTTAATTTGACCACACCCCCACGCGCGCGAGCTGTTCACATTCAAATGATCCACGTGAAGGAAAGCAGAGCTGTTAACGCCCTCATCAGCTCTAAACAAAGAATCAGCGACTCCAGTATTTCTCTACTTTTCATCAGTTTTGAAGACTGTTTGTGCTGTGGATTTACCTTGGATTTACCTAAGAAGGACACATTTTTATTATGAGAACAATTTTTAAGGTAAGAGACATAATAGTAAGTGTTTTATTGTTGCATAAACTTTACATTGTAGCTACTAAACTCAAACTGGTGCAGCCTAAAATGTTATGAAATGAGATACAAGTAGGCCTATGCTAGTATGAGTGTTTATTCTAATATGGTGAATATTTTAATGTTTAGACCTGTGTTTACTGTTAAATACTGTGTTTGTGGATATCTGCTCAAACGTAGATGTATAATGTAACAACAATGTTTCATAGTTTGGAGCGGCTCGATCGCTGCACGCGCTGAGTTTGGGTCTGAGTCACGCTGTGTGTTTGAAAAGCAAAACACGCCACACATTAGGCTTCACGCCAAACTCATCTCATTTCATAACGAATAGAAATATTTGAAGTAACATATGATAAACAATATATGTTTGTCTAGTGTAGTGTTACTGAAAGTGTTCATTTTCAGCGATTTATAGGCTGCCTGCTATCTAGGCTATTGTTATTATTTTATGCAGCCCTACACATGCCTATATACAAGGCACAACAAACTAGGTGTTCCTATATATATTTACAAAATACATATACATATATACACTGCCGTTCAAAAGTTTGGGGTCGATAAGATTTTTAATGTTTTTAAAAGAAGTCACTTATGATTAGATTATTTTTCAGATAAATGCTGTTCTTTTGAACTTTCTATTCGTCAAAGAATCCTGAAATAAAAATGTAAATAACTGTTTTCAACATTGATGATAATGAAAAATGTTTCTTGAGCATCAAATCATCATATAATACTGATTTCTGAAGGATCATGTGACACTGAAGACTGGAGTAATGATCACAGGAATAAATTACACTTTACTATATATTTACATAGAAAACAGCTGATTAACATTGAAATATTATTTCACAATATTACTGGGTTTGTTTTGTATTTTTACTCAAATAAATGCAGCCTTTGTGAGCATACGTGACTTCTTTTAAAAACATTAAAAATCATACCGACCCCAAACTTTTGAACGGCAGTGTGTGTGTGTGTGTGTGTGTGTGTGTGTATGTGTGTGTGTATATATATATATATATATATATTGTATGTGTATATATATATGTATATGTGTGTGTGTGTGTGTGTGTGTGTGTGTGTGTGTGTGTGTGTGTGTGTGTGTGTGTGTGTGTGTGAGTGAAAAATCTAAAATGTATTCCCAGAATCGTGCAGCCCTATAGTTTGTCTTGATATCAACATGTTTACAGGTGTTTATTTATTTATTTTTTAGAAAGGGACCAGATGCCACTGGATGAGTCCTGCTGACTTCAACATTCACATTAGTCTCTGTACATGAACATGGTAAAATGAAAAGTCAAACACCTTGGACATGACAGGTATGTAGGCTACTATGTTTCAGGAATGGCACAAAGGTGTGTGACTGTTTAAGTCTTTGTCTTTACATCAGTGTGTTTACTAATGTGCTTTTTGTCCTTTGTTGTGTATCTTTGGATTATGTTGTGTTGTAAATAAATCCAGACAATCTAAAAGCCATTCTTTTTTTAATTTCTCCTCATTCTTTGTGCAAGGCTTCTCATGATGATAGTGCCTGATAGCCCCTAATAGGGCCATTAGGGGAGGGTCGTTGTCTTTCTCAGGTGTAAAATGCATTCATATTAATGAGAGATCCACGCCCCTTCGCATAAAGCTTTCTCACACAAAACACGTCATACAAATTTTAAATCAATATATTGTCTTATCTAAATGAGTATGCAGGATGATTTTCACATAGTTTTGGAGCAAATATTCTAGGCTACGTGATACAATTTTCAAAAGTCTTGTGAAGAAATAATCACTATGGGTTTTATGACCTTATTTCAGTGACATTTGTTTTTTGTTTTTTCACAAACCATGCATAAACATTATTATCTTAAAAATACAAACATGTACATGCATGTTGCTCACATATTACGGTAGCCCCGTTTGTGCTATATAGAGTGAATTTACACCTTTGCCATTAACATGTTTATAAATACCTGAAAAAAGCACAAATGTCAGAGCATGTCAGAACACCTCCAGGACCCAGAAAACACCTTAGACCTCAGAGGGTTAAAGGGAGATGGGAGGGGCAGATGGATTTGGTCCTGAATGGTACAAAATAATGCAGGATTTTTTGGTCCCAACGTTGCTGAAAACATTTAATTGGGTGATGGCAAATAAGATAATCCCACCCTCATGGAGTGAAGCAATAATTTCTATCATCCCAAAAGAAGGAAAGGATAGATCGCAATGTAGTAATTATCGCCCAATTAGTGTTCTGAATATAGACTAGGGCTGTCACTTTACGTTCGAAAATTGATTGCACAATCGATCGGACCAACCAACACAAGTTTCGAAAATGAAAATAGGGAATCGATTTTAACTGCCTTTTTTTTATTTTTACCAAAAATGTGTTTTAGTTGGACAGATCAATACAGTACACAGAACATGTAGGATGTTGGAAAATAACAATGCCTTTTCTGTTAACCAAATGCTTTTTAATATTTGCTATTACTTCAGTGCAAGTGAACAAGTTATTTGTTGCTTAGTGACGTGTGTGTTCAAGCAAGCCAGAAATGCGCAGGTTCTGCGCAATACGCTGTATTTAATATATCATTAGGACACACGAGTTGAGTATCTGCGCTAAATCCACGCAGATTGGGCTTACACGAACTTCCCTAGCAAAGTGAGTAAACATAGAAACACGCCAAATTGGCTAGTGATTTGACAGCGTTACCCGCCAAAGTTAATTTTTATCCGAATTTGGCAGGTGTTAATTTCAATCCTTGAATGTTGCACTCCTGTTTGTCATTGTGCACGAAACTTCATGCCAATAAATCATCAGAAATATTGCTGACTTGTCCGCGTCTCAAGCGCCCTCTTTACGTTCGTCCTAATGCCTGTTAGTTGTCCGTGGATTTGCCTATATTTGATGTTGAAAATGGAAAAGTCTTTAGACATGGAAAATCGATTTTACAATCGATTCAATGAACACTTATGTCTCAAAAATCGAACAGGATTTTTTCACAAAAGTGACAGCCCTAATATAGACTACAAGTTGTTCACCTCTATCATGTCAAGAAGATTAGAAACAATTTTACCAGGGTTAATACATAAAGATTTTTTATATAAGGTGCTTGAAAAATTCGGTTTTGATAAATCTGTAATTGAGGTTATTTCAGGGTTATACAATAACCCAACTGCTAGGATCAAAATTAACGGAGACCTCACTGAATCATTCATATTGGAGCGGTGCCAACCATTTCCAAATTTTTTGGGACTGTCAAGTTATTTCTCAGTATTGGTCTAGAATCCATGAGCATATACAGAATGTTTTTGCATTTGTTTTTCCATTTACTTTTGAAATCCTATATCTAAGTAATATATCAACGGATAAACTGGATTCGAAGGACAAGAAACTTCTATACATATTGGCAGCAAGTAAAAAGGCTCTAACGAGGAGATGGCTCAAACCAGAACCACCAACAACTGAGGACTGGATAAACATTGTGCAAGAGATCTACACAATGGAAAAACTGTCCTTTTCACTTAAAGTGCAGAGGGACACTTTCTATAGGATATGGTCCAAGTGGACGAAATATGTTAAGCCGGTTAGATTCGATTTTTTGTAAACACTGCTGCTTCTTACTAATTGTGCACAGATGTAAAGGTGTAAATGAATAACATAAATAATATGGAAGTAATTTGGTTACCCCGCCACCCTCACCCGAGTTCTGATGTTCCTGTATTAGAAAGTTAAAAATGGTAAAGCAATGTAATGTACTGTCAAACAATTGTCAAATTCAACGTGCTTTCTCAATAAAAGTTAATTTAAAAAAAAAGAAAAAAGCATCTTCTCGATATGTCAACAACACAAACCAAAGTCAAAGTAGACGTTGTTTGCGGGCAGCCAATGAAGACCATAGGCTGGCATTATGCAAATTTGTTACAAACATAAGTATGTTCAGCAGGAAGTGAGACTGTAATTACTAACTACTCATTTCAGGCAGTTCAGAACCGATTCTTTCTTTCAGGAGACAAAAACTCCATTTACCTTAGGGTGAGCACCCGTCCTGCTTTGCTTTGTACCACACAGCATTTTCACCCTTTGTCCCGCACGTCGCATATTGAGAAAATGTCCCGCATTTTCATCAGTATGTTGGTTTTTAAAATGTGCACGCGTTCTTTTGCCCTTTTAAGAAAGCATTTTATTTATTCTTTTTGCGGTGTAGTTTTTCACCTATATTTAAAGGGGCATTCGGCAACTATTTCAGCTTAATAAAACCGTTTAGAAATCATTTGGATGGTTTAATAACCTGTTCTGGTGAGAATGGTGACTTTCCCCGCTCCCCCCAACGTTCCTAGGCGGAAAACCAACCTTGCAACATGAGGATTAACGTCCCGGTATATTAAAAAAAGGAAGTCTCGTGAGAAGCGAGAATGAGCGAGAAACACAAACTGCTTTATGGCAATTCGACATAAACACACACGCCGCCCTCAATGTGTATGATGTATTACCCACCTCGGCAGACGTAGCTCCACACGATAAAGTTGGCCGGCTCCGATAATAACAAATGCACATGAGCAGCGGTAGAAAGGGGGAGAAGGGTGCCGCAAGTGAGTTTTTTTTTTACGACATTGTTGTGAAATATACGCCTCGCAGCTGTAGGGGGAGCTCGCTGGGAAAACATGCGACAACAAAAGTGAAAATCAGCGAAGAAATAGCTAGGGTTGCCGAATGCCCCTTTAACAGCGCTTCGTCAGAAGTACAAATACAACAGCTGTTTTTAAAATCCTATCCAATGGTTGAAAGGACAGGAGTAAACACAGTCACTAGTGGGTTGTGATGCTGTCAATCAAAATGTGGTGCAGTGATTCGTTCCATGTGCTCCCTGTCAGAAAACAAATGGATAATTCGGTAAATTAAATTTAAAATTTAACCGAATTTATCAACTTGTTGTGTGCTGTGGTTGTTTTAATTCACATCCTTTCTAAAAAATATGAACGTTCATTATTTATTTTGTTGGATTTTAGTTGGACTTTGTCAGAATTGTTTAAAAAAATAGTTATCTGCATGATGCCTGCTGCCTTTGGGCTTAGTGATGTTGAATTTAAATTTCATGTCATTCATTTCATTAAATTTTAGCCTAAAATATAGACATGTTATGTTTCATTGTGATGTAATGGTGTTTTCTGGAAGGGACTAAATAACAAAATATTTTTATCAGCTGAAAGGCAGAATACAAATGTTTCTAGATAAACATTATAACAGTTTCAGGTTATGTTTTAGTGTTGGTAACATGTCCCACATTGTCCCACACAAACTTATAATCATCCCACATTTGGTTTGTTTGGTGGTGGTCACTCTAATTTACCTACACTTTGTTCTTTGAAACTTTGCAGACCTTTTACATTCAAAGAGCTATATTATACACTACATATCCAAAAAAGCATAATAGGGGCACTTTAACATATTTTCACCTGTCATTTGGTCAGGGCTTCACAAACTTTTGCATGCAACTCATTATTTAAAGAAAAACTATGTTCATATAGTGCTTGTGGGAGTCTCATTGAATGTGTATTATGTTATTGAATGTTTATTATATTATGATTTGTTGATATCTTTTCCGTCTCAGTCCTGTGATCTGCATCCGGCCATGTTTTCTGCACTGGTGGGCGACAAACCTGAGTTTGTGCGGCTGTTGCTGGAGAATGGAGTGTGTGTGCGTTCTTTTATGAAAGAAGAGGGGAGACTCTGTGAGCTCTACGCACAGCTACCCGTCTGCTTCTTCAAGCGCAAGCTTGAAAAACGGGCCCAGGATAGCAAAAATAATTCCTTGAGTCACGTGTATGAAGAAGTGCGCCACCTGCTGGGAAGTTTTACTCAACCGTTATACGACTCTTCACGCTACAAGACTCCCACAGATGATGTCAGTGTAACGGCAAGTTTGAGATTTGAGATCTGAACCGGAGAGAGTTGTCATGAATCAGCTTCACAAACAGTCTTTTCAATCTCATAGTAGCCTATCATTATTTCTGTGATGCAATAGGTAAAATTATCATAGGAGTACTTGGATTAAAGTTTAAAGTTTAAATATGAACACGTGTGTCTACGATAGCGATCAAAATCAGCTTTTGATAGAAACTTGGTGCTTAAAATAACGCATTTATCGATTACATTGTTTCGCCACTAAGTGGCGGCAAGTGACTGTTAAAAACTGTATTTGTTATTGAATCATTTATTCAAGACAAAACTGCAAAAAATGCTTTTCATACTCAGTATTTTTGTCTTGTTTCCAGTCCAAATATCTAAAAATTCTTAAATCAAGATGCATTTACTTGATGAGTAAAATGACATAAGATATTATGTCCTGTTTTCCGGGGGAATTAATCAAAATTAAGTGATTTGATGCTTAAAAAAAAGCAAAATTAGGCTATCTGCCAATGGGGTAAGAATAATAATCTTAATTCAAACAGAAACAAGATTATTTTTCTTAAGCTATTGGCAGATAATTTAGCTTATTTTAAGCAAAAACTCACTTAATGTTTATTTATTTCCCCAGAAAACAAGACTTGATATCTTATGTAATTTTTCTACTTTAGTAAATGGGTCTTGATTTAAGAAATGTTTGATATTTGGACTGGAAACAAGACAAAAAAACTAAGTTAGAAAAGCATTTTTTGCAATGCATGATGCTTCTGAAGTAAAAGTCAGAAAGATGTGATTTGTTTTTGTAAATATGACTCATCTTATACATCATGTACAGTCTGTATATGTGCATGATTTAACTTTTCCCGATGGTCTAGTGTTAAAAAAATGCAATATATCGCAATATCGAATCGCAATAGGCTACTTTCTAGAATCGCAATTCTTAAAAATTGCCCAAGTATCGTGATAGTATCGAATCGGGATAAAAATAACAACACTCAACATTGTTGATCAACATTGTTGCCTCTTTCATTTGAAGTATTTTCCATTAATTTTAGTGAATCAGTTCATTCAGTTAATTAAACTGGATAGAACTAATCCACTGATTCAAAATTCATTCACTGAGATAGATGTATCGTCCCAGACCTAGTTTTTGATATGCTTTGTGAGAATCATCAGTAAATAAAATCATCAAACTATAAAGCTTTAATTCTAGTTCTGTTTTATTCATTGAAGCCCTGCATCTCTCAGGTGCCGTCCAAAGGGTCGAAGGATCAGCCATGTTCTGATGATGACCTGAACACACTCGCGGGACGGGATCTCTTCCTCTGGGCTGTTGTGCAGAATAACAGAGCACTGGCAGAGATCGGCTGGGAGCAGGTACAGCTGAGACAAACTCTTCGTTTGAGATTTATATTCACATGTTTTCTGCTTCAATTTGGTGATAGAAGCTGATATTTTGCTGAAACTGATCTTGATCAAATGTGTAAATGTTTGTAGGGAGTAACTAAATAAAATACTACTCTACTCTTTGGAAAACTTTTATTACTATTATTTATTAAAATGTACTACTATTATAGTATTTATTGATTTTAAAAGTGCTTTTTATTTTCATATTTTGTTTTCATTTTAGTTTTTGTAATTTTATTTTTTGTCATGTTTATTCATTTTAGTTTTTTATATTTCTAATATTTCCTATATTTTTTTTTCTATTCTTTGATTTATTTTTATTTTAGTTTTAGTCATTTTAATTCTTTTATGTTTATTTCAGTTTGTTTTTTATCAAGGACATTTCTAAGGAACTCCATCTAATAATTGTAGTTTATTCTAGTAATTATTTATTTATTTATTTTTTACTTTGTTCTGATGGATCAACATTGTTGCCTCTTTCATGTGAAGTATTTTCCATGAATTTTAGTGAATCAGTTCATTCAGTTAATTAAACTGGATAAAAATAATCCACTGATTCATTTGAGAACCAGCGTGGAATTTAGAGTGAAATTTTTTTGTTATTGTTTATACCGATTTTAGGTTTTATATTTTAGGTTTTTTTAAGCGTCCAATAACCAAAACACAACCAATTTTGAATTGTTTTATTTGTGTGTTTTTTTACACAAATAAGACACAATCTTTAGACTATGAAAGAACAATTACCAATGTATTGTTATTCCTCTTTGACCATTCATTTTATTGAATAATTTGTTTGGATAGTTCATGTGATTAAACTGGTTCAAACACAACAACAACAACAACAACAAAAAACAATTCAGTGATTAATTTGAATCCCTGTGTGTAATTGTACGTCTTGTATTTATAGTATTTTGTTAAAGCCCTTCTGTTCATACTTTTAATATACTATATCAATGAGAGTGTTTCCCAATTTTTATTGGTTGTAGTTTGCATAAATGTATTCATTCAAATATTGTTTTGTGACAGGTAAATACTAATCTAATTGCATGAATAAATCAGATAATCTGATTCTGTATTTAAATAGCATGAGAGTAGTTGCAGTTTGAAGATTCACAAGTTTGTGTGTATGTGTGAATGTGTGTGTTGTTTTTGTAGTGCAAAGACTGTATCGCAGCCGCTCTGGCCGCCAGTAAGATCTTGAGGAAACTGGCGCAGGAGAGCGGCGAGGATGAAAGTGAAGAGGCAAAAGAAATGAGAGAAATGGCCAACCACTATGAAAAACAAGCCATCGGTATGATTTCAGATTCATTCTTTATTGTCCTTAATAGAGGAAATTTGTTTTCACAGACTGTACCAGGAGTAACATGTGTATACCACCCAGAATACACATATTTTGTACACATAAATAAACATATTACCAAAAAAAAAATGTTGTGTAACAAACATCACTTCAAAACTTTTGACCTGAGCCGTGATGTTTAACCCTGTGTGTGTGACCTCAGGTGTGTTCAGCGAGTGTCACAGCTGGGACGCCCAGCGAGCGCAGAGACTCCTGATCCGCATCTCTCCGTCGTGGGGCAGAAGCACATGTCTGTGGCTCGCTCTCGAGGCCGATGATAAAAACTTTGTCGCTCACTCAGGAGTGCAGGTGAACAAACCCAGCGGTATATTCAGAAATATCTATGGCCTATCTGTCTTAGCTTATTATACTCGGAAAGGAGAAAGTACTTCAACATTGAAAAAATTTCACTTTGAATATAAAACATATTGATTTTAATGACTGACATTTATTTTTTTATTTTTAAATGTTCAATAACCAATATGCAGATTTTTTGTTTTATTTCTGTTTTTGACACAATAAATTAAAAAACCTTTAAAGAAAAACCTTTAAAGAACAGTTATTTATTTTGAATATTGCATAAAGAAATTATTATTATTATTATATTGCATAGATTAACAATAATTTGTACAACAATAATAATAACCATTGTAATCTTATTATTTTTTCTTTTTCTAAAGAAATTATTTAATATTATGCACAGTGTTAAGCAGTTATGTATTTAAAATTTTTTTTTGCTTTGATCCTAATGGTTGCAAATTATTATTAAATATTACATACAAATAATATAATATATTATGCAATTGTGCAATTATGTTTATATATATTGTTTTGTGGTCTTAATAGTTGCAAATTATTAGTATTAGTATAATAAAAATTTTTGTTTTTGTTATATTTTATATTATTATATTATATTTATATAACTGTCACAGAGTCAGCCACACCTTCTCAGCCCCAATCACCAGGTCCCGCCCACTCGTTCACAATCACCAGATTACTGACTCGCTGCACCATCACTCCCTCATTAACACAGCTATTCACAGTTCACCATACACTCGTTGTCTGGTCTCGTTGCAGTTACCAGTGCTTACCATCAGACTCCTTACCCGTCCACTTACCTGTGATTCATCTCGTCAAGCTTCCAGTCTTCTGTCCGTCTTCCTGATCCAGATCTCCTGTCGTCTTGTTCACTCGTCACCTGCACAGAGAATCCACTTCAGTCTTCACCAGAAGTCACCATCATCAGTCAACAAGTCACCATCCTATCACCATCGTCTGGTTCCTGCTGTTTCACACCACTCTGCTCAATAAACACTGTTTTCACTATAACACCTCTCTGTCTCCTCCTGTGTTGTGACAGAAGACCAGACTACAATGTAGAGTCCTGCCGAATCAGCGAGGAACATCCACCAGATCAGTTTGCCGAACTCGTGCAAGCAAACTCTCCCCTCTTGGGGACATTTCATGTTATATTTAACAATATCATTACAACATTATTTTCTTGTTATCTCTGTAAAGCTGCTTTGAAACAATCTGTATTTTAAAAAGCGCTATATAAATAAAGGTGACTTGACTGTTGTCTGGACGAGCGCTGCATTGGGCGCAATCCATTTGCCATGCCAACGGCCCGGATCACGAGTTCCTTAACAGCATTCACCAACCACTTTAAAGAAGTCTTCGGTCAAACTGCATCAGTATTATCCGTCCATGATCAGCTGTTCAACCTCCATCAAGGTAGAACTCCCATTAATGCATATGCTGTTCAATTCAGCACTTTAGCGCCATCTTGTGGGTGGAATGCGACGGCCCTGCTGACAGCCTTTCGCCAGGGTCTCAACTCGAAAGTATGCTACTAGATGGTAATTTATGACGATTACGTTGGGTTGAAAGGTTTCAATCAGAAAGCTGTGCGTATCTCCCAATGTCTGTCAGCCTGGTCACTAGGTCAACCCACTCCGCATCCTCCGCCCACTTCCTCATCTGTCACCCTTCCAGCACCTGAACCCATGCAGGTCGACGCATATCACCTCACCAATGCAGAGCGTCAAAGGATACTACAACATTTATGTCTGTATTGTGGGGGTGAAGGCCATATCATCATAAACTGCCCGATTCGACCACCATGCCCAGCGGTGAGTACAATCCAGTTTCTCGCTAAAGTCGCACCCCTCATTTGTACACCTGTCCAAATTCTCACCCAAAAACTTCTCGTTGCAGCGCAAGTGCTCATCGACTCCTGGTCTGCAGGGAACTTCATCTCTCATCAACTTCTCCAAAGACTCAAGCACCAGAGAAAACACTGCTCCCAGGAACTTGCCATCCACACCATTCTCTGCAAACCACTGGGCCGTGGTCGCAGAGTCAAGAAACCGAGAGCAAAACTGAAATTCCTGGAATTTCCGAGTACCGGGCGTTCCAGGATGTGTTTAGCAAGTGGTTGGCGACCCGTCTACCACCTCATCGGCCATGGGGACTGTGCCATCGACCTGCAGCCTGGGGCCACTCCACCCGAAGGGTATGGTCTACCCTTTGTCCATCCCGAAGTAGAAGGCCATGGAGGACGTTTAGGAGGCTCTCAAACAATGTTTAATCCGACCATTGACGTCCCCTGCTGCTTCCAGCTTCTTCTTAGTGGTCAAGAATGATGGAGGCTTGCGGCCGTGCATCGACTACCGGGCACTTAACTCTCAGACCGTCATATTCAGCTATCCTCTTCCTCTGGTCCCTGCCACCCAAGAACAGCTTCGTGGAGATTGTATCTACTCCAAGCTGGACCTGTGGAGCGCCTACAACCTCATTCGAATACGTGAGGGGGATGAATGGAAGACGGCGTTCATCACCCTGACAGGCCACTACGAGTACCAGGTGATGCCGTATGGCCTGTCCAACTCCCCCTCCGGGAGTAACTCCAACGCTTCGCCATTTTCTACATCGATGACATCCTGATCTACTCAAGGAACCTGGCCGAACATCGCCAACATGTGACGCAGGTCCTCCAAAAGCTGAGAGATCACCACCTCTGTCCCGTTCCTCGGATATATCATCGACCAACGAGGTATCCAAATGAACCAGAGGAAGGTGGACACCATTCACAACTGGCCCCAATCTGTCACTATCAAGGAACTCCAACGCTTTCTAGGCTTCCCCAACTTTTATCGAAGATTCATCCAGATTTACAGTCTCCTCAACTCACCTCACTCCTCAGAAACCGGCCCAAGTCTCCGTCCTGGAACCCCTTGGCCATAGAAGCCTTACAAATGGCTGAAGAATGCCTTCATCACCGCTCCAATCCTGGTACACCCCAATCCAGAACTCCCATTTGTGGTTGAAGTTGACGCCTCTACTACCGGAGTTGGAGCGGTACTATCCCAGTGGCAGGGTGAGCCTCCTCGACTACATCCCATGCGCCTTCAACTCCAATAAGCTGTCCCCGGCGGAACAGAATTACGACATTGGAAATCGTGAGCTGCTGGCGATCAAGCTCACCTTGGAGGAATGGAGACACTGGCTGAAGGGAGCTCACCACCATTTAGAAGTCATCACAGATCACTGGAACCTGGAATATCTCAGAGAAGCCAAGCGACTCAACCCAAGACCAGCCCGTTGGGCTCTGTTCTTCACATGGTTCAACTTCACTGTGACCTACCGACCCGGTACCAAGAATTGGAAGGCGAATGCCTTGTCCCGTCTGTATCATCCTGAACCTGATTCCAGTCCTCCAGAACCTGTTCTCCCTCCAGCCATAGTAGTCAGTCCGATCCAATAGTCCCTCGACGATCAACTCCTCCATGCCAACTGCAATGAATCTGCTCCGCCGGGAGATCTTAAGGGACGGTTGTATGTACCATCCGCCTGCCGTCTGTCCGTCATGGACTCAGACCAAACCTCTCTGGGCTCTGGACACCCAGGCAGCCAGCGAACCCTATCGCTCCTACAAGATCGCTACTGGTGGCCCCAACATGGTCCAGGATATCTCCCGGTACATCAAGGGGTGCTCAGTCTGTGCCATCACCAACACACAGAGGAAGCTACCCGAAGGAAAGTTGGTACACCTGCCGATACCCAGATGCCCCTGGTCTCATCTGAGCATTGATTTCATGACTGACCTCCCTCCGTCTAACCATCACACCTGTATAATCATCGTCGTAGACCGGTTCTCCAAAGCCTGCAAACTCATCTCCATGAAGGGCGTTCGAAGCCGCAGAACTCCTCTTCCAGCAAGTTTTTCATCATTATGGCCTTCCAGAAGACATCGTATTGGACACAGGTCCCCAGTTTATCTCCCGGGTGTGGCAGGCCTTCTTCAAACTCCTCGGCGTCTCAGTAAGTCTATCCTCAGGGTACCACCTGCAGACAAACGGCTAAGCTTGAGCGCAAGATCCAGGACATCAGGAGGTACCTGCGGTCATACTGCCACCAGAACCAGGACAGCTGGAGCCGCTACCTCCCCTGGGCGGAGTATGCCCAAAACTCCCTGCGTCAAACCACCACTGGGCTTACTCCGCTCCAATGCATCCTTGGTTACCAACCTCCTATCTTCCCCTGGTCCGGAGAACCTTCGGAGGTGCCAGCTGTCAAATACTGGTTCGAGGAGAGCGAGAGGGTATGGGACTCATCTCACGTGCGTCTCCAGCGGGCAGTGCGAAGACACTATCGCCAGGCGGATGTCCGTAGTGCTGAAGCCACTCAATACCAGCCTGGACAAAAGGTTTGGCTCTCCCCCCATGACATCCGTCTTCGCCTGCCCTGCCGTAAGCTGAGTCCCTGCTATATAGGTCCCTTCGCCATGCAGAGGCAGATAAACAAGATCACCTATAGGCTCAACCTTCCACCTCACTACCGTATCTCACCTTCATTTCATGTCTCCCTCCTAAAACCCTTCACTGTACTTCTATCCTCTTCTCCTACAGAACCCACCACGGACAAAGTACCACCTCCTCCAGATGTCGATGACGAGGACCTAGGGTACCGAGTCCATACGATCCTCGACTCACGGCGACGAGCACCCACCTAGAGTACCTGATCGACTGGGAGAGGTACGGTCCAGAGGAACGTTCATGGGTCTCTCGAGGAGATGTCCTGGATCCGTTGCTACTCACCCAGTTCCACGAGGATCACCGAAACCGCCCAACCCCCAGAGGTCGAAGCCGACCCCGTCGCAAAGTAAGTCAGCTGTCAGGAGCCGGCCGTGGAGGACTCTGTCACAGAGTCAGCCACACCGTCACAGCCCCAATCACCAGGTCCCGCCCACTTGTTCTCAATCACCAGATTACTGACTCGCTGCACCGTCACTCCCTCATCAACACGGCTAAATATTCACAGTTCACCATACACTCATGGTCTAGTCTCATCGCAGTTACAAGTGCTTACCATCAGACTCTTTACCCATCCACTTACCTGTGATTCCTCTCGTCAAGCTTCCAGTCTTCTGTCCGTCTTCCATCCGTCGTCCTGATCCAGATCTCCTGTCGTCTTGTTCACTCGTCACCTGCACAGAGAATTCACTCAGTCTTCACCAGAAGTCACCATCATCAGTCAACAAGTCACCATCCTGTCACCATCGTCTGGTTCCTGCTGTTTCACACCACTCTGCTCAATAAACACTGTTTTCTCTATAACACCTGTCTGTCTCCTTCTGTATTGTGACAATAACAATAAAGTTGTTTTATGATTGCAAATATATGTCATGTCTATTAGTCAAGCTTAAAATGTTACATGTTTTTAGCATGATAATGAATGGGTGGGTAAGTAATTCATATGCTTTCAAGAGTTACTTTTCTTTTTGGTGTTATTCCTTCAAACCAACTAGCAGTTTTTCTATATGGCTCATCATCGCATGTCTCTGTCAGGCCCTGCTCACTCAGATCTGGTGTGGAGAGCTGTCAGTGGAGAATCCACACTGGAAGATTCTTCTGTGCATGATTTTCTTTCCTCTGATATACACCGGCTTCCTGATCTTCAGGTAAAAACTTTCGGTCCCACTTTATATTAAGTGGCATGTTGTATTGTTTACATGTTGTATTGTAAAACACTTTTGCTGCTATTGAGGTGTGATGCAGGTAAGGTTTGGGACAGGTGTGTGTGGTAGGGTGGGTTAAGGTGTAAGGGAAGGTGTAAGGTGTACAATACAGCTGTAATTACATGCAGGTATTTTTAAAATATAAGTAATATAAATAAAGTGGGACCAAACTTTCTAATTGAACGTTGAAAACTAACAAACCTTTTGTGTTGTCAGGTCTGAAATCATGTCTATGAGTCATTACATGCACACACCATCAGATGGCAGCATCGCAATCTCAATAATTACTCTGCAAATAGCACTTTTACCACAAACACTGACTTTTAATGATTCTTAATAAATGTTTTAACCGTTATTGTTGAATTGAACTCTTGCAGACGTGATGAAGACATCCAGAGAGAGAAGGAGAGAGAGAAGGAGAGAGCGAAGCAGCATAAGCAGGCAGCGGATCCAGTATTTGCTGGAAACTTAGATGCCAAGAGCAAACGCCAATTGCGGTTAGTTGAGTACAAACATGTACAGGCCACATTCACACCGCAAAGATGTAGGAGTGACAAATGCCCTAAATTACTGCATCAAACTAATGTTAGCATTATACAACTTATTATTAAGAAAAATAACTTATTTGTGTTTTTTTTTAAACAGTAATGCATAATCTTTAGACTATTAAAGAACAATTATTCATTATGAATATTACATAAAGATATTATTTTTATTATTACATCTATGTAATATTTATACTGAGTTTATTATTATTATTATTTTTATTATTACATAACCAATATGAAGAACTTGTTTTTAATGATTTTATTTCTATTTTTGACACTATAATAAATACAATTTTGACTATTAAAGAACAATTATACATTATGAATATTACTTAAGTGTATTATTATTATTATATAATATATATTATACTATTATTATAATTATAAATAATTGGATCTAAAGTATTGCATCAAAATAATGTTAGCATCATACAACTTATTTTTTATGTTTAAAGCTGCAGTAGGTAACTTTTGTAAACAAATATTTGTTAAAACTGTCATTATGTCCTGACACTAGAATATGAGACAAATAATCTGTGAAAAAATCAAGCTCCTCTGGCTCCTCCCAGTGGTCCTATTGCCATTTGCAGAAATACACCGCTCCCGGTCAGAAACAACCGATCAGAGCCAGGAGGAATGTCTTAAGGCCTCATTATGCTTCTGCGTCAACTCCACGGCGTAGCTACGCCGTCACTCCTACGGCGTCGTGGCCGTTTTATGGTTCTGCGTCAGGTTGCGTTGCATCGCGGTGCATCTGACTAATCAAAGCCCTTGCGGTCTGCGTCGCCTTGACGCGTAGTTACAATTTTTTGGAGGTGCACGTCGAGCTACGGCGGAGGGGTCAGAGAGGGGTTCGCGGCAACGCAGAGGGATCTGCGGGGGTACCCCGTCGTTTCGACGCAGAAGCATAAAACAGGCTTTAGCAGTGTCAATCACGCTCGTGTACGCGCTGATCACCCCTCTCTTGCACAGCGCGAGCGTGTACCATCGTTCAAACTCAAGATTGCTGGTGTGCTGCAGCTGTGCTAATGGCGGAGAAACAACCTACACTGCCAATTTCTCGAGTGGCACCTGCTCATAAAACAAGGAGGTAAAAGGAAAAAGACCGATAACGATAAACAAGCTAAAAAGAAAGAATTAGACTCGGTGTCAAAACTCTAGCAGCATAACATGTAGATAAAATGTCACGCACTGTACTAAGCAACCTGCTAATTCACTGGCTTGTCATGTTGCTGAAATAATGTACTAGCAAACCTTATCTAGCATTACATATCACTAGAATAATTACTTACATACTGTAACGTTAGTTACCGTTATATTAACGTTAACTTACTAGCTATTTATAACTTATAGAAAGAGTGCAACATTATAAAGTTACATGTATTGCAAAATACATAATGATTTGAGGACCAAGTTTGTAGTCAAAGTATGGGCAGGCCATAGTCAATGTAAAGCATATTGTTGATGTTTCGTCCCTATTAGTGAATGTTCCATAACTGTTTAAAATCCGCCGTCATCGGTGGTCCTGCTTACTAGCCTGCGCGTTCACGGCAGGCTCCGCTGTGGGGGAGGAGCTGTGGAGGGAGGGCTGTAGCGCAGCAGAGAGCAAGGGGGTGGGACCTGTAAGTTGTGCTTGTTCAAATTTTCAGGCTAAGTCAACGTTTTCTCAAAACTCCCAACTGCAGCTTTAAGTATTCAATATCTTAAGTTGGTCTTAGTGGTATTTTTTGTTTGACAAAATACATGATATTTAGACTATTAAAGAACAATATTATATATATTATTATTATATATATACAGGTCCTTCTAAAAAAATTAGCATATTGTGATAAAGTTCATTATTTTCCATAATGTAATGATAAAAAATAAACTTTTATATATTTTAGATTCATTGCACACCAACTGAAATATTTCAGGTCTTTTATTGTTTTAATACTGATGATTTTGGCATACAGCTCATGAAAACCAAAAATTCCTATCTAAAAAAATTAGCATATCATGAAAAGGTTCTCTAAACGAGCTATTAACCTAATCATCTGAATCAACTAATTAACTCTTAACACCTGCAAAAGATTCCTGAGGCTTTTAAAAACTAACAACCTGTTTCATTACTCAAAACCGCAATCATGGGTAAGACTGCCGACCTGACTGCTGTCCAGAAGGCCATCATTGACACCCTCAAGCAAGAGGGTAAGACACAGAAAGAAATTTCTGAACAAATAGGCTGTTCCCAGAGTGCTGTATCAAGGCACCTCAGTGGGACGTCTGTGGGAAGGAAAAAGTGTGGCAAAAAACGCTGCACAACGAGAAGAGGTGACCGGACCCTGAGGAAGATTGTGGAGAAGGACCGATTCCAGACATTGGGGGACCTGCGGAAGCAGTGGACTGAGTCTGGAGTAGAAACATCCAGAGCCACCGTGCACAGGCGTGTGCAGGAAATGGACTACAGGTGCCGCATTCCCCAGGTCAAGTCACTTTTGAACCAGAAACAGCGGCAGAAGCGCCTGACCTGGGCTACAGAGAAGCAGCACTGGACTGTTGCTCAGTGGTCCAAAGTACTTTTTTCGGATGAAGGCCAATTTTGCATGTCATTCGGAAATCAAGGTGCCAGAGTCTGGAGGAAGACTGGGGAGAAGGAAATGCCAAAATGCCTAAAGTCCAGTGTCAAGTACCCACAGTCAGTGATGGTCTGGGGTGCCATGTCAGCTGCTGGTGTTTCTGGTTCAAAAGTGGCTTGACCTGGGGAATGCGGCACCTGTAGCCCATTTTCTGCACACACCTGTGCACGGTGGCTCTGAATGTTTCTACTCCAGACTCAGTCCACTGCTTCCGCAGGTCCCCCAAGGTCTGGAATCGGTCCTTCTCCACAATCTTCCTCAGGGTCCGGTCACCTCTTCTCGTTGTGCAGCGTTTTTTGCCACACTTTTTCCTTCCCACAGACTTCCCACTGAGGTGCCTTGATACAGAACTCTGGCAACAGCCTATTTGTTCAGAAATTTCTTTCTGTGTCTTACCCTCTTGCTTGAGGGTGTCAATGATGGCCTTCTGGACAGCAGTCAGGTTGGCAGTCTTACCCATGATTGCGGTTTTGAGTAATGAAACAGGCTGGGAGTTTTTAAAAGCCTCAGGAATCTTTTGCAGGTGTTTAGAGTTAATTAGTTGATTCAGATGATTAGGTTAATAGCTCGTTTAGAAAACCTTTTCATGATATGCTAATTTTTTGAGAATTTTGGGTTTTCATGAGCTGTATGCCAAAATCATCAGTATTAAAACAATAAAAGACCTGAAATATTTCAGTTGGTGTGCAATGAATCTAAAATATATGAAAGTTTAATTTTTATCATTACATTATGGAAAACAATTAACTTTATCACAATATGCTATTTTTTTGAGAAGGACCGGTATAAATATATATCGGAGGCTGTGTAAATATATATATACAGGTGAAAATCGAAAAATTTGAATATCGTGCAACAGTTTTGCATTTCAGTAATTCAAATTAAAAGGTGAAACTAATATATTTAGTATATATATAACTATATACATATGCATGATTAGCCTATTCTTTTCAGAGGGCCGACATTTCTGGATTTAAAATGCTTTTTTTAATTAATTTCATGTAATATTCTAATTTTCTGAGATTTTGAATTTAGGGTTCTCTTACGAGAGGTTCTCTCGTGTTGCGCAAGTTGCTTACGCTATGGGTAAAGTCATCTTTTCTCGAGATATTGAAGCCAAAAATTATCCTTAATTTTCCATTTATTGTCAACGCAGTAGCCAGCAGACCTAGAGTAGGCTATCTTGCGCCCTCTACGCGTCACAGCCCACCAAAATGGGGGTGGCTTAGCATATAAAAGTCTGGCTCTGAGTCTCCGTCACTGATTTTCATCATCTTCAGCGAAGCTCTCCGCATCGCTGGACTCTGAGAGAAGCCGTCCGTCGTTGAAACCCACGACCAGCACGCAGAGGAAAGCGCCTGAAGAAGCCGGTCGTCTTCGCCACCTTCAGCCTTCTGTGCCTGCTACGCCATCCGGAATTGAGTATCCTTTTATGTGCTTTTGCGTTCTGTGAGTGTTTGCCGCCACGACACTCACTCTCTCTAAAAGAGAAAGCGTTTTTATCAAAATGCCTCTCCTTTCCTGTGGCTCGTGCAGAGCCCCGCTCAGCGCCGGAGACCACCATGTGATTTGCGCTCTCTGCCTAGTCCCAGACCACGCAGCCCTCGCCCTGGATTCGGGAGGCTGCGTGCACTGTGATGCGCTTCCACTGTCGACCCTGTGGGCGCGACTCGAGGCCTTCATGACGGACGCTGTCACTCCGCCCTCTGGACCGCGCAAGAAGTGCCGTTCACAGAGGATACCGGAGCCTGAGGTCACACTAAAGTGCTCGCCGGATTGCATCCCGCCAGCCTCCCTCTCTCCTTCTCCGCCCCTCCCAGACGCGCAGCTGCCAGCTTCGGCCCTCACTGTCGCCGCCTTAGGGGACGAAGCTGAAGGAATCGACCCAGGTGACAGCTGTTCCATCCTGGCATCGGACAGCGAGGAGTGGTCGAGTTCTCATCACTCCGCCTCCTCCTCGATCCAGGAATCCTGCAGGACTCAAGCTGGCATGGACGCTGAACTCATGCGCCTCCTGTCTAAGGCCGTCGACCAACTCGGCCTGGATTGGTCACCGCGCCCAATAGGCTTGACGGCTGTTTCCTCCACAGCCGCCGCCCACCGCCCATTTCCAGATCTGCGCCATTTCTGCCAGAGCTTCACGCTGAGCTTTCTAAATCGTGGAACGCACCATTCTCCGCGAGGCTCCACTCACATGTCTCCTTGACGCTCTCCCAAGTGGAAGGATTTGAGGAGTGGATATCACGGATTTGAGGAACGCGACGGATCTTTCCCTTCGTGCTACGGAATCCACGGCTCAGGCAAATGGGAGATGCATGGCTTCGCTCACCGTCACAGAGAGGCACCTCTGGTTGACACTTGCTGACATGAGGGAATCTGAGCGCTCCGCGTTTCTCGACGCGCCGCTCTCCCCTACTGGTCTCTTCGGCCCAGCGGTAAACGGGATCGTCAATGTTTTTCCGAAGTACAGAAGACCTCGCAGGCCATGAACCTCTTCCTGCCTCGACGCTCTAGCTCCGCTGCAAGTCGCTCACGTGAGCCGCCTGCACGAAACGCTAGCCAGTGCCCAGCTCAGCCCCAGCCTTCGCAGCGATGACAGGGCAGCTGTCCTAGATCGCGCTCGTCCAGCCGCCACAGGCCGCCTCCCCCCTGGGGACCCCGGCCCAAGATTGCGCTGAAGCCCAAGCACGCGAAGTCCTCCTAGCAACAGCAGAGAGGAAAAGACGGCTGGGTCTCGCCGCGGCCGGACCACCATCAAAATGTCTCGTCCTGTCAGTCCCCTCAGAGAAGGCTACTGCAGGAACGATCCAGCCAACGAGTCGGCAATACAGCCCGCTCTATTGTATTTATTTGTGCTAATCATTGTAGTTTGATTATTTGTTCTTATTTTCCTTAATTTTATTTGACAGTAGTCCTTTTTTCCCTGAACTGTTGCCCGATATCAGCATCTATGTTAGAAACTAACTACAACAGTTAGTACAACAGTTGTTTTAATACTAAAACAGCGTGTGCCTGAATAATGAAGGAATATTATTCTGTCTCAGTGTCCCCTTAGAGAAGTCTGAGCTGGAACCTCTGAACTGTTCCTCACGTCTGATGAGTTTCTTCACGTCTCCTCAAGTGAAGTTTTACTGGAACATCGCCTCGTATTTTGGCTTCCTCTGGCTCTTTGCTGTGGTGCTCATGATCGATTTTCAGACATTTCCGTCGTGGAGAGAACTTCTGCTCTATGTGTGGCTCACCTCGCTGGTGTGTGAGGAGGTTAGACAGGTGAGACACACACACACACACACACGCGCGCGCGCACACTCACTCACTCACTCACTCACTCACTCACTCACTCACTCACTCACTCACTCACTCACTCACTCACTCACTCACTCACTCACTCACTCACTCACTCACTCACTCACTCACTCACTCACTCACTCACTCACTCACTCACTCACTCACTCACTCACTCACTCACTCACTCACTCACTCACTCACTCACTCACTCACTCACTCACTCACTCACTCACTCACTCACTCACTCACTCACTCACTCACTCACTCACTCACTCACTCACTCACTCACTCACTCACTCACTCACTCACTCACTCACTCACTCACTCACTCACTCACTCACTCACTCACTCACTCACTCACTCACTCACTCACTCACTCACTCACTCACTCACTCACTCACTCACTCACTCACTCACTCACTCACTCACTCACTCACTCACTCACTCACTCACTCACTCACTCACTCACTCACTCACTCACTCACTCACTCACTCACTCACTCACTCACTCACTCACTCACTCACTCACTCACTCACTCACTCACTCACTCACTCACTCACTCACTCACTCACTCACTCACTCACTCACTCACTCACTCACTCACTCACTCACTCACTCCCTCCCTCCCTCCCTCCCTCCCTCCCTCCCTCCCTCCCTTTTTTGAAGAAAGTCTCTTCTGCTCACCAAGGCTATGTGTTATATATTTTAAAGTGTAATTTATTCCTGTGATCAAAGCTGAATTTTCAGCATCATTACTCCAGTCTTCAGTGTCACATGATCCTTCAGAAATCAGTCTAATATGATGATTTGATGATCAACAAACATTTCTGATTATTATCAATGTTTAAAACAGTTGTGCTGCTTCAGATTTTTGTGATACAATACCACTCTAAAACTTGAGGGTAAGATTAGCATAATAATAATAATAATAATAATATATTAATAATTTAGCTACAATGCATGATCAACAGTGACAATAAAAACATTTATAATGTTACAAAATATTTCTATTGCAAATAAATGCTGTTCTTTTGAACTTTCAATTCATCGAAGAATCCTGAATTTTTTTTATCATGGTTTACACAAAAATATGAAGCAGCAGAAACTGTTTTCAACATTGATGATAATAAGAACCATAACTAATAATTGATCATCAATAACAATTGATCAGAAAATTAGAATGATTTCTGAAGGATCATGTGACACTGAAGACTGGAGTAATGATGCTGAAAATTCAACTTTGATCACAGGAATGAATTACACTTTACTATATATTTATAGTTATTTTAAATTGTAATAATATTTCACAATATTACTGTTTTTACTGTAGTTTTGATTCATTACAGTTTTTTTTCGATTGCTAAACGACAGTGAGCACAACTAGAGCCACATGTGCAAAACTCTAACTACAGCCTGCACTACCAACAGTCACATGAGCTAAACAGTTCACATCATCTGCAAAACTCATTCCAAGCAACACAACTCTTAACACATCAGAATCAGAATCAGAAAGAGCTTTATTGCCAAGTGTGCTTGCACACACAAGGAATTTGTTTTGGTACTGAGGCTTCCAGTGGACATATACAAATACAAATACAACAAGAAACATAATACTACAAATTATAAGAATAAAAAATAGAAATATAAATATATGAGAATAAAAGTATCACAGTTGGGTTTAGTCAGAATAGACATTTTCAGATTTATAGATTATGAACATATTTACAGTGTTTTGAATATTATAAATAAATAAATCTACATATAAGTATCACCTGAGTTGTAGGGTATTGCACTAAACAGTGGGAGTATTGCACTTAAGGCATATGCCTTGGGAGGTGTGTTAACTGTTCAGGAGGGAAATGACCTGTGGGAAGAAACTGTTCCTGTGCCGAGATGTTCTTGTGGCCAGTGATCTGTGTCGCCGTCTTGACGGTAACAGTTCAAACAGGAGGTGTCCAGGGTGAGTGGAGTCTGTGATGATTTTACCTGCTCTCTTCCTCACTCTGGAAGAGTACAGGTCCTGGAGGTTTGGCAGGGGGGCACCAATGATCCTCTCCGCAGTCCGGACTGTCCGCTGTAGTCTCCTGATGTCCGATTTGGTAGCTGATCCAAACCAGACAGTGATGGAAGTGCATAAGACAGACTCAATGACGGCTGAGTAGAACTGAATCAGCAGCTCCTGTGGCAAGTTGAACTTCCTCACCTGGTGAAGGAAGTACAGTCTCTGCTGGGCTTTTTTCACAATGGAGACAATGTGATTGTCCCACTTCAGGTCCTGAGAGATGGAAGTGCCCAGGAACCTGAATGACTCCACTGCTTCCACAGTGCTGTTCATGATGGTGAGTGGGGGGAGTGCTGGGCGGTTCCTCCTGAAGTCCACGATCATCTCCACTGTTTTGAGCGTGTTCAGCTCAAGGTTGTTATAACTGCACCAGACAGCCAGCTGTTCAACCTCCAGTCTGTAAACAGACTCGTAACCGTTCCGGATGAGACCGATGACAGTGGTGTCGTCGGGAAATTTTCAGAAGCTTGACAGAGGGGTCTTTAGAAGTGCAGTCATTAGTGTACAGGGAGAAGAGCAGTGGGGAGAGAACGCACCCTTGGGGGGCGCCAGTGCTGGTGGTGAGAGTCCTGGATGTGAGTTTCCCCAGTCTCACTCGCTGCTGCCGGTCCGTCAGGAAGCTGGTGATCCACTGACAGATCGAGGATGGTATGGAGAGCTGGGTCAGTTTGGCTGTGAGAAGACCAGGCATGATGGTATTGAAGGCCGAACTGAAGTCCACAAAGAGGATCCTTGCATAAGTCCCTGGTCTGTCGAGATGTTGCAGGATATAATGCAGTTTATTTACTGTAAGCAAACTGAAAGGGATCCAGCAGGGGTCCAGTGATGTCCTTCAGGTGGGCCAACACCAGTCTTTCAAACGACTTCAAGACCACAGACGTGAGAGCGACAGGTCTGTAGTCATTGAGTCAAGTGATTTGGTTTTTTTTCCTTGTCTTCTGTTTTTTGAAGACTCTGCTCACGTCCTCCACACAGACCTTAACCCTCTGGGGACCAAGGGGTTTTTGGGGCCCTTTGGATGTTTTGACATCCACTGACATTTGTGCTTTTTTCAGTTATTTATAAACATGTTAATGGCAAAGGTGTAAATTCACTCTATATAGCACAAACGGGGCTACCATAATATGTGAGCAACATGTATGTACATGTTTGTATATTTGAGAGAATATTATTCATGCATGGTTATAGAAAAAACTAAAATAAACAGCAATATAAAAAACACACGCACTCTTTTTGCTACTGTAGAGAGACTGACAAACCCCCCAAGCCAGATTCCCAGTGAAATGCTCTCAGAGAGCAAGTGCAGTGAGTTTGCTTCTTTCTTCTCTGAGAAAATCAATAATATCAGAAAGGTGATCAGCTCATCCTTGAGTTGCGCTGGGGTCAGGCAGATCAGACAACAACCTGAGAAAGTAGTCACTATGTCTGATTTTGAAGAAATTGATGGCAACATTTTGGAAGAAACCGTACAGCACCTTAAAACATCAACCTGCGCCCTTGACGCACTTCCCACATCTTTTTTCAAAAAGGTGTTACACAGCTTAGAAGCAGATCTCCTAGAAGTGGTAAATGCCTCACTTCTCTCTGGGAGTTTTCCTAACTCCCTGAAAAATGCAGTTGTCAAGCCCCTCCTGAAAAAGAGCAATCTGGATAAGACCATATTAAACAACTATAGACCGATCTCAAATCTTCCTTTCATAGGCAAGATCATTGAAAAAGTTGTCTTCAATCAGCTGAACAAATTCTTAAGCTCAAATGGATACTTTTTTCAATCTGGTTTCCGACCGCACCACAGCACAGAGACAACGCTCATAAAGATAGTAAATGATATTCGCTTAAATACTGATACAAGCAAATTATCAGTGCTGGTACTACTCGACCTCAGTGCTGCATTTGACACTGTCGATCACGTCATACTTCTTGACAGGCTGGAAAACTGGGTTGGGTTTTCTGGGATAGTCCTAAAATGGTTCAGGTCATACTTGGCAGGGAGAGGTTATTATGTGAGTATAGGAGACCATAAGTCTGAGTGGACACCCATGACATGCGGAGTCCCTCAAGGCTCAATTCTTGCGCCACTCCTATTCAACCTGTACATGCTCCCAATGAGCAAAATAATGAGAAAGAACCAAATCGCTTACCACAGCTATGCAGACGACACACAGCTCTACTTAGCCCTATCGCCTAACGATTACAGCCCCATTAACTCTCTGTTCCAATGCATTGATGAAGTAAACAATTGGATGTCCCAAAACTTTCTTCAGTTAAACAAAGACAAAACTGAAGTCATTGCGTTTGGAAACAAAGATGAAGTTCTCAAGGTGAACGCATACCTTCAGTCTAGGGGTCAAACAGCTAAAAATCAAGTCAGGAATCTGGGTGTGTCTCTGGAGTCAGACCTTAGTTTCAGTAGTCATGTCAAAGCAATAACTAAATCAGCATACTATCACCTGAAAAATATTGCAGGAATTAGATGCTTTGTTTCCAGTCAAGACTTAGAGAAACTTGTGCATGCTTTCATCACCAGCAGGGTGGATTATTGTAATGGACTTCTCACTGGCCTTCCCAAAAAGACCATAAGACAGTTGCAGCTCATACAGAACGCTGCCGCCAGGATTCTGAGCAGAACCAGAAAATATGAACATATCACACCAGTCCTCAGGTCTTTACACTGGCTGCCAGTTACATTTAGGATTGATTTTAAGGTTATATTACTGGTATATAAATCATTCAATGGCCTAGGACCTCAATACATTGCAGATATGCTCACTGAATATAAACCCAACAGATCACTCAGATCATTAGGATCACATCAGCTAGAAATACCAAGGGTTCACTCTAAGCATGGCGAGTCCGCCTTTAGCTACTATGCCAGCCGCAGCTGGAACCAGCTTCCAGAAGAGATCAGATGTGCTCCTACAGTAGTAACATTCAAATCCAGACTCAAAACACATCTGTTTAACTGTGCATTTACTGAATGAGCACTGTGCCACTGTTTGTCCGACTGTTTGTACTGTTATGCTTTTTAATTATTCTGATTTCTTTTGATTATTTCTGTATTTTATATTTTATTCTAAACTGTTTTAATTATTCTGATTTCTTTTGATTATTTCTGTATTTTATCTTTTATTCTAAACTGTTTTAATTATTCTGATTTCTTTTGATTATTTTAATTTCTTCTATGTAAAGCACTTTGAATTACCATTGTGTACGAAATGTGCTATATAAATAAACCTGCCTTGCCTTGCCTTGCCTGCCTTGCCTTGCCTAAAAATAAAAGTTTCTGAAATAAGGCCACAAAACACATATTGATTATTTATTCACAAGACTTTTGAAAATTGTATCACATAGTCTAGAATATTTGCTCCAAAACTATGTGAGAATCATCCTGACTACTCATTCAGATAAGTCAATAAAGTCTGTTAGAATGTGTATGACGTGTTTTGTTTGAGAAAGCTTTATGCGAGTAGGCGTGGATCTCTCATTAATATGTGTGGCATTTCACACCTGAGAAAGACAAAGACCCTCCCATAATGGCCCTATTAGGTGTGCTATCAGGCCATATCATTATGAGGAGCCTTGCACAAAGAATGAGGAGATTTAAAAAAGAATGGCTTTTAGATTGTTTGGATTTATTTACAACACACACACACACACACTTCTTAGAATAAGTGAACACACTCATGCTAAAGTTGACTAAAAAGAGGAATAAAAAATCTTAAAATACAGGGTGCATACGTCTAGACACTTCTATCACACCCTTCACCATTTAGACATGGTTTTATTTCAGTTCAAAGTTCAAAGTTAGAGTTGGAAACATCTTGAAAAGAAAATTGTCTTTTTCCATAAATGTCTTAGTTTGATCATACATATTTCAAAGTTGAGGATTCATTATTTTGATATAGCTTGCATTGGAACAAACACTATAACATCTTAGTTGATTAGTTTATTGACAAAAACATACTATATATTTAACATATGAGCAGAAACTCCTAACAGAAGCTTATTTGATGTCTATTTTAGACTAGTCAACGAAATGTTGTCTTTTATTTCGTCTGTAACAGTGCGTATCTGTGTGTTCATTCATTCACACACACACACACAGAAACATGATTCACATTTAAACAGTATGCTATTTTTCCGTTTACAGACACTAACGTTCTCTTACGAGAGGTTCTCTCGTATTGCGTAAGCTAGCTTACGCTACGGGAAAGATTCATCTTTGCTGAGAGTTTGAAGCCAAAAAATTATTTCATAATTTGTATCCATTGACAACGCAGTTCCTCTGCGGCAGACCTAGAGCAGGCTAGCTAGCAGCTCATTGGTTCGCTCAGAGAGAACTGCTTAAGCCTATGGGAGAGCAGGGCTGAACCCGCTACCAATGGGAAGCGCCCGCGCGCTCATTGCATCATGGCCCGCCAGAGTGGGCGTGGCTATGGTGTATAAAACAGTCTCTCCCAGGCTTATATGATGATTCATTTCATCTTCAGCAAGCTACACGCTTCTGCTGTTCTGAGAAGAAGAAAAGCCGTCGCCGTCGAGAAGGCATCACTCTAGCGAGCTCACGGACCCTGAAGAAGCCGGCCGTCTTCGCCACCTTCAGCCGCCCTGCAAGCTAGCGCCATCTGACGACTGTATCCTTCTCTGTTTTAAAAGAGCTGAGCGTCTTTTTAAAGATGTCTCGAATTTCGTGCTCCTCTCGAGGACGGAGACCGCCATATTGTCTGCGCTCTCTGCCTGGGACTCGAGCACGCAGAACTCGCCCTCGCGGATGGAGGATGCGACTTCTGTGAAAGCCTGCCGTTGTCGTCCCTGCGGGCACGACTCCTGGCGGCACAATCCGCTCCCGCGCCGCCTCTCTCTTCGCCGCGTAAAAAGAAACGCCGCGCCCGCTGGCCGCCGGCACGCTTCGCTCAGAAATTGCGACGCTGCTACAAAAGGGCGCCATAGAGAGAGTCCCGCCATCTATGACCGAGTCGGGGTTTTACGGCCGTTATTTTCTGGTTCCCAAGAAAGACGGCGGCCTCAGACCGATTTTAGATCTCAGGTCTTTGAACAAAGTGCTCATGAAGAGACCGTTCAAGATGCTCACTACCAGGAAACTCCTCGCGCAAGTGCGCCAGGGGGACTGGTTCATCTCTCTAGACCTGAAAGACGCCTATTTTCAGATCCAGATAAATCCCCGTCACAGGCCATTCTTACGTTTTGCCTTCGAGGGTCATGTATATCAATACGCCGTCCTCCCGTTCGGCTTATCCCTGGCGCCCCGTACATTCACGAAGTGCATGGATACGGCGCTCGCCCCCCTGCGGAGCCAGGGGCTGCGCGTATTGAATTATCTGGACGACTGGCTGATTTTGGCCCAAGCACAGACGGAGCTTCTGTCGCACCGCGCAGTTCTCCTCGACCATCTGAAAACACTGGGCCTCTCTGTCAACTGGACAAAGAGCTCCCTTCAACCCAGTCAATCGATTTCCTTTCTAGGAATAGATTTGAACTCGGTCTCAATGACGGCTCGCCTGTCCTCACAGCGCGCGGGCAGTGTTCAGCGTCTAGCCGCCTCGTTTCAGATGGGCACCCGTCAGGATGCTGGGTTACATGGCCTCAGCCTCCGCTGTGCTTCAGCTGGGCCTTCTGCACATGCGCCCGCTTCAGCTCTGGTTAAACAGCCGTGTACCCCACCACGCGTGGAACACAGGCCGCCAGCTGGTCAGGGTTACACAGACATGTCTCACGGCGCTGCAGCCATGGACAGTAGCAGAATAGTTTCGGCAGGGCGTCACGATGGGGACCTTTTCCCGCCGAAAAGTCATCTCGACAGATGCATCCAACACGGGTTGGGGTGCAGTCTGCGAGGGCTCACCGGCCTTCGGCCACTGGTCGACTCAGGAAAGCCCCTTACACATAAATTGTCTGGAAATGCTTGCGGTCGAGAACTCTCGCGCTTCCTCCCGCTCATTCGGGGACACCACGTCCTGATCCGTTCGGACAACATGGCTGTGGTCTCCTATATCAACCGTCAGGGCGGTGTCAGATCCAAGAATCTCTTTCTACTGACACACCACATTTTAGTTTGGTCTCAGAGCCGCCTGCTTTCGCTCAGAGCGACGCATGTGCCGGGCCATCTGAACGACGGTCCAGACATACTATCCAGGAACCTCATCTCCATAGGAGAATGGTCCCTGAACACACAGACGGTCCAAATACTGTGGCGGCTATTCGGCAGAGCAGAAGTGGACCTCTTCGCGTCAGAAGAGAACGCTCACTGCCCAATATTTTTTACGAGGAGCGAGGACGCGCTAGCCCAGGAATGGCCTCGCCGCCCGCTCTATGCATTCCCTCCGATCGCTCTGTTACATCAGGTAATTCAGAGGATCAGGGACACACGCCACTCGGTGCTCCTCATAGCTCCGCGTTGGGAGAGTCAAAGTTGGGTTCCGGAGCTCACTCAGCTGTCACAGACAGCCCCGTGGCCCATCCCAGTCAGAGCAGATCTCCTCTCTCAAGCTCGCGGCACGATCTGGCACCCCCATCCACAGCGCTGGGCGCTACATGCATGGGCGATCAACGACTATTCGTCGATTTGCCAGAGGGAGTAAGAAACACTATCATACAGGCTAGAGCACCTTCCACGAGAAGGCTCTATGCGTCTAAATGGTCTGTGTTCTCAAAATGGTGCACCGACAAACATCTGGACCCACGGTCATGCGAGGTACCGTCTTTGCTAGTTTTCCTTCAAGAGATGCAGGACAAGGGCAGGTCCCCCTCCACTCTCAAGGTTTACGTGGCAGCCGTCGCGGCGTTCTCTGAACCCCGGCGCGCTCAGTCCCTGGGCAAAGACGAGTTAGTCATCCGCTTCCTCAGGGGAGCTAAAAGGATGAATCCTCCGCGGCCCCCGTCGGTTCCTATCTGGGATCTTTCTATAGTCCTCGAAGCTATGAAAGCACCCCCGTTCGAACCGCTCGAGTCTGTGGACCTAAAATACCTCTCGCTCAAAACCATTTTTCTGATGGCTCTGTCCTCAGTAAAACGCGTGGGGGATCTTCACGCGCTCTCATCCAGCGCCGCGTGTCTTGAGTTTGGACCGAATGATTCAGTCGTCATTCTCAAACCTAGGCATGGCTATGTCCCGAAGGCGATTGGTACCCCGTTCAGGGCTCAGATTATTTCTCTATCGGCTCTGCCTCCATCCGATAGTAAGCGCGACGCTAATCTCCTCTGCCCGGTTCGGGCTCTGAGATTGTACACTACGCGCGCTGCCGCGTTCAGACGCGCTGAGCAGCTTTTTGTGTCGTTTGGGGGGCGCACCAAAGGTCTGGCCGCCTCAAAACAGACACTGTCTAGATGGATAGTGGACGCTATCGCTTCTGCTTACGCATCAAAATGCCTGCCCTGCCCTTTGGGCATCAGGGCGCACTCCACCAGAGGCATGGCCTCATCGTGGGCATGGTCCTGTGGAATTTCCATTCATGACATTTGTGTGGCCGCGGGATGGGCCTCCCCGTCCACTTTTGTCAGATCTTACAATTTGGAAGTTCCCGCCTTGCAGGCAAAACTACTAGCTGTCTAAAAACCAGCTCCCTAAGAAGCTGCATCACTGGGAGTCCCTCACACAACCGGTTCGCCCCTTGTGCTCTCCTAAGATGCTTATGTATACACTATGTGCCCGCTCTGCCGGCCTCTTTGTACATTCACTCCACATTAAATTATTCCCCCGGTATCACCCTGGGATTCATGAGTGTTTTTCATAGCGCGCACGGCGTTGACCAGGTGTTCCCGTAGCGTAAGCTAGCTTACGCAATACGAGAGAACCTCTCGTAAGAGAACGAATCGGTTACCTAACGTAACCTCGGTTCTCTCTAGAAGAGGGAACGAGTATTGCGTTCCCGGCCGTGCTTGCGCTACTAGCGTTTCGCTTCACGCTGAAATAAATCATCATATAAGCCTGGGAGAGACTGTTTTATACACCATAGCCACGCCCACTCTGGCGGGCCATGATGCAATGAGCGCGCGGGCGCTTCCCATTGGTAGCGGGTTCAGCCCCGCTCTCCCATAGGCTTAAGCAGTTCTCTCTGAGCGAACCAATGAGCTGCTAGCTAGCCTGCTCTAGGTCTGCCGCAGAGGAACTGCGTTGTCAATGGATACAAATTATGAAATAATTTTTTGGCTTCAAACTCTCAGCAAAGATGAATCTTTCCCGTAGCGTAAGCTAGCTTACGCAATCCTCGTTCCCTCTTCTAGAGAGAACCGCGGTTACGTTAGTTAACCGATTTGTTATTCCATATCGCGATTAGAACAAAGCACAAGCATAAAACACTTACTTCTCAGCTGAATCTGTTGCTCCTCCTCGTGGTGAAAATAGGCTAAACCAGCACTTCCAGTTCTGAGGTAGGTAAATGTCCCAGGATTGTTCCTCATATAGCCGCGCAAGACGACAGTAGATTAATCTGACTAAAAAATATAGTGTGTTTTCAGAGTTTATGGGCGTTAACGCGTCTCAATGTGTTGCTTCACATATTTGCGTTTGAATTAGCGCGTGCTCTCCGTGGGCGTGTCACATTACCAGAATAATGAGCTGAGAGAAAGATAATTAGACCGGCTGACACGTCTCTCTTTTTATATAGATGACATAAACGGAGAATATTTATTTTAGTTTTGAATCGGATCATTTAAAAGTACAAACTCAAATGATTTAAAAGATATATTGCTTATGGCTGGGTGAATAGTATTTGCTGAGTTTTGTTGAAGATTAGAGACGTGCTCCAGAAAAAAAGTTCACGGTGACTGAGAGGCAGAACGCACACCCTGTTTATTTTCTTTATTTTACAAAAGCACAATATTTTATTTCGATTGTATGTGGGCACATGGGCGAGGCTAGCCCCTTTTTAGGGGTGCTTCAGCACCCCTAAAAAGGAGCTCAGCACCCCTAAAACTTGGAGTAAGAAATGTTGTTATTCTAAAAATTTTGTTCGTCTTTGACAAAGTTAAATAATGTCCAAAACATACTTCGTAGTTTGTGGTTTAAAATGTATGTGTTAAGGATGAAAATAAAAACATCCCTGGCCCCGCTTAGCAAATGGTGTCATCCTCTTCTCTTCTTCTACTTCTCTGTACTTGCACTGCTCAGCACGAGTCTGCACGACCGTCATCCAGCGCGAAACACACGCAGAGTGAGATCCAGTTATGTAGTGTTGTGAAATGTGAATCAACTAAATTGCTCCAAAGCTGTGTCTCACACTTCTTTCCTTTTAACGTTACCTATAGTTGTTCCGATTCCGAAACCATATCGGTGAGTAATGGAGTCAGTATCCTGAATCACCATGGTAGCCTACACCTATAATAAGTGTTTATTTTCGGACTATTTAGTCCAGCGGGTCGCCGCCGCTGTGGAGTAGCACAGGACCTGGGTGACTCGCCCATAGTCATAAACGGAGAGAGAAGTAGCGAAAAGTTTAATGTTTTTCTTTTGCTGTATTTATTTATTCATTCCTCACACACAGAGGATTTAACCTGAACCAGGCTTAACTCCCGAACTCCTCCTAGCATTACTCTCTCTCTCTCTCTCTCTCTCTCTCTCTCACACTCACTCTCTCACTCACTCACTCACTCTCTCACTCACTCACTCTCTCTCTCACTCACTCACTCACTCACTCTCTCTCTCTCTCTCTCTCTCTCTCTCTCTCTCTCTCTCTCACTCACTCACTCACTCACTCACTCTTATAGGGTCGGCAGTCTTACAAAGATATCAATAGCAGATATTCCAAAGCTTGTAGAAGGTTCCTATTGGCAATGCTGATCTGGAAGCTTTGAGTAAATTAACTTATCTAAGAAAATGATTCATAAAACTCATCAGTTGAGCCTGTTTACTTTCTTCACTGACACAGACGAAAATGAAAAGACTATCAGTCAAAGTTCAGCTTTAGGAGGGGAAGAAATATGGCAGGATAAGGAGACTGAGAGAAAAAGAAAGATTAAGATGAGAGAGCAGGTATTGACAAATAATCTAATGCACACTGACATGGTTTTAAAGCTTTTTTATTATCCATTTTTTGACCTTCAAAAGTCTTAAATTGCACATATGTAGGTCAGAGAAATCAAAATTTTCTCGGGGGAGCATGCCCCCGAACCCCCCTAACTACCTTACATTTAAATGCACATGGCTGTGGGAGGTGAAGGGTAATGTGGGCTGATGTGGCTACAATGCAAGGGCTCAATTTTTGGATGTCTGTGTGAACTTAAGCTGGTGTTCTGAAAAAGGTCTCAAAAAAAGAAGAAAAAATATGGATTTTGGAGTTAGTTGAACTTATGTTCAAAGGATAAAGTAATTTTTCAATAGACATATTTTTTGTTTTTGTGTGAAAAGAGGGTGGGTGATGGCAGTGGGGCTCATTGGGTGCTCAGCACCCCTAAAACTCTGACCCTAGAATCGCCCCTGTGTGGGGACATAAAAAAGTAGACATTTAACAGATTATTTTGTGATATTTCTTAACTCTATATGAACAGAAATGATGGTAGTACTTTAAGACTATTTTTCTGCTATGTGAAAAAAAACGAGCAAAACGCGCGGGCGCGTTTCTGGTCCCCAGAGGGTTAAGCTCAGGTTGGATGGCAGGAGGGGGAGTAATGGGAGTGCAGGAGGTGATGGTGAATGTGTGAAGTGCAGATCAGACCGGGTGTGTGGTGTGAATGAGGGCTTTTCAAACCTGCAATAAAATGAGTTTAAATCATCAGCCAGGTGTTGATTGTCCACAGATCGGGGGGATGGTGACTTGTAGTTGGTGATGTTCCTCAGGCCATTCCAGACTGATGATGGGTCGTTGGATGAAAACTGGTTTTTCAGTTTTTCAGAGTTTTTCTTTTAGCAACTCTGATCTCCTTTGTCAGTCTGTTTCTGGCCTGGTTATACAAGATTTTATCCCCACTTCTGTAGGCATCCTCTGTGGCATGACGAAGGTGTTTGAGTTTCCCAGTCAGTGTTCGAAACTATACCGTGTCCTTCGGGGGAGCCCAATTTTTTTCCAGAGCTGGGGGGTCGATCGTGCACTTGCGCGTGCCGAGGATTGAAGCGCCTTTCAGACAGGACGCGGGCCATTAATTTCAAGGACTTCCAAAGATACATAACAGCTACAAGTATGCACTATGCAAGCACTATACCGTATACAGGATCCACCCTTTTATACTTTATCGACACAAATTGATTAGTCAAACAGCCATCCCAAAACAGTCTACATAGGCTGTCTTTGACTTGAACAAGGGTTAAATTACTCGTCAGGCTACAGAAGAATACCATAATTCATTCGTTCAATTAGGCCTAATGGTGTGTTCACACCGAACGCGAATAGAGCGTCAAATACGCGTCTATCGCGTCTAGTTAGACGCTTGAACATTCGCTCGAGTTCAAATTTTTCAACTTGCGCGGAAGACGTTCGCGGCAAACGCGTCGCCCAATTCGCGTCATTTGCGACGCCCGGCGCGAATGATGCGTCTATTCTCGTCTTTGCATTGACTTTGTATGTAATCTATTCGCGCAAATAATTAAATTTGCGTTCGGTGTGAACACGCCGTAAGACATCGAGAGTCACGCAGACCTATAACAACCCAGCCATCATCATTTATTTCAGGAACCTTAATGTACAGAAAATCAAAATCTATATGCGACACAAAAAATGGACAGTGTTTTAGAGCTCCCCCTAAATGTCTCAAAGTAGGCTTTCAGGGGAGCCCAGGTCCTTTTCAGGGGAGCCGAGCTCCCCTTAGCTCCCCCGTAATTCGAACACTGTTCCCAGTAAACCATGGTTTATCATTAGTAAATGATAAGAATGTCCTGGTAGGAATGCATGTATCCTCACAGAAACTTATATATGATGTTACAGTATCTGTGAGCTCATCCAGATCGTTGGTAGCAGCTTCAAAAACAGTCCAATCAGTGCAATCAAAGCAGGCCACAAACCTGTCTAACACATGGCTCAAAACAGGCTCAGTGCAGCCAAACACTACACAACCCTCACTGAGATAACACACACTGTCACTCAGAACACACTGAGAGGAAAAACACTAGCATCAAACACCAATACAGAAAATACAAACTTTTCATCTTTACAGTTTGAACAATTTCAGTGACTTCATACGAAGTAATATTTTCTTCAAAGAAAAGAGTGACATTCTTTCACATGATTTATTAAAATTTTTAGAACATAACAATTCTTTAAGGTAAATTAAAATTAGCAGTTTGCTTCAATAGTCTGTAGTAATTTACGGAATTACAGTAATGAGAGAAAAAAAAGGTAGAAACTAAAAGTACATACTGTGATTCGAACAAATAACAAACAAGACACTGCTTAGCCTTTCAGCTGAAATTGCAATCAGCAGTGTTTGAAAGGCACAAGGCTGAAAATTATTCTGTTTTGAATGTGTGGTTCACAGTTTTGACAGCAGTGTGAAACCTCTATTTAACCAAACAGTGTTAGCATTTGAACAAAGTGCTGTAAATCCACAGTGTTGTGCAGGTTGTGGTTAAAGTCATGGGATAAGTGTGTAGAGTTTTGAAAACTGTGTTCAAGCAATGAAAAACAAACTAGAGTTTGGTCCACATGAACTGCTGCTGTGCAGACTGTAGTTAGAGTTTTGCACATGTAGCTCCAGTTGTGCTCACTGTCGTTTAGCAATCGAAAAAAACTGTAAATTCATCTTGGTGAGCAGAAGAGACTTCTTTCAAAAACATTAAAGAATCGTAAGCCAATATACTGTTATTATATCTGTCCGTCTATATCAATATGTCTATATTTAACTCCACAGCTCTATCATGACTTCGATGGGTCCGGCTTTCAGAAGAAAGCAAAGATGTATATCAAGGATCTGTGGAATATTCTGGATGTGCTGTCAATCATTCTGTTCATTTGTGGTTTGGTCTGCAGGTTAACAACCACTATTTCACTAAATACCATTCAGATATAATTAAGATTAATTCAGTACAGTTCATGTTTACCTTAAGTTAAAATGACACAGAAAATATCCTCATAACTAGGGCTGTATGAAACATAAAAAAATCTGAAATTGCTTCAAAGAATTTTTTTATCAAGAGGAACCATAATTTTTACCCAAACAGTCAATATAGTCAAGTAGATTCAAAATGTTTAATCATATAAAGATGTAAAATACAGTAAAATCATTTTCATTTATATGCACCAATATAACAATAGTAATACAAAGCAATAATTATCTGCATGTTTTTACTAAAGCATTTAATGCATTAAAATTTCACATTTTTAATGAAAAATTATTTGTTATGATTCTGTTCATTAAAAGAATTTCACTGAAATAAATCAAACCTACCAACACTAATAGACTCTCATATAAAGGAATCCTATTTAAAGTTTTTGTTCCTGAGCTTGAGTTAATTTTTTTTTTTTTTTTTACACTTAATCAAACTCTGTGTTTTTCATACAGACTCCAAGCCTCCCGCACTGTCTTGTACGTGGGTAAAGTTCTACTCTGCATCGACTTCATCATATTCAGTCTACGATTAATGGCCATCTTCATTATCAGCCGAAACCTGGGTCCGAAAATAATCATTGTCAGGAGAATGGTGAGTCTGCATGTTCATAAAGTTAATTTCTTCAGTTCAGATATGTTAAAGGAAAAAAATTAACCTAGGGCTAAATAACACAAGGTACCGTGTTGACCGTTCTCTGGGATGCGTTTTCATGATAATCGAATGTACCCAGTTTTAACGTTAGTTTTAGTTTAACCACAGATTAGCTTATAACGCTAGTGTATGGGGCATCGAATAAGTAAAAATAAAAATCGTTAATACCACTAACAAGGCTCAAAATACCCCCTACTAACACGGTAGCATAATGAGGGTCTCTACCTGCAAACCGAAGCATTGAGAACTTTGTAAGTGTACAGACAGTTTAATAAGAAGACACTTTATAAAGACAGTACACTTCAAGTATACAAGCAGGAGCCATCTTTGGAAAACAGTCTCGACCAGTCGAACCACGAACGCCGTGCTGGTCGATAGTCACAGTTCAGCACATGTTTGTGGCGTTCGTGGTTCGACTGGTATGGGGCATTGAATAAGTAAAAATAAAAATCACTAGTTAATACCACTAACAAGGCTCAAAATAGCCCCACACTATTACGGTAGCATCCCAGAGAACGGTCGACTGTGGTAACCCATGTGTTATTTACCACAGGTTAATTTTGGGCCGGAATTGTCCTTTAAGCAATAGTTCTGCTCAGCCTAAGTGTTGATAGTCTAAGGGACTCATGCTATGAGGAAACAAATGCATCTTGATCTTTTGATAAAATAAAAAAAAATCTACTATTAATAATATCGAATGACGTGAGTTCTTCAGGTATATTCTTCCTCTCATAGTGCACATCAAACAAAAATGTTTTTGCATAAAAGCAAATGCAGAAAGACTGAAATATGAATGTGCATCTTTTCCCGTTTCATTTTGTTTCCTCTCATATTCTCTCTTCCTCTTTGCAGATGATGGATTTGTTCTTCTTCATGTTTCTGCTCAGTATCTGGGTGGTGGCGTACGGCGTGGCCAAACAGGGCATTATGATCGAAAATGAAGAGAGATTAAACTGGATCGTCCGAGGAGCCGTCTATGATCCCTACCTCATCATATTTGGCAACTTCCCCACTAATATAGACAGTGAGCAGTTTACTCTAAATCAAATCAAATTATTATTATTTTGCAATAACATATAAAAATTGAAGATGTGCCTGCTGTGAGCTCCAAGAGTTGGTGTGATTTCTGCTTTATTTATTTTT
The DNA here is from genome assembly GCA_026230005.1 of Gila orcuttii. Lineage (NCBI taxonomy): Eukaryota > Metazoa > Chordata > Actinopteri > Cypriniformes > Leuciscidae > Gila > Gila orcuttii. The sequence continues at coordinate 50,773,480 of JAPDVR010000007.1, read as the reverse complement.
TTAAATGTTTAATTGTCAAATTCCTACTAAAGAATAACTGCATCAATCTCCCTACATTGCCAAATAACATATAGATTTGTATATGTTTAAATATGCAATACAAATAAGCCCACCCAGGTGAGAAAAATGCATTACTTGCCATAAAAAGCAACCCAATTAGTTACTTTTTACTTTTTGGGGACATTTAATTTTATAATTAACAACATTATTTTCCTGTTATCTCTGTAAAGCTGCTTTGAAACATTCTGTATTGTAAAAAGCACTGTATAAATAAATAAAGGTGACTTGACTTTTTAGGGAGTAATACGTTATTGTAACGCTACTTTCCTCAACACTGGTTATAAAATTATATTACAAAATATTGCATATGCAATAATAATGCAAATGTGCTTATAATATAGATTGTATAATTATTTTTGATTGTAACATTGTAGAACATTCAGAAGTTCAGAGATTTATACAAAACATAGACAAATCAGATCACTAACAAATATATCTCTGTTTTAAACCAGACACTCAGTTTGATCAGAGCAGCTGCAGTGTGAACGCCACGGATCCTCTGAAGCCCAAATGCCCCGTGCTGAACGGTGATAACCTGCCGATGTTCCCAGAGTGGCTGACCATCATCATGCTGTGTGTCTATCTGCTGTTCGCTAACATTTTGCTGCTCAACCTCCTCATCGCTATCTTCAAGTGAGTAAACAAACGGGTGAACAGAAACACTTGTTCATTTACACAATGACTCTGTTCCAAAACCTAGTAAGCTGACTTGATGCCTACTGTCTGCATGCACTCTTTATAGGCAGCAACTCTGTAGCTACTGTACAAGTAGTGCATCTTATGTGAGACTTATTTTATAAAATAGTACATTTGTATGATAAAATAAATAATTGTTCAACATTAGATAAATATATGTATTTGTTTTTGTTTTTTTAAGCACACAAATATGTTTATTTAATATAAGCATGTCTAATATATATACAGAGCCGGACAGTAACGGAGTACATTTACTTGAGTACGGTATTTGAGTACAATTTTGAGGGATCTGTACTTTACTCGAGTATCATTTTTGGGGATTACTCATGACTTTACTCAAGTAAATTTCAGAGGCAAATATTGTACTCTTTACTCCACTACATTTCTATCCATAACCGTGAGTACCTGTTACTTCTAAAAAAATAAAAAATTAAAATCTCAGAAACCCTCAATTTGTTGTTTCCCTCTCAAACGTGATTGGATTGTGCAGGCGCCACTGATTGGGACAGCCTATAAGCAAATCACCTTCACCTTCAGCTCTGAACTGACGCCAAAGTAAACTCCATGGTCAGATTTAGATAAGAGACGAAACCATGGACGAAACAGGTTCAAATGTGGGTGCAAAAAATCCATTAAAACTCTAGCAGAGGTTTGTCAGAGCGTTGCCATTGTGCATTGCCTTGTGGGCAAGTGAGAAATGTTAAATAAAGCAACATGGTAAAAAGATGAAAATGACTTGAATTAACTTTCAATTCCTTTTAGATTATCAAAGGTATTAACATTAACATTTTTCATAACTCCATGTAGGATGTTTCTGTACATAAATGTAAGCACGGTTCGTGTACCTACCCCGAAGTGATAAAATAAAATTCTGTATCAAATTTATAGGCAAAGACAAGTAGTTTGTTTAGGCATGGTTTTTAGGGAATTACAAACCTGCACACATATATTCGAATACACATAACTATAGAATCAATTCTTAATGCGCATGTGAACGCCATCAGCGTTTAATCACAGGTTCGCGTTTAAAGTCTGTTTAGAGAGAACAGCGTCGTCTTAGCGGCCCCTAATTTAATAACAAATGATCATTTCGACGGAAGTGAATCAATCTAAACTAACTTTAGCTGGAAAATAACATTATTCAAGAACCGCTATAAAGCCAAACCAATCTGTTACCTTAAATTATATTAAGTTTATCGCTGTAAATCCGCTTTGAAACAATCTACATTGTTAAAAGCGCTATATAAATGAAGATGACTTGACACTGTGGCAGTAGTAATGCAATATTTAGAAAATTTACTCTTGTACTCTTGATACTCAAGTACTTTTAAAAACAAGTACTTCAGTACTTTTACTTAAGTAGACATCTGACTGTAGTACTTTTACTTGTACTTGAGTAAAATTTAGCAAGGGGTATCTGTACTTTTACTCAAGTAACGAAGCTGTGTACTCTGTCCACCTCTGTATATATATATATATATATATATATATAATGTATGTAGAGAGAGTGAGTAATTATCTTATATATATATATATATATATATATATATATATATATATATATATATATATATATATATATATATATATATATATATATACAGGTGCTGGTCATATAATTAGAATATCATCAAAAAGTTGATTTATTTCAGTAATTCCATTCAAAAAGTCAACTTTGGATATTATATTCATTCATTACACACAGACTGATATATTTCAAGTGTTCATTCCTTTTAATTTTGATGATTATAACTGACAACTAATGAAAACCCCAAAATCAGTATCTCAGAAAATTAGAATATTGTAAAAAGGTTCAATATTGAAGACACCTGGTGCCACACGCTAATCAGCTAATTAACTCAAAACACCTGCAAAGTGGTCGCCTTTAAATGGCCTCTAGTCTAGTTCTGTAGGCTACACAAACATGGAGAAGACTGCTGACTTGACAGCTGTCCAAAAGACAACCATTGACATCTTGCACAAGGAGGGCAAGACACAAAAGGTCATTGCTAAAGAGGCTGGCTGTTCCCAGAGCTCTGTGTCCAAGCACATTAATAGAGAGGCAAAGGGAAGGAAAATATGTGGTAGAAAAAGTGTACAAGCAATAGGGATAACCACACCCTGGAGAGGATTGTGAAACAAAACCCATTCAAAAATGTGGGGGAGATTCACAAAGAGTGGACTGCAGCTGGAGTCAGTGCTTCAAGAACCACATAAGCACAGACGTATGCAAGACATGGGTTTCAGCTGTCGCATTCCTTGTGTCAAGCCACTCTTGAACAAGACACAGCGTCAGAAGCTTCTCTCCTGGGCTAAAGACAAAAAGGACTGGATTGCTGCTGAGTGGTCCAAAGTTGAAAGTAAACTTTGTAAACTGATGAAAGTAAATTTTGCATTTCCTTTGGAAATCAAGGTCCCAGAGTCTGGAGGAAGAGAGGAGAGGCACATAATCCACTTTTTTTGAAGTCCAGTGTAAAGTTTCCACAGTCAGTGATGGTTTGGGGTGCCATGTCATCTGCTGGTGTTGGTCCACTGTATATTCTGAGGTCCAAGGTCAACGCAGCCGTCTACCAGGAAGTTTTAGAGCACTTCATGCTTCCTGCTGCTGACCAACTTTATGGAGATGCAGTTTCATTTTCCAACAGGACTTGGCTCCTGCACACAGTGCCAAAGCTACCAGTACCTGGTTTAAGGACCATGGTATCCCTGTTCTTAATTGGCCAGCAAACTCGCCTGACCTTAACCCTATAAAAAATCTATGGGGTATTGTGAAGAGGAAGATGCGATACGCCAGACCCAATAATGCAGAAGAGCTGAAGGCCACTATCAGAGCTACCTGGGCTCTCATAACACCTGAGCAGTGCCACAGACTGATCGACTCCATGCCACGCCGCATTGCTGCAGTAATTCAGGCAAAAGGAGCCCCAACTAAGTATTGAGTGCTGTACATGCCCAAACTTTTCATGTTCATACTTTTCAGTTGGCCAACATTTCTAAAAATCCTTTTTTTGTATTGGTCTTAAATAATATTCTAATTTTCGGTGATACTGAATTTGGGATTTTAATTAGTTGTCAGTTTTAATCATCACACAATTAAATGAAATAAACATTCGAAATATATCAGTCTGTGTGTAATGAATGAATATAATATCCAAATTTCACTTTTTGAATGGAATTACTGAAATAAATCAACTTTTTGATGATATTCTAATTATATGACCAGGACCTGTATGTAGGGATGGCTTTGCGAGATCCCGAAGCGCAGATGTTTCGAAACACTGAATATAAAAAGTTAAGTCAACTCATCTTGACCTCGTGGGTTTTTGTGAGAGGATTTTTTCAAAGACTAGAGAAATTATCTGTTAAAAAAATAGGCTAAGTCCTTCCAAAGAAGAGAAAGTAATATTTTTCATAAGAATCTCTAAAAAAGTGAGACATTGTGGCTTGATTTCTTTTATTAATATTCATTTTTCAGGACCAAAATAACATTCTGCACAGTGAGGAGCCTACAGGTTACAAGCTTCACATATTAGAAAAATAGCTACAATAATCAAAAAACACATTTTTTAATGGCTCGTTGTCAAGGTTGTTTCAGATCAACACCTGCAAGTGACCACTAGGTGTCACCGTTGAGACAGGTGTCGGATTGATTCGAAGCCTCGACACAATATGGCACATTTGGTTCAACGGTTTCATTGCTTCACGAAGCCTCGATCTGCCCACCACTACCTGTATGTATGTATATATGTATGTGTATATATATATATATATATATATATATATATATATATATGTGTGTGTGTATGGTGAATTCAGGCTGATTGGGACACTTTTTCTTTTTCCCAGTCATTAAGTAAAAAAACTGAAAAAGTTAAACAGAAGCACTTGCCTGTTTTCCCAAATAGTACATTTTTATTCAATGTATTATTAATGTATTATTAATTGTATTATTTAATGTTGAACAATTGTCAAGTCCTACTCCAGTTCAACATCCAAAGGACACAAGGACAACTCAATGTTCCGACTCAATCACTTTTATTTTCATTTGGCTTTGTCAGTTGATTGGTCTGTTCAACTTGTAAGGTTGTAACGTGTTAGGTTGTAAACCTTCAAAAACAGAGAACAAACGTTACCATTTTAATTAAACATTTAGTTAAGCATTTTTAATGAATTTTAAATGAGTTTAAACATTTAATTCCTTGAACATGAAATAAAGAAAAATTATGATTTCATGAATTAATTTGTATGAAATTCATTATCTTCCAGGAAATTTATATATTACCATTTTTAACTTTGTACCATCCTTTAAATCTTATACTTTTTTATTTTCCCAAATACAAATTAAATATTTCTTAGCACAAACCCATTTAACACAAAATCAATGCTGCAATGTGTTTCTTAATCAATCTACACACACAGTTAAACATCATAAAAGTAAATTAAACATTTCACCGACCATTGGCGTCTTTGGACTGAACCTATGGCTACGTTCACACTGCAGGCTGAAACGGCCCAATTCCGATTTTTTTGCCCCTATGCGACCTGTATCTGATCTTTTCATGACAGTCTGAACGACACAGATCCAATCTTTTCAAATGCGACCCAGGCCACTTGGGTATGTGGTCCAAATCCGATATGTATCCGATCTTTTCAAATGCGACTTCAATCTGAACGGCCAGGTCGCATGTATCCGACCCGCACGTCATTGATATGCGACCAACGTCATAATTCTGCGTTGAAGTAGGCGGGAATGAGAAGATAAACAACAACTGGCGGACGATGCTGAGACCATAGACATCATATAGATATATATGATGTCTATGGCTGAGACCAGTCAATGGAAGGGAAGCGAGGTTTCTGATTTAATTAATATTTGGACGTCGTTGACCGTTGAGTACTCTTCTGCGCATGCGGGTCACTTCTGGGTCATTTCACATTCACGTTCTCGTTCACACAGGAGATCACAAAAGGTCGCATTTAATTCGAAATGTGAACGGCCTTGCAAAAAAATCGGAATTGAGCATTAAGCACCTGCAGTGTGAACGAGGCTTTAGAGTGAACTTGGAGAGTCTTCTCCTAATGACTGAGAACCTTCATGTCTCAGCAGGTGCTCTTAATCAAGCACACGGATTGCTACTGATGGTGCATTCTGGGAAATGTAGTTCTTTGAGAATCATTTTTTAGATTCAGCTCAACAACAATAATTTATGTATTTGTTTTTGTTTAAGCACACAATTATCTGGTTCTTTAATATATATATATATATATATATTTGTGTGTGTGCGCTCGTGTACGTGCGTGTACGTGTGTTTGTTTAAACTTGAAAATGAATATTTGTGCAAATAATTGTATTTATTGCCCATAACACACACACACACACATTTTAACTATTTATTTAAGTCCACTTAAAGGAAATGATTTACAGGGACACAAATACTATAGATGCAGTCAAATGCATGCACATAATCAAGGACCAGTGACATACAGCAGATCTTCACAATATTTAGCGTCACTCAGTTGTTATGGATACAAGTAGCACCATCTCCGCCAGATATGACGGCTGCCTATAATAGCAGACAGAGCGCAGTACTTTGCTAGCCGTTTAGCCCTCTTTTTGGGCATCCCTAGTTGTTGAAGCCCCCTTACAACCAGCTTGTGTGTGTGTCCTAAGCTGCCAAATATGAACACAAGAAGTCGGCTCTGATAACCTAACTCTGAGATGACGTTTAGGTGTGGTTGATATTTAATCATCTTAGTCATAAAAGCTTCTTCCATACTAGAGTCAAAGGTACATGCAACCTCCACAACGAACACCTCGCTGATCTCTTCATTAATCACAACAATATCTGGTGTATTTGCAAGCACATGAGAAAAGGTTTCAGGGCTATTACAATTCTGAAACATAGATGATTTTACACAAGAATGTTTGTACATTTTTACAGCAGATGAGAAAAGGCTTGATATGTCCTTCACTATAAGATCCACTGTTCTGTCGTGGCGTGCGATGTACATTCCTTTATAGGCATGGCAGCCGTTTAAGATGTGTGGCAGTGTTTCTGTGATCTGTTCTGTAGTGTGATGCAAGCAATGAGGTACCTGAGTTGTAGGAAACCAAATAGAAAGATTGAGTCTGGTTGGAAGAACTTGTAGTCTGGCTTTTACTGTAAAAATGATAATGTCCTCACTGAGTGCAGTATTCTTAAAAAATGAGTGAGAAACAGAGTGATCAGCGGAGGAGAGACACGCAAGTTTCCCCTGAAGTTTTAGGCCTGTCCAGTGTTGTTTCTGGTGATGTTGGTGTAGGTCCTGGAGAGTTGGCCAGGCCCCTGTGGGTGTTAGTGTGTAGCTGTGACCACCGTATGTGGCTGTGGCCCTGACAGAGGTCAGGGGGTCAGTAATGATGTCCTCGGAGACCCTCACAGTCCCAGAGTCAGACCGCACCCACTCCAGTGATACTCCAGTTCGAACACAGAGGTCGTTCAGGTCTGACCAGACGCCAAAGCCGGCAGAATGGGTGTCAAGTTTCCCGCTGGATTTTCTTTTAAAGCCAAGGAAGTGTCTCTCTGACTCTCCGGCCAGCGGCACCTTGCGCCTCCGGAGGTCCAGGAACAGGGAGGATCGGGCCAGCTCTCTCACTTCCTTGTCATCATTATTCATCATGTTCAGAAGTTGGGAAATCCGCATGCTGGTATAAATCCAGATCATGTTTGGTACCCCCAACCCTCCTTCCCATTGGGGGTGAAAAATAATATCCCGGGTACTATGCGTGTTCAGTTCAAACCATTTTCATACTAAGCTCACTTTAAACACACACGACTTTAAACTCTATCTTTGCATCACAGCTACACGTTCCAGGAGGTTCAAGACAACACGGACACCATCTGGAAGTTTCAGCGTTATGAGTTGATTAAGGAGTATCACAGTCGACCTGCTCTTCCTCCACCCTTCATCCTCCTCAGTCACCTCATCCTCTTCATCAAAGGAGTGTTGCTGTGCTATCCTTCACAGGGACACATACACTTCAGTGAGTGCTGGACCAGGGCCACACTACAGCCACAAAACCTCTTTTACTGAGAACACACACATGACCACAGTAGATCACTGATGTTCGTTAGTCTAGATCAGACTATGATCATACAGTCTGGTCCAGTTTATGGAGTGCATTTTGAGTGCATCCTTTTACAGCTGAACTGGTTCCAGAAGTATTTTTCCATTCATTTTTTCCATAGGGATTTAAAAAAATTAAAGGATTAGTTCACTTCAGAGTTAAAATGTCCTGATAATTTACTCTCCCCTACATAATTCAAGATATTCATGTCTTTCTTTCTTCAGTCGAGAAGAAATTAAGGTTTTTGAGGAAAACATTCCAGGATTTTTCTCCATATAGTGACTTCAATGGTTTCAACGTGTTGAAGGTCCAAATGTAAGTTTCATTGAAGCTTCAAAGTCTCGACACGATCCCAGCCGAGGAATAAGAGTCTTATCTAGACAAACCAGCGGACATTTATAACAAAATAAACATTTATAAACTTTTTAACCACAAATGCTCATCTTTCACTAGCTGTGATGAGCCACTCATTATGTAATCACGTTGAAAGGTCACGCCAGCGTGATGTAGGCCGATGAACCAACCTAGTGTTTACAAAGTCAATGTGCAAAGACTGAGACAAACACCATTCACAAAAAAATAAAAGGTAAAACAACGATGTCAAACGATTTTGAAATTGGAGGAGAAAATGAGATGGAGTAATGCGTGAAGTCGTGGACGTGCAAGACGAGCATTTGTGAAGTATATCCATTTTATTTTTTTATTTATTTATATAAAATGTCCGCTGGTCTGTCTAGATGAGACTCTTATTTTTCGGCTGGGATCGTGTCGAGACTTTGAAGCTGCACTGAAACTCACATTTGTACCTTCAACCCATTGAAACTGTTGAAGTCACTATATGGAAAAAAATCCTGGAATGTTTTCCTCAAAAACCTTAATTACTTTTTCGACTGAAGAAAGAAAGACATGAATGTCTTGGCTGACGTGGGGAGAGTAAATTATCAGGAATTTTTAATTCTGAAGTGAACTAATCCTTTAATAACCGATGATTTGAACCATGAAGCATAATCAAATTAACTTTAGGCAGATTCTGACTTACATTGCATTCAATCTTTACATTTTATCCCTTGAAATCAAATCCCAAACAAGTTCTACTGTTTGAGCTACATCAACAAAGCTTATATTTCTTATATTTTGAATGTCCTGATCACTTGTCTAAATCCCTGGTTTAAGTGTGTGGTTCTGCACAGGGCAGGAACTAGAGAAGACCGAGGAAGCGAAGCTGTTGTCATGGGAGGCTTTAATGAAGGACAACTATCTGGCATCTACACGACAGGATCAGAGCCAGAGCGTGGAGCATCTTATCCAGGACACCGCAGAGAAGTAACTCTTTAATAAGACATGAAACAGAACAGCTCATATGTTGAGTACTGAATTTGATTTGAGGATAGATTAATCAAATTTTGAGTATAAGGAAGGGCGGAGTAATGGTCTGAAAAATTAGGTGGAGGAGCTTAATATATTATTCATGAGCTTAAAATTCTTAAAGTCATGAATATTAGTTATGTGACATGATGTTCCTACCTGATTTGCTAAAAGGCAGAGATAGATTAAGTACACAACATGTTTAATAATAAAATTATTTTGGTATTTTATAACTCGAGAATAAATGTAAGAATATTTTTTTATTACAAACATTTTTTTTTTTAAGAATGCTTTTATATTTCTTTCCTTAAGATTGTTCTAATGGTAAAACTTAAAGGGATAGTTCACCCAAAAATGAAAATTCTGTCAGTAATTACTCGCCCTCATGTTGTTCCAACCCCGTAAGACCTTCGTTTATCTTCGGAACACAAATTAAGTTATTTTTGATTAAATCTGAGAGCTGGATCACTCCTCCATAGGCTTCTATGTAACTGAAACTTGCCGACCCAGAAAAAGTTATTAAAGACATCGTTAAAATAGTCCAAGTGACTACAGTGGCTCAACCTTAAGTTTATCAAGCGACGAGAATACTTTTTTTGTGCAAAAACAAACAAAAATAACGACTTTATTCAACTATTCATTTTTTTCTGTGTGTGCCTCTGAGTGAGTTCATGTGGTGTAACAGCGCAGCGCTTCTGAGTTGTACATCAGAACGAAGGCTCACTATTGGCCGACGCTGGTCATGTGTGTGATGCTGGCCAATATTAAGCCTTCGTTCTGATGTACAAGCCCGTATTGCAGTGTAAGTCTCGTCTCTCATTGTCAATTGCATTCGTTCCTGTTGCGTGTCCTCAAACTGGCAACCCGCGTGAGCGTCGAGTCTGAGGCGATATTTTGAATTTGGACTGCAGTTCCTATTTCCACCACTAGCTGTCATTCTTACAGACTGCACCTTTAAACCTCTGCTTTCCTCTCAGGGTCGGAGCGATGTCAGAACTTCTGGAGCGGGAGCAGGAGATGGTTTCGGCCACGATGGCCAAACGACTTTCTAAGCTTGAAGAGCAGGTATCGTTCTGCCACCAACACTCACAAATACACCATGAATAGTGTTTTACTGTCAGTTTGTTCTGTTCATTATTTCAGGCAGCATGTCGAAGCAAATGTGAATGTCAGATGGTGAATCTCTTGTCTTCTGGCAGGTCTCAGAGTCTTTACGATGGATTATAGATGCGCTGAAATCTCAGGGATTCAAATCCGAAATGCAGCCTCCTCTAATGAGTAAGCAGTGTTTTTAAAATCAGCTCTTATAAGATGCATGCATCATTTTTCATACTCATGATTTGTCTTTATGAGTTCATTAAAGTATTAGAGACACAAATCCCATTTTTTGGTAATGAGATCTTACATACACTACTGTTAGAAAGTTTGGGATCAATAAGATTTTTTTTGTGTTTTTTGGAAAAAGTCTTTATGCTCCTCAAGGCTGCATTTAATTGGTCAAAAATACAGTAAAAACACTAATTTTGTGAAATATTATTGTGCTGGACTTAACAAGGACTTTTATTTTGATACTTATTTTTGAGTTTACCTTACTTTTCTTATGGTTTCCTGTTTAAAAGAGGACGTAGGCCATATTTCTTCTGTGCTTGAGTTGTGCAAGGTGCTCCATGAGGTTGCAGACATCCAGCTTCATCTTGCCTATCAAAGCCCTTTGAAATACAATATCTGTAAGTGACTGTTTGATTTTGTTTTGTTAGCATTATGAGTACTTTATTGCTGTGCTATGTAATGTAGCATTTAATTCAGTATGTTTGTTAATTTTTCTACTTAAGTTACTGTATTTTCTCTTCTTTGTAGTTTCACACTTTTCATTATTAAACTTCATAAACGGCATCTCCGTGGAATTTATTGTGGAATTGTTTAGCGGCTGGATAGCTGGATCAATTAAAACAGTGAGGCCAGTGACAGTGAAAAGAGTAGCAGCGAATTGGAAGGATGGATGGGATGCCTGTCTAACAACTGCATCTATCAGAGAGATAAAGGAATATCTCTGTTTGTAAGCCTGCACAGAGATCATGTCTTCAAGAGAATCTAAATCATCACTGCGCCATGGCATGCACAAAGAAAGGGATGATGCTTGCTCAAGTTCTCAATCTTCTACTTCATCAAGAAGTTCTACGGCCAGTTTAGCTGTCACGAAAGCTTGTGCGAGGGCAGAGAAAGAAATTGAGATTTAAGTGGAACAAGCCTGACTTCAAGCAACACTAGAGGCACTGCAGGAAGAGAAAGAAAAAGATGCGGCTATAGCAAAAGCAGAAATTTTAGCAGCAGCCTTCACAGAAGTAGACCATCTATCAGCATCAGAGTTTTCCAAAGATATCAGCCTCCAACGTACCACCGACTATGCAAGACAGCAAGCTTCTAGCCGTAATTTGCAATGTAGTCCTGAGCATACGTCAGACACTTACATTGCACGCAGTCAGTTGGTAACTACTGGACTGAATTCTTTTGATGATAAACCTGTAAATTATTGGGCTTGGCGTTCATCTTTCAAAAGTACTATTGCAGACCTTGACCTTAAGCCAGAGGAAGAGCTGGATTTGCTCATCAAATATCTCGGAAGAGAATCATCTGAACAGGTACGAAGAATAAAATCAGTTAATATAAGGCACCCTTTTGAAGGTCTACAAATGGCTTGGGAGAGGCTAGAAGAAATGTATGGTTCAGCAGAGGCAATTGAAAGAGCTCTCTTCACCAAATTGGAAAGCTTCCCTAAAATATCAGGTAAAGATCTGTATAGGCTGCGTGATCTTGGAGACCTGCTTGCAGAGCTAGAAGCAGCCAAGCTGGATGGCTATCTTCCTGGGTTGTCTTACCTTGACACTGCTCATGGAGTGAGGCCGGTTGTGGGAAAGCTTCCTTATAATATCCAAGACAAATGGATATCATATGGATCGAAGTACAAGAGAGAACATTATGTGGCCTTCCCACCATTTTCTGTGTTTGCTGACTTTATTCGTTCAGAAGCTAAAACAAGAACAGATCCCAGCTTTGCTATTTTTCCTTTGGCAGCGCCACAAGAAAAAAGAGAAAGATCAGATAAATTCAGGCAAGCTTCTATAGCTGTTCATAAAACTCAAGTTAACATGTCTGAAATAAGAGATGCTACAGACAGGATACGAACTGTTGATCCTCAACGTTATTGTCTCATCCATGATAAGCCTCATCCACTAAAAAGATGTAGAGGCTTTAGAGCAAGAAGTCTTGAAGAACGCAAACAGTTTCTTAAGGAACATTCAGTATGCTTCAGGTGCTGGTCTTCTGTAGATCATATGGCAAAAAACTGCAAAGCTGAAATCTATTGGACTGAATGTGATAGTGATCGCCATGTGTCAGCTCTGCATACTGGTCCAGCTCCTTGGAGGAAAACCATCTCTCCCGTTTTAGAAGATGGCGGGGAGGAAAATGAATTAATCAATCAAGAGGTAACATCAAAGTGTACTGAAGTGTGTGGAGCTGGAAAGAGTGCTAGAGCATGTTCTAAGATTTGTTTGGTTAATGTTTATCCTGTGGGTAACAAAACAGAATCTAGAAGAATGTATGCAATTCTGGATGAACAAAGCAACCGCTAATTGACAAGAACAGAATTCTTTGAAGAGTTTCAAATCAAAGGATCTTCTTTTCCATATTCACTCAAGACATGTGCTGGGTTAAAAGAAACAACAGGAAGGAGAGCAAGTGGCTACATTGTGGAATCATTGGATAAGAGTGTAAGCCTTCATCTTCCTACACTGCTAGAGTGCAATCAGATTCCTAACATTCGTTCTAAAATTCCTACTCCAGATGCAGCGCGTCATTTCAGTCACCTCAGGGATATTGCTGATGAAATACCAGTCCTAGACCCAGATGCTAACATCCTTCTCCTCCTAGGTAGGGACCTCATTAGGGTCCACAAGGTCCGTCAGATTGATGGTCCACACAACGCTTCATTTGCTCAAAAGTTAGATCTTGGATCTTTTCGTAAGGAGCCAGTGGCGATTACCTCTGACATTCAGCATATGTTCCACTGTTTTTTAGTCAGGAAGGATCACAGAGATTTTCTGCGCTTTCTCTGGTATCAAGACAACGACCCTGGTAAAGAAATCGTGGAATACAGAATGTGTGTACATGTGTTTGTCAATCGTCCTTCTCCTGCTGTTGGCATATATGGTTTACATAGAGCGGCCAAGGAGGAAGAAAAGAACTTCGACAGTGAAGTTAAAGAGTTTGTTGAACATGATTTCTACGTTGATGATGCTCTGAAATCCTTCTCTAATGAAACCGCAGCAATTAGTGCTCTGAAGCAAACTCAGGACATGCTTGCAGTAACAAACCTTAGGCTACATAAAATAATCTCCAATCGACCTTCAGTGATTGAGGCATTTCCCCCTGAAGATCGGGCTGTGGATATCAAAGATGTTGACCTCTTCTTTGAAGATACTCCAGTCCAGCGTGGCCTAGGAGTGTCATGGAATTTAGCATCAGACACATTTACTTTCCAAGCCATTGACGATAAGAAGCCATTCACCCGGCGAGGTGTACTGTCAACCGTAAACCGCTTATATGATCCATGTGGTTTCATTGCTCCTGTTACCATCAAAGGCAGGATGTTGCTTCGGGAACTCTCAATGCAGGCTGAAGACTGGGATTCTCCATTACCTGATGACATAAAGCCAGAATGGATCAGATGGAGGAATTCCTTACAAAACCTGCAAGATCTAAAGATACCACGGACTTACTCATCTTTTCCTACTTCAGAGGTTCAGACAAGGGATTTGTGTATATTTGCAGATGCATCTGTGAAAGCTGTTGCAGCTGTAGCTTATCTGCGATCCACATCTCGAAATGGCCAAGCAGATACTGGGTTTGTGTTTGGAAAGACAAAGTTGGCACCACAGCCAGATCTGACTACTGATTATCTCAGTAGTACAACTTGGCTTACAGGGCCAGATTTCTTTCAGAACTCTCCATCCTTAAACGCCTTGCTTCAAGAGAACTATGACCTTGTTGATCTTGAAGTAGATTCAGAAATCCGACCACAAGTGATTTCATGTTTAACTGCAGTGCCTACTCAGTTCCTGACTCCCGAGCGTTTTGAACGCTTCTCCAGCTTGAGTAAGCTAATCAGAGTGATCGCTCATTTAAGCCACATCTCCCAGTCATTCTCCCATTTAACAAAAGAGCCAAGATGTAGTGGATGGCATCTCTGTAGTATCAGTCCCACAAATGAGGAGTTGGAAAAAGCCAGGATTGTTATCCTGAAGAGCGTTCAAAATGTAGCCTTTCCCAAAGAGCTAAGTGATATAAAAGCAGGATGCAATCTCTCACCTAAAAGTAGTATACGGAAACTTTATCCTATTCTGGATACTGTTATTTTAGTCGTAAAAAGAGTGTGCTTTTAATGTTAATGATTAAAATGTACACAAATAAAACAGGAATGACCTTAAATTTGTTGAGGTAACAAACATCACATTTACTTTTCAGGACAAATACTGCATGATGCAAACACTGCACTCAAAGTACTTCAGGTAACAACAAAATATTAATGGTTATGAGCTTTAAATTGTCCAGTAAAATAAATTATATTAGTTTATATAAGTTTAAATAAAAGTCACACTCAGTCTCTCTCTCGCGCACTGTAAATCGCGCTCTTAGACACACTCTGTCTCTCTCGCGCATTATCGAGTGTGCTTTCGGACATACTCGGTCTCTCTCGCGCACTATCGAGCGCGCTCTCGGACACACTTGGTCTCTCTCGCGCACTATCGAGTGCGCTTTCGGACACACTCGGTCTCTCTCACGCACTATCGAGTGCGCTTTCGGACACACTCGGTCTCTCTCACGCACTATCGAGCGTGCTCTCGGACTCACTCGGTCTCACTCACGCAGTGTCGCTCGCCGAGTTCGCTTCGCTTTTGTCCAGTCCGGATCAAATGTGTGTGTGTATGTGACAGAGACGCGTGAGTGACAAAGACGGAGGGAGAGCAGGGAAAGGAAATGCAACTGAAATAATACGCTGCGTGTTTCAAATAGCGTTAAAAATGAATAACGAAACGCAATATGTGGCGGCCGGTGTTGATTCTGTGGCGCACCGCGACGAAATGGTCTATGTGTGGGAAGCACTGCATAAAAGTCACGTGGGAACTGCTCGGCTCGGTACTGAGGGCTTAGCGTCAAGTTTCTTAACTTTTTCGCCGACGAAAGCAGAGCCGCTTCGCCATGTTTTCATTGTTTTGAAGGGGGAGAGGCAGCTGAAATGACGGGAGGGGTTGTGTTGCCCAAATTTGCTTCCCCCGGTCTGCATTTTCCCCAGACATACGTTCTTCTCCCACACAAAAACATAATTTCATTCCAAATATGTAAAATTCCGCGAAATTCCGCATTAACACTAGATTCCGTGTTAATTTGCCAATTCCGCGATTCCGTGATCGCGGAAATCATAGGGACCTAACCATGGCAGGTTGTTTCTCGCCGTACCAGAGGAGGCTGCTCTAATTCCAAAAGATGGGCAGTCATTTTCTCATGTATGTGTACAAGAGCAGTGCACATCGAAGTTATAGAGACATTGAGCTCATGCGGATTTATTAATGCTCTGAGAAGTTTCTTTGCAATAAGAGGACCTGCTAAGCAGATACGCTCTGATTGTGGCACAAACTTTATTGGAGCAGTGCAGGAGCTCAAGATGAATAAAGAAACTTCAGGCTCTGATCTTCAGAAGTGTCTACAAGAATATGTTTGTACATGGGTATTCAACCCTAACCATGCGTCACATATGGGAGGTGCTTGGGAAAGGATGGTGGGTATAGCCCGACGTATTCTTTACTGTATGTTGCTTGAAAGAAAGTCTTTGCATCTCACACACGACATTCTTGTAACCCTCATGGCTGAAGTGTCTGCTATCATTAATGCACGCCCTCTCGTTCCAGTTTCTTCTGATCCTGAAGTTCCTTTAATACTCACTCCTGCTATTCTCTTGACCCAGAAAACCTGTTCGATCCCTCCGTCACTTTGTGAGTTTACAGATAAAGATTTTTTCAAGGCTGAGTGGAAAAGAGTTCAAAATCTTGCAGAAACATTTTGGACAAGATGGCGCTGAGAGTATCTAACCACTCCACAGAGTAGGTCGAAGTGGCAAGACAAGAAGCCTTGTCTCAAAGAAGGAGACATTGTGTTGATTAAAGATAGCCAAGCCAAGAGAAATCAGAGGCCTATGGCTATCATTGCAAAAACACTACCTAGTAAAGATAGTCTTGTGAGGAAAGTGGAGTTGAAATTTATCAGAGAAGGCGTGCAGAAAAACTTGATTCGCCCCATATCAGAAGTGGTTCTGCTTTACTCCCCCTAAGATATTAGGAGTAAAATGCTAAAGTGAGCTATTTACATACCCCAGGCGGGGAGTGTGCTGGACTTTATTTGAATTTTTTTGTATTTGAACTATTTTGTAGCATTATACATGTCTTTACTGTCACTTTTGATCAATTTAGTGCAGTATTAATTTATGTTAGATTACTATTGTATGTTAAATAAACTTTCATCTGTCAGAAAAATAACAAGCACTGGTCATTTGCTGATTTTAAGAAATTCAAGTCTTATTTTTATGTCTGGAAAGTGCCTAAATGCATGTTGTTCAGCAAAGGACATCAGCTACTTTCCAGCCAACAAAACATGTTCTAAGAACATTTAGTACAAATTCACATTAAGATATGAAAGGGTTATTTCTGAATGTTCTATGAACACACAAAAAAATAAGAAATTTCTTGGTTATACAAACTTTAAGGAAACATTCCATGTTATTATTCTTCGAACATTATGGGAACGTTACTTTTGAAATGTTCTCTGAACATTAGTAACATTTAAATCATGTTAGAGGAACATCCAACTAAAACATTTCAGAAAATGAATGATGTTTTTATGCTAACGTTTAGAGAACATTATTAAAGGGATAGTTCACCCAAAAATGAAAATTCTGTCAGTAATTACTCTCCCTCATGTTGTTCAACCCCGTAAGACCTTCGTTCATCTTCGGTACACAAATTAGTAAAGTCAAGTCTAGTCAAATATATTTATATAGCGCTTTTCACAATACATATTGTATCAAAGCTGCTTCACAGTATCAATCAAAACAACTTAACAATGTTTGTTTATTACTGGAAAAAAGACATCCAAGTTTGGTAGAGCTGATCAATGGTATGATTGGTTAATTAATTTGAATATCCCCAACTGAGCAAGCCACAGGCAACAGTGGCAAGGAACCGAAAAACTCCATCCAGTGACCTAATGGTGTCCTAACACCCCATCAGATGACCCAATGGAGAAAAAAAACCTTGGGAGAACCCAGGCTCAGTCAGGGGCCAGTTCTCCTCTGGCATTTATGAACTAGAGGCCGAATTTACAGTAACATATTCATATAAAACATTTATATGAATGCCTGGCTAAATAGATGCGTCTTAAGTCTAGTTTTAAACTGGGAGAGCGAGTCTGAGCTACGAACAATATCAGGAAGGCTATTCCAGAGCTTCGGAGCTAAATGTGAAAATGCTCTGCCTCCTTTGGTGGATCTGGATATCCTAGGAATGACCAGAAGCCTCAAATCTAGTGATCTTAAAGAGCACGATGGATTGTAAGGCGATAGAAGATCCGTTAAATAGACTGGAGCTAAACCATTTAGAGCTTTATAAGTCAAAAGCAATACCTTGTATTTAATACGGAACTTTATAGGTAACCAATGAAGTGATGATAAAATCTGTGTTATATGATCATATTTTCTTGATCTAGTAAGAACTCTAGCGGCTGCATTTTGGACTAACTGTAGCTTGTTTATTGAAGATGCAGGACAACCAGCTAATAAAGCATTACAGTAATCTAGTCTCGAGGTCATGAATGCATGAACTAACTTTTCTGCATCAGAGACTGATAGCATATTACGTAGCTTAGCAATGTTTCTAAGGTGGAAAAAGGCAGTTTTTGTAACATGAAATATGCTTTTCAAAAGACAGGTTGCAGTCTAATGTAACACCCAGGTCTTTTACTGTAGCGGATAAAGTAACAGGGCATCCTACTATGTTAAAGTCGTGCTGTGAAAGGTTTTGTGGACGGTTTTTAGAACCGATAAGTATTACCTCTTACCTCATCCAATCTTTTATATCTTTAACACAATCTGTCAATTTGGATAATTTAGCGTATTCATCTGGCCGTGATGAAATATATATTTGAGTGTCATCAGCATAACAATGGAAACTAATTCCATGTTTCCTTAGAATATTACCAAGTGGCAGCATATATATTGAGAATAATAAAGGGCCTAACACAGATCCCTGCGGCACTCCATAGTTTGCCGAAGTTATAATCGATTTTTCTCCATTTAAGTAGACGAAATGGTAGCGGTCAGATAAGTATGACCTGAACCAGCTTAATGCTTGTCCTTGAACACCAGTGTAATTTTGTAGTCGATCTAAGAGTATTGTGTGATCTATAGTATCGAACGCAGCACTAAGATCAAGTAAAACTAGTACTGAGATACAGCCTTGGTCCGAAGCTAAAAGTAAATCATTTGTGATTCTAACAAGCGCAGTTTCAGTGCTATGATGTGGCCTGAATCCAGACTGAAACTTTTCATAGATGTCGTTTTCTTGCAAGAAAGAGCCGAGTTGAGCGGACACAACTTTTTCTAATATTTTTGACATAAATGGAAGATTCGAAATGGGTCTGTAATTTGCTAGGTTATTTGGATCTAATTGTGGTTTCTTAATAAGAGGTTTTATAACTGCCAGCTTGAACGTTCTTGGAACTTGACCTAAAGATAAAGATGAGTTAATAATATTGAGAAGAGGCTCTTCCACTATAGGTAACACTTCTTTCAGTAGTTCAGTTGGTATAGGATCTAATAAACATGTTGTTGTTTTAGATGAAGTGATAAGTTTATTTAACTCTTTTTGTTCTATGGTTGTAAAGCATTGTAATTGTTCTTGCGGGGTGATAATTGCGGCCGAATTATAAGGCTCGCGCCAACTCATCGTTAGGCTCGCGTCAACTCAACAGCAAAGATCGAACGTTTACGATTTTGATTCTGATGCTTTCAATTTTCTCGGTGAAGAAGTTCATGAAATCATTACTACTAAACTGTAACGAGGTATTTTGTTCAGACGACGTCTGTTTATTTGTAAGTCTAGCCACGGTATTAAATAAAACCTTGGATTATTTCGGTTGTTTTCTATTAATTTGCTGAGGTGCTCAGCCCTGGCCGTTTTAAGTGCCTTTTTATAAAGTGACATACTGTCTTTCCACGCGATTCTAAAGACCTCTAAATTAGTTTTTTTCCATTTACGGTCTAAATTACGGGTTTCTCTATTTAAAACATACGTAGTATTATTGTACCATGGTGCTATACTTTTTTCTCTGACCTTTTTTAATCTAATGGGTGCAACAATATCCAATGTTCTAGAGAGAATGGTGCTCATAGTGCTAGTTAGTTCGTCTAGTTCATCTGTTTGTTTGGGTTCAGGCAGCAGCTGAGACAGATCAGATAAGCTATTTGAGAAATGATCTATGGTGGATGGACGAATTGTTCTACCTGGTCGATAACGTGGCGCAGCATGACATATTACAGCAGTACGTAATATGCAAGTTACCAAGTAGTGGTCAGTGACATCATCACTTTGTGGAATGATATCTATATCGGTTGGATCGGTTCCATATGATATAATTAAATCGAGTGTATGATTAAGACGATGAGTTGGTCCGGTGACGTTTTGCTTGACCCCGAAGGAGTTTAATAAATCTGTAAACGCAGCCCCTAACGCATCATTTAAATTATCTACGTGTATGTTAAAATCTCCAACAATTAATGCTTTATCGACGTTGACCAAAAGATCTGATAGAAAGTCAGCAAACTCTTTTAGGAAATTGGCGTAAGGCCCTGGAGGTCTATATACGGTAGCCAATGCTAGAGATAATAGGGATTTTTTTCTTACATCTAAGGGCGTAACATTTAGCACAAGCACTAGCACAAGTAACATTGAGCATATCTTAATCAAAAATTAAGATATTTTTGATTAAATCTGAGAGCTGGATCACTCCTCCATAGGCTTCTAAGAGATTGACACTTGTTCCCCGAAAAGTTATTAAAGACATCGTTAAAATAGTCCAAGTGACTACAGTGGCTCAATCTTAACTTTATCAAGCGATGAGAATACTTTTTGTGCACAAAAACAAACAAAAATAACGACTTTATTTCAACTATTCATTTTCTTCTCTGTGGGCCTCGAGTCAGGTCTTACGGGGTTGAACAACATGAGGGAGAGTAATTACTGACAGAATTTTCATTTTTGGGTGAACTATCCCTTTAAAGACCAGATAACTTTAAACAAACGTTCTATTAACGTTATTGTTCATAACTTTGAGAAGAACCTTGTCTGAATGTTGTGATAACGTTCGCTGTTAGCTGGGTTGCAGATAAAGACCTCTGTCCATCCAGCAGGGAAAAGCTCTGACCGGGACGATGGTGAATCTAGTGGACAGGACACAGATGACGAATCGGCCCCTCACACATTCGCACGTCAGCTTCAGTATCCCGGCAGTAACGTCAAACGCTTTCCTGTGCCTGAGGAGAAGGTGTCCTGGGAGGTGCCTGATATGAATTATACCACATATTTTATAACATTAAACAGCATTCTGTTGTATTGTTTATCTCATCTCAAACAAACATTTTAGAAGTAAAAATTAAACAATCAAGTAAATGCAAGTGTAATCAACCAGTCTGTTATCCATATTTTATAACATTAAACAGCATTCTGTTGTATTGTTTATCTTATCTCAAACAAACATTTTAGAAGTAAAAATTAAACATTCAAGTAAATGCAAGTGTAATCAACCGGTCTGTTATCCATATTTTATAACATTAAATAGCATTCTGTTGTATTGTTTATCTTATCTCACACATTTTTTACTCTTTTAGGTAAACTTCACTCCATACCTTCCCCCAGTTTACAATCCACAGGACAGCAGCGAGTAAGTTTTATACTGAAAAATAGAGTTGCACCATTAATTGAATTGAAAGCCTTTATTGTCATTATACACAGTATAATGAGATTTGGAGAGCAGCTCTCTAAAAGTGCACACATGAATAACACATACATACATGTACAATACATTAGTGCAAGTCTGAGTGTAGGTTGAGTATGGTGACAGCTTTGGGGAAGAAGCTATCCCTAAGTCTGTTGGTTCTGGCCCGTATTGACCTGAAGTGCCTGCCTGAGGGCAACAGGTTAAAGAGATGGGAGCCTGGGTGGGTGGTGTCCCCCAGGATGTTTCTGGCCCTACTGAGACATCTGGAGTTGTAGATGGCAGTCAAAGAGGGCAGACGATTATTTTTTGTGCAGTGTTTGTCACCCTCTGCAGTCGCTTCCTGTTGGCCTCCGTGCAGCTAGAGTGCCACACTGTCACAGCATAGGTCAACAGGCTCTCGATGGTGGAACGATAGAAGGTCACCAGCAGCTGAGTTTTTAGTTGTTCCTTCCTGAGGACCCTCAGGAAGTGTAGCCGCTGCTGGGCCTTCTTGACCAGAGCTGTGGTGTTGGCCGACCAGGAGAGGTCAGCAGAGATGTGGATGCCGAGGAATTTGAAGGACTCCACTCGCTCTTCACATCCACCGTTAACGTACAGCGGGGCAGGTGCGGCTTTGTTCCGCCTGAAATCCAGGATGAGTTCCTTGGTCTTGTTGATGTTTAGTGCCAGGTTGTTTGATGCACACCACTCGCTAAATTTCAGGACCTCATCTCTGTAGGCCGCCTTGTTTCCCCCTGTAATCAGCCCCACCACCGTTGTATCATCAGCGAACTTGATGAAGATGTTCTCTGGGTGGGCGGGACTGCAGTCGGATGTGTAGAGGGAGTAGAGTAATGGGCTCAGCACGCAGCCCTGTGGAGAGCCAGTGCTGAGAGTGCGGGAAGAAGAGAGGTGAGGACCCAATTTCACCTGCTGGGGTCGGTTGACCAAAAAGTTCTTTATCCAGGAGCAG
This sequence comes from Gila orcuttii, assembly GCA_026230005.1. Taxonomy (NCBI): domain Eukaryota; kingdom Metazoa; phylum Chordata; class Actinopteri; order Cypriniformes; family Leuciscidae; genus Gila; species Gila orcuttii. Next base: position 50,751,197 of record JAPDVR010000007.1, on the reverse strand, counting down.
GTTTGTGGTGGCACCCCCAGGTTGGTTAGCTTGGGGATCAGAATGTCCGGTATTATTGTGTTAAAAGCTGAGCTGAAGTCAACGAAGAGCATCCTGACGTAGCTCCCCTGTTGCTCCAGGTGACTCAGCGCTGAGTGGAGAGCGATGGCTATGGTGTCTTCGGTGGATCTGTTAGTCCGATATGCAAACTGATGCGGATCCAGTGTGGAGGGTAGACATGCTTTGATGCGTTTCAAAACCAGTTTCTCTAAGCATTTGGTGATGACTGGGGTGAGTGCTATGGGGCGAAAATCACTGAGGCTGGTCGTGGATGACTTTTTAGGGATCGGGATGATTATAGCAGACTTCAAGCAGGGTGGGATGACAGCTTGTTCCAGAGATAGGTTGAAGATGTCTGTGAAGACCTGTGATAGCTGCCAAGCACATGCCTTGAGCACCTTCCCAGGTACTCCATCTGGACCAGCAGCCTTTCTGGGGTTCACTGCACAAAGCACCCGCCACACATCCTGTGCCTCAAGAGTAAGTGGGGGGAGGGGTGCTGGGAAGCTAGTGGGGGTTGTGATGGTTGTTGAAGTGATGGGGCTGGATGCTGTGTTTGAGACTCAAAGCGGGCAAAGAAGCTGTTCAGCTCCTCTGCCAGTCCCGCATCCAAATTCCCGGGTGTCACAGCACAGCCCCTGTAGTTGGTGATGGTCTGTATGCCCCGCCACACTTGCCTGGGGTTGTTGAGCTGTTCCTCTATCCTCCTCTTATATTCGACTTTAGCAGTCCTAATGCCTCTCCTCAGGTTGGCCCGAGCGGCGCTGTACGATGTTCTGTCGCCTGACCTGAAGGCTGAGTCACGGGCCCGGAGGAGCATGCGGACCTGGCGCGTCACCTAGGGTTTCTGGTTTGAGGACACCCAGATGCACTTTTCCACAGTGACATTCCCAATACAGTACTTGATGTAAGACAGTAATGTGTCTGTGAATATTTCCAGGTCTTCGTGGTAGAAGGCTTCCCACTGTGTGTTATCGAAGCAATCCTGTAATCGGTGGAGGGCGTCCTCGGGCCAGGTGGTGATGGTCTTTTTTGTGGGCTTTGTTTGTCGCCTGAGGGGAGTGTATGCTGGAGTGAGGAGCAGGGAGAGATGGTCTGACCGGCCCAGATGGGGAAGGGGTACAACTCTGTACGCATGCTTGATGTTGGAATATACATGATCCAGAGTGTTTCCCCCTCTTGTAGGGCATTTTACATATTGGTGAAATTTTGGTAATACATTCTTGAGATTTACCTTATTGAAGTCCCCTGCGATAATGTGGACTCCACTGGGGTGGGCGCGCTGGTGAGTATTGATGGCATTTAGCAGCAGAGAGAGAGCCGTGTTTACATTAGCGTCTGGTGGTATATAGACTGCAGTGATGACAACAACGGCAAGCTCTCTAGGCAGGAAAAAGGGTCTGCATCTCACCGACATAAACTCCAAGTCAGGAGAACAGTGTCTGTCCAAGATAGTGCTGTTATTACACCAGCCTTCATGCACGTAGATGCAGAGCCCACCTCCTCTGTTCTTCCCGGAGTCACTGTTTCTGTCCCATCTGTGTAGCCTGCGGCCTGCTAGCTGCACCGTGGCATCAGGGATTTGTGTGCGTAGCCATGTCTCTGTGATGATAAGCACACAGCAATCGCGAACATAACGATTACCAGCCAGCTGTATTTCCAAATCGTCCGTTTTGTGTACCATGGATCTGGCGTTTGTAAGGTAGAGGCTCGGCAGCGGGGGTTTAAGTGGCTGTGTCCTTAGCTTGAGCAGTAGCCCAGCCCTGCAGCCTCGTTTTTTAATCGAATTGATCTACGATATAGTCTTGTGCAATTATTATGCACTATTAAATATAGTTGAAAGTGAAAGGCAACACTCTGTTCTAATGATGTATTCAAACTTGTCAGAAATACGCACATTAACATCACCACAAAGTTGTAATTATGAGTGGGAGACTTGAGATTTTCTTTAATCCCAACGTTTCCGAGTGTCCGTGAGAAAACATGTTGGACGTAATAGATGCAGCGTATTTATTAATGGTAAATTTGTTAAAATGTATGAAATTTTTCCTTTTTTCATCTAAGTTGCATGTACAAAATACCATATTATTGTACAATTGCCATAGAATATGCAGTAGTTAACATTTGAAGTGGATCAAAAAAGTTAATCAAAGTTGTCCTAAGACAAGAACGGGTATTGTTCAAAATTCATGAATAAATTTGATGAAAGGTTTTGATCCACTTCAAATGTTGTCTACTGTATAATGATTCAATTTATAGCACCTTCTTAAACTGAATAAAAACAAAAAATCGCCATCTTGCTTAGCGCACCTGACGTCGTACGACTTCCCAACTCATAAATACGAACTTCTCAAGAGGACTTGAACACACTATAAAGTTTTGCTTATTAAAAATTATCTCCAGCCAATTTAAACAACAAGTTAAATAGAAATGACTGTGCCTTTATTCTCCTACTGGAATTTGCATTTAATTGCATTTGATTGAGTCTCATTGTCAAGAATGTATTTTACAGGAATCCAGAAGGAAGGACTGGGATACAGGGAAAAGGGGCTCTGAAATCCCTCGGTCCGAATCACATTCTCCACCCGATTTTCACCAGGTATACAACACTGGAATTAAAATCCAATTCAAGTCTTGATCTTCACTTCCTCCTGGATTTAAAATCTAATCTCATATCAGATGAAATTGAGGTTTACAACCGAATCCACCAAAAACAACAGAGATTAGAGATCACATTCATCTCACGTCCTGCTGTTAGTGTATTAAATATAAAGAAATGATTGAGCTGCCTGTTTTAAAGGTGGCGTGATGCTGAACGCAAAGTGCTGGAGTTTCTCTCCGTTTGCAAGGATGTAGAGAAGTCTGTGGCTCTTCCTGGGGTGAGAATGCATACAATAAAATCTGATATGATACAAATCGTTGATTTTTTTAATTATGCAATAATAAAAATCATATTTGCTATATTGTAATTTTGGAACCAAGAGTAGACATGCACAAACAAGCTTTCTAGATATGCTTAGCATACTGTATATTAAGTCTTTTTTTTATTATTCTTGCAGGGCCCAGCCAAACCTGATGAGCCTCTACCACAGACACTAGAGAGGATTCTGGGTAAAAAGTTACATGACAAGACCAAGTCTGAACTAAAGGCTGGGGAACAGGTGAACAAGATGCTCAACTTTACTGATTAAAAGACAAACTTGTTTACAGACATTAGGAGCATAGATTTGAACTGCATCGGGTTTCAGGTGTTATCTATGGGTTAGTTAGATATTCGTGTTGCATGGAAAAAATACAGCATGCAGTGAGTAAATAATTATAGAACTTTACATTTTTTACTATTCACTAAATTAACCATTCACATAATTGTATTGATTTATTTATCTATATATGCATGTTCAGATATTCATACTAGTTGATTGTTTTGAGTTAAAGTTCCACAAAGCTACACAGATGTGTGTGTTTCTTCTCTATGCAGGTGTATAAGGGTTATGTAGATGACAGCAGGAACACTGTGGAGACCACCATCATCACACTTCACTGTGACAAACACACTTCGCTGATGGCAGAGCTAAACCAAATAGTGAGTTAAAAATATCACTTCATCTCAGAGATTTTAACGAAAATAAAATACAGCAAAGTGTCAAATACAAGTAAAAATGGTCAGTCAACTTAGGCAAGTAAATATCCTCAAGTGGGCTGTAAACCATGATGTGGTTTTAATCAGACCCTGATGTGTGTGTATATATGTATATATTTATATATATATATATATATATATATATATATATATATATATATATATATATATATATGGCTTAAAATCTGCATAAGGGTAATTGAATGTAACGCATCTTATGTAGCATCAACATTTTATCAAACTTTGATATTTGCCCTAATCTTTTAAACTGAGAAGATAGGTGATTTTTATAAAATGTAATTTGATCATGGTCAAGTTTCTGCATCGATACTTATGAGAGTCAAATTGGACAGGGACTCATCTCAAGATCACTCATTTAACAGCTCATCAATTGGCAAAAAAAAAAGATCAGTCAATTATTGAAAATATTCAAATGTGTGAATCGTGCATAAAAAATGTCCATAAAAAAAAACAACGTTTTCTCCCTCTTCTCAGAAAGCGATGATGTAGTTAAAACTTCAGGTACTGTGTGTTTTTCAGGAAGTGCGTGAATCTACTTGACCTCTGCTACTACTAAATACTACTGTGTATTGCGCACGTTATTTTCTGACAGACATTGATGTTGTGGTATTCAAATTATATGTATTTGAAAACAGATGGATTGTGAGGTAATAATTATTTATTTCTTAGCTGGAAGGTATTCAGTGAAGTGATTGATGCCCATGAGTTTGTGTTGATGTTTTTAGTTCCTACCAACAGCCAGCCTAAGTTTATACATGATAATGTAGATATATGGACATGATGGGTGGACTTTGTTTGATTTTTGGGTAATTTTAAAATGTGCTGGAGTCGTTCTAAATGAAGATTATTTCGTGGCTTCAATAAATTACATGTTACTGACATGAGACATGTTAAAAATGTTACATTCAGCTGTTGCAAATTCATTGACATTTGAAAAAAGAATTAATTTCTTTTTTCCTCAGGAAAGAAAAGTTTGTCTCTTGTCACAAAAACCTTTTCTTAATTTTAAAGTCCCCCTGTAGTCAATAATTTTATCCCTTAAAACTCATCTTTCATCACCAAATTGACACATTTAAATGTTTTTTCCTAGAAAAAAAACAGCGATTTCAAACCGTGTTTTTGAGACTTTCTTTGGTTCACTGCAGTTTTAAGGAAAAAAATACTCAACAATGCTGTCGACTTATGAATTTACACATGGTTTGTCTTAAAGCATATTAAAAACAACACATAGACATTATAAACAACATTAAAAACTTGATTTTCCCCATAGAGGGACCTTAAACCCATGAAAATGCTGATCCTGTTGTAAATAGTGAAAAATCACTTTTTAAAACTGTTGTTTCATTATTACCCCTTAACAGATTTTAACTGTGGCTAAGAAAACAAATGCTTTGCATGAATTGTGGGATTTCCCAGTTTAAAGACACTGAATAAACGTTAGGAGCTCATAATACTCTCTGAGGAGGTTGATTCTGATGCGAGATGTCTCCATAGACATAAAACATCATAAGAACATTGTTTTATGTTCAGTGCAGTCTCAGCGCTCTATAAGTGGTTTTTATTCATGCATTAGTGGCAGTATTTCAGCTCTTGTTGGGTTTACAGAGCGATTCAAGCTGTCTTTGTTTTTGCTTCAGGTTGAGAGCTCGGCGTCGTCTGATCAGCCGCTCAAGTGGTGGGAAGTGAGCAGCACCGCGTGTGTGTGTCCATACCAGCGAGAGGCTCTACGTGACGTAGCAAAGCTTCACAACGTGCACTTTTGACCCTCAGGAAAACACACACACACACTAACCGACCCCTAAACCTACCCATCACACATACACACACACACATACTAACCAGACCCCTAAACCTACCCATCACACACAACTTTCTGCATTTTACATTGTCAAAAAAACTCATTCTGTATGATTTATAAGCTTGTGTACCTCAATTTAGGCCCACAGTGACACGAGTCCCCATGAGTGTGTGTGCATTCAGGTTTAAGTCCCCAAACATGTCTCTCTCTCTCTCTCTCTCTCTCTCTCTCTCTCACACACACTACACCAAAATTGATGAGCGCAAACACACTGTGCACTCCTACGTGTCTTTAAAGCTGTGTAATTTCTGTGCCAATAACACCACCAAACAGAACATGAATAATGACTGTTTTCAAACAGGTTTTTCCTTTGGATCGCTCAAACTGATTGCATTTCCATTTGATGCTTTTAATTGTGCCTTTAACAAAGAACTCCAGATAATTTGCTCTCATTCATGCAGATTTCTGTACAATCCATAAGCCATACAGTTAGCTTCACACATATTAATGTGTTTTATAATGCATTGTTGTATTTATTAGTAATTTTGGACTAATTATGTTTTAGTTTTTGGGTCAATATGAATTTGAATGTGGTTGTTGAGCATTTTAGAATATAAATTCATTAGTACAGATATATGCAAGCAATAGTGCAGTTGCAGAATGAAGTTGAGGACTTTTATTTTGCGCAAAGGACCCATTGGCTGTACATTATCCAACATATTACACAGCTATTTTAATAATACTCACATTAAATATTTAAGCAACTAACTGAAAAGAAAGAATGGTACAAAGAATTAAATCAATGGATGTATAAAAAAAATTAATGAATAAACTACATATTTGAGTGCTTCATGTGGCAAATTGGCAATGCATAAACCATTGATATATGTACAGTTCAGTGCTGACCAGGTGTAATGGTCGGATAGAGGATTAGGCAGCATTGCATTGTGGGATGTCAGCAGGAAGACGAGTTTGATTACATTATTTCACATAAAACATTTACCCGCATTTTACAGTTATGCAATTATGAAATGCCTTAAATATTAGAAAAGAATGCATTGTACAATTATGCAATTATGAAATGCCTTAAATATTAGAAAAGAATGCAGAAAAGCGAAGCAAACAATGAAGCGTCTTCAATATAATTTTTAAGTTAGTGTGACTCTGGGTTGTGACCTAAATATCTGCACTGTTTAAACTATTAAGACAGGACAACTGAATGAGAAAATACTGAAAACAAACTATTTGATGATGAATGATGAATGACGTACATATTGGCATATGCAACAATAAATTTGTGTGACTTGACAGTATTTTCCTGACTACTTCGCAGTATTTTTTTATTTCTTTTTCATTTTTATTTTATTTCTTTCCCAAAACCCCGCCCCTAAAAGGGTCAAAAAATGATTGACAGACAGAGGGCGTTTCTGATTGGCTAAACTCGCACGGGGTGGGTTCCTCTTCCGATGCTTTTATTTCTCACATAACACATATGAGAGTGGTTTGTAGCAGTGACATTTTATGTGTTGTACTACAGCACATTTAAGAATATTTGCATGTTTCTCAAGCAGTAACGTGTAATTGTGAAAAAAACAGGGGGGGGGGGGGATATTTTGAAACATTTTTATTCATAAAAATAAATCATGAGAACGTATCGGTTACTAACGTAACCTTGGTTCTCTCTAGAAGAGGGAACGAGTACTGCGTAATATCTTACGCTAGGGGAAAAACTCTTTTCCACAAGATATTGAAGCCAAAAATTATCCTTAATTTTGAATTAATGTAAAACGCGTTGCAGCAGCATGCAGACATAGGCAAGACGGGCGTGGCTATTGGCTTCCCTGCGGCAACTGCAGCAGCCCATCGAGAGAGGCCCCATGTGACGTCAGATCCAATGGGGGCGCTTCGCGCCCACTGCGTCACGTCCCGCCGAAACGGGCGTGGCCTGGGCCTATAAACAAAGCTTGATGGCTGATATAATCTGGTTTTCATCGCTGAAGCGAACCAGCGTGTTGCAGGCACGGCAAAGATACGCAGTACTCGTTCCCTCTTCTAGAGAGAACCGAGGTTACGTTAGTAACCCAGTACGTTCTCTTACGAGAGGTTCTCTCATACTGCGTAATATCTTACGCTAGGGGAACACAATGTAAAACGCTGTGCGTGCTGGGATCCACACCAAAGTCCCAGGGGAGGTGCCCGGGGCTCATATAGTGCATAATCACCAGGGACTCACAGGGAGTCTGAGAAGAGAGGCTAGAAGCGTCATTCTCCACAAGTAGCATCCTACGGGAGCTAACTACATCAACAGTGTTCCACACAGTCAGGATGAAAAATGTCTGGCCTGAACTGGGTAACAGTATGGGTCTTGTTTAATGCCCATGGGGTAATTTTATCGATCAGCGAGCGATGCTCAAGCAGTTCCAGTAGTCTGAGCCAAAGCAACGGGGCAGACAGTACTGATTTTCTTAGATCGACAGTAGTTTAGCCTGTAAGGCGGGGACCTCTAGGTTATAAAACCTTATAAATGTAGACGGCGAGGCCCAGCCAGCCGCCATACATATATCCTGCAAGGTAATCCCGCTAGACCACGCCCACGACGAGGTCATGCCTCTTGTGGAGTGCGCTCTGACACCCAAAGGACACTGCAAGCCCTTAGAAGTGTAGGCCAGCGCTATGGCATCAACTATCCACCTGGATAGGCTCTGTTTCGATGCGGCTAGTCCCTTAGCACGTCCACTGAACGAAACGAAGAGCTACTCAGTCTGTCTGAAAACAGACGAGCGGAACACATAAGGTTGTGGCAACGATGCGTGAGCTTTGCTGAAGAGATGAAAATCAGATTATATCAGCCATCGAGCTATATTTATAGGCAAAATACCCTGAGATGCTTTAGTAATGCAACTTGCTTTTTGTTTGAATAAGACTTTAATTCTGTTTGAATATAAAGAAAGTTTAAAAGAGAAAGTTAAATGATCATTAATATTGTTATCCTGAGATTTATGAATTTCTTACATTTTGAAATCATTAAAAAAATTGCAGAAATTGTTAAAATTCTAAATCATAATAATAGGAATATGCACCTGTGAAGCACTGTGTAAGAATTAGGAAATTTTGAGTCATGAAGAAACTTTTATGGGTTAAACTTTGATTTATTTATGTAGATGAGATATATACAACCTAGCAATAGGTGCTCTTAAAGTGGTGAATAAATAGTAAGACATTAACTGCACGTGTTTAAATATTATACTTTCTATCTGAAGACATCTAGAATTTGTATCCCGTTATCCCTTGGGAGACAGTGTGACTGATCCATTGCAGAGTTTCTGAGATTTTGGTTTATGTTAACTAAGATAATTTTTATGCATTGAGCATTGTATGAGAATGAGATTGTGTGACCAAGTTAACTATAAATTGTGATTTGAACAGGCACTTAAACAGACATCTTAGTCATTTTTTGGGGTTTCTTGTAAAAAAGAGAAAAGACAAAGAATTTTTCATTTACATTATATTTTAATTAGAGTTTTTCTGCTTTTTCCTGTGATTTGCAAATAAATGTTTGATTACAAGATTACAGACAGCCTCCTTGACAAAAATGAAAGCTGAAAAACTGGGATGACTGAAGAGGAAGGAGGCCCTTCAGTTCCCCTCCTGAAAGAGGAAGTTGACACTACTGAGGGTTCAACATGGTAAGACTGAGACAGTGCAGGAAAAGGTGACAATTTCACTTGAGACTTCCTAAAGACAATTTTGCCATGCATTATGCAATTTTGTGGCAGGATGGATCAAAAGCCAGACCGAGAGTGCCATCACAGCCAAATGAGATCAACTGAATGAAAATCCACACAGAAAGACTTCCATCCTCTCCCTTGTGGGCCAGGTGCTGCATTTTCAATGATCACTACAGAGACCGTTTCAAATTTAGTTATTAATTAACTTGATTATGTTTTGATTATTCACTGGTTTCAGCAATTCTTCATATTCCTCTGTTTAAACTAACACTCTGAATCTGCTTTTAAATAGTACCAGTCCAGCAGCCCCACTACAGGAAGTTTAATAGCAGAAGTGGGAATTTACTCACAAATGTAACTGATAGCTTATGAGCAACAACAAAAAATTGTGCAATGAATGACAAATTGCATTTGAGAAATTAAAACTGGTTCTCTCAACTGCAACTGTAGGTCTATACGGTTATATGATTTTGAAAAGTTAAGTTTTCAAGGTGTAAACTTAAACACATGGTGACTGCATCAGACAATTGATATAAGGTAAGGTATAATTATTTCGTTTTGCAGATAAAAAGAAGAAATGTTTAGACACTTTCGCAACGTTTAGACACTGTCACAAGGGGAATGCCACAGTGTGTCAACGTTCAGTAGCTTCTGTCGTCGTCAAAGTTGTTACCGTTCAGATTTGGTGGTATTCCACCCTTAATAATATATATATATATATATGTTCCCCATTCAGTTCACAAACTGCTAAAGCAGACAAAAAGGTATGATTCTCTGGCCAGAGAGGGGTGTGAAGGGGTGTGTGAAAGTGTGTGAATGTGTGTGTGTGAAAAATGGGGGTCTGTGAGACACCAAGACAATTAAATGATGTCAATCAAAACAGCTGTACCTAAATTTATTAAGTGGGCCCACTGGGTAAAATATGCCCACAGGGTGAAATATGCCCACTGGGTAAAATAATAATAATAATATAATAATAATACATTTATTTATAGAGCGCTTTCCATCAAAGTGCTTTACAACAGGAATAAAGATTAAATTGCAAACAATACAGTAAAAATTAAGAAATAGTAAGAAGTAATACCACTATACAGAAACATCAGAAATCACTGAACATTCAGGACTCATACACAGCAATGAATAAATAGGTCTTAAGCTTAGATTTAAAAACATCAATTGAACTTGCCAGCCTAATATCAGCTGGGAGACTGTTCCATAATGTTGGAGCATGAAACGAAAAGGCTCGCTCACCAACCGTTTTCTTCCTAACCTTTGGTACAGTCAGAAGTCCTGTCCCTTGGGAGCGCAGCACCCGCGTAGGCACATAAGAATTTAAAAGATCAGACAGATACAATGGTGCAAGGCCATTTACTATTTTATATGTTAACAACAAAACCTTGAAATCTGCTCTAACCTGAACAGGGAGCCAATGCAGTGAGGCCAGCACTGGAGTTATATGCATGTATTTAGATGATCCAGTCAGAATACGAGCTGCAGCATTTTGGACCATCCGCAAACTTTTCTTAGGCAACCCCGAGAACAATACATTACAATAATCAAGCCTAGATGTAACAAAGGCATGAAGGACCTCAGCATCTTTCAGTGTTAATATTGGTCTAATCTTTGCAATTTTTCGGAGATGGAAAAAGGCTACTTTAGTCACCTCTTTAATATGCAAATCAAATGACAGTGACCGATCGAAAACTACCCCAAGATTCTTTACTCTGCAATCCTTGCACTGAATGACCGAATCATCAATGGACAGAGTAAAATTGCCATACAAATGTCCTAATCTAGTTGGTCCAATAGCTATCATCTCAGTTTTTGCTGAATTCAGTAACAAGAAGTTAGCTGATAACCAGCTTCTCACAGCAGCCAAACAAGTCGCTAACTGAACCGAATCAGATGCATTTCCTGCAATAACTGGCATATATATTTGTAAATCATCAGCATAGCAATGAAAAGCTATCCCAAAAGAACAAATGATTTGACCCAGTGGCGCTAAGTATAACGAAAACAGTAGCGGACCAAGGACTGAACCCTGTGGGACCCCGTGCTGAAGAGGAAAATGGTCTGAAAATGTGTTATTATAGAACACACACTGAGATCTCTCTGAGAGGTAGGACCTTAACCACTTAAGCACCTGACCAGAGATGCCAAAGTATTTCTCGATTCTGTCCAAAAGAAAACTGTGGTCAACAGTATCAAAAGCTGTGCTAAGGTCCAAAAACAAAAGGACTGATGTTAAGTCTGAGTCAGCAGCCAGTAACAAATCATTTACCACCTTTGTGAGTGCTGTTTCTGTCGAATGTTTTGCTCGAAAAGCAGACTGCAGCGGCTCAAAAAGATTATTAGATGACAGATACTTTAAAAGCTGACTTGAGACCACTTTCTCAAATACTTTAGCTAAGAAGGCCAAATTAGAAAGAGGTCTATAATTTTCCAACGAGTTTATATCCAGATTTGGTTTCTTCAGTAGTGGTTTAACCACCGCAGATTTAAAATAAGCTGGAAAAACTCCTGTGGAGAGTGAAAGATTTAAAACAGCTAAAACATACCGTCCTAATGTTGGCCATAGTTCATTAAAAACCCCGGCAGGCAAAGGATCCAGAGAGCAAGTGGTCCCTCTTGCAGTTACGATAATTTTAGTCAACTCAGCTAAGGAAATCGGCTCAAACTCATGATAGCCCTCTCCAATAGAAGATGGTCCTGTAATAGCGCAATCTAAACCCCCAACCTCAGACTGGGGTATCAATGTACGGATGTCATTAACTCTCTCATAGAAATACATCATAAAATCATGTGCTGACAAATCCATACTATTTACTGGCTGCTGACACTGTGTAAGTCTGTTAACAGTTTCAAATAAAAGTCTAGGGTTATGCTTATTATTCATAATCACATTAGAATAAAAGGCTGCCTTAGCAGTAGTCATCATAGTCTGATAGGTGGTCAGACTATCATGCCATGCCCTATAATAAACTTCAAGCTTAGTATGGCGCCATTGACGTTCAACTTTTCTACAGCATTTTCTGAGAGTCAATAACTCATCATTTAGCCAAGGGGTATGATTTTTTGGGGGAAAACATCCGTGTCTTTGCAGGGGCCACCCACTCCAACAAGTCCCGAAGTGCACCATTAAAGTTATCTGTTAAACAGTCCACCGAAAAGGCTTGACTAAAAACTGGATCCAACACATCTGGTAGTTTCAAATTTAAGTCATGTAAAGCATTAGAGCTAATATAACGAGATAGCCTTGTCTTCTGCACCATTTTCCCCATACTAAATGAATTAGGGATAAACATGTCAAATAATATCAGCGAATGATCTGAAATTGGTATGGCACTGATATTATTAACTGACACAGACAAACCATAGCTTAATACTAAATCTAGTGTATGACCACGCTGATGTGTGGATTCAGACACAAATTGTGTGAAACTAAAAGACTCAATGACATTTAAAAAGTCTTTAACTAATGGCTTATCATCACAGCAAATATGAATATTAAAATCACCAACAATTAAAATCCGCTCATACTGCAAAATGAACCTAGATAAAAAGTCGGCAAACTCGGAAATAAAATTGTCATTGTACTTAGGTGGGCGATAAATTACAGCAATCAAAACCACAGAAGGTTTAGTAATAGTAAATAGCTGCGATTTAAAACTAGAATAAGGATCACAGTTTAAAATCTTTTTGCAATTAAAACTGTCCTTAAGAAGTGAGACAATACCCCCTCCTCTTCCAGAAAGTCTCGGAGTGCTTAAAAAACTGATATTAGGAGGACAGAGTTCAATCAGGGGCGACTCATCACCCTCACGCATCCACGTCTCGGTTATGAACATAAAATCCAGAGCATGGGAGTTACAAAGTTCGCGAAGAACGAATGTCTTATTTGACAGTGACCGGACAAGACCCATCTGGACCTTTATTTCTCCAACGACCGATGGCATATTGTACTCCAGTACATGTAGGTTATCCACACACACACCGCATCCTCTACACCGCCTCCTCTCAACCCAAAAATAGGGCCACAACAGCTGATCCGATGCCGGGAGCGCCGGGCAAACAGGTTGAATACACCGCTGCCGATGCACCAAATCCAGATGACCATAGTATGCAGACATACCAACAATCGGATCCAAATAAGTCCTTCTCAGCAATGTTTTTAGCTTAACACACTTACCAGAGCGTGTACCGCGAGCACGCTGACGTCTCCTGCGAGATCTCACCCGGGGCAGGACAGCTGCGTCTTGGCGGCGAAGTTCCTCCGGCACCGCAAACAGGAAAAGTGGCAGACCCATGCCATTTCCACCCTCGACACTGGAAAATCTCCCAGAAGAATCCCAAATATCGAACAATGCCTGGCGCCCATAAACCAGCGACGATTTAGCGTTACTCACCAGCAGAGACGCTACTAGAAGCAAAATAAGTGGCATAAACAATGAAGATGAGACAAAAACAGGAGCAGAGAGACGGCATGCCATGACAGTCGGCGCCATCTTCCCTAGTCCCTTTTAATTTTAACGGTATATTCATACCGTTGGGCTTTCCCTCGTTGGCAAGGGAGGTATGTTACTAGCACGTCCTTTATCCCCCACTTTATGCTGTGCATAAAAAATATGCCCACATGGTGAAATATACCCAATAAAATAACGACCATGGATGAATTTGGCTAACTATCCTGGCATGGGTTATTGTTGTGGCAGAAAGAAACCGTGCCACACCTGCGCAGTGTATAACTTTGGGAAGGCAGAGAGCAAGCAAGCTTGCCCCATAGATTAACTTTTTCCTTTTACAGGATGATGGATGTCATGATGGATCATATCGAACATAACGGATTCTGTTCCAAATGTATAAAATATTTTCTTGTTACAGTTTAACATGAAATTTCACAGGTCTGATCAAAAAAGGACGACCGGCCAGACAAGCAGATGAGTTAATAGATGTTGTCACTAACAAAAATACACACGTCAACGACAATGCACGGCATAAAGTGGGGGATAAAGGACGTGCTAGTAACATACCTCCCTTGCCAACAAGGGAAAGCCCAACGGTTCGCAAAGAGTCACCCTGGTGAAGATGGAACATTAATGGGGCAACGAGATGATCCACACATCTGGAAGAAGATGTGGGCCAACTAATGGTTTAATCTTAGCATAAAAATCAATTTTGTGTGATGTTTATTGATGTTTTATTTGGTTCAATCAGACTATACTGTAGGACTGAGTATTGAGATAGATCTCATGATTTGATCAGTTACTGGTTCATTTGAAAATATTTCAGGTACATGTAAATTGAAAAGAGGAAAATCTCTTAATTCTGTAGAGTATAGGGACTCTAACTAGGTACATTACTGTAAAAATAATGAATAATCTAGGGATTATTTCTGAAGAAACTTGAGGGTTTCAAATTCTAATGCAGGCATCATAGATGCTAAAACAATTTTATAGTTGTAATAGTTGTTCTCTAATAAGAGAGAATGGGTAAACGTCTATAGCGATGAATGAATGACTATAGCATTAAATATATTAAATATATATTTTTTAGCATAACCAAATTTCCAACATATTACTAAAGATTTTAATGTTTTAATGAAGTCCAGAGCATGAATTAAAACAAATTATGTTGGGGGCACAAAGTTGAAGCCTAGAGCAAGAAATGTGACCCAAACATGTTAAATTTAAACTAAAATGAATTTAAAACATTTTAGTCAAATAGAGTATTTTCTCATGCAGAAAAATTCTGAAAAGCTTTCTTAATTCACAATGAAGTTACAGATTCAAATGATCTGGATCAATGCATCCATTATGAACTATTCCGCATTGCCAAAAATTAGAGGCAAGATAAGTTATGTCCATCAGTTAATTCGGGAAAATAGGAAGATATGTAGTTAAATATTTAATGGCAAGAGCTGGGTTAAATAGAGTTCATTTTAAATTAATGGTTTGAAACAAAATAATACAATTATTGATATTTGCATTTATAAAAATGAGCTTACTAAATAAAACCATCGCCTGCTTGAATTAAAAAAGCTATCAAAATAAGGTTAAGAAAAATGGTCATTCAGCAATATTGGCCTGTTAAAGGCCTAATAGATCAATGTGATTTGAAATTTAGCAAAAGATGATGAAACTTGACTCAAGGTCTAAAGTTTAAAGGCAATGTACTATGGTATGTTTAGTTTTTTACTAAAGATAGAATTAGATTGCTTGAAGATTAATGTTGGGAAGGAGATGGAGAAGATGGTATGTGTCACGGTGTGGGTTTTGGGTTTTGTTCCTTGTTGTTGTCTGTCATGTGTTTCCCCGTTTTGTTGATTAGTCTCCCCATGTGTTTCTGATTAGCCACGCCCCCTTGTTATCTTGTTTAGCTTGTTTGCCTGTGTATTTATACCCTAGTTCTTCAGTTGGTGTTGGTCGGTCGTTGTTTGATGTGAGTTGTTCCCAGTTCCTTGTTCCGTGTCCTGTGTGTCTTATTCTGAGTTTTCCCTGGAATACTGTCTGTTAGACTATTAAAGTGCTTGCGATTGGATTCACTCTCTGCTTCATCCTTGCTGCTACGTAACAGAACGACCGACCAAAACGATGAATCCAGCAGCACGGATTATGTGTCTTCGTCAGGGAGACCGGCCAATAGAAGAGTATGTAAGAGACTTTGTTGAACTGGCAAATGAAACTTCAATGGACTCTTTGTGCCTTATGATATTCTTTAGAAGTGGACTATCTGAGCCATTCGGGTCAGTCATGCCACTGCACGATCCTCAATGGACTTTAGAGTTCTATATTGATTTGGCCTTGTTACTGTGTGGCTCAACCATTACTGTGGGTTTGGCAGACACGGAGCCCTGCAACCCCACAGTGCCCACCAAGCCTGAGCTTCACGTCAGCCACGTCCAGCCAGAGCTTCACGTCAGCCACGTCCAGCCAGAGCTTCACGTCAGCCACGTCCAGCCAGAGCTTCACGTCAGCCACGTCCAGCCAGAGCTTCACATCAGCCACGTCCAGCCAGAGCTTCACGTCAGCCACGTCCAGCCAGAGCCTAGCGCTCAGTCCTCTTCGCCACTGGTCCCGTCCAGCACTGAGCCTTCGCCGCTGGTCTCGTCCAGCACTGAGCCTTCGCCGCTGGCCCCGTCCAGCACAGAGATTGTTCAAGTCACTTCTGCCGATCCGGAGACTGTTCAAGTCACGTCTGCCGATCCGGAGACTGTGCAAGTCACGTCTGCCGATCCAGAGACCGTGCAAGTCACGTCTGCCGATCCAGAGACCGTGCAAGTCACGTCTGCCGATCCAGAGACCGTGCAAGTCACATCTGCCGATCCAGAGACCGTGCAAGTCACATCTGCCGATCCAGAGACTGTTCACATCACTTCCTCCGAGCCAGTGTCTACAGACAAGATGGCCACCTCCGAGCCAGTGTCTACGGACAAGATGGCCGCCTCCGAGCCAGTGTCTACGGACAAGATGGCCGCCTCCGAGCCAGTGTCTACGGACAAGATGGCCGCCTCCGAGCCAGTGTCTACGGACAAGATGGCCACCTCCGAGCCAGTGTCTACGGACAAGATGGCCGCCTCCGAGCCAGAGTCTGTTCCTGTTCCCGAGCCAGAGTCTGTGTCTGCTGTTCCCGAGCCGGCGTGTGTGTCTGCTGTTCCCGAGCCGGCGTGTGTGTCTGCTGTTCCCGAGCCGGCGTGTGTGTCTGCTGTTCCCGAGCCGGTGTCTGCTGTTCCCGAGCCGGTGTCTGCTGTTCCCGAGCCGGTGTCTGCTGTTTCCGAGGGGTCTTCACCGCCCTGGCCGCCCGAGGGGTCTTCACCGCCCTGGCCGCCCGAAGGGTCTTCACCGCCCTGGCCGCCCAAAGGGTCTTCACCGCCCTGGCCGCCCGAAGGGTCTTCACCGCCCTGGCCGCCCGAAGGGTCTTCACCGCCCTGGCCGCCCGAAGGGTCTTCACCGCCCTGGCCGCCCGATGAACTGTCGTCTGCTCCGCCCTGGCCGCCCGATGGGTCGTCTGCTTCGTCCTGGCCGCCCGAGGGGTCGTCTCCGCCCTGGCCATCTGAAGGGTCGTTTCCGCCCAGGCCGCCTGAAGGGTTGTCTCTGCCTGGTCCCCTGCACAAACCTGGCCCTCCGTCCCTCCCCCAAGACCGCCTCCACTGCACCACCCTCCTGAACTTTAGTGTTTTTGTTTCAGGGGCGTCGGGAGCCGCCCATAGGGGGGGGCTATGTCACGGTGTGGGTTTTGGGTTTTGTTCCTTGTTGTTGTCTGTCATGTGTTTCCCTGTTTTGTTGATTAGTCTCCCCATGTGTTTCTGATTAGCCACGCCCCATTGTTATCTTGTTTAGCTTGTTTGCCTGTGTATTTATACCCTAGTTCTTCAGTTGGTGTTGGTCGGTCGTTGTTTGATGTGAGTTGTTCCCAGTTCCGTGTCCTGTGTGTCTTATTCTGAGTTTTCCCTGGATTACTGTCTGTTAGACTATTAAAGTGCTTGCGATTGGATTCACTCTCTGCTTCATCCTTGCTGCTACGTAACAGTATTTGGTAACATTAGAAATTGGTTGTATTTTCATTACAGCTTAGGATGCTGATTGAAGGAATATCTTACAGGTATTATTAAGTAAAAGATGAAACATGAAAATGATTAGAAATAACAGATGCTATAGAGAGCCTAAGTCCCTCCCCATCCAGTGGACCATGGGACCTTATTTCGTAAAAATATTGTATGGTAGTGAATGGCGAGAGACAACAAATATTTGGATCCCGTTTGGATTGTGCCCTGAATTACACATATGATGTTTGTCAATTTAAAATATACATTTTAAAGTCAAGAACGTCGCAGTTTGATGTAAAACTGTTGAGGTATAAGACTGTGAAAATACGTAATTACAAAGACTACAAACCCAAAAGGCGTGCATGTGACGTCGTACCTTTTCTCTCAATGAATGAAGCTAACTTTACTGAAGCTAACGTCTGTCATGTTTTCTATAGTCTAACTTTATAATCGTAACGTTACGCCGTCATGCCTGTGTGTTTTGTACCAGACTGCACACACACGAGCTTGGTGACGTACATAGTGCGAGACGAGAGATGTAGTTCATTGAGCGATTCAGGGGCGCAACTACCCAGTGTTAGAGGGGTAAGCAGCAACAATTTTGGAGCCCCCCCTTATAAATAAATAAGTGTGCCGGACATCATCATGTATGGGCTTCAAATAATAAAGGTTTATTTTAAAGTATATCAGACAGCCACTGTAGGCCTACCATAATTATACGGTATATATGTACACACATATATATTATTAACAATGTTAACAAATAATAAAAAGTTACAAACAGAACTATAGCCTGCTGACAGCACAGCTAACATGAATTGCTAATGGTAAAACAAAATCTATTTGTTTCCATGATAAACCAGCCTTATGGCATAAGTAATGTTTTCCAGCTTCTAGTCATTTATTGTGCATGCTACCTTATATTTAGCCTACCAGTTGTTATTTTACTTTAATAAAATTGAGATATGTCATGCATGGGATTGGTACCATAGGGTTAACCAAAATCTAAATGTAGATATCAGCAATATTATTTTGCATTAAGTTAGCAAACACTTGCCAATCTGTTAACATTAATATTTGCAAGCCTCCAAGTTTGGTAGCAAATCTATACATGATTCCATGGTAAACCAGAGATATTGCATTAGTTGTTTTCCAGATTCTTGTCATTTATTGTACATGCTAACTTATATTTTTCAGTTTTCAGCTCAGCAACCTCGGTTTTGCATATTCTAAGCTAGCTAGCTACATAATTATTCTGGCTGCCACATTCCCAGTGTTAGCAAACGCTAGTCTGTTAACATTAATATTTGCAAGCCTCCTACAAGCACAGACGTCACACTTTCCTACCTGTTGCCTTTCACCATTCACTTATTTAGCTGCTGTCGCATCCCTTGACATGCCATCTCCTTTTCCCTCTTTTTTTTACTATTTTTAGCCCCCGACAGCTTTTTTGCTTTATCCATCTTTTTCGAGTTTCAACGACAACTCACTACTGTGCTGCTCACTCAGTGCTCACGCGCCCCCGTCCGCTCGCGATATTACCCTCCCATGTAAAAATTAATTATATGATGAAATCTTATGAGGGCGCCGGCGCCTACTCTAGCCTGTTAGTCCTCTAAAATTTATATAACTTTTTTATATTCAACATATATAACTTTTATATAAATTTATATAACTTATATAAATTAGATTTTTTTAACATCGCTTTGGCGCCCCTATGCGCTGCATATAGCGCATACCCACTTTTTGCGCCACTGGAGCGATTTTCACATAAAACTAAATGTTACTCTTCTGTTTTATGAAAAACTGTGACTTTCTTGACTTTCATAATTATCTTTTAAATTGACAAACATCATATGTGTAATTCAGGGCACAGTTCAGACAGAATAAAAAGATAAGTTGTCTCTCGCCATTGACTACCATACATATTTTTTCCGAAATAAGGTCCCATGAGCCGGAAGCAGAGGGGAGGGACTTAGGCTCTCTATTAAGGTCACTGACTTATAATAGGATGATTCAGAAAAGAGCAGGTATGAAAAATTAATTTGAAGAATTAAAAATCCAGGTAGGCCTTGTGGTCGTGAATGATGATTACGACCAGAGAGGGGAATGTGATAGATTTTTTAATTAATCAACAAACATTTGTTTTTCTTGCAGGAATAACATTCATATGCTTTTGCTTTTGAAATGTATGTTTCCCCTTTAGTTGAAAACTCATGACTTTGGTTGTGTGTGTGTAAAAATAACAAATATGGGAAATGAAACTAGATGGGCATTGCCTTGCTGCTTCTTGGGTGAGATGCTCAGAGAACTGCTCGAGTACTCTCCCGGCTGTGATTAGGACATTTGCTGAAGTCTGTTTGTCGATTATTCCTGTGCAGGAAGCAAGTCAGATAGGGAAGTAAATAAGTTAGTTAGGGCAACAAGTGATAGAATTAAACGTGGATTTGAGACGTCAGCTGGGGACGTCGATTGGAGAGAGACCCAGGTAGCAGGTACGTATTTAGATTAAGGGGAAAATGTACATAATTAAATTCATGAATAATACACAGTTTTAACACTATTAAAAATACATACTGAGTTACTGAAACAGTCGTCATATGCTGCGTTTACACTTGGCATTAACATGCGACCTGTATCCGGATGTTGTCCACATACACATTGAAAAGGTAAACTCACTTCTGATCGGAATGTTATCAGATCAGCGTGTCCAGGTGCGGAGGGAGTCGAGGACGCATTGTGATCGGATCTCAGTGTAAGGTAAACGCAATCCAGCCATCGTGTCTGCATTCACAGGTGGACGTCATATAAAGCCCAGTCTCCCCGCATGGCTGTCAGAAAATAATGGCCAGACGCAGTTTAGACAAGAAATTAAACTAATTTGAACCTTACAATAAACGTCAATATTCAAAACAGTTTATTTTGACTTACATGATACTATTTGTGTCATTTTTCATTTTAATTGTGCAACATCTGAACGAGGCGATCGCCTGTATCAAGCTCAAGCCCCTGCCCCTTTTGTCTCAAAATGTATATTGTGCCCATCTCTGATAATTGTAAATAATAATAACTATTGATATTATAAATAGTATAGTAAATAACAATACACTTATACACTATTGCCACTTACAATAATAATACAAAAAAAATTTATACATTTTTTTTTTTTGGCGGAAACATTTGGCGGAGGTGAAGTGGTAGGTGGAGTTTCCTGTGCAGCGCCTCGTACGCAGCAGTTCGCCGCGAGTGTTCAAACTACACGAGCAGTGGTAACGTTAAGCTAATATGGAAAAGTTACATTTATCCTACCATGCTACTGTAAAAGTTGCGGCAGCATGCGAGTTATGCTTATCTAAAATAACTCGATTTCAGCCGCATTCTGAGTCTGACAATGTCATTCGTTTTTATCCAAGGCAAGTGTTATTAGCTTGAGGAAATACATCAAGTGAAGTGAAATCTTAAGTCCATGTCCAACTCTAAATTGTAAGGAATTTATATCTTTGATTTCATAGTAACACTTTACAATAAGGTTTATTTGTTTATTGAATGTATTAACTAACATGAACTAACCATGAGCAACACATTTGTTACTGTATTTTTTAATATTAGTTAATTGTTAACTGTTAATTGTTTGTTCATGTTATGTCACAGTCAGTGCATTAACTAATGTTAACACATACAACTTTTGATTTTAGTAATATTTTAGTAAATCCTGAAATTAATATTAGCTAAGATTAATAAATGCTGTAGAAGTGTAGTTCATTATTAGTTCATGTTAACAAATGTAACTAATGAAACCTTATTGTAAAGTGGTACTGATTTCATGATAGCTAGATATAATACATAACATTTACAACATCAACTAAAATAAACATGAATTCCTCATAATTACCTTCTTGATTCTCACTGTTTTGTTTGGTAAAGTACATGATGATGCAACAGTTTGTAGAGAATCATGTAGAGGAAATTCACTAAAATCAATAGAGTGGTGCAGGGATGCAAAATACTGTTGGCCAAAACCCAGAAATAGAAGAGTTAGCATTTTAGCACTTTTGGTTCTTCTACTGTCTTGAAGTCAATGGGTTTTTTGAATGGGTTTTTGGTAAATGCTTGAAATTAGGTCTGTGGCGAGCACAAGCTCAAGACATTTTGACTTTTTCTTATAAAATAGGCTACATCAGTAATACTCTCTTGTGATTTTTTTTAAAGCTTTCACTTGTCTTGTAAAAGGCGGTTGCTAACAAGTTGTTAAAAAAGGCTACAGAGGTTGTCGTGGACATTAAATGTCATTAGCCGAACAGGTAAACTCACTAATTGGCTATCACAGCCTCGTTGTGTTTATAATCGCGCTCTTGAAAACATTTCTAACTTTAACTTTCAGGGAAAATGTTTTTAAACAAAGACTGAGGGGCCGTTTACATGACACCGTTTTCAACTGAAATGTTTTGGCCGTTCATTTACATGACAATGGCATTTTGGGGCCCTGAAAATGCAAACTTTTGAAAACGGGTTTCAAAGTGCAAGATTTTGAAAACGGTGATGTTATGCTCACGCGTATTACGTGTTAGTGTTTCTTCACAAAGTAACATCGCCAACTACTGGCCTGCTTTGCATATACAGCGTTTTTAGTGCTTTTCGCAAATCCTTGTGAAAGGGGATTTTTTTGATGTTGTCTGTTTGCGAAAACTTCTGTTTTTAGTACATCGTTGTCATGTAAATGTACCCTGAAAGAGTTGTCGGAAGCTTAGTGATGGTGACGTTAAAGCTTCAAAATTCATAAAAGTTGTGTTCTAAATAATATTTATTAATATTATAATAATTTCCCTATTTTCGTTTGATATGTTATGCATTCTGATTGTATCAACATTTCATAGAATGCCAAGGAAATAAAGGATAAAAAGAAAAAAAAACAAGGAACTCTTTTTCTTTTTTTTGTCTTTTTTTTTGCCCTTTTTGGTCCTTCAGCCCCTGCCCCTGAGGAGGTCTGTGCACGCCACTGGAACTACTTAATGTGAACAAATGTAAACATGTCCTGATTGGCTAATCATCCAATCCGCTTGATCGGATCACGGTGATCGCATGTTAATGCCAAGTGTAGCCTAAACTCAGCCATAGAATACACTTGTCTGTTAAAGGTGCTCTAAGCGATGTCACGCGTTTTTTAGGCCAAAACATTTTTTGTCACATACAGCAAACATCTCCTCACTATCCGCTAGCTGTCTGTCCTCTGAACACACTGTAAAAAAAACGCGGTCTCTGCAGACACCCCAGGCTCCAAAAACGGCAACAAAAACAAACTGGGCTAACCCGCACAACGAAACATATCAAACTGTTCCAGCCAATAACCGACAAGAAGGATTTGGGGGTGGGGTTTGGGGGGTTAGTGCACGGATGAGGAGGAGGGAGGGTCTAGCTAGCCTCCGTTTTGTTTGACAATACATTAAACGTTAGTGCTGTGCGGTATACCGGTTCATACCGAAAACCGGTGTATATTTTTGTTATGATATTAATTTTTAATATACTGCCATACCGATGTATTTACTTACACAACGTTCGGAACGAACGTTACGCTGCGCCGTGCGACACTGTTTCAGACGGACCCTTTACAATGTTGCACTTCTAAGCAGCGACTGCGAGGCGAGGGTAAACCTTTCTTTTACTGTCTATGGGGTAAACAGCAGTGCTCTGGTGTTACGTTACAGGGAAGATGGATGCTGCAAAACTATGGCGTTATTTTCCTGTCAAATGTCGAGAACAAATTATTGTAGAGCGAAAGTACATATAATGCGCGAGCGCGAATCTCTCTGCTCGCGTGCGGAATATAATGTGCCACGCTCTCAGATACACGCTGCTCTTGTTAGAATATGTCTATTTTCTCTGGGCTCGCTCAGAGAATCCTGCACTTAAAACGTGTTCAGTGCAATCGCGAATCTTTCCTCTTCCCCAGCTAACAATTTTAGGTTATAAGAACGTTTTCATAACGTTCCCATTAACCCTTAAAGGTCTAAGGGATTTTAAGTCCGCCTGGCACTATGTTGATATTTTGGCTTCTGGAATGTTCAGTTTTCATAGCAGAGTGAAGAGAGTCATATTTCTGGATTCTATAGATTCTCAGCTACAATGTGGATGCATTGTCAATACACTTCTTGAGACATTTGTATGTGTTCTGATGTGATATATCACCAAGAAATACAAAAACGGAAATTCAATTTTTTTTGTTTTTATTATATAAAAAATATTAAACCTAAATGAATAAGGGATTTTACAACAAATATTTATTCCTCAAAGGCTTTAGAAAAAAAAGAAAAAACAAATTAACTATTTACATTTCTGTGACTGTAGTCACCATACGTTTTTTTTGTGTGTAAAACAGAAATTATAAGAAAATGTAAAGGGAACATAAATGTTCATTTTGAATTGAATATTCTGTCTCAATTTACCAGACACATCCAAAAACAACCTCTAGATGTCACTGTGCACTGCATTTGCACATCAGTCCACACAGGAAGGGGGTGCGCGTTTGGGGTCCTGGGTTGCGCAATGATGCAATCGGCTGTTCTGAGGCTGTTATAAAAACGTTATTTCTGAATGTTCTAGGAACATACAAAACGTCCAGTTTTTTAGACGTTGTATTAACGTTATTTCTTGGTTATAAGAACTTTATTCAAAACGTTATAAGAACGTTCAATTCTCCCGTTATATAAACGTTGTATTAACGTTCTTGCTTGGTTATAAGAACATAATTCAAACGTCATTAGAACGTTCAATAGAGTGCCGAAGTTATGACGTCACTTTGTAGGCTAAAACGCGAAAGTGAGTTAGCATTTTAGCACTTCCGGTTCCCTCGCCCTAAAGTCTATGGGTTTTTTGAATGGGTTTTTGCTAATTCGCCTGAAATAAGGTCTGTGGTTAACAAAGCCTCTAAATATTTTCACGTTTTGATCTATGACATAAAACACACCAGTTATAACCTGCTTGTGGTTTTTTAAACTTTATTGTGTCTGCTTGTGGTTTTTAAAACTTTATATAGGCTTCAAAATGTATACATTTTGGATTAACTTGTAAAGATTATCTTGATAGACAAAACGTGTAAGGGTCACAACTCTTTGTTGAACACAGATCTTATTTTTTGCGGTTTTCCAAAAGTCTATGGGGAAAATGCATAGCTTTTCGATCGAGGGAACCCATGCGCCGCTAACTTCCGAGTTGTCCTACAAAGTGACGTCATAACTTCGGCACTCTATTCTCCTGTTATATAAACGTTGTATTAACGTTATTTCCTGGTTATAAGAACGTTATTAGAACGTTGAGAAATAACAATTTTAGGTTATACTGGGCGCTATTCTATTCTACAAT
The DNA here is from genome assembly GCA_026230005.1 of Gila orcuttii. Taxonomy (NCBI): domain Eukaryota; kingdom Metazoa; phylum Chordata; class Actinopteri; order Cypriniformes; family Leuciscidae; genus Gila; species Gila orcuttii. The sequence goes on along the minus strand of JAPDVR010000007.1, from coordinate 50,726,073 downwards.
ATTCTCTAATGACAGTAAAATAGACCATCCTAAGTCAATTTACTGCAGTAATTCCTCTCTCAACCAGTAGAAAATGCTTTGAACACCTGATAATGCAATGAAAAAAAAAACGTCATAAACCGGAAAACCGGCATTTTGAAAAAGACCGTGATATAAATTTTTGGTCAAACCGCCCAGCACTATTAAACGTCAACAAGAAGTGACGTCACCCGAAGTAATGTTTAGCGGCACGCTGTTCTTGTTTCGTTCAAACATTATAGACCATGACAAGTAGACTTTGGGACAAAAAGGAGAACTAAAATGAGGATCAATATCGGCGTGGCGTTTTTGAGATGCCGAGAGCTCCACGTCCGCGACTAACTTGGACCTGACCTTCACGAGTCACGACTTGACAGCGACACCGCTCTTGCACATACTTTATTATACAGGTGAGCAGATGTACATAAAACAAATCAATGTTATATAGCTCAACATGATGAAATGTTAGAATATGATCAGTATGCTGTTCTAATGTTGATCTAGCTTATGCTAGTTTCATATAGCAAACGAACTAACACATAGAATAACATTATAACTTTCAACACACATTCTAATGCTATTTATTGTGATAGTTAGACCAAGTGAAACAGCGCTGCGTTACCTCACAAGTTTAATTCGTCTAATAAACTGACCTGTGTGAGTAGTAATCCAGCACTTGCAGGTAGTTTGGTAGAATTAAATGTCCTTATTCCTTTCCGCGGGACTCGCGTGTGTCTCTTATTAGCAATCGCGACCTGCTTCATACCATTGGGGGGGGGGGGGGGGGGAGGACGTAATAAACACCCTTGCCACTAACAATAATAATACAAACAAATATTGTATTAAAAAAAATTTGGCGGAGAAGTGGTAGGCGGAGTTTCCTTTGCAGCGCCTCATAAGCATTTAACGGTTCTTGTACGCACTACGCTGCAGTTCGCGCGAAGTCTCTTCAAACGAGCAGCAGGTAACGTTTAAGCTAATACGGAAAATTACATTTATCCTACCATCACCATGCTACTCTAAAAGTTGCTGCAGGATGCGAGTTATTCTTAACTACAATAAAAGTATAACTCGATTTCAGACGCACTCTGAGTGACAATGTCATTTGTTTTTATCCAAGGAATAAATGTGCAAGGGGAAATACATTAACAGTACAATAACAATAACAGTTAGTTAAATTAAATCTTAAGTCCATGTCCAACTCTAAATTGTAAGGAACGTATATCTTTGATTTCATAGTAACGCTTTACAATAAGGTTAATTTGTTCATTACTCATGTATGAACTAACATGAACTAAGTTAACCATGAGCAACACATTTGTTACTGTAGGCTATATCTTAGTTAATACTACAACTGTTAATTGTTTATTCATGTTATGTCACAGTAAGTGCATTAACTAATGATAACAAATACAACTTTTGATTTTAATGTTTTAGTAAATGGTGAAATTAATTTTAACTAAGATTAATAAATGCTGTAGAAGTGCAGTTCATTATTAGCTGATTTTAACTAATGAAACCTTATTGTAAAGTGTTACTGATTCATGATAGCTAACACTGTCTTTCATACATATAATACATACATTAAATTTACAACATCAACAAAACTAAAAATTAATTTTCCATAATTACCTTCTTGATTCTCACTGTTTGGTAAAGTAAATTATATTTAGTAATATTATCATAATTTCCCTATTTTCATTTGATGTGTTATGTATTCTAATAGTATCAACATATTTTCTTAGAATGCCAAGGAAAGAAAGAATAAAAACAAAAAAATCAAGAAGTAATCATTTTTTTAATTTAGTGCCCTTTTTGGTCCCTCCGCCCCTGCCCCTGAGGAGGTCTGTGCACGCCACTGACTGTAATGTTAAAAAACATGAATGTTTTCACTCATCCATAAACATGATTAGATCCATCAGCTTGACAGCAAGTCCCATCATTCAGCTTATTACTGCGTCATTAACCTAAGTTACGCCTGTGTTATTGTAAGAGGTTAGCGACGAAAAAAATTACCTTTAACAATGAGTTGACAGTTTGAACGTTCTTGTTCACTTTTATTTATTTAGAAGATCTGAGGTGAATTGTTGCTTTCAGTACGGCTATAAAAGACTCACAAAATGATATGCAAACTCACACGGACCTTTTAACATTAAATAAAGCACATAAACAGTAGCCTACCTGAGATTACCATAGCCTACTTTCTGTTCTCTTCTGTTTTTAAAACAGAATCGTTGCGTGTCGCCGTCGCGGCTGGTTAGGACAAAAACGTACTCGGTTACTAACGTAACCTCGGTTCTCTCTAGAGAGGGAACGAGTACTGCGTAATATCTTACGCTATGGGGAAAACCTCTTTTCCACGAGATATTGAAGCCAAAAATTATCCTTAATTTTGAATTAATGCAAAACGCTGTGCAGCAGCATGCAGACATAGGCAAGACGGCTTGCGTGCCTATTGGCTGCCCTGCGGCAACAGCAGCAGCCTATCGAGAGTGGCCCTGCGTGACACATACCCAATGGGGGCACTTCGCGCCCATTTCGTCACGTCCCGCCAGAAAGGGCGTGGTCCCGCCCTTGTAAATACGGCTCGATTAGGCTGGTATACTGGTTTTCATCGCCGAAGCGAACCAGAGCTGTGTATGCACGGCAAGATACGCAGTACTCGTTCCCTCTCTAGAGAGAACCGAGGTTACGTTAGTAACCGAGTACGTTCTCTTACGAGAGTATCTCTCGTACTGCGTAATATCTTACGCTATGGGGAACACAATGCAAAACGCCGTGCGTACTGGGATCCGACACCAAAGTCCCAAGGGCAGTAGCCCGGGGCTCATATAGTGCATAATCACCATAGACTCACAGAGAGTCGGAGAAGAGAGGCTGCAAGCATCATTCCCCATAAAATAGCATCCTACAGGAGCTAGTTATGTTAACAGTGTTTCACGCAGACAGGGTGAACGTGTTCAGCCTGAACTGGGTAATAGTACGGGTTATTCAACACCCAAGGGGCAGTTTCTATCGCTCAGTGAGCGATGCACAGGCAAACTCAGCATCTGGGCCGCACTGCGGGGCAGATAGCACTGAATTCTAAACCGACAGAAGCTTGGCTTGTAAGGCGGGAACCTCTAGGTTATAAAACCTTATAAATGTAGACGGCGAGGCCCAGCCCGCGGCCGTACAGATATCTTGCAAGGTAACCCCACTATACCACGCCCACGACGAGGCCACGCCTCTTGTGGAGTGCGCTCTGACACCCAAAGGACACTGCAGGCCCTTAGAAGTGTAAGCCAGTGCTATGGCGTCGACTACCCATCTGGATAGGCTCTGTTTTGATGCGGCCAGGCCCTTGGAGCGTCCGCCAAACAAAACAAAGAGCTGCTCGGTCTGTCTGAAGACAGACGAGCGGGACACATAAGCTCTCAGTGCCCTGACAGGGCAAAGGAGACTAGCATCTTTCTCCTCATCATGAACCGAGAGAGCGCACAGGGAAATGACCTGGGCCCTGAACGGTGTGTTGAGGGATTTGGGCACGTACCCGTGCCTTGGTTTGAGTATGACCTTAGAGTCATTAGGCCCAAACTCCATACATGACGCGCTTACCGAAAGCGCTTGTAAGTCCCCTATGCGCTTCACTGAAGCGAGAGCCAAAAGGAACACCGTTTTGAAAGACAGATGCTTCATGTCTGACAAATGGAGTGGCTCGAACGGGGCACCTTTCATGGCTTCCAAAACCGTAGAAAGGTCCCACACCGGGACTGAAGGAGGTCTGGGAGGGTTCAGCCTCCGAGCTCCCTTGAGGAATCGCACGACTAGGTCGTTCTTCCCCAGTGACTGGCCAGACACAGGTTTTATAAACGCTGCTATGGCCGCCACGTACACTTTGAGCGTGGATGGGGACCTGCCCTTATCCAGCAGCTCTTGAAGGAAGGAGAGTACTTCCGTGACCCCGCAGTCTACAGGTGAAAAGCGCTGAGCTTGACACCAAGCAGAGAACACAGACCATTTCGAGGAATAGAGCCGTCTAGTAGACAGGGCCCTTGCCTGCGTGATCGTGTTTAGCACTCCCTCCGGGAGGCTAGCGGGTACCCGTTGATGGCCCATGCATGTAGGGACCATAGTTCCGGGCGAGGATGCCAAATCGAGCCCTCGGCCTGAGAGAGGAGGTCTTTCCTCAACGGTACTGGCCACGGGGCAGTGCTGGTCAGCCGCATCAGGACTGGGAACCAAGTCTGGTTTGTCCAGAGCGGAGCCACAAGCAGCACTGGGCATCCATTTTCCCTGATTCGTTCCAGCACTTGAGGCAGGAGCGAGACGGGGGGAAAAGCATAGAGGGGACAGCGGGGCCAGACGTGGGCCAGCGCGTCCTTGCTCTTGGAGAAGTATTTCGGACAGTGAGCGTTCTCGTGGGACGCGAACAGGTCCATTTGCGCTCTGCCGAATGTCTCCCACAGCAGTTGGATCGTCTGCGGGTGCAGCGACCATTCCCCTGCTGGGACATTGTTTCTGGACAGTCTGTCTGGTCCCAGATTCAGGTGACCAGGCACGTGCGCCGCTCTCAGTGAAAGCAGGTTGTGCTGAGCCCAGACCAGGAGGCGTTCCGTTAGCCTGTAAAGGTTTCGGGACTTGGTGCCGCCCTGGCGATTTATGTATGCCACCACTGACATGTTGTCCGACCGGACCAAGACGTGGTGGCCCATTATCTGGGGACAGAAGCGCCGTAGCGCGTTGTCGACTGCCATCATTTCCAGACAGTTTATGTGTAGGAGCTTTTCCTGTTCTGACCACTGGCCAAAGAACGGTCTGCCCTCGAGCAGCGCTCCCCATCCCGAGGTGGAGGCGTCCGTGGACACCACCTTCACACTCGAGGGAGTCCCCAGACTCACACCTGACTGATACCAGTCGGTTATCTTCCAAGGTTCCAGAGCTGAAACGCATTTCAGATCGACCCGGAGGCGAAACCGACCAGCGGTCCATGCCCTGGGAGGAACTCGCGCTTTCAGCCACAGCTGCAGTGGGCGCATGCGAAGCAGACCCAGCTGGAGCACTGAAGCTGCTGAGGCCATGAGGCCCAGCATTTTCTGAAACCTTTTGAGCTGGACAACCGAGCCGCGGCGGAAGGATTTCGCGGCGCTCTGAATGTCCCGTTCGCGCTCTGGCGTCAGACGCGCTGTCATGGATAGCGAGTCCAGCACTGTTCCCAGAAAAGAAATTTTCTGGCTGGGAAACAGCGAGCTCTTCGCCCAATTGACTGTGAGACCCGGATTCTCGAGATGCTCGAGTAATGTGGCCCTGTGTTCTATGAGCTCTGATCGTGATCGAGCTAGAATCAGCCAATCGTCCAAGTAGTTCAAAATTCGCATGCCCTGGAGTCTCAGGGGTGCGAGAGCCGCGTCCATGCACTTCGTAAATGTACGGGGTGCCAGGGACGGGCCGAACGGCAGGACTTTGTATTGGTATGCCTGGCCCTCGAAGGCGAATCTCAAGAATTGCCTGTGACGTGACGCTATTTGTATTTGAAAATAGGCGTCTTTCAGATCTATTGACATAAACCAGTCTTCCCGGCGAACTTGCGCGAGGATATTCCTGGTTGTAATCATTCTGAAGTGGCGCTTCGCGAGCGCTCTGTTCAGCTGTCGCAGATCTAGAATGGGTCTGAGACCCCCGTCTTTTTTGGGTACCAGAAAATACCTGCTGTATAAACCCCCTTCGCTCTGAGCCTGAGATAAAGGTTCTATCGCCCCTTTGCTCAGTAGTTTCGCTATCTCGGCTCGAAGTAGATGAGATACTTCATTTTTTACCGTCGTTTCGACTCGCGCCGCACAACGGCGGGGGCGTCGAGCGAGCTGCAGCGAATAGCCTCTTTTTATAGTGTTCAGCACCCATTCTGATACCCCGGGAAGCTTTGCCCACGCATGTGCGTGAATAGCTAGAGGTAGAATGAAATCTGGGCTCTGGCCGCGGCATAGCGGCGGCCGGAGAGCTCCGGTGTGCTGAGAAACAAACACTGTGTTTGCAATGCGCGAGGCGGGGGGTGCGCTGATCACAGCGGGCAGCCCGACCGCGCTCGGCTTCTCTCTGACAGATTGTGGAGAGAAGGCGAGCGGGACGAACCCCGTGGGCTTCGGCATGTCTGTGAGGGAATGTGGGCGCGGGATAGCGGGCACACTCACTGCACTGAGAACACTGTCGGCTCGCGCCGACTGAAAATGTGTTGGTTTCGTTTTTACAGAAACCGTGGGACATGCTTCGTGTAGTGTTTGTGGGCACTGTGTCGTGGGCACGTACACTACATTCATTGCACAATCGACATGAGTCGATTTTATTCGTTCTAGCCCTGTATTGTGGTGGGCTGTGTCTGCGTGTGGGAATGGGCACTGAGACGTGGGCATTCTTACAACACTCATAACACCATCGGCCGTGGCCGGAACACCAGAAAATACACTCTTTTGGGATTTATCTGGGTCGCCGTAAAAATGGCATTTGTGTGCAGGCAAGCGGGCTGTGGTGCCGGCTTGTTTACTGCGAAATACACTGGAACAGTCACATCGTTTGGAACTGAACGAGCGAGAAGTTTCGGTGGAGTCTGGCCGCGGCGAGACTTAAACACCGTGGGTTTTAGCTGACTGTATGTGTGTTGGTTTCGTTTTACAGAAAACGTGGCACATGCAGTGTGTAGTGTTTGTGGGCACTGGGTTGTGGGCACATTCACTACATTTAATGCACAATGACATGAGTCAATCTCATTTGTGCGTGCCCTGCACTGTGGCGGGCTGTGTTTGTGTGTAGAAATGAACACTGGGCTGTGGGCATTTTTATTACACTCATAACACCATCGGCTTTGGCCGGAATACCAGAAAATACACTGCTTATATGATTTTTCTGGGTCGCCGTGGAAACGGCATTTTTGTGCAGGCAAGCGGGCCATGGTACCGGCTTGTTTACTGCAAAATACACTGGAACAGTCACATTTTCTTGGAACTGAACGAGCGAAAAGTTTCGGTGCAAGTCTGGCCGCAGCGAGACTAAATTTTTATCTGCTGCGAGACCTGGGATCGAACACGGGTCTCCCGTGCGAAGGGCTTTGGGTTTCGCCACTGAGCCACAGGGGGAAATGACAAAAGCTTAAAACAGCTCGAGCAGATAAGAGAGCGTCATCACAGTTTGTGTGTGTTGGCGTTTGTTTGCAGGCGTGCGTGTTATACAACAGGCTCATTGCTGCAATATTGACATTTTCAGCCGCTCAAACTAAGAGGAGCTGAGAAATGTTTGAGAAATGGAGATTGGTCCGACCTCGGCGGGACTAAAAACACACTCTTTCCTCATTTCGCCGGTGACGCATGCCCACGGGGGGCGGGGGTGGGGTAGCTTTCTTATAACGTAAAGAAAGCTAGCCGCGGTTTTGAAGCTGGCCTTCTCTACAGATGCAGCTATCTCGTCGTCATAATGGCGGAAGCGGCGGCGCGCGGCGGCCGTTGTCCGTCAGCGAGCGACTCGAGTGAAGCTGGTGAAGCTGGCGGGCGAACCGGCGAGCTATCACGGGCTGGAGAAGGCTCGGGGCTGTTTCGTCGACCTCAATGGCGGAAGCGGCGGCAGACGGCGGCCGCTGTCCGTCGGTGAGGGACTCGAGCGATGCCGGCGAAGCTGGCGGGCGAACCGGCGAGCTTTGGCGGGCAGGAGAAGGCTCGAGGCCGCGCTGGGCACGGCGCTTTTTACGGCGCGGCGCTACAGCGGGTTGAAGTGCAGGCTCTGAGAATGATGCCAGGCGAGTCCTCAGAGTCACCATAGGCAATAGCTCACAGTGAGGGCATCCGCCGTCGACGAGAGCGAGAGCCGCGTGATCCTCACCCAGGCAGGAAACGCAGAATGGCGATCCTCTTCACTGAGTGTGGCTCGGCACGAGCCGCAGGATCTATGCATCTTGAAAAAGACGCAGCTCTTTTAGGAGAGAGAGAGACAGTGAAAAAATGTGTGTCGCAGCGGCGAACACACACACACACTTGCAATAAAAGGATATGACGCCGGAAAGCGTAGCAGGAACGGCGGCTAAAGGCGGCGATGCCAGCGACTTCAGACTCAAAGGCTCGTCCCGCTGTGTGCTTATCTCAGACGGCGCGGCTTCTCACTCCGGATCCAGCGATGCGTGATGCTTCGCTGAAGAGATGAAAATCAGTATACCAGCCTAATCGAGCCGTATTTACAAGGGCGGGACCACGCCCTTTCTGGCGGGACGTGACGAAATGGGCGCGAAGTGCCCCCATTGGGTATGTGTCACGCAGGGCCACTCTCGATAGGCTGCTGCTGTTGCCGCAGGGCAGCCAATAGGCACGCAAGCCGTCTTGCCTATGTCTGCATGCTGCTGCACAGCGTTTTGCATTAATTCAAAATTAAGGATAATTTTTGGCTTCAATATCTCGTGGAAAAGAGGTTTTCCCCATAGCGTAAGATATTACGCAGTACGAGAGATACTCTCGTAAGAGAACTCGGATTAACATGGAAAAGATAGCCTACCTTTTATCGCGTGTCGCGGCGCGTCTGATTAGGACACGGTGTTCGCTGCTGGCAATGGAAACATCGGCTCGCGAAGGACAGTCCTGGCGGAACTGATAAGGGTGCTGTTGTGGTGGCACCATACAGGTGAAACTCGAAAAATTTGAATAGGCTATGATGCAACAGTTAATGTATTTCAGTAATTCAAATTAAAAGGTGAAACTAATATATTTAGTATATATAACTATATACATATGCATAATTATACATTTCATAGGGCCGACATTTCTGTATTTAAAATACTTTTTTATATTGATTTCATGTAATATTAATTTCATGTAAATAATGAATTTGGGGTTTTCATAAGCTGTAAGCCATAATCATCAAAATTATAACTTTGGCACGATATTCAAATTTTTCGAGTTTCACCTTTATACACGGGTTTCTTGTATACAAACAATACCGGATGCGCGCGCATCCAGGGGGGAAAAAACCGCTACCTGTTATGCCGAGTTCTGTAAAAGAACATTGTAATTAACGTAGATTTCGCATTGTTTGTAATTTCTTGTTGACTCAATAATAAACTGCAATTTCAGAGTTGGATCTGTTTGTTTGTGTTTCATATTAATATAACATTATGTAAAACGTCCAACTGTTTACGAATCAAAATCCGGACATACTGTGATGCATGTATGAATTATCATGTTAGACTAACTTAGTAATGTAATAGCCTCTATAGAGCCCGAATTTGCTTTTATATAAGTTAACCTTGTTTACGTTACTTTACGACCTGCAACATATCATGACTGCACACATATAACGTTACTTTACTGTAAATCAAAGATTTGACGATGGATTATGTGGGAAGTAGTACCTCCGACCGTGGCGATTATATTAAAAAATTTACTCTCAGCAATGGTGAGATCTTGCCGGATCCCTACGCAATACCTGACGATCTTTGGATTGTGGATGACAAGAAGTGGCCAGCAATTGTATGGCCTGATATAATTATCTAATTCAGAAACCAAGTGTGTATAGGCCTACAAGAGAAATGATTAGAGCGTACAAATCCCTTGATGCATACAACTACGTGCTATGTGGTCATGTGCAGCTCGTCAAATACTTTGATGCTGCACCGGATTTTTGCGTGTAGAGGTCAGATGTGCTCCCTAGTCAAAGGCAAGGCATTAAAGCCAAGCCTTATGATGCCTGGGTGTATGTCCATAAGGGCCTTGGTTACATCCCTACGGCTAACTGCAAATGCATGGCAGGGTACGTCCATCAAAATGTATCTGCCATCAGAAACCCTTTACTCCGGTACGAAGACCGCGGGTCTTTTGCCTCCTGGTTGCGTGCGCAAGCAGTGATGACGTCGCCGAGAAATCCATGTATTGCTGGGGATAATACTGCAGGTGCTGCAAAACTTGAAGGCTGAGTTGCATAATTGATGGACATGGGATGCTGCTGAGGAGAAGGATACACATATGGCTGGCTGTCTATGGTGAGTCTCTGGTATTGTATAATACTGACGTGACTGGAGAAGAATGTTCTTGTTAATTCATAAAATTTAATTTAATATTCAACAATAATATTGATCTGTCTGCATTGACACCATTATATGAGGACTGAACTGAGCTGGCCGATGACATCACAGTTTTCTCCAGAGCGGCTATAAATTAATTAAATTAATTACTTTTTTACAACAAAATTGAAACTTACTTAAGCTGGACTGTGACACTATTTTCTTCTGGAAACAAACTTTGTTGCTTTATTTTCCTGTTATCTCTGTAAAGCTGCTTTGAAACAATCTGTATTGTAAAAAGCGCTATATAAATAAATGTGACTTGACTTGACTTGTTGAACAGAGGACAACTAATGGGTTTGCAGGTGGAAGAGGTATTTTCTGCTCCCTCACCTGTTTTTGACTTTGTGTGAACTGGTGTGGAGACATGTGGACCTGTCTAATGTAAACATGTAGATGTATCTGGTTTCCAGGTCTGACGCTCTTGGACTTGGGCCCATCCTTATGTCGATAACCCTGAGATTAGATCTAATGCTGTGGAAACACTGCTGCTGTTGGTTCTTTGTAATAGACTGCAAAACAATGCTGATGAACAGATCAGGCTTGATGGATTGTCTCTTTAATCTGCATGATATCATAACTTAGGCTTATCAGTTGTGACATTAAATTGAATTTAGACGGTTTGGGCTGGAATTCTTTTTATCAGGGAATCGTTTACCTGTACGGAACTACTTTTTTCATATTTTCGTTAGTTTTGTCTTTCAAATTTTTGGCGTTTCTCTAGTGTGCTGAGCTTCTATGGTGAGCTGTGAGCTTTGGGAGTGATCACCCCTGCCTTTAAGTACAGTATATTCGTGGGGGCTAATATGCTTGATTAGTGATATTAAAGTGTACTTTATTTGTGTTACAAGTGCATTACAAATTCATTACAAGTGTATTCGAAACATACAAGCTATATACCATAAGTGTATTTAAATATATATATATATATACACTTATGGTATATAGCTTGTATGTTTATTATTTTTGGCGTTTTTGCCTTTTATTAGGATAGGACAGAAGCTAGACAGGAAGTGAGGTGAGACGGGATCGGGAAAGGTCCACAAGCCGGGACTTGAACTCAGGTCTCCCGAAGCACAGCGGCGCTACATGTTTGCGCACTTGCACACGAGGCTATCATCGCCGACCATAAGTGTAATATATTTGAGTAAAAAGTATATGCTCAGTTATACCTTTGGCTCATTTCAAATACTACAAATTGCACACTTTGTCTTCAATAACATTTGCACATTAATAAACAAATAATACTTAGCTATACTTTAGACAAAATACCACTGCTATAATGAATTTTGAAAGGCTTTCAATGCATTGTTACAATGATCATTTCCAGCACAGAGTTAAAATAAACCTAAAATATATTTTGAATAAAGTGCAAATAAATACACTTTAAAAAAATAGACTGAATTTTCACTTCAAGTATATTTTTCTAAAATATATTTTTAGAAAATATACTAAAGTACAATTATTTTAAAGTGTGTTAAAAGTTGTACTGTGAAAATAGGTAAAAGCATGTTGTCATAAAAACATGCAATTTTTCATTTATTCCTAATATACTTATAACACTATATAGAAAGTCTTTTATTACAGCTTTTATAGTAAGCTGCTTAAGGCTTTATAGTAGCCTTTTATATAAGACTTTTATAGAGAGTCTTTCATTACAGCTTTTATATTATAAGCTGTTTATAAGACTTTATATTTAGTCTATTAGATACAAACATGAAAAAGCAAAAGTCGGTCCTAGGATGAAACCCAGGAGAATAAGACACAGAGACATGATTTGATAAAAATGTTTATTGGGTTTATAAGAACTACACAGAGACATGATGTAACAAAAATGTTTATTGGGTTTATAAAGGCTACACAGAAACATGTTTTGATAAAAATGTTTTATTGGAAAAGGATAAAAGAAAAAACAGTGAGCCGTATTTTGGAAAAATTATTTTATTAAAAAAGCAAATAAATAGAATATAACTTGTATTAAGAAACAAATACTAAGCATGCATATAGTAAGGAAAATCTGAGTATTACCTTAGTGTCATGTTCTAGGCAAAAAGGAGAAGGCGGCTGAGATGTCGAGCTCGAAGAAAGAAGAGGAAGCAGTTCCGAGCTTTTTATAAAAAGAAATTGTGAAAGAATTAAGGGAGTTAACCATTGTTAAAGATCTGGGATTGGATGCATTTGTGCATATGAGGTTGAATATGTAATGAAGAGGTGTGATATGAAATATACCATATAAGAATCACTGTATGACATAGATGTTCAGATGCAGGAAGATGAGCCAGCCTCTCCATTGTTTGATGATCCAAGCCTGACACCTGCTGGTGGAACTTGTGAACTACTTTTATATAACTATATCTTTTTACTTTGCATGTAACCTTCATATAACAATTATAATAAAATTACTTATAATTATTATAAAAAAGATTGCCTGCCACAAGTCTCTGCTTTCTATAAAGAACTAAACCACGGAGGGGTCTTTCTTCTAGACTGTAAGTATGAATTTGAATACTTATCTAGTGTAGAATTTGACCAATACTTTACCTTACCTGAGATTATAAACAAAATAAGGTAGAAGGTGCTGAGGATTTATATATAGGTGATAATGAGATATTAGATGCTACACCATAAAACAATGTGTAACGGTCATCAGCTGGAGTGCCCTTGAGATCCACCAGAGGGCACTCCACTTCAGATTATTGTTATTCCCTCACAAACTACATTTCCCATAACTCACTGCCCGGACTTATCATCACTGATCACATTCACCTGTATGTCATTACCTTGTTTAGCTCACCCCTTATAAGCCTGGTTTTCACATTCACTCACTGTAAAGTTTTATATGTTGTTGCGCTGCATTTCTGAGCATTTCTCTGGTTCCATGCATTTCGGTTTTTGGACTCTCTGCCTGCCTCTGGATTACCCGTTTGCCTTGTTCCCAACATTGTGTTTTGTTTGTTTGGACTGCCTACCTGTGTTTTGACTTGTTCCCTGTACATTGGATTACTTGTCTGGATTGCTCCATTATCAAAAGCTGCATTTGGATCTCAACCTTTCTCTCTCGCAGTTCGTAACAGCATGGTGCTAATATTTTAATATATTTAAATATTTTAATTATTTTAAATGTATCAATTTTAATTATCAATTTTTTGTTAGTATATTTGCAATGTACTATTGAAAAAGGGAATATATTTCAAATACAATAAAGCATTTTTTTTTTCACTAGGGTGATGATAGAATCTATTAGGCTATTTTCTGTTCTAGATAACACTTATTGAGTCCACTTTCTATCTGCCGTGCCAGACTGGAGAATGAGAGACGATCCTTCTGTCCTGGGTCTCCTATTAGGCTGGATATTTGAAAGTCTTTCTGCTTTCTGTTGTGCATGGCAGAAAACAACACAGCTATTATTCCACTTTCTGGCGTTTTTCTCTTGACTGTGTCTCTCTTGATGTTATCTTTATTTTCCTCCCTCTGCCCCTGGTTCAGAAGCATTAACTGATTCCCATGAGCTGACTGAATTTATCATTAATTGTCAAAAGTTCAGCCATGCCATCTTCTAACTCATCTAGCTCAGTTCTCAGAAGATAGTTGCTAAGGCAGTTCAACAGGGACACATTTGTCTCATCCTCTCGTGTTAGATGAGAGGGACACTGAGTTTTGCCAGCTTTTCACATGAAAGTGTGCATCATTTCTCACCAATTTCATCCTGAAGACATTTAAGCTCATCCATTTCTGGCTGCCGTGTAGAGCGGTTGTTGATCGTGGTGTTTACCTGACTGACTTGACCTTGCAACTACTGGTGACAAAAGTGAACTCAAAGTGCACACACTGCTCAATCAGTCTTTTCCTCCACTCATCCTTAATGCCTCACACTGCTGCTTATCTGGGTCACTGAGAAGGGGAAAATGATGCGAAACGGGCTCTATCGGTAGTGTACGCTCGCTACTTTAAATTCACTATTCATTTCCACATGTGTTTCTGTATTATTTACATAATGTGACAGAATTTACCACAGTGGATCAGGACGAAAATAGCAAAAAGGCTTGAGGTGTGAGAAAAATAAAAAAAGGGTATGGGATAAAATTTGGGATTTGGTATTTACTAAGTGCATTGTGTATGTTGACTAAAATTGTAGTGAGGAGTTTTGTGAGGTAAAAATTTAAGTAGTTATTTAGGCTTTTGACCCTCATTTTGTTACATACCTGTATTCATTTCTTCCATAGAACACAAAGGAGACATTTTTTGAAAGTATGTTTTCCCCATGTATGAAGTTTTGTACCATAAGCATTAAAGAAATAGTCCATACAGCTGTGCGCTATGATTCAACTCAAAGAATAACTAAACTGAACAGAATGTACTGAATCTTTGACTACATAGTACTATTCTTCTAAAGCTGAATCAGCATTAACAGTCCAGTTCAACAGAAAGCGTGTCAATCCATTAAAACAGTCACTTGTCTCAATGATAATGTAATCTGGTGACCATTGCTGTGGCGACTTGTTTTGGTGACTAGTAACTTGTGTGAAAAAGCGCACAGCAAAGTGTTTAATGTCAAGCTTTCAGCATGTATTTTTCTTATTTTTCTTTTCTTTTCTTCAGTTTGAAACCCAGTCAGAACATACAATGATGATTATATGAAGCTGTGAATATAAGAGACCATTACCGATCACAGTCCTAAGAGGTAAAAGTATTTAAAACTCTGATATTTCAAAGATCCAAGCAGCTAAAGTCACTTTTAATAATCTGTTATATTGTGTGTTTTTTTTTTTAATCTTTAAAAGAGTTTCTTATTTAGTATGTGTTAAATTAGCTTATTACTTTTTCGAAAATAAGCTTTTTCTTTTTTTATTGCTAAGGATGTCATTCAGTTTCACCATTCTTAAACGTGAGAACATGTCCTGTGTGTGTTTGAGATGTTTTGCTTTCAAAGACTCTGTTTATCAAATTCACATTTTATTAAAAAAAATGTGTTTGCAGAGATGCTGTGCTGCACAGAGGAGAAAATCCACCCGACGGATGTCAGCATCCAATTAGAAAGTATTTTCTCAATCATTAAGAAGGTGAGACCTATTGTATGTGTGTTTGTGGCTATTGACATATTTTAAATAAAAAGATAATTTAAATAATAAGAAGACACAGAGCGAGCGTTCCTGGTAGCGAGTGTTTATGAAAACTGAAATATTTGTATACATGGAGCCCCGCCTCCACTCACTCACTCACTCAGCTCAGAGATCCACTCGTTGACGATCACACGTTGATCTGATTGGTTACAAGGTAGTTTGTGACGTCAGAAACACCAGCGATTTCAAACCGTGTTTTTGAGACTGTCTTTGGTTCACTGCAGTTTTAAGGAGAAAATACTCAGCAATGGTGTCGACTTATGAATTTACACATGGTTTGTCTTAAAGCATATTAAAAACACCACATAGACATATAAACAACATTTAAAAACTTATTTTTCAAGGTATATTTTATCAGTTCATGCATTTCAAGTATTGTAATTTTGACTGGTTAAGTTGCAGTATGTTTTCATAGTACAAATCATGATTTAAGCCCCTTTCAGACCCTGTCCGTATTTCAGTAGTGCTTCCGTCCCTGTGTCTGACATCAGTCTGACTGCAGTTCAGTTTTTCATTGTAGACCGTCCTGCCCATACACACCCTCCCCCTCCCATACGCCTGCCCGTCTCATTCACACTCACTGTCTCCGATATGAGCATGGATGAGGCAGCGGTGGAGTCGATCCTCGAGCAAACACTCACTGTGAGCGCTGTTAAAGGTGGCCGATATCTGTCTCTCTCTCCCTCCTTCCAGCGCTGCCCGCTCGTTTCCTGGATTAAAGACAATATCAAGAAGAAAGAGTGCTGCTTCTATGTGGAGGATGCCAGGTATGAGGAGTGTGTGTGTGTGTGTGTGTGTGTGTGTGTGTGTGTGTGTGTGTGTGTGTGTGTGTGTGTGTGTGTGTGTGTGTGTGTGTGTGTGTGATGGACAGATCAGACAGAATGTCTGGTGTTTAATGATCTTGACTTGTAAAGCTGAATCATTTTGAAGAATTAACCCTATAAAACCTACTGTATCATATTTGATACGCAATTTTTTAAGGATCAACATGATGAAAACTTTACTAAAAAAACATGTGCACTTAATCTACACTGTTAGACTTTGCCGTAATTTTACAGTTACTTACCGCAAAAAAGCCCAGTAAAATACCATTTATACTATTTACGGTTAACTACTGTAATATGCACTGCATTGTGGGTATTTTCTATGAAATTTACAGTAACTTACAGTATATTGCATAAACTTTACTGTTTACGCAAAAGCAGCAGTGCTACTGTAAATGAAGAAGATTATATATGAATGGGCATATATGCCAAGTACTGCACAATTAAGGTGTAATCATTGCCTTATAACTCTTGGGATGACTGCACTTTTGTTCATTGTGTACACAACTTGTATTACTTATAGGGCTGTATGCATATTATATTTATGTTTTAGGCATATTAAAATGTCATATGATAATTTTTTATAGTTTTTTTTCCCATCTTGTTCTGCAGATGAAAATCATGAATCTGCATTCTCATTTATAAGCTATGTATGCACACGCTGGATGTTTAAAAGTTAAATATATAAATAAATAACATGTGGATGGAGGATTTAAAATTAGTTCTAAGTGAGAGACCAGAGTAATTTTTATATTAGCATTTTCTCCAATAAAAAAATAAATAAAAAAAATCCACAACTGGTTCCCATTTATGGTTCCCATACAGGCAATCATTTTATGTATTTTTTTATTATTATTATTATTTTATGCCAGGTAAAACAGCACACGTGTGGTGGTATAAATGTATTTTTTTTATTATTTTAAATAATAAGATTTATTATATATATATATATAAATAATAATAAGTGTGTGTGTGTGTGAGAGTGTGTGTGAGAGTGTGTGTGTGTGTGAGAGTGTGTGTGTGTGAGAGTGTGTGTGTGAGAGTGTGTGTGAGAGTGTGTGTGAGAGAGTGTGTGTGTGAGAGAGTGTGTGTGTGAGAGAGTGTGTGTGTGTGAGAGAGTGTGAGAGTGTGTGTGTGTGTGTGAGAGTGTTATTCGCATATCTCTCGAACCGTTAGTCCGATAGATTTCAAACTTGACAGATGTTTTGCTACCCGCACGAGTAAGTGCTGTTCCGAGTTAGGGTTGTGGTTTAAAAATAAACATTCTGACATTAGAGGGTTGTGGTTTAAAACCCCTTGAATCTGCATTCTCATTTATAAGCTATGCACACGCTGGATGTTTAAAAGTTAAATAAAAAAATACTCATCCGTGCACTAACCCCCCAAACCCCACCCCCACATCCCTGCAGAGACCGCGTTTTTTACAGTGTGTTCAGGGGACAGACAGCTAGCGGATAGTGAGGAGATGTTTGCTGTATGTGACAAAAAATGTTTTTTTTGTTTTTTAGCTCTAACACTATAAATGAACTTGCATAAATGCTATAAATCTCCAAATGGTGAAAAGTGCCAAAACAGGCGAACTATACATACACTATACACTATACCCTACAAGGGTAACTAAACACTAAAACAACTTTTTTTAGTTAATGATCTGCAAGAATGGAGCTTCATAAATGCTGTTCATTGATTCGAGTACATTTTTTGACATTTGGGTTTAAAGTGTTTTAATTCTACAATATATGGTGTAAAAACGTCTGAGTGCTGCCCTCTTCAGGTTGAACAGTGGCTACTGCAGTTGAATTTTCCTATTGGAAGTTGTGGTACCTTCTGACGTCAGAGTGTACCAGCTAACCACGCCCTTGCCTACAGAGAGATGCGTCTCAGGTGCACGCCCCCCCTCCGCTGGGCTCTGCCCACTTTTCCAGCATTTTTCAAATATTGCCAGTGGATGAAGTCAGGCTCTGACCAGGGGTTTAGTTACCCTTTAAATATAATATTTGTGGTTATTTGCAAGGCAATAACTAAAGTATATACAGTAGATGGCTACTTTATGAGCACATGTGGAGCACCGTAGCGGCAACAGCAGTATAGCAGTAGTAAAAACACGAGTATAACAACTTCGCCATCAGGGCTAATAACTCTGCAATAAACGCGTCATTCATGCAAATGCCGTACTTACATCTTAAGGACGCACACAGCACTCTTACACACAAGATTAGCGCAGGATTAACAAAGGATGGCAATTCTCTGCACCGTGAATACTGCTCTCATGGCACTGGACCACACCAAAGGTGAAAACGCCTAGCACAATCACGAGCGATCAGAACTACAAACAAACACATGCATTATGGGTAACGTAGTCTATGTCAGGGCATGGTCTTTTAACAAGTCTAACTCCTTAAATCGTCGCGCTTATTCATTTGTGGATGTTAACTGAATCTGTAAGTCAGCTACGGCACCAAATTGAAGTTTGGGAGTAGGGACTATAAATAAAAATGATGTTTTTTCCTTGTCAAGTGGGAGCTCCATATTCTCACTGTCATATTTTATAGACCATAAAAGGTCTATGATATAAAACATTTGCAAACTTAATATGAAAGGTTCAATAAACTTACTATTACTTACTAATGTCAGGCTTTACAGGGTTAAATGCTCAACATTGTATCATATAAGTGGGGAAAATGTATTGTAGAATACTATAACATATGATCAGAGAACAACAGAATAGCCTATTATGGATGGTATCGCAGACTTGCAGATGTGTGTAACGTGCATACAAAGGTCATGAGCATTGACCATTATGCTATTTTAAAGTTTCCTAATGTTGTTTTGGAGTCTTTTACAACCGGTTTACATGCATCAAAGGTAAAAAAACTGTTTTATTTTCTCATAATATACATTTGCACATCACCACATTTTTTCAATGATTCTCAAACGACTCGTCAGATGAATCAATCTCTCTAAATCCCTCCTTTTCACGAGCTACTCTGCTCTGATTGGCCAGACAGCTCAGTCTGTTGTGTTTGGTTTACCGCGTACAAGCGCGCGTGTCGGAAACAAAAACGCCCATTGCCATAACAACGTCAGCTCTGCGTGTCCTAAGGCTTCCTACACCGTAAACTAAACACAGTAACGAACGATGACGTCGATTTTACCATATCAATCCGAACGCGACTCCAGTAATGAAACACTGGAAGAACTAGTTATTCAACCCGAACCTCCATCGCAAGGACGACTCGAGCAGGACGTTTCGATACACTACTCAGTTTGAGGGACATTGTGAGATGTTGCAACTGTAATTCCTCAGCATCAGCATTAACAAGTGCATGTACATAAACAAACTGATTATTTTACTTGTACTTTACAGAGTATTTTTCTAATTTATTGCGGTGAACGTGTGGAAACTGTATCAATAACAGTGCATACATTAGCCAAGCTCTAGCGTGAAAGACTGATGTAACATAAACGTAGTTTTAGGTAATAGTGGCCCACAGCTGATTAGCAAAAGTATTTCAGTAAGACCGTAATAATGTGAGTTAACCAGTTAGCAGGAGACCTACAAAATATCAAACACTAAGTATTTGAACACCATCTTTCAAGAGTAAGCGGTTTGCGAATCCTCCATTGAACTCCGATATTTGAGAAGTGGTTGTCAGTAAAATAAAGGGAAGGGAACACAGCAAAAGTTTAGGATTATACTGCTGTGGTATCTTGGTAAAGATGAATTTTAACCACTGATTCTTCACATGCTCATCCTTGGGGAGTGAAAAATAACTGGCTTTACCTTCACATTGTAGAGCACAGCGTCTTCTCGACATGATGCTATCCAGCATCCACAGGAATCAGCTGCAGGTTTGAGGGGGTTTCAAGTTTCCCTGGTGTCTGCACCCGTAATAAGTGGGCAGGCAATATGCTAATGTTTCATCTTGACGTCACAACGAAACGGCTTATGACTCGTTTGAAAAAGGATTCATTTAATTGACTCCGAGTCGACTCTTACTTAAAGACAATAACTTTATATACGGTGCACTTTCAGATTTAAAACTTTGCAGGATGTTTTCATTCACTTAGAGCTATGTTACACACTACATGAAAGGTCATTTTCAAAAATCCATAATAGGGGCACTTTAATTTTCCTTGCTTTTATTTTGTTATTATTTTAATTCCTTACTGTGTAAGGATGTAATTGATTGTGACAGTGAATAAAGAATATGCTGATGTACATGGATTCAAGTCACTTTTTTTTGGAATTTATTAAATTCAATAGCATTCATGTAAAATATAAATTAAAGTAAATTTACTGTTTTATTCTGTAAAAATAAGTTGCAGTAAGGGCGTCATACTGTAAAATGAAATTGCGGTAAGGGCATCATACCGTAAAATTAAATCGCAGTAAGGGAATCTTACTGTAAAACACATTTACAGGTAAGCTACTGTAAAGGGGAACTTACAGTAACTTACTGGCAATAGTGCTGCCAGTAAGTTACCGCAAAAATACAATAAAATGTCTAACAGATTGATAGTTTATACTTTTTAACAAGTAAAAGGCCTTTTAGTATAATTGTAAATAATCTTCAGATGGGTTTTACATGTTTGTTTGGTTTTTGCTGTAAAATCTTTACTGATTTTTTATAAAATACACCTAAGAATAACTCATATTGTTAGTAATATTTCAAGATGAACCGGACTGAATCAACTTAGGTTTATTTGATTATCCATATCATGTTCAAATGGGAGTATCAAATATGATCATCAGGCTTTTTGGGAAGGATTATTTGTTCAACTCTCAATCATCACTGTATTACATTGCATTACATGTTTTAAAATTACAGAGCTTTGATCATAAAGGGTCAGGTTAGGGTTAGTATTTAAACATCATCTTAAGATATTATTGGAGATATAGAGTGACAACTTATTATCTGATCACTGTTACGCTGATATTTTTGAGTTTTATTTTCCAGCGAGTTTAGATAAGAAATGTTCCTTAGGCAATGTTTGCGAGCGCTATAATGACATCGAGCTTTGGCTGTATAATAATTTCCTTCAATTAAATGAGAGTAAAACCGAGGTTTTGATTGTAGGCCCGTCCACGTCATCTCTATCTACTTCTTAAAATTACTCCTTAAAATCTTTTATCTACGTCCTTAAATTTAGTAGGTCACGTAAAGAGTATTGGGGTAATTGTGGACTCTTATTTAAATTTTAATAAGCAGATTAGTGCTGAGTAGCTTCTTTCGTTTGAGATCAAGCATTTTATAACCAGAAAAGATATGGAAATTGTGATCCATGTGTGATCTCATCAAGGTTAGATGATTTGTACATTGGTCTCCCTAAGACTGCGTTAGCTTGTCTGCAATTGGTGCAAAATGCATCTGCACAAGAAAACATGACCATATTACTTCCCATATTAGCATCTTTAAAATAGTTTATTGATTTCAAAGTTATCCTTTATGTTGACAAGGCATTAGCAGACAATGCTCACTGATCTCCTTTACTTTCACTCTCAATCTTGAGCACTTAGGTCTTCTGATAAACGTCTTTTAATAGTTCCTCATTGTAATATATCAAGATATGACCATGCTTTTTCTGTAATAATAATGACGCATACAATTAACATGACTTATTGACTATATATACAGTTAGGTCCATATATATTTGGACACAAGCACAATTTTCATACTTTTGGTTCTGTATGCCACCAGAATAAAATTAAAATGAAACAATCAAGATGAATTTGAAGTGCAGACTTTCAGCTTTAATTCAAGGGGTTGAACAAAAATATCAAGTAAACATTTTAGGAACTGCAACCATTTTTATACACAGTACCCCCATTTTCAGGGGCTCAAATGTAATCGGACAAATTAATATAATCATAAATAAAATGTTCATTTTTAATATTTTGTTGAGAATCCTTTGCAGGCAATGACTGCTTGAAGTCTGGAACTCATAGACATCACCAAAGACTGGGTTTCCTGCTTTGTGATGCTTTGCCAGGCCTTAACTGCAGCTGTCTGCAGCTGTTGTTTGTTTGTAGGTCTTTCTGCCTTTAGTTTTACCTTCAGCAAGTGAAATGCATGCTCAATCGGGTTGAGATCAGGTGATTGACTCGGCCATTGCAGAATATTCCACTTCTTTTCCTTAAAAAACTCCTGGGTTGCTTTTGCAGTGTGTTTTGGATCATTGTCCATCTGTACCGTGAAGCGCCGTCCAACCAACTTTGCTGCATTTGGCTTAATCTGGGCGGACAGTATATTCCTATACACTTCAGAATTAATCCGGCTGCTTCTGTCTTCTGTCACATCATCAATAAACACCAGTGATCCAGTGCCACTGGAAGCCATGCATGCCCATGCCATCACACTGCCTCCACCATGTTTTACAGAAGATGTTGTATTCTTTGGATCATGAGCTGTTCCAAGCTTTCTCCATACTTTTTTCTTCCCGTCATTTTGGTACAGGTTGATCTTAGTTTCATCCGTCCAAAGAATGCTTTTCCAGAACTGATCAGGCTTTTTTAGATGCTTTTTGGCAAAGTCTAATCTGGCCTTTCTATTCTTGATGCTTATTAATGGTTTGCACCTTGTGGTGAACCCTCTGTATTTGCTCTCGTGAAGTCTTCTCTTGATTGTAGACTTTGACAATGACACGCCATAATCACTCCTGGAGAGTGTCCTTCACTTGGCTAGATGTTGTGAATGGGTTTTTCTTTACCATGGAGAGGATCCTGTGATCATCAACCACTGTTGTTTTCCGTGGACGTCCAGGCCTTTTTATGTTGCTGAGCTCACCAGTGGATTCTTTTTTTCTCAGAATGTACCAGACTGTTGATTTGGCCACTCCTAATATTCCTGCTATCTCTTGGATGGATTTATTTTGTTTTTGAAGCCTAATGATGGCCTGTTTTACTTGCATGGAGAGTTCCTTTGAACGCATGATGTATGTTCACAGCAATATACTCCAAATGCAAATACCACACTTGGAATCAACTCCAGACCTTTTACCTGTTTAATTGATGAAGAAATAACGAAGGAATAGCCCACACCTGTCCATGAAATCGCTTTTGATTCAAATGTCCAATTACTTTTGGTCCCTTAAAAAGGGGGGGGGGGGGGGTGGCTCTCTCAAGAGCTGTAATTCCTAAACCCTTCCTCCAATTTGGATGTAAATACCCTCAATTTAAACCTGAGAGTGTGCACTTTCAGCCCATATCCATTAAATAACTATAGCTTGAATATGTGTTGGTAAATACCTGAAAAAAAGAAAAATTGTGCCTGTGTCCAAATATATATGGACCTAACTGTATATATATATATATATATATATATATATATATATATATATATATATATATATGTGTGTGTATATGTGCATATATATGTATATGTGTATGTATGTGTATGTATGTATATATGTGTATATAGTATGTATATGTATGTATATATGTATATATATATGTATACACTCACCTAAAAGATTATTAGGAACACCTGTTCAATTTCTCATTAATGCAATTATCTAATCAACCAATCACATGGCAGTTGCTTCAATGCATTTAGGGGTGTGGTCCTGGTCAAGACAATCTCCTGAACTCAAAACTGAATGTCAGAATGGGAAAGAAAGGTGATTTAAGCAATTTTGAGCGTGGCATGGTTGTTGGTGCCAGACGGGTGCCAGTTACTGGGATTTTCCCGCACAACCATTTCTAGGGTTTACAAAGAATGGTGTGAAAAGGGAAAAACATCCAGTATGCGGCAGTCCTGTGGGCGAAAATCCCTTGTTGATGCTAGAGGTCAGAGGAGAATGGGCCGACTGATTCAAGCTGATAGAAGAGCAACTTTGACTGAAATAACCACTCGTTACAACCGAGGTATGCAGCAAAGCATTTTTGTGAAGCCACAACACGCACAACCTTGAGGCGGATGGGCTACAACAGCAGAAGACCCCACCGGGTACCACTCATCTCCACTACAAATAAGAAAAAGAGGCTACAATTTGCAAGAGCTCACCAAAATTGGACAGTTGAAGACTGGAAAAATGTTGCCTGGTCTGATGAGTCTCGATTTCTGTTGAGACATTCAGATGGTAGAGTCAGAATTTGGCGTAAACAGAATGAGAACATGGATCCATCATGCCTTGTTACCACTGTGCAGGCTGGTGGTGGTGGTGTTATGGTGTGGGGGATGTTTTCTTGGCACACTTTAGGCCCCTTAGTGCCAATTGGGCATCGTTTAAATGCCACGGCCTACCTGAGCATTGTTTCTGACCATGTCCATCCCTTTATGGCCACCATGTACCCATCCTCTGATGGCTACTTCCAGCAGGATAATGCACCATGTCACAAAGCTCGAATCATTTTAAATTGGTTTCTTGAACATGACAATGAGTTCACTGTACTAAAATGGCCCCCACAGTCACTAGATCTCAACCCAATAGAGCATCTTTGGGATGTGGTGGAACGGGAGCTTCGTGCCCTGGATGTGCATCCCACAAATATCCATCAACTGCAAGATGCTATCCTATCAATATGGGCCAACATTTCTAAAGAATGCTTTCAGCACCTTGTTGAATCAATGCCACGTAGAATTAAGGCAGTTCTGAAGGCGAAAGGGGCTCAAACACAGTATTAGTATGGTGTTCCTATTAATCATTTAGGTGAGTGTATGTGTATATATATATATGTATGTATATGTGTATATATATATATATATATATATATATATATATGTATATATGTGTATATATGTATGTATATGTATATATATATGTATGTGTGTGTGTGTGTATGTATATAAAATATGATGAAGTATAGGCTAATTCATGATGTGTTGGTCATATGCAACTTGACAATCGTAAACTAAAGATCACGTGCACGCCTGATCGCTTCTGTGTGTGGTACAGCAACAATATGTGTGGTGTGCGTGTTGTTGGGCTGGAACTCATGTAGATAACATGGATTACTGTTGACAGGGAGGGGATTTGTAAGTGTGGTTACCCAAAGAACAAGCACTGCGATGAGGCCATCAAACCGAAGGACTATGTTGGGGAGCAGTGGGACAAAGACAGGCACGTCAGAGAGATGCCCACCGATGCTTTTGGAGATATCAGCTTTGGTGGACTTGGACAGAAAACCGGGAAGGTAAAATGATGACTTGATTCAAACGGACCTCCTTTCTAGTACACTCTAAAAAAAAAATGTTACTAAATTTTTTGGGTGAAATATTTTTACACTTAAAAATATTGATTACATTTTAAAGCAGTGAAATAAATGACATATACTGTATGAACTGAGTAAATGTAAGGAAACAAATTAAGCAGATCTGAGTAACTGCATTTGGTACATTAACAAATAAAATTGAGTAGAAATAATTGTTGGAAAACATTTAAAAAACAATATTTATGAGTAATACTTTAACTTTTTTATTTCCTCTAAACTTTTGTAAAAAAATATTCCATTCAACCACCTGTGTACATGACAGCAATACTGCATATGCTATACTGTTTTAACATTTAAACTCATGTAACAAACAATTTAGAAGTAACAATTAAACATTTAAACATTCAAGTGTAATCAACCGGTCTGTTATCTAATCAGAATCAGAATCAGAAGGTGCTTTATTGCCAAGTAGTGTTTTACACATACGAGGAATTTGCTTTGGTCGTAAGGTGCTACATGTAGACAAACATACAGTTGACATAAATAAATGTAGGAATATATATAAATATGAAATGAAATATAAATTGACATAATAAAATATACAACAATAAAGATTAACTACAAGTATGTGCAATGTGCCAGGTTGTGCATGAAATGAGAAGAAAGTTTTTACATGTGCAGAGACATTTGAGTAATTTGCAAGGGGGGAGTGTCAGTGGGGGACCCGGGCCTTGTTAAGGAGGCTAGCTGCCGATGGGAAGAAACTGTTTTTGTGGCGAGAGGTTTTGGTCCTGATGGACCACAGCCTCCTGCCAGAGGGGAGAGACTGAAACAGTATGTGTCCGGGGTGGGAGGGGTCAGCTGCAATCTTTCCTGCTCGCCTCAGAGTCCTGGAGGCGTACAGGTCCTGAAGTGATGGAAGATTGCAGCCAATCACCTTCTCTGCAGAGCGAATGATACGCTGCAGCCTGCCCTTGTCCCTGGCGGTGGCAACAGCGTACCAGATGGTGATGGAGGAGGTGAGGATGGACTCAATGATGGCGTTGTAGAAGTGCACCATCATTGTCTTTGGCAGGCTGAACTTCTTCAGTTGCCGCAGGAAGTACATCCTCTGCTGGGCCTTTTTGGTGATGGAGGTTATGTTCAGCTCCCACTTGAGGTCCCGGGAGATGATGGTGCCCAGGAAGCGGAAGGAGTCCACAGCAGTGACTTGGGAGTCACACAGGATAATGGGGGAGGGTGGGGCTGAGCTCTTTCTAAAATCCACGACCATCTCCACTGTCTTCAGAGCGTTGAGCTCCAGACTGTTCTGGCTGCACCAGGTCACCAGATGGTCGATCTCCCATCTGTAGGCAGACTCATCTCCACCAGAGATGAGCCCAATGAGGGTGGTGTCGTCCGCAAACTTCAGGAGCTTGACAGACTGATGACTGGAGGTGCAGCTGTTGGTGTACAGGGAGAAGAGAAGTGGGGAAAGAACGCAGCCTTGAGGGGATCCGGTGCTGATGGTCCTGGAATCAGAGACGTGTTTCCCCAGCTTCACGTGCTGCTTCCTGTCCGTCAGGAAGTCAGTGATCCACCTACAGGTGGAGTCAGGCACGGTCAGCTGAGAGAGCTTGTCCTGCAGCAGGGCCGGTATGATGGTGTTGAAAGCAGAGCTGAAATCCACAAACAGGATCCTAGCATAGGTTCCAGGGGAGTCCAGGTGCTGGAGGGTGTAGTGAAGGGCCATGTTTACTGCATCGTCTACAGACCTGTTGGCTCTGTAGGCGAACTGCAGGGGGTCCAGGAGTGGGTCTGTGATGGATTTTAGGTGGGACAACACAAGACGTTCAAAGGACTTCATAACCACAGAGGTCAGGGCGACGGGTCTGTAGTCGTTTAGTCCTGTGGTTTTTTCGGGACAGGGATGATGGTGGAGGCTTTGAAGCAGGCTGGCACATGGCATGTCTCCAGTGAGGTGTTAAAAATGTCTGTGAACACCGGAGACAGCTGATCAGCACAGTGCTTCAGGGTGGATGGAGATACACAGTCCGGCCCAGCTGCTTTGCGGGGGTTCTGCCTCCTGAATAGCCTGTTGACTTCCCCCTCTGAGATGGAGAGAGGGGGGGAGGGGGTGGAGCTGGCCAACTCTGAGGAGGGGGGGGAGGAAGTGGTGGACTGAGGCTGAAGCTGAGCGGAGGAGTCAAGGGGGATGGTGTCCGATTGACTCTCAAAGCGACAGTAGAACTGGTTCATCTTATTTGCCAGGCGAGAGTCATTTATGGAATGGGGGACTTTGGGTTTATAGTTTGTGATCTGTCTGAACCCCCTCCAGACAGAAGTGGCGTCGTTTGCTGAGAACTGGTTCTTTAGTCTCTCTGAGTACAGCCGTTTAGCTTCTCGCACCTCCTTGCTAAACCTGTACTTTAACGCCCTGCACCCGGCCCTGTCACCACTCCTGAATGCCTCCTCCTTTTCCAACCATAGCTGTCTGAGTTTAGCTGTAAACCAGGGTTTGTCATTGTTATAACTCACTCTGGTGCGTGTTGGTATACAGCTGTCTTCACAGAAGCTGATGTAGGATGTCACAGCCTCTGTAAACTCGTCCAGATTGTTGGTAGCAGTCCTGAAAACATCCCAGTCAGTGCAGTCCAAACACGCCTGAAGATCCTCTACAGCTTCACTGGTCCATTTCTTTGATGTCCTCACTATAGGTTTACAGAGTTTTAATTTTTGCCTGTAAGCAGGAATCAGATGGACCATCACGTGATCAGAGTGGCCCAGTGGAGCGCGTGTGACGGCGTGATAGGCACAGCTGACTGTGGTGTAGCAGTGATCCAAAGTGTTTCCCTCTCTGGTTGGACACTTTATAAACTGTCTGTATTTGGGGAGTTCTTGGCTGAGATTTCCCCTGTTAAAGTCACCGAGAACAATAACAAGGGAGTCTGGGTTTGTCTGTTCCACACAGAGTATCTGGTCAGCCAGCATGCGCTGTGCGTCCTGCACGTTGGCCTGGGGCGGAATGTAAACACCAACCAGAGTGAATGAAGCAAACTCCCGGGGTAAAATGGTTTACAGTTAATGATAAAAAATTCTAGATCAGGAGAACAGTGCTGGTGAATCAGTCACGTCGGTACACCAGTCATTGTTAATGTAAAAACAGACACCTCCACCTTTTGTTTTGCCGGAGAGTTCTTTGTCGTGGTCCGCTCTGTACAGTTGGAAGCCAGCCAGCTGCAGCGCGGAGTCCGGTATCAGTTCACACAGCCACGTCTCCGTGAAGCTCAGAACAGAAGATGAATAAAAGTCTCTGTTTTTCCCCACCAGAAGCTGAAGTTCGTCCAGTTTGTTGCACAGTGAGCGCACGTTGGAGAGAAATATTGCCGGTAGCGATGTGCGAAGTCCTCGCCGGCGAAGACGCACGAGCGACCCGGCTCTTTTTCCTCTCCTGCGGCGCTTCACAGCGCGAACAACAGCGAGAGAGCCCATCACCAAAAAGTCCAATAATTCCGCTGATGACACAAGGAAAGTGGGAACTAAATCCGCTGGAGTTGTTCCCCTGATGTTCATGAGCTCTTCTCTAGCGAAAGAGCACCGAGAATCACAGCCGAAAACTAAATTAACACATAAAAACAAAACAAAGCGCACCTAACACCGAGGCTGCTATACTCAGCGCCATCATGTTGTTATGTATCCACATGTTGTTATTATCCACATATCAGCGCTGGTTCTCGTGCCTGAGATGGACTCGCGATCTGCGGGGGAACTTCTAACTTCAGACTCCATAACCTGCCAATAAACAAACAGTGCACAGTTCTGAGAACATTTTATCATCCAAATTAGTTATATTCATTATCTTTAGGAATATAGTCATGTGTGTTTTTTTGCAAGGCATTGCAATCACGCGAAAAGACAGGCGTGTCACTCGTTTAACTCACATTGCGTCTCTGTATGTTCTTTTGCATTAAATCAAATGATTTAAAGTACAGTAATGATTTTATAGATAAAATAAAAATACACAAACTTGGAAATGCACCAATTCTGCAACGCTGAGAAGAAAAAACGTCGACGGTTACTATCGTAACCTCGGTTCCCTGAGGCGGGAACGAGACATTGCGTAGCAACGCTGCGGGAACTGAATTAAATCCCGCCGTGAGAGTAGTGAAGATAAGCCCTGAGAAACGGGGTCGGAAGAGACAGACAGTCAGCCAATAGCCGTGCCGGTAGGAGTGCTCGCATCTGATAGGCGGAACTAGATCAATGAAACATCAGCTCCGACCCCTATCCAAATTTGCATATCCAAATGCAATGAAAGTGAAGGCTGCACTGATCCAGGGCAGACACAACAGAATAAGCACTCAAGCATAAGGGTCAGTAGCGGTGACAGCTGGATTAACACTGGTAGCCATCAGTGATGCGCGGGTCAATGTATAAACAACTCGCACCCGACCGACGTTTTCAACTAACCCGCCCGCAACTCAGACCGCAAAAAAAGAAAGAAAATATTGTACCTGACCCGCATTTTTTAAAAGTAGTAAATGCTCATCGTACTAGTGTCATTGGGCCATAGACGAGTCCCCAGTCTTCACCTTTTCTCTTGCCGCCTCCATCTCTACCTGCAGACTGAGCTCGTGCCTAGTGCGTCATCTTCGCGCCAGTTATTCAGCCAATAAAGTGTAGGCCTATGTATTTCATAGAAAATTGTGTATAGTACTATATAAATTACAAAGGTTTAATTGGCATCTTTATTTCAAACGACCCGACCGACCGCAACCCGAATATCATTAAAAATATATTTGGATGACTCGTAACCGCGGGTGACCGCAGGCACCCACTCATTTTGGATCAACCCGCGCATCACTGGTAGCCATGTACACAGAGTTAACAGCATAGCAGTAACCATTGCATAGTTGGTTACAATAGTTCACAATACATGAGTAAGAAACTTAACTCACCGAAAGCACTTGCGACGCCACAGACGGTACATCCAGCTTTTTAAAATCCCACGAAGAGGCAACCCCCCTCGTCGAATGAGCTCTGAGGTTAAGGGGACAATCTTTCCAATAGCATTCGTAAGCCAATGCGATAGCATCCACAATCCACTGAGAAAGTCTCTGTTTTGAGACAACACGTCCCTTAGTACATCCACCAAAGCACACAAAAAGCTGGTCCGACTGACGAAAGGCGGCCGAGCGATTCACACATACTGAGCAAAATTATAAACGCAACACTTTTGTTTTTGCCCCCATTTTTAAGCTGAACTTAAAGATCTAAGACTTTTTCTATGTACACAAAAGGCCTATTTCTCTCAAATATTGTTCACAAATCTGTCTAAATCTGTGTTAGTGAGCACTTCTCCTTTGCCGAGATAATCCATCCACCTCACAGGTGTGGCATATCAAGATGCTGATTAGACAGCATGATTATTGCACAGGTGTGCCTTAGGCTGGCCACAGTAAAACGCCACTCTAAAATGTGCAGTTTTACTGTATTGGGGGGGGGGGGGGGTCCTGGGGGGTCCAAAAACCAGTCAGTATCTGGTGTGATCACCATTTGCCTCACGCAGTGCAACACATCTCCTTCGCATAGAGTTGTTGATTGTGGCCTGTGGAATGTGGGTCCACTCCTCTTCAATGGCTGTGCAAAGTTGCTGGATATTGGCAGGACCTGGACAACGTGTACAAAGCTCACGTCTGCGAAGAGGCCATGTGAGTGCGATGACAATGGATGACGGCGGCTCCAGGCCCCATCATCATCTTCGCCTCCAGGTGGGGGAGGGCCCACCAGCGGCTCGCAATAAAAATTTATCTATTTTGCCTACCTGTATGGATAATTGATTATAATTCGTTGTATTTAGTTGTCCATACAGATACGTTGGCAACTTATTCACTTTACGGGTAAATTATAATTTGTTGGCAATTCACGATCACATTCATGATCAGTTATTAAAATTATATTCCCTTTATTTGAGCTAGAATCCCTACATTACTAAGCCATTGAATTATTTTATTTAGTGTATTTACTCTTAAAAAAATAAAGGTTCCGAAAGTGAGTTCTTTTTTAGGAATTCCATATAGATCCATTACAGTAATTAGTTGTCAAAAGAACCAATTTTTTCCTTTGTGTGAATAATATTTTAATTATCTAAACAACCTTTTAACACTGTAAAGAACCTTTTGTCCAATGGAAAGGTTCCATGGATGTTAAAGGTTATTCATGTAGGTGATTAAATGTCTATTTAGTGAAGCTTAGAGTCACTGAAACAGGATTTAAAAAGTAGACTGCAAAAAAAAATCATATTCTTAAAAAGAATTTTGTCTTGTTTTCCAGTTAAAACATATAAAAGTCCTTAAATTGAGAAACATTTACTTGAGAAGATACACTTAGATGTTTAGCCTTGATTTCATAGATTGAATATATAATATAAGTGTATTTTGTCTTTTGTCATTCACACAACACCGTTTTCAAAAAAAAAAAAAAACTTTGTGTTTTAGACGTTCATTTACACAACGCCATTTTAGCGGCCTGAAAAACGTACTTTTTGAAAATAGTTTCAAAGTGCACATTTTTTAAAAACAAGACCATTATCGAGGCTACATATAAGTTCATAAATTATTAAGAAACCCCGACACGCATCTGTGAAACATCGTGTCGTCGTAGGAGAGGAATGTGGACAAACGTTGGACATTGTGTTGGACATTGTCCCCTACTGGGACATTGTGTAGGAATTTCTCCCATCTAGTGGTGAAATTGTATTTTGCATTCAAGCGAATTGTGCACTCCAGCGCCTCGCTTTTTCAAATGCGTGTTGCATCTACGGTAGCTGTTATGTACCAAAAAGCTATGACAGGATGTCTTCTAATAGCACTTCGTCGAGTTTTCCTTCGGGTGAGCAGGTTTGTTATTTCAAACAAACTACAACTTGACACAACGAACAAACGAATGTTACAGTATGAATTACTGACTGACTTGCCGGGGCAGTGAAGCGCCTCTCACTGCTCTGCTCCTCCGTTTCTGCTGCTTTCAGTCATGTGACGCTGACTCTGAACAAAAACGCATTGTGGAAACGCGTTGGCCTAGTACTTTTTGACCCTCTCTGCTATTATAGTTTTTTAAGATGGCGGAATGACATGGAAGCCTCCGTGGACCCACCTGTCACATGTATATAAAGATAATAAATTCTTCGTTTACGAGGATGAGTCAGATAATTGGCAGAGGTATTTGTATACCATTGAGGACATATTTATGAATAAAAATATTGATTTTAGATAAAAAAAATTAAAGGGACTACACATTGTCCCCTTAAAGCCGCCACGGTCTCATGAAAGTGCGTATGCAGCGTATCGATAGCACAAATTTTAGTTCTCGTGCCATTTAGTATGCCAAAAATAGTTTTTGCGTGCATACGTAGTTTTCGCGTGCATATGAAATGAGGCATTTATATAGCGCTTTCAATAATCAATGGTAATTTCAATAATATGCACTTTATGGCGCGTAATACGCACGCACTCTACATCCCTAATCCTACTTAAGGGGTTAACAGTGTATCATGCACGCAAAAAATATATTTTTGGCGCATAGGCTAAATGGCGCGAGAAATAAAATTAGTGGTAGGCCTATATACGCACTTTCATGAGATTGTGTTGTGTTCCCACCACTCCTGACTGTGCGTTCACACCGGACGCGAATAGCGTGTCAAATTCGCGTCTACCGCGTCTAGTTTGACGCTTGACCACTTTGTGTTAATTCGCGTGTCAAGAGTGAAACTGACGTGCGTAAATTTCGCTTCAAATTTTTGTTTTACGTGCGTCAGTTTCACTCTTGACACGCGAATTAACACAAAGTGGTCAAGCGTCAAACTAGACGCGGTAGACGCGAATTTGACACGCTATTCGCGTCCGGTGTCAGAATCGAAACCCATTGGCGGCCATCTTTTTTATGTTGATCGAGCATTCATCGAGAGAGTCACCACTCTGTATTTGCTCTGGAGAGCAGAACGGCGGCGTAGGGATAATCGTCGCCGTATTTGTGTCCACCAGACCCTTCGAAAGCGAACCCAGTGTGGCGAGTTTCACCATTGGCTCGCTCCGGGAGCTGTGCCTGGATGACGGCGGCTTTCAGCGGTACTTCCGCCTGTCCCGCGCCCAGCTTGATGACCTGTTGTCCCGCATCGGAGCGAGGATCACCCTCGCCCTCATCCACCTAATCTGTCATTTATTTTTGTTTTGATGATAAATGCAGCCAGCCTCCAAAAGTGATTAATCTGTCCTGTGATTTTTTCACACAACACTGTCCAGACACGAACTTATGCAGTATGTTGGTTGTCTTTACATTATAATAATATTTAATATATTCTAGATATGGAATAAATAGCATTCAATACAAAATGAATATGTCCCATATATTGAAATCAAGTTTTATGTGATAAAATATTTGCTTTGTTGTGCATTAGAACCACAGTCATATTACAAAATAATTTATTGAAGCATCCAGATACTTCACCACGTGACAGCAGCAATCAGCTAGGCTCCTGATTGGTTAACGCGGCGCGAATTGACGCAGAAGTTCAGATTTTTCAACTCGGGCGGCAGACGCGAATTCGCGTCAAACGCGTGAATGCACAAATAGCACTAACTAAATCATTTGTGCTTAACGCGCTTAACGCGCCATACGCTCACGGTGCTGATCCACTTGTCCGTGCGACACTTCAGTTGCGCCGCACTCCGCTTTATTCCTATGGGTGACGTCACGCGACTTTAACGCGCCCGCAAAGCATCCCGGGAAGGCGGCGCTTCATTTGGAAAAATGCTGCGCGTCAAAAAGCTGGCCGATGCCCATCTTTATGCAAATGAATCCGTCAAACGCGATGCGTCTATCCAATAGAAGTAGTCTCTCGAGGGGCCTTTTTTCTAGACTGGCCGCTGGGTCAAAACCACGCCCATAGCGGTAAACTTGAGGAACGCCCATCAACTTACAAATGTGGAGAGGCGTGCGACACCACGCTTCAGTCGTGTCGCAAAAGTGGATCAGTACCGTCAATTCGCGCCATTCGCGTCTACCGCGCCGCGCTCTACGCCTCATTCGCGCCGCAGGAAATTTTTACGCGCGTAGCGCGTCTTTGCATTGACTGACGGTGCAGATCCACTTGTCCGTGCGACACTTCTGTTGCGCCGCGCTTCACTTTATTCCTATGGGTGACGTCACGCGACTTTAACGCGCCCGCAAAGCATCCCGGGAAGGCGGCGCTTCATTTGGAAAAATGCTGCGCGTCAAAAAGCTGGCCGATGCCCATCTTTATGCAAATGCATTCCATTGAACGCGATGCGACTATCCAGTAGAAGCAGAACATATGTAGACGGGGGGAAGTCTCTCGCAGGTCCTCTGTTCTAGACTGGCCGCTGGCTCAAAACCACACCCATGGCGGTAAACTTGAGGAACGCCCATCAAAGTACAAATGTGGGGAGGCGTCGCGACACCACGCTACAGTCGTGTCGCAAAAGTGGATCTCTACCGTTAACATTGAAATCACTCGTGCCTGAGGCGCTATTCGCGTCCGGTGTGAACGCACCATGAGATATCTCTCGGACACAATAACTGAAGCACATGCGCTGGCTGCAATGATGGCCCTTTTCGTCCTCCGTCTCAGAATCATGGTGATGTTTGTCGAACTTCGCATATATCGCAGAGCTAGCATCAAGCATATTTCGCGTTCATCCATCTGTGCAAAAACCCCCTTTAAGCATGCGTGACGTTTCAGATGTCAAGTCTAAACACATGAATCGGAAATGGGTCACAATTGAAAGAACGTGTTAACAAACGGTCAAAAAAATCGGATACAGGCAGCAAATCAGAATTGGGCATCAAGACCTGCAGTGTAAACAAGTTTGATTTGAATTTGGTTTGAAACTTACTTCGCAATAAATAAAATTTAAAAAGGATCGGCGCAATAAGCATAAGCTTCAGCCGACACCTTTTCGGTCAAGCAACTTTTCTTTTTTTTTTTTTTTACTATTGTTTACATTGTAATTTAATTTTTGTTTCCATGTTTGTTAGTAAATTGTTTTTCTTTTTTTCCCTTTTCTTTTGAAGTTGACCAAAATAAAACTTTAACTAACTAACTAACTAACTAACTAACTAACTAACAAAATTACAAATTTAGTATAGAAGCATTTGCCAAATGCAAATAAAAATGTCATTATTCAGGCTGTTCCTCCAACACAGTTAGAAGGTTAAATATATTCACCTCTGTCTTATGATAGAATTATATAGGCCTATGCAAACTCATAGAAGGGATTCTGTTGTGTGTGTTTAGTATGTTCGGGTGTCGTCGGACACCTGTGAGAGTCTGTGCTACCAGCTGATGACAGAACAGTGGAAACTGCGTTCACCGAACCTGCTGATTTCAGTGACCGGCGGAGCCAAAAACTTCTACATGAAGAATCACCTGAAGGACAAGTTCCGTCGGGGTCTCATTAAAGTCGCCCAGACCACAGGTACAGTGATAATATACTATATATGAAATACCAAATGCTTGATTGTTTAAATCAGTGGAAAATGTAAACTGTATTATTGCATAGCTCTCTATATAAAAATGGATATATACATATATATGATATTATATGTAGCCTATATTAACAATACATATTTCTTTTGTTTTTGTTAATGGTGTTTATGTTAATGCATGTGGTGAGTTTAATTTATTATCCCAGAGAGAAATTGATTTTGCATTTATTTTTACAAATAAAATACACATTGCCTTCTGTAGATTTTTTTATAGCTAAATTGAACTAATTTTTCATAATTTATGAACTTATATGGTAAATTGCCAGAACCCATTTACCGTTATTTTTGAGAAGGTCCTGTTCACACATGATCTCTTAATGGTAATTTACCAGTAAATGACTGTATGTGTAAAAGGGGCTAATGATGCCTTAAATGCTAATTATGTAGCCTCGTTTACACTGACAATGAAATGTGACCCAGTTCCGATTTTTTGCTCATATGTGGCACAGATCGGATGTGTTGATCGTGTAAACAGGAAAAAAACGCATGCATTCGGATATTTCGAGATGGGTTTCAGGCCTCGTTCATATGTGGAAATAAATCAGATATGTGCCAATGCGACTGTCATGTAAACAGGCAGATCTGCACTCCACATCAGGCACGTGCACACATAGACATCAAAGGGGGCATGAGCACCTGCCCTTTTTATTCCTGGAGAGAAAGTGCCCTTTTTTCTGGGGTGCCTTTTTTTTTTTACTTTTGAAAAATAATATATATTCCTGTTTGCGCACAGCTTCCCTGTCAAACAAATATATTTATTGAATACTGTATCTAAATATCAGGTCAGGAGTTCTGAAGCGCTCTCTCTCTCTCTCTCTCCCCCCCTCTGCGTCTCTGCGCAGCGGCGCACTTGTATATTTTTACGTTTCTGTCAGTCTGAGGTGTCGTTGCCATAACGCGTTGCTATGGGTTGCATCACTTGCGTGTGACTGTCTTGCTTCGGACTTGACTGAAGAGGTCAGTCTCCCTTCAGGGGTCAAAAACTCTGGAGTAGTGTGTGTGGACAGCAGGCGCAACCGTAGCGAAGGTTATGCGTTTTAAAATGAAAATGCACTGTGTAAAACGTATTCCACAGACTGCTTGGGAAACGATGCTCTCGAGCCAAATATGGTTCTTTCAGTGAGTAGGCCTATGGCACGACGGCAATTTTTAAACTTTTATTTTTTCAATAATAAAAGGTAGTGTGTCAATTCAATTAAAAATCAACATATCACATATTTTAAAATATTACATAATTCATTGAAGCCTGTTTTTCAACAGCCATAACTCCAGTAGTGTCACAGTAGTGTAACTCTTTAGTGTCACATGATTCTTCAGAAATCATTCTAATATGCTGATTTATTATCAATGTTGGAAACAGTTTTTTTTATTGAACCTGTGATACTTTCAGGATCAGGATTCATTGATGAATAAAAAGTTAAATAGAACAGCATTAAATTAAAATAGAAATTCTTTTATAAGTCTTAATTGTCACTTTTTTATATCAATTTAGCACATCCTTGCTGAATAAAAGTATTAATTTATATTATATAAAAATAGAAAGAAAATGACTGACCCCAAACTTTTGAACGGTAGTGTATATTGGTACAAAATATTTCTACTTTCTTTTTTTAACTAAGAATCCTGAAAAAAGTATCAAAGGTTAGTATATTTTAATAGTATAAAGTATATTATAATAGAAAACAATTATTTCAAATTGTAGAAATATTTCACAATATTAATGTTTTTTTCTGTATTTTAGATCAAATAAATGCAGCCTTGGTGAGCATAAAAGGCTTCTTTAAAAAACATTAAAAATAGTACTTTATACTTATAATACTAATATATATGCCCCTTTTTTACATTTGAGCCCCTGCCCCTGAGGAACTCTCTGCATGTCCCTGCTCCACATCCCTAATCCTACCCAAGGGGTTAACAGTGTATCATGCACGCAAAAAATATTTTTTGGCGAGAAATTAAATTAGTGGTAGACCTATATACGCACTTTCATGAGATCGCGTTGTATGTTTCCACCACTACTGAGATATCTCTCGGACATAATAACTGAAGCACATGCGCTGGCTGCAAGGATGGCCTTTTTCCTCCTCCGGCTCAAAATCATTCTGATGTTTGTCGAACTTCGCATATATCGCAGAGCTAGCATCAAGCATATTTCGCGTTCATCCATCTGTGCAAAAACCCCCTTTAAGCATGCGTGACGTTTCAGATGTCAAGTCTAAACACATGAATCGGAAATGGGTCACAACTGAAAGAACGTGTTAACAAACGGTAAAAAAAAATTGGATACAGGCAGCAAATCAGAATTGGGCATCAAGACCTGCAGTGTAAACAAGGCCAGAGTGAATAGCTCTCAATGATACTGACTGAGGATTAGACCCGTCACAAACAGGTCTAGCACAAGCGGCAGAATCAAGTTTTGGATGGTTTGTTGTTTTGGGACGACTTCACTTCTCTAGTCCCAATGCTGTGTGTGTGTGTATGTGGCAGGTGCGTGGATCCTGACAGGAGGAACACACGCTGGTGTGATGAAGCACGTGGGCATGGCCGTGCGAGATTACTCACTCAGCAGTGGTTTGATGGAGGGACAGATCGTCGTCATCGGTGTGGCACCCTGGGGAGTTATTCACAACAGCGACTCACTGATCCATCCTGAGGTCAGATGTTGCCCACACCTGAGTACATACAGTATTGGTGCGTTCAAGTCATGTTGATAAGATCATATTTACGAGTTGAACAAGCTCGGGATTTTCTTTAAGCCCCGATGTTAACAAGTTGGGTGCGTGTCAGTGAGAAATGTGATGGAATATTTGGCAGTGATATTGTCAGAGAAAACAATCTTATTCTTTGCACAAAATATAAAATAGCATTGTAATATAAAACCATGTAAAGTAATGATAAAGTTTACAGCGGCTTCATAAATTAATTAAAAACATAAAAAAGCAAAATACACCTGATCCGCATTCTTTGTTCATTTTCTAGAAGTAGAGTTTAAAAAGCTTGCTGTATTTCTGTGTGGTTAATTAAGAGATGGTAATCTCGCTCTGATGAAAGTGACTTTAACACACCTGACATCGTAAACACGAGTTCCCAACTCAAAAAATACAATCTTCTCAGGAGGACTTGAACGCACCATATTATGAACAACCAAAGATCAGTGTAAAGTTAAGAAGTGATTTGGTTCAGGAAATGTTCTACCAGGATGGTGTGCCCATTAAAACACAGTGGATCCAGTACTCAAACCATACTCTTTTATTTGTAAATGGGAGCATGGGAATCAAGTCATAGTTGGGAATCAGACGTAGAGTTTTTGTAAAAAGTCTAAAAGTTTTTTTAGACTCTTGTTTCTATAACAAACAAACATAAACTCAAGAATTAACATTATATAAAACACAAATTCAAAAGGAAAAAACGTGCAAAGTCCGGAACTCTACAGAAATCTCACTTTTAGGCGAGAAGGAAAAGTAAAGTCATGTTGCACACACAAACACACCAAACACAGCTAATCAATCATTTAGTGTACCTGAGGAGACCTGGCTACGTCATGTGATCCATGAAAATTCTCAACAGTCACCCCCAAATATGGAAACATATGCCACTAGAGAATTTTGTACAATTATTAATTCATGTAAAGGGCCGAAACAGTCCATTCCTGTTGACCAAAATTGGTGCTTATAAAGGTGAACAACAAACCTTGCAACAAAATAATTTTGCATACACCACATACTCACAAAAGAAATCTAATCAAATGATGCACCTTAAATTTCAGCAACTGAAAAGATATTCAGCTGAAAATTAATTTCCTGATGGCATGTTAAACTACAACTGTTAACCTTTCAGCAGTTTGGATGCTAGGGCTGGGTTGACAATATTGATTTCTCATTTTTAATACAGGTTATGCACAACAAACTTCTGCAAAATTCTGAAAAAATTCTCAAAAAAAAAACATCTAAAAAAAAACAACATTCTGCATCGCTTCCGGTTCAGATCTTTTGTATTTGCTTCATTAAATATAGAGCCGTTTTACTCAAGATGCCTTCAAAGGAGCGAGCAAAGATGAGCATAACCGATGTCCATCACATAAACCGATTGATATGTAAATTTGTAAAAAAAAAATATTTCATTTTTCATCTCACTAACACCCGGATAATAAAACCAAATAAAACAATAAAAAAATAGCTAGGTTAGATGATTTCCTTAAGGTCCATAGATATCGCCTTGAGTTCATACGGCTGTTAACACTTTCTTTGACAAGTGGATGTGATGAGATCTGTTTTTCTGTTTGTTCATGTGACATTCGGCATTGATCTTCATTTTGATGAACTGAGATCTTTAATTTTACAATCCAATAATAACAGCTTTGTTATTTCTGATATGAAACAAAGTCTGAACTTTCAAATTCGCTGTAACTCCTCAGTTCAGGCGATCATTTTAAATATTTATATGCAACTCAGTTTTTATTTGAGTGTTCAATATTAAATCTGATCAGCAAAATTAAAACTTTAATTTTGGTTTCGGTGCATCACTACAAATGAAATCCTTTGGGAAACCTAACGGCTAAATAAGAAGTGCATTGAAACCACAAGCAATACAATTTACAGTATAATGCTGGTTCATTCTAAATATATTTGTGAATCCGGATTAGAATGTTGTCCCGGTTTTAAAATAAAGCACAGCAATGATATTTGAGAGTGTCTCTCCCTTTTCAGGAAAAGTATTGAAAAAGTATCGAAATCGCTATTCTTGACTTGGTATCGGTATCGAAACAATAATTTTGGTATCGTGACAACACTATCCGGCACTGCTTGTCACTGCACATTAAACCAGATCTAGCTTTATGTTGCTAACTGCAGGAATTGCTGTCAACTGGATGCTTTTAACAATGTTATAACGAGGTCTTGTCATCTTATTTTGTTAGGGCTGTTTCCCTGCACACTACTCTCTGGACGAGGGCCGTCTCTCGTGTCTCGATATCAATCATACTCACTTCCTTCTGGTGGATGATGGCACTCATGGACATTATGGAGTTGAGATTGAGCTGCGGACCTGTCTGGAGAGACACATCTCTCAACAATCACTGGGAAATAAAGGTGCAGCTTCATTAGATTACACATAATTTAATATCATAATATAATTTATATCATTTGTTTTTTGCAATCATAGTAGTAATTACATGGCACATAATGGAATATAGATAAAATATAGATTTGCAGTTTAATGATAAATTATTGTACAATACAGTAGTACAATAACAATCAGTATAAGTTCAAAAGTTTTGGAGTGTTTTTGAAAGAAGTCTCTTATCAAGGCTGAATTTATTTTTATTAAAAATAGTCAAAATTCTGAAATATTATTAAAATTCCAAATAACTGTTTTTTATTCAAAAGATTCTATTGTATTCTGATTCTGTTTTTTATATTGCGTAGTTGTGCTTGGAGTCGATTGTTTTATTTGTGGTAATAATGCAATGAAACATGCCAAATTGTGCCAATATATTTTTTGGCCATGATGTCATATAAATGCAAAAACAAGAGAGACCAATAGAATATCAATAACTGGCTATGTACTAGTCAATGTATGCTTTTTGCATTTTGTTTTTGCATAGTAAAATAAAACCTGTAACTGTAGTTTGCCTTTTTTTGCCAAATAACTTTGTCAGATAAATACCTTAACCAAGTTTAGTGTTTTGTTCTTCCCTTATTTAAAAATATTTAAACAATATAAAATATTTTTCTTATATTTTGATGGTTTAATTGAACTTGGAGGGTCATTAAAACAAATATCCCCTCCGGACATCACTTTTAGCCTCTAATGTATCTTGTTTTAAGAATATTTACATATTTGTAATGGAAAACATAACAAAAATACAAGTAAGAAAATCATTTTTACAGTGTAACACAGATTATGAGCCACACCATTTTGATTTCTTTGCTCTTTAACACTGTTCACTGATCACTTTTGATTATTTGTGAAGTGTTTTGCCTGTTTATAAGCGTTGACTTTTCATCAGAGAGTGGCGTGAAGATACCGGTGGTCTGTGTGGTCTTGAATGGTGGTCCAGGAACTCTAAACGTGAGATTTTAAAGTCATCAGTTTCGTAGATCATCATACAGTAGCTGAATGTTCTTTCATTAATCCAAATTCACATATTTATTCACAGACGATCTACAATTCAGTGCTGAACAACACGCCGTGTGTCATGCTTGAGGGATCTGGACGCGTGGCTGATGTCATTGCTCAGGTGGCGGCCCTGCCGGTGTCAAAGGTCACTCTGCTCCTTATCAGCAAGCTCTTGAAGAGGTTTTTTGTACAAGAGTACAAAAGCTTTACTGAGGTGCAGGTCATTGACTGGACCAAGAAGGTAATGGACAAAAACATACATACATATTATGACAAAATTACACAGTAGGAATCGAGAAATGGTTCTTATTTAGAACTTGTCCTGTGACAAAGTTCAGTGTCAATAAGAAGTCTCTTCTGTTCATTTATTTGATTAAAAATACAGTAAAAACTCTAATATTGTAAAATATTTTTGTAATTTAAAATAACTCTTTTCTATGTGAAATGATTTAAAGCTCCAGTAGGTAGCTTTTGTAAACAAATATTTGTTAAAACTGTCATTATGTCCTGACAGTAGAATATGAGACAGATAATCTGTGGAAAAAATCAAGCTCCTCTGGCTCCTCCCTGTGGTCCTATTGCCATTTGCAGAAATACACCGCTCCCGGTCAGAAACAACCAATCAGAGCCAGGAGGAATGTCTTAGCAGTGTCAATCACGCTCGTGTACGCGCTGATCACCCCTCTCTTGCACAGCGCGAGCGCGTACTGTCGTTCGTGAGTCTCCTGTTCGAACTCGTTCATCCAAATGAACAAATCTTTTTTCGAGTAATTTCGTTCATTCAACGAACGAAATGACTCGAAAAAAGATTTGTTCATTTTGAACGAGTCTTTTTTGGAGTAATTTCGTTCATTCAACGAATGAAATGACTCGATAAAAAAGATTTGTTCATTTTGATGAACGAGTTCGAACAGGATCACGAACGTGCATCACAGAACAGAGCAAGGCGAGCATTTGTGCTTATAAAACTTAAAGTTTTGTATTTATTTTTGAAATGACCGATCGTTTCGCTAGATAAGACCCTTATTCATCGTCTGGTATCGTTTAAAGCCCTTTGAAGCTGCACTGAAACTGTCATTTGGTCCTTGAAACGTTTGTGTCCTATTGAAGTCCATTATATGGCGAAAAAGCCTGGAATGTTTTCATCAAAAACCTTAATTTCTTTTCGACTGAAGAAAGAAAGACATGGACATCTTGGATGACATGGGGGTGAGTAAATTATCAGCAAAAGTTTTTTTTAAAGTGAACTAATCCTTTAACGTTATCTTACTAGCTATTTATAACTTATAGAAAGAGTGCAACGTTATAAAGTTACATGTATTGCAAAATACATAATGATTTGAGGACCAAGTTTGTAGTCAAAGTATGGGCAGGCCATAGTCAATGTAAAGCATATTGTTGATGTTTCGTCCCTATTAGTGAATGTTCCATAACTGTTTATAATCTGCCGTCATCGGTGGTCCTGTTTACTAGTCTGCGCGTTCACGGCAGGCTCCGCTGTGGGGGAGGAGCTATGGAGGGAGGGCTGTAGTGCAGCAGAGAGCAAGGGGGTTGGACCTGGAAGTTGTGCTTGTTCAAATTTTCAGGCTAAGTCAACATTTTCTCAAAACTCCCTACTGCAACTTTAAAGTGTTATTTATTCCTGTGATCAAAGCTGGATTTTCATATATTTTGGAATATATTTTGTGGAAACTGTGATACTTTATTTTTCAGGATTCTTTGATTATTATGAAAGTAACAAAGAACAGCATTACTTGAAATAGAATCTTTTGAAACGTTATAAATGTCTTTACAGTCACTTTTGATCAATTTAATGTATGCTTGCTGAGTAAAAATATAAATTTCTTAAAAAATATTTTCTGACCGCTACACTAACAAGGAACGCGTAATACACACTCATTCACTAACATGTAACACACCCTCTTTGCGACTGCTTCACAAACATGTAACACACTCATTGTGACCACTTCACTAACGCGTAACATGCACTCATTGCGACCGCTTCACCAACACGTAACACACACTCATTGTGAATGTTTCACTAACACGTAACGTACACTCATTGCGACCGCTTCACCAACACGTAAAACACACTCATTGTGAATGTTTCACTAACACGTAACGCACACTCATTGCAACCGCTTCACTAACACGTAACACACAATCATTGCGACTGCTTCACAAACGTATAAC
Organism: Gila orcuttii; assembly: GCA_026230005.1. Lineage (NCBI taxonomy): Eukaryota > Metazoa > Chordata > Actinopteri > Cypriniformes > Leuciscidae > Gila > Gila orcuttii. Next base: position 50,682,036 of record JAPDVR010000007.1, on the reverse strand, counting down.
ACACACTCATTGCGACTGCTTCACCAACACGTAACAAACACTCATTGTGAATGTTTCACTAACACGTAACGCACACTCATTGCAACCGCTTCACTAACACGTAACACACAATCATTGCGACTGCTTCACAAACGCATAACGCACACTCATTGTGAATGTTTCACTAACACGTAACACACAATCATTGTGACTGCTTCACAAACGCATAACACACTCATTGTGACCGTTTCACTAACACGTAACGCACACTCATTGCGACTGCTTCACAAACACATTACACACACTCATTGTGACGTTACACTAACACGTAACGCACACTCATTGTGACCGCTTCACTAGCGCGTAACATACTCATTGTGTCCGCTTCACTAACACGTAACACACACTCATTTTGAATGTTTTACTAACACGTAACGCACACGATTCACCAATTCTGAATCGATTTTCATATTAATTTCTAAAGATCGATCCGTAACTCAGAGGATCGATTTAATAATAGGCCTACATTTTCCCCGTGAACTTTAACTTGCCGCGTCATTGAATTCACGCATGCGCGCGAGGTGGAAGGACATTAAAACAACGAACATGGCGGTCAGTAACGTTAAGCAAGCGGTTGCTTTGAAAACTCCAGAAATGCTCAAAGCTGCGATCTGGCACCATTTCGGGTTCAGAACAAGCAATGCAGAGAACGAGCTTGACAAAAGCAAAGCAATTTGCAAAGCCTGCCAAATGGTGGTGAAGTATTGTGGAAATACTACTAATCTCAGGAACCACATGATGCGACATCATCAAGACATCATATCCAAGCCCGCCACCGGACCGCAACAGATGACACTGAAACAAACTCTACAACTGCCAACTAATTCTGCACGCTCTGTCAAAATAACTGAGGCGATTGCGGGCTTCATTTGCAAAGATATGCGCCCGTATTCTGTTGTTGAGAACGTGGGATTCAGGCAGCTAATGAAGGTAATGGAACCAAATTATGTCATTGTGTCATAATTTGCAGTTGTTGTCAAATGTTGTCTGTTTACTGTGAAACCAGTAACCAACAATCTGTTTACATTTGCACTGGCTTAGAACAAATGTGTTCTAAATGTTGATCATTAAAATAAAAAATAAAGGTGCATTTGCATCTGAACTGTAGGAGCTTTTTGGAAAATTCTTAATGTCATTTTTAATAATACATCAGGTTCGCGTCTAAATAATCGGTCTACTGCTGCTGATATATCTCTGCGTCCTCTGTCGTCTACACCAGTGCAAGTTTGTGAAAGCAGTTGTATCAACACTCTGGAAGGGGGATTGTTCTTTACAACCATCAATACTCCATTAATTTGCAGTTGAATGTCTATAATAATAGTATCAATATGTTGCATAACTGTAATTCAGGTAACAGCTGGAAAAAAATGCTTTTTTCAAAAACACTTATCTAAATCTCGAAGATCGGATCAGATCGGATCGAATCGAATAATGATAATCAATTCAAGATCTTGAGAATCGGAATCGAATTGATTCTTGAAATTTTAATCGAAACCCAGCCCTACTCATTGCGTCCGTTTCCCTAACACGTAACACACACTCATTGTGAATGTTTCACTAACACGTAACACACACTCATTGCGACTGCTTCACAAACACATAACACACACTCATTGTGACCGTTTCACTAACACGTAACGCACACTCATTGCGTCCATTTCACTAACACGTAACACCCACTCATTGCGTCTGCTTCACTAACACGTAACACACTCTCATTGCAACTGCTTCACTAACACCTAACACACACTCATTGCGCCCGCTTCACTAACACGTAACACACACTCATTGCGTAACACACACTCATTGTGACCGCTTCACTAACATGTAACACACTCATTACGCCCGCTTCACTAACACGTAACACACACTCATCACGACCTGTTCAACAGATGCATAATTTTATGGCAAGTTAGAACAGCCTGAACTGCAACCGGTGACAAACAATAAAAATACAGTGAAGTAATCAACTAACTACTATATGTCAAATGTGTCAATCAAGATGCGACTTTGCGAAACAGACTGTCTTTAATTAAATTGTTTTTATAATAGCCTAATATTAAAGCTAGAAAGCCTAAGCCGTGGTGTGGGCCCTGTGTATACAGTATATACTGTATTTAGTACATGAAATAAAAGTGATCTAGAAGATGTATTTATTTTTGAATTTCTTTAGATTCAGGACATTATCCGGATGCCTCATCTGCTGACTGTGTTTCGTATTGACGAGGATAAAAACTGTGATGTTGACGTTGCTATTCTACAGGCTCTGCTGAAAGGTATGATCACTTTTTAGGCAGAACATGCTTACATCCCTTCATTTCTTAATCTGGAAACTGAAGTCTTAAATTCACATTCCCAGGCAGAGGGTAACTGGATTATGCTGGTGATGGTTGCATTACTAATGGTGGATACACTGTTGTGAGTGGATCTTTAGCTGTAATATTGACTGATCGAGAGCCAGTCTGATCGAGAGCCAGTCAAGAGCCAGTCTGAATCGAGAGCTTTGGCCTGATGGTTTCTAGAAATAATAAATAACGTTCCTGGAAAAAAAACCCACAAGGGGTTTATATTGTTCAGCTAAGACTGACTTGAGCACATTTATCCTCCCTTGAGACTCTGGTAGCTATTAGCGTTTGTTATATTGATGGACGACATATCTCTTTAATGCTAAAACGTTTTTTAACATTTTTTTAGGTCTGTGCACCTAAGTGGAAAGAGATAGAGCAGGCTGTGAGAAAGGCAAGGGCTTCATCATCTCCAGGGCCTAATGGAGTTCCGTATAGAGTGTACAAGAGTGCTTCAGGAGTTCTACGAATTATGTGGAAATTGATAAAAGTGGCATGGGAAAAGCAGGTTGTACCTAGAGCATGGCGCCGAGTAGGTGGAGTCTTTATACCCAAAGAAAAAGATGCTACAAGCATCAGTCAGTTTCGTCCTATTTTACTATTAAATGTCGAAGGTAAGATTTTCTTCAGCATTATTGCTCAGAGATTGTCAACCTACCTATTAAAGAATGGCTTCATTGACACTTCAGTTCAAAAAGCTAATGCATAAGTGCCACATGAGCTTCTTTGGGCAGCATTTGATTTTTTCAGGGTACCGATGTCGATAACAAATTTAGTGAAAGCTTATTTTGGAGATTTGCAATTTAGTTTCTCAACTCCAGAATTCAGCACTACATGCCAATGCTTAGAGGTTGGAATAATGGCAGGATGTACCATTTCTCCACTGGCTTTTACCATGGCAATGGAAGTAATCATTAGGGCATCAAAATGGGTAGTAGGAGGAGAGCGCTTGGCTTCTGGGATGCGACTACCACCAATCAGAGCATACATGGATGACATGACAACCATGACTACAACGGTAGCCTGCACTAATTAGTTATTGGGTAAGTTAACCGATAACATTGAATGGGCACGAATGCAATTTAAGTCCTCTAAATCAAGGAGCATCTCGATAATTAAAGTCAAGGTAGTAGATAGAAAATTCTTCATTAATGGTGAGGCAATACCAACAGTTTCTGAGAAGCCAGCGAAGAGTCTTGGGAGATGGTACGATGGGGATCTAAAGGACACAGTTCGAGTGGGAGAAGATAGACGACAAGCAGTGGAAGGGTTGAAGAGCATAAACAGCTGCGCTCTACCAGGCAAACTAAAACTCTGGTGCTTTCAGTTTGGTCTACTGCCGAGGTTGCTGTGGCCACTGACTGTGTACGAGGTTTCTTTGACAACAGTGGATAAGCTGGAAGCGTTAATAAGTTCATATATCAGGAAATGGTTGGGAGTTCCACGCTGCCTCAGCAGAGTGGGACTTTATAGTAAAGGAATATTGCAACTGCCAGTCTCTGCTTTAACCGAGGAGTTTAAATGCGCCAAGGTCAGACTAGAAATGACCTTAGTAGAGTCACGCGACAAATGTGTAAGGGAGGCAGAACCTGTGTTAAAAACTGGTAGAAAGTGGTCAGCAAAGAAATATGTGGAAGAGGCAAAGGCTGCCCTTCAAATTGGTGATATCGTGGGACAGGTACAGCATGGAAGAGGGGGTTTTGGGCTCAGTTCAGCTCCTCCTAAATGGCACAAGGCAGCCCCAGCTCAAAGGAGGAAGCTGGTAGTCAACGAGGTGGGAAAGCAGGAGGAGAGGATGAGGTGTATAAAGGCCATTTCCCAGGCCAAGCAGGGAGAGTGGATGAGATGGGAGAGTGTGGATAGAGAGTGTGGATAAACCTCTGGATAGGAGAGGATCCCTCTTGTCCTTTGTGTTCATCACCTGCCACATTAAGGCACATTTTGACAGGATGTAAGGTGGCTCTTAGCCAGGATCGGTTTACTTGGCGCCATGACCAAGTACTGCGATGTTTGGCTTCAGCATTGGAAGATAAGCGTAACATGACCAATAAGTTGCCACCTGTTCTAGCAAAACATTACACACAGAAGACAATATTCCTCCGCCCAGGCGAGCAACCACCAAGAAAAGGTGTTAAAACCAATTCTCGTCCAGGACAACTGGAAGCTGCTAGGGACTAGAAAATGCTGGCTGATCTTGATTAACAGCTTATTTTTCCACCTGAGATTGCCACCACTAACCTCTGACCAGATATTGTTTTGTGGTCTGGAATAGCACGCATTGTTCAACTGATAGAGTTAACAGTGCTATGGGAGGATGCTGTAGATGAGGCATATGATAGGAAGAAACTGCGGTATGCTCAGCTGCCCACTGAAGCAGAACAGCGAGGATGGAGAGTCCGGGTTTATCCAGTGGAAGTGGGTTGTCGAGGATTTGTGGCACACTCTACAACCCGGTTCCTCAGAGACGTCGGATTCAGTGGCCAAGAGTTGCGTCGCACAGTAAAGAACTTATCTGAAGCAGCAGAGAGGAGCAGCAACTGGCTGTGGTTGAGACGGAAAGATTCTGGCTGGCTGTGTACAGGCCGCCACGCTACGGTTTCGAAGAATTCTTGAAAACTCGAAGAGTCTGTTGGTCTATTTGTATAGTTTGCATAGTAATATTATGTTCCTGTGTATTTTGCGTGAATGAGGATTGGTGTTTGGACAGATATTGTGTTTTGCGGTAGTATGCCATACGGAACCGTTGCCACTGAACCTGCTTTAATGACGGCAGTGGGGCTCGACAGCCTTAGTCAAACGGGTTGGCGCGTATGGTCGGGTTGCGGAGAGATTGTGAGAGATTGAGGTTAGGTCACATGTGAACTACGAGGAAGGAGCAACCTCAGCAGCAGGAGGGAGGTAAAGGTCAGTAAGCTGGGCTGAGTTGAGTGGGGGACGGAGGGGGGTGACTCTGGGACGCCTCTTGAAGTGTCGTGGGCTAGTCGACGAAACACTGAGGACGGTAGGTGCCCACTTGAAGACCCTAGAGATGTTCCCTACTCAGCTCAATCCAGACGGTTGTCATAGGGGGACCGCACTGTGGTTGCAGCCATTGTGCTGACGCGCAAAATACACTGCAGCTATTAACACCAGACAGATAGAGATTCACATCACCATATGGAAACAAGCGAAAATGGCTGGAGAAGCATAGGTTACTGTAAAGCTATGTCTTAGTTGGTGCTTATCTTGGTGAAAGCCAAGTATGAGTACAAGTCTGAGTACAAATCAGCATGAAGTTTTAACATCTACTCTCGTGTAATGGAAATCATAACATTGAATATGTGTACTCACATGCACAGTGCTCACAATCCCGCTTATAGACACAATTGACTTTTCTTTTAATTAGATGCTTGTGACCAACACAGGTCCTCTGTGGAACACAAAAAGAGATGTTAGACAGAATTTTTTTTTATTTTTCATGCTATAAAAGTATAAGGTGACCAGGGGTTGTAGAACGTTTTTTTAACTGTCCGCCTTGCACAGAATTAGAGGATACCATATAAACCATTTATTTTTTGTAAGATAAATAGCCACATAATATGATCTTTTGATTCAAGAAAGGCCTCATATACTTTCTTTTAGATAAATATGACTAAAGGAAATCCCTAAAGTTAATTGATAGTCCTGTAGCAGTGTTATTTTAGTATTATTTATATACTATTATAGTATTTTTTAAAATTAGCTTTTATTTTAGTTTTAGTAATTTTGTTATGTGCTTTCATCATGTTTATTAGTTTTTCTTTTTAATTTCTAATATATGAAAAATAAGGCAACATTTTTTATTTATTTTTGTTTTGTTTATTTTATTTTACTTTTTTATTAACTGCTTGTCACATGTCTGTCCTGTCTTGGTTATGCACATGAGTGTTTTGTTATGTTGGGCCATGTGCTCTTGTTATTGTCTGGTCCCTCCACCTTGTTATCTGATTATTGGTTTATTTGTCCCACCTGTTATCCTCGTTACCCGCCTTATTTGTCTTCCTATTTAGTCTTCCTGTGTTTGCTGTCCTGTGCTCGTTCGTTGTATTTGTTACGTGTATTCATCGTGTTGAGTTCTGTTCCTGCCCTGCCTTGTTTGTTCTGGATTAAGTTTGTACGTTGTAGTTTTCTTTTGTTTATTTTATGTTTTGGTCTTTATTAAATACTTCTACTCTGCACTTGAATCCACGGATTTATTCCACACCACGCACCGTGGCAGAACGAACGAGCCATTATATGGATTCAGCAGAGCGAACTTTGTCCTACAGAAAGGGAGAATGGGATTTCTCTTTTAAAATATTCCTCCCTGTGTGCTCAAAGGAATGAGGAGAGGAGGGCAGCAGAGTCTTCTCCACTGGTCTCTTCGGGAAGAAAATCATCGTCACTGGATCCTTCCAGTGTTGGTACTCCGTTGATGGTTTTAGCCAGCCCCGAGTCTGCGCATATCCGTCAGAAGGGACGGAGGAGGAGGAGGAGGATACCTGCGCCTGTCCATTCGGAGACTGTTCACGTCACGTCTGCCCAGCGAGAGACTGTTCACGTCACGTCTGCCCAGCGAGAGACTGTTCACGTCACGTCTGCACAGCGAGAGACTGTTCAAGTCCCGTCTGCCCAGTCAGAGACTGTTCACGTCCCGTCTGCCCAGTCAGAGACTGTTCACATCCCGTCTGCCCAGTCAGAGACTGTTCACGTTCCGTCTGCCCAGTCAGAGACTGTTCACGTTCCGTCTGCCTTCATGGACCTGGACTATCTGGAGCGTCTGGCTCGGATCCTGGACATGCCCGTGTCTGCTGTTCCAGAGCCGGAGCCAGTGTCTCCTGTTCCAGAGCCGCAGCCAGTGTCTCCTGTTCCAGAGCCGGAGCCAGTGTCTGCTGTTCCAGAGCCGGAGCCAGTGTCTGCTGTTCCAGAGCCGGAGGCAGAGCCAGTGCCCGTTCCAGAGCCGGAGGCAGAGCCAGTGCCCGTTCCAGAGCCGGAGGCAGAGCCAGTGGCCGTTCCAGAGCCGGAGGCAGAGCCAGTGGCCGTTCCAGAGCCGGAGGCAGAGCCAGTGGCCGTTCCAGAGCCGGAGGCAGAGCCAGTGGCCGTTCCAGAGCCGGAGGCAGAGCCAGTGGCCGTTCCAGAGCCGGAGGCAGAGCCAGTGGCCGTTCCAGAGCCGGAGGCAGAGCCAGTGGCCGTTCCAGAGCCGGAGGCAGAGCCAGTGGCCGTTCCAGAGCCGGAGGCAGAGCCAGTGGCCGTTCCAGAGCCGGAGGCAGAGCCAGTGGCCGTTCCAGAGCCGGAGGCAGAGCCAGTGCCGTCTGCCTTCATGGACCTGGATTATCTGGAGCGTCTGGCTTGGATCCTGGACATGCCAGTGTCTCCTGTTCCAGGGCCGGAGCCAGTGTCTGTTCCAGGGCCGGAGCCAGTGTCTGTTCCAGGGCCGGAGCCAGTGTCTGTTCCAGGGCCGGAGCCAGTGTCTGTTCCAGGGCCGGAGCCAGTGTCTGTTCCAGGGCCGGAGCCAGTGTCTGTTCCAGGGCCGGAGCCAGTGTCTGTTCCAGGGCCGGAGCCAGTGTCTGTTCCAGGGCCGGAGCCAGTGTCTGTTCCAGGGCCGGATCCAGTGTCTGTTCCAGGGCCGGAGCCAGTGTCTGTTCCAGGGCCGGATCCAGTGTCTGTTCCAGGGCCGGATCCAGTGTCTGTTCCAGGGCCGGATCCAGTGTCTGTTCCAGGGCCGGATCCAGTGTCTGTTCCAGGGCCGGATCCAGTGTCTGTTCCAGGGCCGGAGCCAGTGTCTGTTCCAGAGCCGGAGCCAGTGTCTGCTGTTCCAGAGCCGGAGGCAGAGCCAGTGCCCGTTCATGAGCCGGAGGCAGAGCCATTGCCAGTTCCAGAGCCGGAGGCAGAGCCAGTGCCCGTTCCAGAGCCGGAGGCAGAGCCAGTGCCCGTTCCAGAGCCGGAGGCAGAGCCAGTGCCCGTTCCAGAGCCGGAGGCAATGTCTGTTCCAGAGCCGGTGCCTGTTCCAGCGCCAGAGCCAGTGTTTGTTTCTGTGTTTGTGTCTGTTCTTGTGACTGTTACAGTTCTTGTGGCTGTTCCTGAGCCTGTGTCTGCTGTTCCTGAGCCGGTGTCTGCTGTTCCTGAGCCGGTGTCTGCTGTTCCTGAGCCGGTGTCTGCTGTTCCTGAGCCAGTGTCTGCTGTTTCTGAGCCGGTGTCTGCTGGTCCTGCGCCTGAGCCACCGCCCTGGCCGCCCGAGGGGTCTGCTCCGCTCTGGTCCCCGAGGGGTCTGCTCCGCCCTGGCCGCCCAAGGGGTCTGCTTCGCCCTTGCCGCCCGAGGGGTCTTCACCGCCCTGGCTGCCCGAGGGGTCTTCACCGCCCTGGCCGCCCGATGGACTCTGTGTTTCGCCCTGGCCGCCCGATGGACTCTGTGTTTCGCCCTGGCCGCCCGATGGACTCTGTGTTTTGCCCTGGTCTGTACCTCCTGTCCCGCCCTGGTCTGTCCCTCCCGTCCCACCCCGTCCCGCCCTGGTCTGTCCCTCCCGTCCCGCCCTAGGGTTGTCTTCCGCTCCCGCCCGATGGACTCTGTGTTTTGCCCTGGTCTGTACCTCCCGTCCCGCCCCGTCCCGCCCTGGTGTTTCCTTCCGCTCCCGCCCCGGTTTTATGGAGCGTCTGGTAGCCGCTCCGTAGGGAGGGGGTAGTGTAACATGTCTGTCCTGTCTTGGTTATGCACATGAGTGTTTTGTTATGTTGGGCCATGTGCTCTTGTTATTGTCTGGTCCCTCCCCTTGTTATCTGATTATTGGTTTATTTTTCCCACCTGTTATCCTCGTTACCCGCCTTATTTGCCTTCCTATTTAGTCTTCCTGTGTTTGCTGTCCTGTGCTCGTTCGTTGTATTTGTTACGTGTATTTGTCGTGTTGAGTTCTGTTCCTGCCCTGCCTTGTTTGTTCTGGATTTAGTTTGTACGTTGTAGTTTTCTTTTGTTTATTTTATGTTTTGGTCTTTATTAAATACTTCTACTCTGCACTTGAATCCACGGATTTATTCCACACCACGCACCGTGACACTGCTTGGAGACGCAAGTGTTGAGAATCCAAATGTAGAAGTTTATTAGAGGTTAATCCATACAGGCAAAGTTCAAAACAATAACAGGGTCAACAGGGCAGAGGCATAACAGAGAAATCCTAAGGAACTGGGCAGAAAGTCAAAAATCATGAACATAAGAAACCAAATTCAGAGCGCTCAGAAATGCAGTGCTGACACATATAAGAATTTGCAAAGAGTGATTGACGGTGCGTCCCAATTCGCATACTATCCGTCCTAAATAGTATTCGAAAATAGAATTAGTACGTCCCAAATCGTAGAATGTTGAAATGAGTGTTCCAGAGATACCCGGATGGTCTACTATTTCTGGTCAGAATCCGAAGTGCAGATCGATGCACACTCTAACGGCTAATATTGCCCACAACCCATTGTGCGTTGGACGAGGATTTGGTTAGAACTACAAACATGAGTGAAAAGTGTTCAAAAAAAAAAAACTACAGACATGGAGGACGCACGAGTCCGGCGATGTAGAGAGGTTTAGATAAAGGGGTTAGAGTGATTAATTATCAGTATCTAACCTGACAAAAATTTATTTATTCAATGTTGTCTACATTATATTGCATCTGCAGCAGCATTGTGAACTTACGTAAAGATACGTTTAGCCATTAACTTTTAAATGCATCATTATATTCAAATTGCAAACACGCAAGGAGAGTCTCCGCATGAAAACCCCACGACTGGCAGATGAACGTGCGACTACATTTGTCTCCGAAACGCTAGGAAATTAAATTAGATTGACAAGATGATTGACAGGGCAGTTTATGGTGACAGGATGATTGACAGGGTAGTTTACGGTGACAGGATGATGGACAGGGCAGTTTACGGTGACAGGATGATTGACAGTGCAGTTTACGGTGACAAGATGATTGACGGCAGTTTACCGTGACAGGATGATTGTTTACGGTGACAGGATGATTGACAGCAGTTTACGGTGACCGGATGATGGACAGGGCAGTTTACGGTGACAGGATGATTGTTTACGGTGACAGGATGATTGACAGCAGTTTACGGTGACAGGATGATTGACAGGGCAGTTTACGGTGACAGGATGATTGACAGCAGTTTAGGTGACAGGATGATTGACAGCAGTTTACGGTGACAGGATGATGGACAGGGCAGTTTACGGTGACAGGATGCACGCGACAGATCTGTCCGTTAAAGATGACGTAGTATGTCCCAAAGCTTGCCTACTCTTTTGCTACACATTCAAAAGTATGTACTTTTTCTTCACAAAAATAGTACATACTTTTAGGGCGTAGTATAAGTAGGCGAATTGGGACGAGAGATAAGTGACTTTTAAAGTCAGAGGTAATGAGATAATGAGACCGCTGAATACAAACAGTGATGATGAGATCAGGCATGGGATCAGTTCTGGGAAATTTAGTTTGTGAGGGAATGACAATAGTCTGGGGTGAAGTGCCCTCTGGTGGCTATCAATGGCACTCCAGCTTAAAACATTTTTTAATATTTTTGTTTTGTTTTAGTTAACAACAGCACTTGACATTAGGCAACATTTCTCATTTAATCAGGGCAACATTTCATAGTATTATTTTATTTTATTTTCAGTTACCAAAACATTTTTTGATAGTTTTAGTTGACAATAAACTATAAAACTAAAGATTTGTGACGGGGTCGGGGACATGTTCAGGAGGAGAAATACAAAAGACAAACTTGTAAGAATTGCCAAACCGCTACTGGATAAGTCACGTGTTGTTGCTCCTCAGCCTCCAGAAGTGATGAACATGCTGGCCGCCAGTCCTGGAAGAGACAGCTGGAGCTCGCGGTGGCCTGGAACCGGGTCGACATCGCACAGAGTGAGATCTTCACCGAGGAGAGCCAGTGGACGGTGGGTAAAAATAATGCAAACATCTACGAGAATTACAGAGACATCACAAAAAATAAAACTAGTTGATCAACTGGAAACTTTTGCACATGCCACATTGAAATAATGTTAATTAAATTTTCTAAAATGCATCAAGTATGTTCACTGCACAGGTTGTGCCCCTATTATGCTATTTTACAGGTTCTTCATTTAGTTTTGGAGTCTCCTATAGGTTTACATGCATCCAATGTCAAAAACACTTTTATTTTCTCATAATATACACTTCCGTTCAAAAGTTTGTGGTCGTTAAGATTTTTAATGTTTTTAAAAGAAGTCACTTCTGCTCACCAAGGCTGCATTTATTTGATTAAAAATACAAAACAAACCCAGTAATATTGTGAAATATTATTTCAATGTAAAACAGCTGTTTTCTATGTGAATAATGTCACGGTCTTCGTCTGCACCATTCTGTCTCTGTCTTCACTTTACTTCCCAGAATCCCTCGTGTCTTCACACCTGAACTCATTCCCTCAATTACCCACCTGTTCATCGTTCTCATCAACCGTGTCACCTGTCTTCACCTTTATGTTTGATTTGTATCTGTATTTAGTTTGCTTCTGTTCAGTCTATCCTGGTCGGTTCTTGTTAATGTTTCGGTGTTTTGTGTGTGAGTTTACCTTTTGCCCGTCCAAGGGTGTAACTTTGGTTTGAGAAGTGGGGGGGACACTAAATGCGGGACATTTTTTTCGATTTGAATCCCATTCCCTGCATTTATATATTTAGGGACAATGGTGATACAAAATCCAGGAAATAATTAAGTTGATTATAATGATAAATTCTGCCAAAAATAAAAGTAGGCTACTAAACTATGTATAACAAAAATATTTCTTACTTTTTTATTGTTTAATAGAGGCCGGTTGCCAAGACTTGAGAGAATCATTTTATAAAGTAAAAAATGTTCACCATTAATGTTTTGTGTGTAAAAAATTTTTAATTATGTGAGACCCAATTTCCACTGTAATGTAAAAACAACATAAAGACCGTATATTTTAAATAATTGTTTAATAGCATCTTTTATGAATGAAGGCCAGTATCACTGATATTAATATAACTACTGATGTCTAGCATTCCCCCCCCCCCCCCCCCCCCCAATTTGAAACATTTATTAGGCTTAAAAAATATAACAACTTTGTGAACTTGATTGTGTGTGAACTTTTACATTCAAAGAGCTATATTATCCACTACATATCCAAAAAAGCATAATAGGGGCACTTTAACGTCTTTTCACCTGTCATTTGGTCAGGGTAGTGCTGTGTTCATATAGTGCTGTGTTCATATAGTGCTTGTAGGAGTCTCATTGAATGTTTATTATGTTATTGAATGTTTATTATATTATGATTTGTTGATATCTTTTCCGTCTCAGTCCTGTGATCTGCATCCGGCCATGTTTTCTGCACTGGTGGGCGACAAACCTGAGTTTGTGCGGCTGTTGCTGGAGAATGGAGTGCATCTGCGTAATTTTATGAAAGAAGAGGGGAGACTCTGTGAGCTCTACGCACAGCTACCCGTCTGCTTCTTCAAGCGCAAGCTTGAAAAACGGGCCCAGGATAGCAAAAATAATTCCTTGAGTCACGTGTATGAAGAAGTGCGCCACCTGCTGGGAAGTTTTACTCAACCGTTATACGACTCTTCACGCTACAAGACTCCCACAGATGATGTCCGTTTAACGGCAAGTTTGAGATTTGAGATCTGAACCGGAGAGAGTTGTCATGAAACAGCTTCACAAACAGTCTTTTCAACCTCATAGTAGCCTATCATTATTTCTGTGATGCAATACTTAAAATTATCATAGAAGTACTTGGATTAAATTTTAAAGTTCAAATATGAACACTGATGTCTATGATAACGATCAAAATCAGCTTTTGATAGAAACTTGGTGCTTAAAATAACGCATTTATCGATTACATTGTTTCGCTACTAAGTGGCGACAAGTGACTGTTAAAAACTGTATTTGTTATTGAATCATTTATTCAAGACAATGTAGTATTGTATGATGCTTCTGAAATAAAAGTCAGAAAGATGTGATGAATTGTTTTTGTAAATATGACTCATCTTATACATCATGTACAGTCTGCATAAGTGTATGATTTAACTCTTCCCGATGGTCTAGTGTTAAAAAAAATGCTATCGCAATTCTTAAAAAAATCGCCCAAGTATTGTGATAGTATCGAATAGGGAGATAGGTGTATTGTCCCAGCCCTAGTTTTTTATATGCTTTGTGAGAATCATCAGTAAATAAAATCATCAAACTATAAAGCTTTAATTCTAGTTTGACTGTAATGAAAAGAGTCTGGCTGTTTAATTCATTGAAGCCCTGCATCTCTCAGGTGCCGTCCAAAGGGTCGAAGGATCAGCCATGTTCTGATGATGACCTGAACACACTCGCGGGACGGGATCTCTTCCTCTGGGCTGTTGTGCAGAATAACAGAGCACTGGCAGAGATCGGCTGGGAGCAGGTACAGCTGAGACAAACTCTTCGTTTGAGATTTATATTCACATGTTTTCTGCTTCAATTTGGTGATAGAAGCTGATATTTTGCTGAAACTGATCTTAAATGTGTAAATGTTTGTAGGGAGTAACTAAATAAAATAGTACTCTACTCTTTGGAAAACTTTTATTACTATTATTTATTAATATTTATTAAAATGTAGCCTACTACTATTATAGTATTTATTGATTTTAAAAAAGCTTTTTATTTTCATATTTTGTTTTCATTTTAGTTTTTTATATTTCTAATATTGCTTATATTTTTCTATTCTATGATTTATTTTTATTTTAGTTTTAGTCATTTTAATTCTTCTTATGCTTATTTCAGTTTGTTTTTAATCAAGGACATTTCTAAGGATTTCATCTAATAATTGTAGTTTATTCTAGTAATTAGGCTATTATTATTTTTTTACTTGATTCTGATAGATCAACATTGTTGCCTCTTTCATGTGAAGTATTTTCCATTAATTTTAGTGAATCAGTTCATTCAGTTAATTAAACTGGATAAAAATAATCCACTGATTCATTTGAGAACCAATGTGGAATTTAAAGTGAAATATTTAGTTTTAGGTTTTTAAGTGTCCAATAACCAAAACGCACAACCAATTTTGAATTGTTTTATTTGTGTTTTTTGACACAATAATACATAATCTTTAGACTATGAAAGAACAATTAAAACAAAATTATATAATATATAATAATTATTACAATTGTATTGTTATTCCTCTTTGACCATTAATTTTATTGAATCATTTGTTTGGATAGTTCATGTGATTAAACTGGTTCAAAAACAACAACAACAACAACAACAACAACAACAACAAAAAACAATTCAACGATTAAATTGAATCCCTGTGTGTAATTGTACGTCTTGTATTTATAGTATTTTGTTAAAGCCCTTCTGTTCATACTTTTTTTAATGTATTATATCAATGAGAGTGTTTTCTATTTTTATTGGTTGTAGTTTGCATAAATGTATTCATTCAAATATTGTGACAGGTAAATACTGATCTGATTGCATGAATAAATCAAATAATCTGATTCTGTATTTAAATAGCATGAGAGTAGTTGCAGTGAAGATTCACAATGTGTGTATGTGTGAATGTGTGTGTTGTTTTTGTAGTGCAGAGACTGTATCATAGCCGCTCTGGCCGCCAGTAAGATCTTGAGGAAACTGGCGCAGGAGGGCGGCGAGGATGATAGTGAAGAGGCAGAAGAAATGAGAGAACTAGCCAACCACTATGAGAAACAAGCCATCGGTATGATTTCAGATTCATTTTTATACGCTTATTTCACGCAGCTGTTATTTTGAAATCGAAAGCGAGGCTCCGGTGGGAAGAAAACCGGAAGTGTCGCCTTTAATCACAGGAGATCGCGAATGCGATGGTGTATTGTTGTGTTTAATGTAGAAATGAGTTATTCTAAAACTGTACATACATGTATTTCATACTTTAGACTATATACAGTGAAAATAATTTATAAATAAAATATTTTTTTAATATATAATTCATAAAGTAAAAAAGAAGGAGGAACGAACTATATACACATCCTATATTGGATATTAACATCCAATAGTGTAAATCGCGCCAGCAGCTTCAGGTTGGTAGTCCAAGGCATTGTTATTTATCTTTACTTCCGGGGTTCTTCCCACCGGAGCCTCACTTTCGATTTCAAAATGGCGGCTGCGTGAAATAAGCGTATTGTCCTTAATAGAGGAAATTTGTACCAGGAGTAACATGTGTATGTAACAAACATCACTTCAAATCTTTTGACCTGAGCCGTGATGTTTAACCCTGTGTGTGTGACCTCAGGTGTGTTCAGCGAGTGTCACAGCTGGGACGCCCAGCGAGCCCAGAGACTCCTGGTCCGCATCTCTCCGTCGTGGGGCAGAAGCACATGTCTGTGGCTCGCTCTCGAGGCCGATGATAAAAGCTTCGTCGCTCACTCAGGAGTGCAGGTGAACCCAGTGGCATATTCAGAAATATCTGTCTTAGCTTATTATACTCAGAAAGGAGAAAGTACTTCAACATTGAAAAAATTTCACTTTGAATATAAAACATTGATTTTAAAGGTGCATAGCGCAAGTGTCTGAGTTTTTGCAGAACTATGCTCCCCGCTGGCAACAAGCGAAACTGGAACCAGAGTGTGTTTTCTTTGTCTTACGTGGAGTTTGCATTGGGGTTTTGAATGGACTAAAAGCCGGTCTCTTTGAATCCATCTTCTACTTTTGTCGCGCGAGTTGTTTTGCTGATACGGAGAATTGCGGCGAATACACAAACTTGCCAGACATAGCCAGGTGAGCGTGAACGCGCATGACGTCACGCCCAGTCTCAAATTCCGACCCGAATCCCTCTTATTTATTTTACTGTACAGGATTATAGAGGCAATCACAGTGATCAGAGAAGGGCTCATTCAGCCCATCAGGCAATTGTTTATGCATGTATGGGTTAGAAAAATGGGTATTTTTAACATGAACTTTTGCGCAATGCACCTTTAATGACTGATATCTATTTTTTTATTTTTAAGTGTTCAATAACCAATATGCTGATTTTTTTTTTGTTTTTATTTCTGTTTTTGAAACAATAAATGATTTTTAAAACCTTTAAAGAACAGTTATTTATTTTGAATATTACATAAAGAAATTCTTACTATTATATTGCATAGATTAACAATAAAATTTACAACAATAATAATAATCATTGTAATCTTATTATTTTTTCTTTTTCTAAATAAATTATTTAATATTATGCACATTGTTGTTTAAGCAGTTATGTATTTAAATGTGGTCCTAATGGTTGCAAATTATTGTTATTAAATATTACATAAAATAATTTATTGCACAGATAACAAAAGGATAATTTGTACAACAACAATAATAATAACTCATTGTTATTAATATTAGAGCCCGAAGCCATTTGTTTTGAGAATAATGGCTGGCTGATGAAGTTATTGGCTGGCTAGCCGGCTCAGCCAAAACCTAAATGGCTGCTGCAGCCGCCAAACTTTTTATAGCTGCAAATGGCTGAAGCTGCCACTTCATGTCTACAGATGTCTATGTTGTCACGGCAGAGATCGCGGAGAAGTATGTTGATTAAGAAGGCAAACTTTTGTTGAATTTATGAGAAATCTACAGACGCAAACAGACGAAGTGTAGTAAAATAAAGACCTAAATGTGTATTTCGGACTTTTTTTCACCACAAGTCTGGAAGAAGACAAATGTCTTGCTATTGAAGTATTGAAGTATTGAAGCTATTGACCAGTAAAAAAAAAAAAACGATGTTTTTGCCTGCCGTGTCTCGCCTTAATATAAACACACACTGTTATCAGTATAATTTTGGACAAAGTTTTGCACATTTCACTTCAATGTACACTGAAGCATACGTCGTGAATTAGCAATGTGGAAACGGTGGTTTGTTACTGCAGTAATATCACGTTCAGTGCTATAAATCTCTCCGTTCCAGAATATTTGGTTCATAACATCAATCTTTGATTCAGGTGTTTGTGCAACCGTGCCCTGAAGATTTAACAAAAGTCTGGGTAGGCCTAAGTTAAAAAAAAAAAAGTAAGTAGGAATTAGGAAAGTATGTGAGAAGTGAGATCAAAATTACCTTGCTTGCTTCTTTCCGCCATTTCACCTCAGTGCGAGAAAAAAATGCATCGCTTCTTCTGTACGGAAAACGAGCAATTTTAATTGGTCGTCAATTCACTGTGAGTCTGTGTATCGTAGCAACGAGCACAAGACTGTGCTGTTATGAATCCAGTGGGAAAATAGATCTTGTGTATTGTTTATATATTTCGTGTGTGTATGTCTCTATGTGATAGAATTATTATTTGATGCAAATAATTCTAGCCGGCTCAGCCAAACTTTATCAGATGGTGGCTCAATTTGGCTTACGAAATTATTGGCTGGCAGCGGCTGAAATTCTACATGGCGCAAATGGCGGCGCCTGGCGGCTGCTTCGGGGTCTAATTAATATTATACAATTTTTTGTTTTTATTATGTATGTAATTATGTTTATATATTTATATATTGTTTTGTGGTCTTAATAGTTGCAAATTATTAGTATTAGTGTAATACAAATTTTTGTTTTTGTTATATTTTATATTATATTTATATAACTGTCACAGAGTCAGCCACACCTTCACAGCCCCAATCACCAGGTCCCGCCCACTCGTTCACAATCACCAGATTACTGACTCGCTGCACCATCACTCCCTCATCAACACAGCTATATATTCACAGTTCACCATACACTCATTGTCTGGTCTCATCGCAGTTACAAGTGCTTACCATCGGACT
Organism: Gila orcuttii; assembly: GCA_026230005.1. Lineage (NCBI taxonomy): Eukaryota > Metazoa > Chordata > Actinopteri > Cypriniformes > Leuciscidae > Gila > Gila orcuttii. The sequence continues at coordinate 50,663,900 of JAPDVR010000007.1, read as the reverse complement.
CCTTACCCGTCCACTTACCTGTGATTCATCTTGTCAAGCTTCCAGTCTTCTGTCCGTCTTCCTGATCCAGATCTCCTGTCATCTTGTTCACTCGTCACCTGCACAGAGAATCCACTTCAGTCTTCACCACAAGTCAACATCGTCAGTCAACAAGTCACCATCCTCTCACCATCGTCTGGTTCCTGCTGTTTCACACCACTCTGCTCAATAAACACTGTTTTCACTATAACACCGGTCTTTGTGTTGTGACAGAAGACCAGACTACAATACAGAGTCCTGCCGAACCAGCGAGGAGCATCCACCAAGATCGGTTTGCTGAACTTGTGCAAGCAGTTTCATTTTATATTTAACAATATTATTACAACATTATTTTTTGTTATCTCTGTAAAACTGCTTTGAAACAATCTGTATTGTAAAAAGCTCTATATAAATAAAGGTGACTTGACTGTTGTCTGAACGAGCGCTGCATTGGGCGCAATCCATTTGGCATGCCAACGGCCCGGTCATGAGTTCCTTAACATCATTCACCAACCACATTAAAGAAGTCTCCGGTCAAACTGCATCAGTATTATCCGTCCATGATCAGCTGTTCAACTTCCATTAATGCATATGCTTTTCAATTCAGCACTTTTGCGGCATCTTGCTTCAAGAACTGCCTTTTCTCTGTGCTCAAACTGTCCACCCGCCAGACCTGTCGACACCCTTTGAAGTCTTCATCCAATATTCAAGTGAACTCCACGTCCGTTGAGAGTCCAGAAACCGAGAGCATTCTTCGAGTACCGGGTGTTCCAGGATGTGTTCAGCAAGTGGTTGGCGACCCGTCTACCACCTCATCGGCCATTGAACGGCGCCATCGACCTGCAGCCTGTGGCCACTCCACCGAAGGGTATGGTCTACCCTTTGTCCATCCCGGACCAGAAGGCCATTGAGGACATTCAGGAGGCTCTCAAACAACGTTTAATCCAACCATCGACGTCCCCTGCTGCTTCCAGCTTCTTCTTCGTGGCCAAGAAGGACGGAGGCTTGCGGCCATGCATCGACTACCGAGCACTCAACTCTCAGACCGTCAAATTCGGCTATCCTCTTCCTCTGGTCCCTGCCACCCTAGAACTGCTTTGTGGTGATCGTATCTTCTCCAAGCTGGACCTGCGTAGCACCTATAACCTCATTCAAAAACGTGAGGGGATGAATGGAAGACGACGTTCATCACCCCAACAGGCCACTACGAGTACCAAGTGATGCCGTATGGCCTGTCCAACTCCCCCTCCGTATTCCAGGGGTTTATGAATGAGGTGTTCTGGGAGTACCTCCAATGCTTCGCCATCTTCTACATCGACGACATCCTGATCTACTCACGGAACCTGGCGAACATCGCCAACATGTGACGCAGGTCCTCCAAATGCTGAGAGAACACCACCTCTGTCCCATTCCTCGGATATATCATCGACCAATGAGGTATCCAAATGGACCAGAGGAAGGTGGACACCATTCACAACTGGCCCCAACCTGTCACTATCAAGGAACTCCAACGCTTTCTAGGCTTCCCCAACTTTTATCGAAGATTAATCCAGATTTACAGTCTCCTCAACTCACCTCACTCCTCAGAAACCGGCCCAAGTCTCCGTCCTGGAACCCCTTGGCCATAGAAGCCTTCCAACGGCTGAAGAATGCCTTCATCACCGCTCCAATCCTGGTACACCCCAATCCAGAACTCCCATTTGTGGTCGAAGTTGACGCCTCTACTACCGGAGTTGGAGCGGTACTATCCCAGCAGCAGGGTGAGCCTCCTCGACTCCATCCATGCACCTTCTACTCCAATAAGCTGTCCCTGGCGGAGCAGAATCACGACATTGGAAATCGTGAGCTGCTGGGGATCAAGCTCACCTTGGCGGAATGGAGACACTGGCTGAAGGGAGCTCACCACCATTTCGAAGTCATCACAGATCACCGGAACCTGGAATATCTCAGAGAAGCCAAGCGACTCAACCCAAGAATAGCCCGTTGGGCTCTGTTCTTCACGTAGTTCAACTTCACCGTGACCTACCGACCCGGTACCAAGAATTGCAAGGCGGATGTCTTGTCCCGTCTGTATCATCCTGAACCTGAATCTAGTCCTCCAGAACCCGTCTCCCTCCAGCCATGGTAGTCAATCCAATCCAATGGTCCCTCGATGATCAACTCCTCCAAACCAACCGCAACAAACCTGCTCCACCGGGAGGTCTTGAGGGACGGTTGTATGTACCTGCCGTCTGTCCCTCATGGACTCAGCACACACCTCTCTGGGCTCTGGACACCCAGGCAGCCAGCTAACCCTCTCGCTCCTACAAGATCCCTACTGTTGGCCCAGGATATCTCCCAGTATATTAAGGGATGCTCAGTCTGCCATCACCAACACACAGAGGAAGCTACCCGAAGGAAAGTTGGTACACCTGCCGATACCCAAACGCCCCTGGTCTCATCTGGGCATTGATTTCATGACTGACCTCCCTCCGTCCAACCATCACACCTGTATATTCGTCGTCATAGACCGGTTCTCCAAAGCCTGCAAACTCATCTCCATGAAGGGCCTGCCCATTGCGTTTGAAGCCGCAGAACTCTTCTTCCAACAAGTTTTTTCCAACAAGCCGCTACCTCTCCTGGGCGGAGTATGCCCAGAACTCCCTGCGTCGAACCACCATTGGGCTTACTCTGTTCCAATGCATCCTCGGTTACCAACCTCCTCTCTTCCCCTGGTCCGGAGAGCCTTCGGAGGTGCCAGCTGTCAACTACTGGTTCAAGGAGAGCTAGAGGGTATGGGACTCAGCTCACGTGCATCTCCAGCGAGCAGTGCGAAGACAGACGCATGTCCGCAGAGCTGAAGCCACTCAATACCAGCCGGAACAAAAGGTTTGCTACTCACCCAGTTCCACGAGGATCACCCAAACCGCCCAGCCCCCAGAGGTCGAAGCCGACCCCGTCCCAGAGTAAGTCAGCCGTCAGGAGCCGGCCGTGGAGGACTCTATCACAGAGTCACCCCCACCGTCACAGCCCCAATCACCAGGTCCCGCCCACTCCTTCAGAATCACCAGATTACTGACTCGCTGCACCATCACTCCCTCATCAACACAGCTAAATATTCACAGTTCACCATACACTCATTGTCTGGTCTCGTCGCAGTTACAAGTGCTTACCATCAGACTCCTTACCCGTCTACTTACCTGTGATTCGTCTCGTCAAGCTCCCAGTCTTCTGTCCGTCTTCCTGATCCAGATCTCCTGTCGTCTTGTTCACTCGTCACCTGCACAGAGAATCCACTTCAGTCTTCAACAGCTAAGTCAACATCATCAGTCAACAAGTCACCATCCTCTCACCATCGTCTGGTTCCTGCTGTTTCACACCACTCTGCTCAATAAACACTGTTTTCACTATAACACCTGTCTGTCTCCTTCTGTATTGTGACAATAACAATAAAGTTGTTTTATGATTGCAAATATATGTCATGTTTATTAGTCAAGCTTAAAATGTTTTTAGCATGAGTGGGTTAATGGGTGGGTAAGTAATTCATGTGCTTTCAAGAGTTACTTTTCTTTTTGGTGTTATTCCTTCAAACCAACTAGCAGTTTATCTATATGGCTCATCATCGCATGTCTCTGTCAGGCCCTGCTCACTCAGATCTGGTGTGGAGAGCTGTCAGTGGAGAATCCACACTGGAAGATTCTTCTGTGCATGATTTTCTTTCCTCTGATATACACCAGCTTCCTGATCTTCAGGTAAAAACTTTCGGTCCCACTTTATATTAAGTGGCGTGTTGTATTGTTTACATGTTGTATTGTAAAACCCTTTTGCTGCTATTGAGGTGTGATGCAGGTAAGGTTAGGGACAGGTGTGTGTGGTACTGGTAGGTTTAAGGGTGGGTTAAGGTGTAAGTGTGTCACGGTGTGGGTATTGTCTTGTCTGTCACGTGAATCCCTGTTTGTCATGTGATCCTGCCATGTGTCTTGTCATTTTGTTAATTGTTTGCTCATTGTCCACAGGTGTTCCTTGTCTTGTTTATTAGTCTCCCCAGGTGTCTCGGATTAACCACGCCCCCTTGTTATCTTGTTTAGCTTGTCTGCTTGTGTATTTATACCTCTGTGTTTCACTTGTGGTTTGTCGGTCGTTGTAGTTGTTTGTAGCTTTCTCCATGTTCCTGTCTTGAGTTCCGTGTTCCTTTGTTTTGCCCTGGATGACCTGTTTGTTTCATTAAAAATAGTGCTTGCATTTGGATTCTCTCTCCGCTTCATTCCTTCCTCAACGTAACAAAGGGAAGGCTATTACATAAATTACATTAATTACAGCTGTAATTACATGCAGGTATTTTTAAAATATAAGTAATATAAATAAATATAAAGTGGGACCAAACTTTCTAATTGAACGTTGAAAACTAACCTTTTGTGTTGTCAGGTCTGAAATCATGTCTATGAGTCATTACATGCACACACCATCAGATGGCAGCATTGCAGTCTCAATAATTACTCTGCAAATAGCACTTTTACCACAAACACAGACTTTTAATGATTCTTAATAAATGTTTTAACCGTTATTGTTGAAATGAACTCTTGCAGACGTGATGAAGACATCCAGAGAGAGAAGGAGAGAGAGAAGGAGAGAGCAAAGCAGCAGAAGCAGGCAGCGGATGCAGTATTTGCTGGAAACTCAGATGCCAAGATCAAACGCCATTTACGGTTAGTTGAGTACAAACATCTACAGGCCACATTCACACCGCAAAGATGTAGGAGTGACAAGTGAATGTCCTTAATTACTGCATCAAACTAATGTTAGCATTATACAACTTATTATTAAGAAAAATATCTTATTTGTGTTTTTTTAAACGGTAATGCATAATCTTTAGACTATTAAAGAACAATTATTCATTATGAATATTACATAAAGATATTATTTTTATTATTACATCTATGTAATATTTATACTGAATTTATTATTATTATTACTTAACCAATATGAAGAACCTGTTTTTAATGATTTTATTTATATTTTTTGACACTATAATAAATACAATTTTGACTATTAAAGAACAATTATACATTATGAATGTTACTTAAATGTATTATTATTATAGAATATATATTATACTATTATTATAATTATAAATAACTGGACCTAAAGTATTGCATCAAACTAATGTTAGCATCACACAAATTATTTTTTATGTGTTCAATATCTTAAGTTGGTCTTAGTTGTATTTTTTTGTTTGACAAAATACATGATATTTAGACTATTAAAGAACAATTTTTATATACACATATATATATATATATACAGGTGAAATGCGAAATATTAGAATATCGTGCAACAGTTCATGTATTTCAGTAATTCAAATTAAAAGGTGAAACTAATATACTGTATTTAGTATATATAACTACAGGTCCTTCTAAAAAAATTAGCATATTGTGATAAAGTTAATTATTTTCCATAATGTAATGATAAAAATTAAACTTTCATATATTTTAGATTCATTGCACACCAACTGAAATATTTCAGGTCTTTTATTGTTTTAATACTGATGATTTTGGCATACAGGTCATGAAAACCCAAAATTCCTATCTCAAAAAATTAGCATATCATGAAAAGGTTCTCTAAACGAGCTATTAACCTAATCATCTGAATCAACTAATTAACTCTAAACACCTGCAAAAGATTCCTGAGGCTTTTAAAAACTCCCAGCCTGTTTCATTACTCAAAACCGCAATCATGGGTAAGACTGCCGACCTGACTGCTGTCCAGAAGGCCATCATTGACACCCTCAAGCAAGAGGGTAAAACACAGAAAGAAATTTCTGAACAAATAGGCTGTTCCCAGAGTGCTGTATCAAGGCACCTCAGTGGGAAGTCTGTGGGAAGGAAAAAGTGTGGCAAAAAACGCTGCACAACGAGAAGAGGTGACCGGACCCTGAGGAAGATTGTGGAAAAGGACCGATTCCAGACCTTGGGGGACCTGCGGAAGCAGTGGACTGAGTCTGGAGTAGAAACATCCAGAGCCACCGTGCACAGGCGTGTGCAGGAAATGGGCTACAGGTCCCGCATTCCCCAGGTCAAGCCACTTTTGAACCAGAAACAGCGGCAGAAGCGCCTAACCTGGGCTACAGAGAAGTAGCACTGGACTGTTGCTCAGTGGTCCAAAGTACTTTTTTCGGATGAAAGCAAATTTTGCATGTCATTCAGAAATCAAGGTGCCAGAGTCTGGAGGAAGACTGGGGAGAAGGAAATGCCAAAATGCCTGAAGTCCAGTGTCAAGTACCCACAGTCAGTGATGGTCTGGGGTGCCATGTCAGTTGCTGGTGTTGGTCCACTGTGTTTTATCAAGGGCAGGGTCAATGCAGCTAGCTATCAGGAGATTTTGGAGCACTTCATGCTTCCATCTGATTTCATTTTTCAGCACGACCTGGCACCTGCTCACAGTGCCAAAACCACTGGTAAATGGTTTACTGACCATGGTATTACTGTGCTCAATTGGCCTGCCAACTCTCCTGACCTGAACCCCATAGAGAATCTGTGGGATATTGTGAAGAGAAAGTTGAGAGACGCAAGACCCAACACTCTGGATGAGCTTAAGGCCGCTATCGAAGAATCCTGGGCCTCCATAACACCTCAGCAGTGCCACAGTCTGATTGCCTCCAAGCCACGCCGCAATTTCTTTCTGTGTCTTACCCTCTTGCTTGAGGGTTTCAATGATGGCCTTCTGGACAGCAGTCAGGTCGGCAGTCTTACCCATGATTGCGGTTTTGAGTAATGAAACGGGCTGGGAGTTTTTAAAAGCCTCAGGAATCTTTTGCAGGTGTTTAGAGTTAATTAGTTGATTCAGATGATTAGGTTAATAGCTCGTTTAGAGAACCTTTTCATGATATGCTAATTTTTTGAGATAGGAATTTTGGGTTTTCATGAGCTGTATGCCAAAATCATCAGTATTAAAACAATAAAAGACCTGAAATATTTCAGTTGGTGTGCAATGAATCTAAAATATATGAAAGTTTAATTTTTATCATTACATTATGGAAAATAATGAACTTTATCACAATATGCTAATTTTTTGAGAAGGACTTGTATATACATATGCATGATTATACTTTTCAGAGGGCCGACATTTATGTATTTAAAATCCTTTTTTTAATTAATTTCATGTAATATTCTCTTTTTCTGAGATTTTGAATTTAGGGTTTTCATAAGCTGTAAGCCATAATCATCAAAATCATAGCTTTTGCACGATGTTCAAATTTTTCGAGTTTCACCTGTATATATTAAGTATTTTATTATTAAATATATATTAGGTATATTAAGTGTATAATTCTCATATACTGTACTGTGTATATATATTTATATATTCTTGACCGAATTACTTTTGTAACTTTAATAAGGATTCATCTTTATTTAATTTATACTGTGAAGACTACAGTATATGCAGTGTTTTTTTACATATGATTATTCAATTTTTAATCGTGAAAATCACTGTTTATTTCATTTGTATATTTGCTCTATTGTATTTATTTGTGCTATTCATTGTAGTTTGATTTATTTGTTCTTATTTTCCTTAATTTTATTTGACAGTTGTCCTTTTTTTGTTGTCCAGTTGTCCAGTTGTTTTTTGTTTGTCAGTTGTCCCCTGAACTGTTGCCCGATATCAGCATCTATGTTAGAAACATAAAATATATGTTTAAACATAAGACGGTGTGTGCCTGACTAATGAAGGAATATAATTCTGTCTCAGTGTCCCCTTACAGAAGTCTGAGCTGGAGCCTCTGAACTGTTCGTCACGTCTGATGAGTTTCTTCACGTCTCCTGAAGTGAAGTTTTACTGGAACATCGCCTCGTATTTTGGCTTCCTCTGGCTCTTTGCTGTGGTGCTCATGATCGATTTTCAGAAATATCCGTCATGGAGAGAACTTCTGCTCTATGTGTGGCTCACCTCGCTGGTGTGTGAGGAGGTTAGACAGGTGAGACACACACACACAAGCGCGCACACAAACACACTTTATATCTCACAATTGAGATATTTTCACAATTTAAAACTTTTTAAAATTTGTATTCAGTCATGGAAACAAGCTTCCATAGTTTTCTATGTGAATATATAGTAAAGTGTAATTTATTCCTGTGATCAAAGCTGAATTTTCAGCATCATTACTCCAGTCTTCAGTGTCACATGATCCTTCAGAAATCAGTCTAATATGATGATTTGATGATCAACAAACATTTCTGATTATTATCAATGTTGAAAACAGTTTTGCTGCATCAGATTTTTGTGATACAATACTATGGAAGAATTAATTGGACATTAATATTTGTAACCCACAGAAGACAATCTACAAATGTGTACAATGATGCGCAAATATTTCACTATCTGCAAATGTGTATATTTACACTTGTGATACTTAAAATCATATCCACAAAAATACAGGGTGATGTTTACAACACAAAACTGTTTTTACACATTTGCAGATTACTTCCTGTGAATTTGTGGGTCATGTTACATTTGTAAGTTCCTTTTTACACATTTGTGGAATTTTGTCCAATGTGTACTGCAGAGATCTGTAAATAAACATATACACAAATATCTCACGATTTGCAAATACACAAAAGTAAATCTGTACAAATATCTTTTTATTTCACATACAAATTGTGATTTACGCATTTGTGGATCCATTTCTACACACAAAACTGTTTTTACACATTTGCAAATTACTTCCTGTGAATTTGTGGGTCACGTTACATTTGTAAGTTCCTTTTTACACATTTGAGGAATTTTGTCCAATGTGTACTGCAGAGATCTGTAAATAAACATATACACAAATATCTCACAACCTAAAACATGTATTTTTACATTTGTGTTGTGTAAAATCATATTCACAAAAATAATGTGTGATTTGTAAATACACACAATTTAATCTGTACAAATATCTTTTTATTTCACATACAAAGTGTGATTTACGCTTTTGTGGATCCATTTCTACACACAAAAAAGTTTTTACGCATTTGTGGATTGCTTCCGGGCAATTTGCAGGTCACGTGACATTTGCAACTCCCTTTTTACACATTTGTGGATTTTAGTCCACTCTGTCCCGCTGCGATCTGCAAAAAGAGATTTGTAAGGCGTACGTGTGAGAGCAGTTAATTAGCCACACCAGCAGGTGGCGGTGCAAGCCCGTCCGTGTACGTTTTGATAGTTTGTTTTCCAATTTGAAACGAAATAAGCAGAAACGAGAAAACGGCGCCTTTATTCGTTTTTAAAAAAAAACGAAAAAACGAGATTTCGGCTTGATTTTTCGTTTTTTAGTTCACAGGCAAAAAACGAATAAATGACTTCAAAATTCGTTTTCCATATGTGGGCGGCCAATCGGCCCTTTCAGCCGATTGGTCAAGCAAATCTGAGCCTATGACTTCATCAGTAATTCCCCAGGTATTTTCAACAAAATAATAGTCCTATGGCTCTGCGTACCGCTTCTTAAACTGTACAGGGCTGTGCAACTTAACGCGTTTCACAGGAATATTTATTTCAGAAATATTAAATATGAATCTGCACCCAGCCGGTTTTATTTAGCTGTGCAGAGTTAAATCTGTGTAGTTCTGCACTAGATCGCGCATAGCAGGTGAAGCACAGACCAATGTTCTGTCAAGTGTAAATACCTTTTTTGCAGTCTATGGTAAATACTCAGCAGTCATAACTCTTCTTTTAGACAATACGCTCAGTTTTGGACAAGGGGTGGTCATTGCAAATACTGTAATGCAAAACTGCTGATGGTGGTGGTGGGTACCGATGATGGTAAATTAACTAATCATAACCGCGAGAGTGAGACAGCGAGATGATTGACAGGACGATAGCGGAGGAAAAAACTCAAGATAACCTAACATGTGTTGGTAAAAAAATATTTATTTCTTTAATATATAAGTGAGTTTGTATCTGAAAACAACAACAACAACGAAACAATCAAATAACAGTGTGAATCACAAACTGAGCGTTCATTTTAAAGGGACATTTCCAAATAGGCCTATCTCTTATTTTGTTATAATGTTGTTGTTTTATGAATTCCGTCTTAATCGTTTTGTTAATAAAAGTTTAATAGGCCCACAACGCTGGAGTTTTTTATAGTAGCTTACTATTTTATTGTAGGCTATATATATGTAACGGGGGGAATGATGACAGAAGATGCAAGTGCAGAAAACCAGATTTATTGAACACAGAATGAAGGTGGTGAGAAAACACAGTCCAGAGCACAATGGTAGCGCAGGGGCAGATGAGCAACCCGACAGTCCGTGATGCGATGACACCCGATGATCCGTGAAGTGCAGAGAGCCACCTGATAATCCGTGCAGTGAAGAGAGCCACCCGATAATCCGTGCAGTGAAGAGACGAGACAAAATCCTCCGATGACGACAGGCAGACAGGAAACTCAACACGACGGCAGGCAGACAGTAAACTCAACACGACTCCAAAACAGGAACGGGAACACCAGACGAAGACCAAACAGCACAGGATACATCCAACAACGATCTGACAAACACAAGACGAAAGACCAGGGTATAAATAGAGATCGCTGATCAAGATCAGCTGGCGCTGATGACAATCAGTAGCTGATCAGCGACCACGCCCCTATGAACGTACAACACAAACACAGCGCGAGAAAGAGTCAATGAATCAATGAACCGTGACATTACCCCTCCCCCTAGGAGCGCCTCCTGGCGCTCCCAGGAGGACCTACCTGTTGATTGTAATCATCAATAAGGGATTGATCCAGAATGTCCCTGGCATGTACCCAACTTCTCTCCTCCGGACCGTAACCTTCCCAGTCCACCAGATACTGGTAGCCTCCTGCTTACTGCCGGGCCCGATATTTTACGGGGCAGGTGTTAATGAAGTGACCGGTACCTCCGCAGTAAAGGCATAACCCCCGGGATCTCCGTCTTTCCTTCTCCTCCCGGGAGAGCCGAGCTCTACCCACCTGCATGGGCTCGTGATCGAAGGTGGGGCTGACCGTATCCCCGCCACTGGCTCGAGAGGGTCCGAAGGTCTCCGGAGTCAGGGTCCTGCGGGAATGCTGTTCCACCCGCTGTAAGCGGGCATCCAACCGCAGGGCCAGCTCGATCAGTCCGTTGAGTTCCTTGGGGAGATCCAGGGCGTAGATCTCCTTCTGGATACGGTCAGCCAGCCCATGCAGGAATATGTCCCACTGCGCTTCCTCGTTCCAGTGACACTCTACGGCGAGGGTACGGAACTCGATCGAGTAGTCAGCGACTGATTGGTTCTCCTGGCGAAGATCAGCTAAACGGCGTGCAGCCTCTCTTCCAGCCACCGCCCGATCAAACACCCTCTTCATCTCAGCCGAGAGTGTTTGGAACGAGGAACAGCATGGATCGTTATTCTCCCACACCGCCGTTCCCCACAGGGCTGCTCGTCTGGACAGCAGGGTGAGTACCAGAGCCACCTTGGTTTCCTCAGTAGCAAACGTCTGGGGCTGCAGGGCAAAAAACATGGAACACTTTGTTAGGAATGCCCTGCAAAACTGTGGCTCACCATTATACCTCTCAGGGGCAGGTAATCGAGGCTCCGGTGGATGGTTGGTAGGAGAGGGCGTGGGGAGAGTCGGCGGTGTGGGTGGCGCAGTGGGAGTCGCTAGTTGTTGAAAGCGCTGGGTGAGCTCGGTCACCTGCGCTACCAAGCCTTGCACGGCTCGACCAGTCAGGGCTAGATTTTCTTCCTGCTGGTCCATCCTTGTGGCGTTTTTAGAAAGAAATTCGCTGAGCTCCGGGGTTCTCGCTGCATCCATGGTAGGGTCAGATCGTTCTGTAACGGGGGGAATGATGACAGAAGATGCAAGTGCAGAAAACCAGATTTATTGAACACAGAATGAAGGTGGTGAGAAAACACAGTCCAGAGCACAATGGTAGCGCAGGGGCAGATGAGCAACCCGACAGTCCGTGATGCGATGACACCCGATGATCCGTGAAGTGCAGAGAGCCACCTGATAATCCGTGCAGTGAAGAGAGCCACCCGATAATCCGTGGAGTGAAGAGACGAGACAAAATCCTCCGATGACGACAGGCAGACAGGAAACTTAACACGACGGCAGGCAGACAGTAAACTCAACACGACTCCAAAACAGGAACGGGAACACCAGACGAAGACCAAACAGCACAGGATACATCCAACAATGATCTGACAAACACAAGACGAAAGACCAGGGTATAAATAGAGATCGCTGATCAAGATCAGCTGGCGCTGATGACAATCAGTAGCTGATCAGCGACCACGCCCCTATGAACGTACAACACAAACACAGCGCGAGAAAGAGTCAATGAATCAATGAACCGTGACAATATACCGAGGCACTTCATAAACCCAATTAGAAAGCTAAACAGTTTAAGCATGAACTCTAGCAAGATCAATTAAGATTTTCATTTGGGTTTATGAAGTGCCTCGGTAAATATACATAGGCTACACATTACTTTATTTATGGGTATAGAGTTCATGGTAGCCTACTAATTGCATAAGCTCCAGTGGTTTTGATGCAATACATTTTATTGACGCATGTATGTTTCTCATTTTTATTTTTTGATTATACAGCCATGATTATGATGGGCCGACAGTTATGCCAGAAAATTTAAAGAAACTGAGACCAATGCAACTGAGTCAATGTATCGTATTTTCATGATATAATTATGTAATTGGCTTATGGCTGACTTGGCGCCACCTACTGGCGGTCTTTCATATTGAAAGTGTTACATGTAACTTCATATTTTTCACTGTGGCATTTAATAGTCTCTTAGTATGCAATTGAAATTGATATGTAAATGCACTACTGTGCCACATTTGAGCTGCATAAAACTGTGTAAATACATCTAAATTCCATGTCAGATACAGATTTCATCAGACAGCCTATATATTAGGCTACTGCAATTTGTGTTGATTAAATATTAAGAAAGTGATGACATTTACAGGTTTTAAAAAAACAATTCTACATTTGCTTACAACATTTTTCTTACAAAAACCCAATTTCGCTGGACAATGTCTATTACAGTATACAACATAGACATAAGGGTGCTAATAGAGTGATACAACACTCTTTAAGAAACGTTTATTTTCATCACACTTTAAACTCTGTATGCAACACAGCATACTGTACATTAGTTGGTACCGCGGGAAGTAGGGGTGCTGAGGGTGACCCCTGGCGTAGAGTCCAGGGAAAACATATGCTGCCAATAAAGCACATAAAAGCTGTCACAAAGAACCGGCTAAAGAAATGATTATTAATATGTCAAATACAGCAAGAAGACATTTTAATTGTGTATTAATAAGCAAGTGTTTTTTTGTGTCAGTGTCGGCTGCAAAGATGAAGTTGACGATGCTGACTCGCGATCTTCACAGTAGTTAAAGCGCCAGAGATAAATGCACATTTCATTCTACATAAGCAGAGAGTCTGTTTTCTTTCGTTTTGAATTGTCCTGTTTAAAAGTAGACATTTCAATATAGATATATTTCTCAGGTCTGTGAGGCAAGTACACTACCTTATACGCTGAGTTTCGGTTCATTTATGAGACGAGCTGCAGTTCATGCGCCGGCGCCTCCTGGTCGTGATTTATCTATTGTCTGCTATATTTACTTCTTATTTATTAAATCCAGGTAATTGGTTGATGAAACATTGATTAAAATTAAGATACAATTAATACAAAACGAAATTCACTTTAAAGAAAGGCTTTGTGCTTTCTGTTTGAGGTCTGTTTGTGAACCTTTTAAAGTCGCTTTCAGAGCGGTCGTGTCCGAAACGGAGAACTGTCACGTCCGTAACATTGTTTTTTCCTCATAAATGCGAACACGAAAAATTAAATAAAATGAATATTTTATGTTCTGTGGAGAGCCAACCCTTCTTCATCCAGTGGGTAGTATTGCACATTGTAAATCACAGAATTACTAAAACATATTTTGCCACCTAAAAGTTAAAGATTTTTTGTGTCACGTCCCACATGTGTATTTCACTCATATTAAATATAAAACGCATGTGTATTTCACTCATATTAAATATAAAACGAATGTACTGATATTTTTCTAATGTCTGGACTCCTTTATTAAGGAGTAATAAAGTAATAAACATTTTTTGTTTTGTTTTATTTGTAGGCTACTACAAAGAGTGTATATATATGTTATTTCTTTTTGGTGCTTTACAAGCATAATTTAATTTTGCCCAGTTGTGGTCTGTTGAGGGGCAATAGATATCAAATGTCTCAAAACATCTATTGTGTTATTTGTATAGATCCACTATATAAACATAATATCTACATGGCATTTGATTGGAGGCTAGTCTCACTTTGTCCCACGGCAACATTAAAATAGTTTAGATTTGTGTACATTGTTTCTGTTAATAATGTATTGAATTAAGTGTCCATTTCATTATAATATTCAGGTTTATCGTTAATAATTGAACATGCACATGTATTATAAGTTCCGTTAAAGAGGGGTGGAGGTGGCGTTACATTTGAGCATTTAAAAATGTACTTGAAAGTAACGCAATAGTTACTTTCTGAATTAACTTGTTACTTTTATAATTTGTAACTGAGTAACTAAATTAGTTACTTTTTGGAAGTAGTGACTAGTAACTGTAAGTAATTACTTTTTTAAAGTAACTTGCCCAACACTGATCATAACAAATAAATAAAAGATATTTGGAAATGTCCCTTTAAAATGAACGCACATTTTGTGGAATGAAACCAATTTTTTTGTAAAATGAACCAGTTTGTGGTTCACACTGTTATTTGATTGTTTCTTTGTTGTTGTTGTTTTCAAATACAAACTCACTTATATTAAACAAATAAATATGTTTTTACTAACACATGTTAGGCTATCTTGAGTTTTTTCTTCCGCTATCGTCCTGTCAATCATCTCGCTGTCTCACTCTCGCGGCTATGATTAGTTACATTTTAATTTACTATCATCGGTAGGTGGCCTACCCACCACCACCATCAGCAGTTTTGCATTACAGTATTTGCAATGACCACCCCTTGTCCAAAACTGAGCGTATTGTCAAGAAGAGTTATTATGACTGCTGCGTATTTACCATAGACTGTAAAAAAGGTATTTACACTTGACAGAACATTGGTCTGTGCTTCACCCGCTATGCGCGATCTAGTGCAGAACTACACAGATTTAACTCTGCACAGCTAAATAAAACCGGCTGGGTGCAGATTAATATTTAATATTTCTGAAATAAATATTCCTGTGAAATGCGTTAAGTTGCACAGCCCTGTACAGTTTAAGAAGCGGTACGCAGAGCCATAGGACTATTATTTTGTTGAAAATACCTGGGGAATTACTGATGACGTCACATGCTCAGATTTGCTTGACCATTCGGCTGAAAGGGGCGTCTCATGACCGCCCACATGTGCAAAACGAATTTTGAAGTAATTTATTCGTTTTTTGCCTGTGAACATAAAAAACGAAAAATCAAGCCGAAATCGCGTTTTTTCGTTTTTTTGAAAAAAACGAATAAAGGCACCTTTTTCTCGTTTCTGCTTATTTCGTTTCAAATTGGAAAACAAGCTATCAAAACGTACACGGACGGGCTTGCACCGCCACCTGCTGGTGTGGCTAATTAACTGCTCTCACACGTACGCCTTACAAATCTCTTTTTGCAAGTCGCAGCGGGACAGAGTGGACTAAAATCCACAAATGTGTAAAAAGGGAGTTGCAAATGTCACGTGACCTGCAAATTGCCCGGAAGCAATCCACAAATGCGTAAAAACTGTTTTGTGTGTAGAAATGGATCCACAAAAGCGTAAATCACACTTTGTATGTGAAATAAAAAGATATTTGTACAGATTAAATTGTGTGTATTTACAAATCACACATTATTTTTGTGAATATGATTTTACACAACACAAATGTAAAAATACATGTTTTAGGTTGTGAGATATTTGTGTATATGTTTATTTACAGATCTCTGCAGTACACATTGGACAAAATTCCACAAATGTGTAAAAAGGAACTTACAAATGTAACATGACCCACAAATTCACAGGAAGTAATCTGCAAATGTGTAAAAACAGTTTTGTGTTGTAAACATCACCCTGTATTTTTGTGGATATGATTTTAAGTATCACAAGTGTAAATATACACATTTGCAGATAGTGAAATATTTGCGCATCATTGTACACATTTGTAGATTGTCTTCTGTGGGTTACAAATATTAAAGTCCAATTAATTCTTCCATACAATACCACTCTAAAGTTTTAGGCTAAGATTAACATAATAATAATAATAATAAATTAATAATTTAGCTACAATGCATGATCAACAGTGACAGTAAAAACGTTTATAATGTTACAAAAGATTTCTATTGCAAATAAATGCTGTTCTTTTGAACTTTCAATTCATCGAAGAATTCTGAAAAAAAATGTATCATGGTTTACTCAAAAATATGAAGCAGCAAAACTGTTTTCAACATTGATGATAATAAGAACCATTACTAATAATTGATCATCAATAATAATTGATCAGAAAATTAGAATGATTTCTGAAGGATCATGTGACACTGAAGACTGGAGTAATCACATGAATAAATTACATTTTCCTACATATTCACATAGAAAACATATATTTTAAATTGTAATATTTCACAATATTACTGTTTTTACTGTAGTTTTGATCAATTAAATTCACCTCGGTGAGCAGAAGAGACTTCTTTCAAAAACATTAAAGAATCGTAAGCCAATATACTGTTATTATATCTGTCCGTCTATATCAATATGTCTATATTTAACTCCACAGCTCTATCATGACTTCGATGGGTCCGGCTTTCAGAAGAAAGCAAAGATGTATATCAAGGATCTGTGGAATATTCTGGATGTGCTGTCAATCATTCTGTTCATTTGTGGTTTGGTCTGCAGGTTAACAACCACTATTTCACTAAATACCATTCAGATATAATTAAGATTAATTCAGTACAGTTCATGTTTGCCTTAAGTTAAAATGACACAGAAAATATCCTCATAACTAGGGCTGTATGAAACATAAAAAAAATCTGAAATTGCTTCAAAGAATTTTTTTATCAAGAGGAACCATAATTTTTACCCATACAGTCAATATAGTCAAGTAGATTCAAAATGTTTAATCATATAAAGATGTAAAATAAAGTAAAATAATTTTCATTTATATGCACCAATATAACAATAGTAATATAAAGCAATAATTATCTGCATGTTTTTACTAAAGCATTTAATGTATTAAAATTTCACATTTTTAATGAAAAATTATGTTATGATTCTGTTCATTAAAAGAATTTCACTGAAATAAATCAAACCTACCAACACTAATAGACTCTCATATAAAGGAATCCTATTTAAAGTTTTTGTTCCTGATAATAAGTTAAGTTTTTTTTTTTTTTTTACACTTAATCAAACTCTGTGTTTTTCATACAGACTCCAAGCCTCCCGCACTGTCTTGTACGTGGGTAAAGTTCTACTCTGCATCGACTTCATCATATTTAGTCTACGATTAATGGCCATCTTCACTATCAGTCGAAACCTGGGTCCGAAATTAATCATTGTCAGGAGAATGGTGAGTCTGCATGTTCATAAAGTTCATTTCTTCAGTTCACATATGTTAAGCAATAGTTCTGCTCAGCCTAAGTGTTGAGAGACTAAGGGAGTCATGCTATGAGAAAACAAATGCATCTTGATCTTTTGGGAAAGAAAAAAAAATCTACTATTAATAATATTGAATGACGTGAGTTCCTCAGGTATATTCTTCCTAAAAGCAAATGCAGACAGACTGAGATATGGATGTGCATCTTTTCCCGTTTCATTCTGTGTCCTCTCATATTCTCTCTTCCTCTTTGCAGATGATGGATTTGTTCTTCTTCATGTTTCTGCTCAGTATCTGGGTGGTGGCGTACGGCGTGGCCAAACAGGGCATTATGATTGAAAATGAAGAGAGATTAAACTGGATCGTCCGAGGAGCCGTCTATGATCCCTACCTCATCATATTTGGCAACTTCCCCACTAATATAGACAGTGAGCAGTTTACTCTAAATCAAATAAAAAAAAAATGTTTTTGCAATAACATGAAAATTTAAGATGTGCCTGCTGTGAGCTCCAAGAGTTGGTCTGATTTCTGCTTTATTTTACTTTTTAAATGTTTAATTGTCAAATATCTACTTAAGAAGAACTGCATCAATCTCCGTACACTGTCAAATAACATATAGATTTGTATATATTTAAATATCCAATACAAACAAGTAGGGCTGAACAATTAATTGCATTTGCGATAATATCGCGATATGATGAAATGCGATTTTGTAACCGCAAAAGCTGCGATTACACTGGTCACGTGACACGCGAGAGAAAAGCAGTCTGCAGATCAAGCATCAACTTGGCACGCTACGCATAGGTCTGGCATACAGGAAAGAACAGTTTATTTTTTATGTATGTGATATTGTGTTATTTATTCTCTCTCCAACAATTCTGGATCGATTCAGAGAATTTCAGAATCGAGTTTGAGTTTAGTTTTTAAACACAGATGCGTGATGACGCTGCGCGTGCTTTAGAAACAACCGTATTCAGCTTGCTACTAATTTCTCTCTCTCACACACACACACACACACACACACACACACACACACACACACACACACACACACACACACACGACAGCGCTCGAACCTTCCGAAAAATAAGCTTTCATAAAGTTCGGGGTTTAAGCGAATTACAAGGACAGTCGCGGGCTTCATTGCACAGGTTTTGCCGCTTTGATGTTACTCTTGCAGTGCGCGGTCTTGCCCGCCGGAATTTTCCTTACAAATGCTCCACAGAGGCATTATTTATGTATTTTGGAATGCAGTTGGCTTATATATAAAAAATATAAAAATCACTGAGAAAGCTGCTTTCATTTTGAAATACTTACGCGCGCTTTGTGAAGAGTGCTCGTGCATGCGGCTGTGAGCGACTCGTTGGTTAAATGTACTTGCATCTCAAAATGCTTTTATGACGCGAAATGAATGTAAACACGGTCAGTTATATCTTAAACCAACAGGACAGACCACATTTACAATTTCAAAAGAGATATGTGCATTAGTGTGAATGCAGCTTATCGTATAGGGGGAAAATCACTCCAGCTCTTGAATGGAAAACGTTCAGACACCCTACTTTTAAATACTGAAAGCACTCTTTGTTTATTGCTTGTAATGTTTTTTTTTTTGTTCCTCTTTATTTACTAGCTTTTATATTTGGAAGCTATATTAGTTTATAGCCCATT
Source organism: Gila orcuttii (assembly GCA_026230005.1). Lineage (NCBI taxonomy): Eukaryota > Metazoa > Chordata > Actinopteri > Cypriniformes > Leuciscidae > Gila > Gila orcuttii. The sequence goes on along the minus strand of JAPDVR010000007.1, from coordinate 50,644,634 downwards.
TAAAATGTAACATGTAATGTTAAATGTTCAAATTCTTAACATGTAATTGGTTTAATTAAATGTGTTAATATATATATATATATATATATATATATATATATATATATATATATATATTAGGGATGCACCGATATGAACATTTTGGCCGATACCGATAACCGATAATTCTTTACATTTGAAAGCCGATAACCGATATATTGGCCGATAAATCTAAATAAAAAAAATTATATACTTTGATAGCCTGTATAGCAAAATGCTCACCATTAAAAGCCTTGTCTCAAACACTTTTAACATAAATCAAACATATACAATACAGTATAGCCTAGTTTGAACCAGTGTAAGATTCCTTAACTTTTAAAATTAATTTTACACTCATATGGACAACTTTCTTTATTAAAAAATGGTAACACTTTATAATAAGGTTTCATTTTGTTAGCATTAGTTAGCATGAACCAACAATTTTATAAAACATTTTTAAGAAAGTTGTATCTGTTAACATTAGTCAATGCACTGTGAACTAACATGAACATATTTTATTAACTAACAATAACACAGGCTATTGCTCTCTGTTAGTTAATGCATTAACAAATTAGACCTTATTGTAAAGTGTTATCAAAAAATCTATTGCCTAACAAAAAATAAAATACATAAATAATTAGGGCTGGGCAAGTTAACGCGTTATTATCGCGTTAACGCATTTATTAATTAATGCCGACAATTTTTTTATCGCACGTTACGCAGTTTTTTTTTATTATTATTTTGAAAGCCCGTTGCTCACTGGCTCTGAATACACATAGGCCTACAGTCAAACCATGATCACAGGAGGGGTGGGATGTTGGTCAGCCAGCAAATAACCCACCCAAACAAGCAGTGGAGAGAGGCAGGTTCTCTCTGGTGAACAGTTAAAGGGTTGCGCTCCGCGAGGGAATGACAGGCGCTCTATGGATAGTACCTATAAAACCTATAGATAATAACTATTTAGATTCTGGAAACTCACTAACAGCGAGCCGAGGATCAGTCTCTCTTCTAATGATTTTTGCTGCGCGTCCTTTATAAAAAGTTACAGACAATTCAACTTCGGCAACGCGCGGGCGCGTGCGTGAGGCGAGCATGACCGCAACAGTTTCACAGGAACGCACCCGCTTGTCGCTGCACCTTGTGCTCGACCACTTCACCTCACTCTTGGCTGATTTAAAATTCTGCGTCGGACTTACGCCGAAGACTATACGCTATAGACTACGCGTTGGTTTTCATTTATATCTCTGCGTCGTTGTCCGCGTTGACGCGCATTTACACATGCAGAGGGAGCATGTGAAACCCGGGGAGCGGTTCTAGCAATCACAGCGCTTGCGGTACGCGTAGAATTGACGTTACATTTTTGGAGAGGTGCACGTCAGGGTACGCCGAAGTGTACGCGCACTACACAGCTACGGCGTGAGTATAAAGTATAAATTGTTTTTTTACTCTGTTTAATGTAATCTTACGTGGGAAACCATGGCATGACCAAACCTAAGCTACTATAAGTAACGTTGGTCGACTTATATAGTAGTGATCATGACCTCTGACTACTACATAGACTGTTTCTGCTGCTCCCTGATAAAAGATACCTGTTGATACCTGTTCAGAAAAAAAACAAGAAAACTGGACTCGTTTTAACTAACTAGATAAAAGGTAATGCCCTGGCAGTGGCAAATAGCTTTGTTTAAATATTTGATTTGATTACATAATGTTTAAGTTGAGATTACTGTGTAAAGGGAATACTGCTGGTATAAAAGCACCTTATTTGTTTAAAGTTATTGCACTTTTGTGTATATAGCAGTACATTTAAATCAAAAGTGCGCAATACACTACTTTAGAAGTCATTATTCAATTTTGCGCATTACAATGCGATTAATCGCAAGAAAATCATGCGATTAATCGCGATTAAAAATTTTAAACGTTGCCCAGCACTATAAATAATGCAAACAAGTCATTGGATAACATTGGGCTGCACATAAAGAAACAAAATGCATGTGGCATTGATCAATAAAATGGAATCGCCTCCGCACGGACAATAAGAAAAATATATTTTAATCAAACCATATCGTTGATGAAAATAATACGAGAACAAAATAATGTTAGTTATTAATTATACGAGAACAAAATAATGTTAGTTATTAATTATAACGCAATGTTTTTGAAAAATAAACATTTTTAATATTACATTGATAGTAAACATCTTTAATAGCTTAGTTACTGTTTCAAATGACATTGCTGTGTGAGCGCGCGCGCTGAAGCTGAAGAGAACGAACGTTAAAACTGAATCGCTTTGCTAGAAGGTTAATCAACTCGACGGTTGCTGAAGAATGCAAACCCAAAGAATTTACAAATGTATTACAATAGTGAATACAATTATAATTGTATGACAGTCCCAAGCATAGCCTTTAATGTTGTGCATTGTTGTTTAATCTGCGCGCGCTGGAGCTGAAGAGAACGAGCACCGGGAAACTGAAGAACTTTTCTAGCATGTTGGTTAAATCCACGAAACGCATCATATGTGAGATTAATCAGATATTTATATTACATCAACTTTATATTACGACTTATCTGCGCAAAATGACGTGAATGCACAATCGAACTTGTGCTGGTCATAATGTGTAATATCCCTGTTCTGGACGCGCTATTCCCACAACAACGCGCTGAAACGGCAACTAAACAGAGAATTCACAACGTTTTATTACAATAGTGTTCTCATTATAATGGCATCTATGACAGTCCCAATTATAGTTATAAATGTGCATTGCTGTTTGAGCTGCGCACGCTAAAGATAAAGATGATCACCGGTACAATGAAGCGCTACTGCATCGTTCATTAACTCAACCAAACGCATCCTATATTAGATTAATCAGATATATATACACAAATTAAACATATTATAACTTACAATGGCACAGAATGCTGCGAATGCTCAAGAGAACTTGACTGTGCTTGTCATGAAGGCTTAACTCCATAGACGCGCTCTTTCCACCTCAACGCGCTCGACGCACTGAAACACTGGCGAACAAGAATTCACAACATTCTTTTGCAGGAATGTTTTTATTATAATGTTATGAAGCATATGTGACAGATTTGTGCTGCACATGTTGCACTGAACTGTATCTTCCTTTTCGAAGTGAATCCAATCATTCAGAACCATCATGGCGAACAGCGTGCGTCTCTCAACTGAAGTAAATAATCTATGATCTATCGGCTTTGATACATCGGGCAAATTTTCTTATCGGACCGATAACGATAACATCAAAAAAGACCATTTATCGGCCGATATCGATATGTGGTCGATATATCGTGCATCCCATATATATATATATATATATATATATATATATATATATATATATATATATATATATATATATATATATTTAAAGTATGTATATTTACACATGTAATTAAATACATATTTTAAGTGTTATTAAGATTAATTAATAAGAAAAAAATTAGATCGGATCATGAGCTGCCTAAAGATTCCCATCCCTACTGTACAATGATTTATTGCTTGTCTTTGTCGACTAATACAGAAGGTAAAGAACTTAAAGTAATCGCATATTAAATCGCAATCGTAATATTGGTTAAAAAAATCGCAATTAGATTATTTTCCATAATCGTTCAGCCCTACAAACAAGCCCACCCAGGTGAGAAAAAGTAGCGTAATGCATTACTTTCCATAAAAAGCAACCCAATTAGTTACTTTTTACTTTTTGGGGACATTTAATTTTATAATTAACAACATTATTTTCCTGTTATCTCTGTAAAGCTGCTTTGAAACAATCTGTATTGTAAAAAGAGCTACAGTATATAAATAATGGTGACTTGACTTTTTTTAGGGAGTAACACGTTATTGTAGCGCAACTTTCCCCAACACTGGTTATAAAATTATATTATAAAATATTGCATATGCAATAATAATGCAAATGTGCTTATACTATAGATTCTATCATTGTTTTTTTTTGTTTTTTTAACATTGTAGAACATTCAGAAGTCCAGAGATTTATACAAAACATAGACAAATCAGATCACTAACAAATATATCTCTGTTTTAAACCAGACACTCAGTTTGATCAGAGCAGCTGCAGTGTGAACGCCACGGATCCTCTGAAGCCCAAATGCCCCGTGCTGAACGGTGATAACCTGCCGATGTTCCCAGAGTGGCTGACCATCATCATGCTGTGTGTCTATCTGCTGTTCGCTAACATTTTGCTGCTCAACCTCCTCATCGCTATCTTCAAGTGAGTAAACAAACGGGTGAACAGAAACACTTGTTCATTTACACAATGACTCTGTTCCAAAACCTAGTAAGCTGACTTGATGCCTACTGTCAGCATGCACTCTTTATAGGTAGCAACTCTGTATCTACTTTACAAGTAGTGCATCTTATGTGAGACTTATTTTATAAAATAGTACATTTGTATGATGAAATAAATAATTGTTCAACATTAAATAAACATATGTATTTGTTTTTTGAAGCACACAAATATGTTTATTTAACATATAAATTATATATATATATATAGACATGCTATTGCTTATATGTATGTATATATATATATGTGTGTGTGTGTGTGTGTGTATATGGGTGTATATATGTGTGTGTGTATATATATATATATATATATATATGTGTGTGTGTGTGTATATATGTGTGTGTATATATATATATATATATATATATATATATATATATATATATATATATATATATATATGTGTGTGTGTGTGTGTGTGTATATATGTAGAGAAAGTAAGTATCTTAAATATAAGCGTGTGTGTGTGTGCGCGTGCGTGTGTGTGTGTATATAGGGTGAATTCAGGTTAATTGGGACACTTTTTCTTTTTCCCAGTCATTAAGTAAACAGACTGAACAGAAAAAAGTTGAACAGAAACACTTGCCTGTTTTCCCAAATAGTACATTTTTATTCAATGTAATTGTTTAATGTTGAACAATTGTCAAGTCCTACTCCAGTTCAACATCCAAAGGACACAAGGACAACTCAATGTTCCGACTCAATCACTTTTATTTTCATTTGGCTTTGTCAGTTGATTGGTCTGTTCAACTTGTAAGGTTGTAACGTGTTAGGTTGTAAACCTTCAAAAACAGAGAACAAACATTACCATTTTAATTAAACATTTAGTTAAACATTTTTAATGCATTTTAAATCAGTTTAAATATTTAATTCCTTGTACATGAAATAAAGAAAAAATATGATTTCTTGAATTCAAATTCATTTGTAAATTTTTAACATCTACCAGAAAAATGTATACCATTTTTAACTTTGTAGCATCCTTCAAATCTTATACTTTTAATTTTCCCAAACACAAATTAAGTCAATGCTACAATGTGTTTCTTAATCAGTCTACACACAGTTAAACATAGCTTGAACATATTTAGCAGCATTTCAAACATCATAAAAGTAAATTAAACATTTCACCGAACATTGGCGTCTTTGGACTGAACCTATGAGTGAACTTGGAGTCTTCTCCCTGAAGTTTGCTTGTCTGAATGACTGGCCAAGTCCCAATTCGCCTACTTATACTACGACCTAAAAGTATGTACTCTTTTTGTAAAGAAAAAGTACATACTTTTGAGTGTGTAGCAAAACAGTAGGCAAGCTTTGGGACATACTATCACGTCATCTTTAATGGACAGATCTGTCGTGTGCATCATCCTGTCACCGTAAACTGCTGTCAATCATCCTGTCACCGTAAACTGCTGTCAATCATCCTGTCACCGTAAACTGCTGTCAATCATCCTGTCACCGTAAACTGCCCTGTCAATCATCCTGTCACAGGGCTCCAGACTAACTTTTCCACTGGTTGCACTGGTGCTACCAACTTTCTCAGTTGGTCGCACCAACATATGATTTGGTCGCACCTTTTTTTTTTTTTTGCTACATGCCATGGGATTAATCAATGCATGTTGATGAATAGTGGTTTTAATGGACCAAGGCTAGCAAAGGCTTTCTGGGTTGCAGCATAAATACCTGTAATATATTATATAAAAACATTTTTATATTTATACTATAAATGTTATATAGTATAAATATAATTATATTATATATTACATTTTATTATATATTACGTTATATTATATTACATTTTTAACCCAACATTTGGGTTTGTCCATATTTGACCCAAATTTGAGTTTAAACAACCCAGCATTGTTTAGGAGTGTATAAATCTATCTATTTACATTTGAATTATATTCTATCTATCTATCTATCTATCTATCTATCTATCTATCTATCTATCTATCTATCTATCTATCTATCTATCTATCTATCTATCTATCTATCTATCTATCTATCTATCTATCTATCTATCTATCTATCTATCTATCTATCTATCTATCTATCTATCTATCTATCTATCTATCTATCTATCTATCTATCTATCTATCTATCTCTCTATCTATCTATCTATCTATCATCATCATTCTATCACCATCATCTTTCTATCTTTTAAAAATCATTAAACATTCAAATGTATGCATTACATTTTAAAAGATTAGAGTATTATAATACGCTGATACAGATTTTCCGTTATCAAAGTTTATAGTTGTAACAAAAATCAGAAATCTCACACTCCTTACCTTCTGCATTTTATAATCATTTTCCTCTGTCGATCGATTACTATCATCTAACCGCTGAAAAGACATAGGAAGGGGCTCGGTATTTCGTGAGACCTTTTCATTTTTATATGCCTTAATTCCTGAATTCGTAATTGGCGCGTTTCACCATCAGTGTGCAATGCACGTGACGTGTACGTTCGTCAATAAATAAACTGCACGTGTCTTGCGGAAGAACACTGTAGCCGGAGCTACTTCTCTCCGTTAATGTCTATGGCGAGTCACGCAGGCACTGGGCAACTCCGCAGCCGAGCCGACCCCGGGATAAAATAGTCAGAATATAAACACTTATTATAAGTGTACCGTAGGGATTCAGGATAAGTCAAAAACACCGTTTGGAAAATGGATTCATGATGTACTCGTTCATTTTGAACATAAGTTACGGACTGCAGCAGCTAATACAACGGCGTTTTGTTGCGCGAGCGTCCACACGCACAAATGCGACCACATACAATTTTAACTCGCACATTCTCAAAAAACGGTCGCATATGCGACCAATTTGGTCGCAGTCTGGAACCCTGTGTCACCGTAAAGTACTGTCAATCATCCTGTCACCGTAAACTGCCCTGTCAATCATCTTGTCACAGTTAAAAATCCTCCAATCAATCTAATTTGATTTCCTACCGTTTCGGAGAGCACGTTGATCTGCCAGTCGTGGGTCTTTCATGCGGAGACTCTCCTCATGTGTTTGCAATTTGAATATAATGATGCATTTAAAAGTTAATGGCTAAAAGTATCTTTACAAAAGTTCACAATGCTGCTGCAGATGCAATATAATGTAGACAACATTGAATAAATACATTTTCGTCAGGTTAGATACTGTTAACGAATCACTCAAACCCCTTTATCTAAATCTCTCTACATAACCGCCGGACTCGCGCGTCCTCCATGTCGTAGTTTTTTTTTAACACTTTTCACTCATGTTTGTAGTTCTAACCGAATCCTCGTCTAACGCGTGATGGGTTGTGGGCAATATTAGCCGTTAGAGTGTGCATCGATCTGCACTTCGGATTCTGACCAGAAATAGTAGACCATCCGGTTATCTCTGGAACATTCATTTCAACACTATGTTTTGGGACGTACTAATTCTGTTTTCGAATACTATTTAGGACGGATAGTATGCGAATTGGGACTGGGCCACTGAGAACCTTCATGTCTCAGCAGGTGCTCTTAATCAAGCACCCGGATTGCTACTGATGGTGCATTCTGGGAAATGTAGTCCTTTGAGAATCATTTTTTAGATTCAGCTCAACAACAATAATTTATGTATTTGTTTTTGTTTATTTGTTTATTTAAGCACACAATTATCTGGTTCTTAAATATATATATATATATATATATATTAATTTAAGCCCTCTACATCAAGGTGCATCTCGATAATTAAAGGCAAGGTGGTAGATAAAACATTCTTCATTAATGGTGAGGCAATACCAACAGTTTCTGAGAAGCCAGTAAAGAGTCTTGGGAGATGGTACGATGGGGATCTAAAGGACACAGTTCGAGTGGGAGAAGATAGACGACAAGCAGTGGAAGGGTTGAAGAGCATAAACAGCTGCACTCTACCAGGCAAACTAAAACTCTGGTGCTTTCAGTTTGGTCTACTGCCGAGGTTGCTGTGGCCACTGACTGTGTACGAGGTTTCTTTGACAACAGTGGATAAGCTGGAAGCGTTAATAAGTTCATATATCAGGAAATGGTTGGGAGTTCCACGCTGCCTCAGCAGAGTGGGACTTTATAGTAAAGGAGTATTGCAGCTGCCAGTCTGTGCTTTAACCGAGGAGTTTAAGTGCGCCAAGGTCAGACTGGAAATTAGCTTAGTAGAGTCACGCGACAAATGTGTAAGGGAGGCAGCACCTGTGTTAAAAACTGGTAGAAAGTGGTCAGCAAAGAAATCTGTGGAAGAGGCAATGGCTGCCCTTCAAATTGGTGATATCGTGGGACAGGTACAGCATGGAAGAGGGGGTTTTGGGCTCAGTTTAGCTCCTCCTAAATGGCACAAGGCACCCCCAGCTCAAAGGAGGAAGCTCGTAGTCAACGAGGTGCAAAAGCAGGAGGAGAGGATGAGGTGTATAAAGGCCATTTCCCAGGCCAAGCAGGGAGAGTGGATGAGATGGGAGAGTGTGGAACAACGCAAGATGGGCTGGCAAGACCTTTGGTCAATGGAAGAGAGTAGGATCAGTTTCCTTATCAGGTCAACATATGATGTTCTCCCATCACCACAGAACCTAAACCTCTGGGTAGGAGAGGATCCCTCTTGTCCTTTGTGTTCATCACCTGCCACATTAAGGCACAGGATGTAAGGTGGCTCTTAGCCAAGGTCGGTTTACTTGGCGCCATGACCAAGTACTCCGATGTTTGGCTTTAGCATTGGAAGACGAGCTTAACATGACCAATAAGTTGCCACCTGTTCTAGCAAAACATTACACACAGAAGACAATATTCCTCCGCCCAGGCGAGCAACCACCAAGAAAAGGTGTTAAAACCAATTCTCGCTCAGGACAACTGGAAGCTGCTAGGGACTGGAAAATGCTGGCTGATCTTGATCAACGGCTTATTTTTCCACCTGAGATTGCCACCACTAACCTCCGACCAGATATTGTTTTGTGGTCTGCATCAGCGCGCATTGTTCAACTGATAGAGTTAACAGTGCCATGGGAGGATGCTGTAGATGAGGCATATGAGAGGAAGAAACTGCAGTATGCTCAGCTGGCCACTGAAGCAGAACAGCGAGGATGGAGAGTCCGGGTTTATCCAGTGGAAGTGGGTTGTCGAGGATTTGTGGCAAACTCCACAACCCGGTTCCTCAGAGACGTCGGATTCAGTGGCCAAGAGTTGCGTCGCACAGTAAAGAACTTATCTGAAGCAGCAGAGAGGAGCAGCAACTGGCTGTGGTTGAGACGGAAAGAGTCTGGCTGGCTGTGTACAGGCCGCCATGCTACGGTTTCGAAAAATTCTTGAAAATTTGAAGAGTCTGTTGGTTTATTTGTATAGTTTGCATAGTAATTACAGTTATTACGTTCCTGTGTATTTTGCGTGAATGAGGATTGGTGCTTGGACAGATATTGTGTTTTGCGGTAGTATGCCATACGGAACCGTTGCCACTGACCGCTTTAATGTCCGCAGTGGGGCTCGACAGCCTTAGTCAAACGGGTTGGCGCGTATGGTCGGGTTGTGAAGAGGTTGTGAGAGATTGTGGTTAGGTCACATGTGAACTACGAGGAAGGAGCAACCTCAGCAGCAGGAGGGATGTAAAGGTCAGTAAGCTGGGCTGGGGGACGGAGGGCGGTGACTCTGGGACGCCAGAGTCACTGTCGAGCCCTCTTGAGGTGTCGTGGGCTAGTCGACGAAACACTGAGGACGGAAGGTGCCCACTTGAAGACCCTAGAGATGTCCCCTACTCTGCTCAATCCAGACGGTTGTCATGAGGGGACCGCACTGTGGTTGCAGCAGTTGTGTGTGCAAATACACTGCAGCTATTAACACCAGACAGAAGGAGATTCACATCACCATTTGGAAAGAAGCGCAAATGGATGGAGAAGCATAGGTTACTGTAAAGCTACGTCTTAGTTGGTGCTTATCTTGGTGAAAGCCGAGTACAAATCAGCATGAAGTTTTAACATCTACTCTCGTGTAATGGAAATCATTTATATATGTGTGTGTGTGTGTGTGCGTTCGTGTACGTGCGTGTACGTGTGTTTGTTTAACCTTGAAAATGAATATTTGTGCAAATAATTGTGTTTCTTCTTGCCCATAATACACACACAAACACACACACACACACACACACACACACACACACACACACACACACACACACACACACACACACACAGACACACACACACACACACAAACACACAAACAAACACACAAACACACTTATAGGACTTTAAACTCTATCTTTGCATCACAGCTACACGTTCCAGGAGGTTCAAGACAACACGGACACCATCTGGAAGTTTCAGCGTTATGAGTTGATTAAGGAGTATCACAGTCGACCTGCTCTTCCTCCACCCTTCATCCTCCTCAGTCACCTCATCCTCTTCATCAAAGGAGTGTTGCTGTGCTATCCTTCACAGAGACACATACACTTCAGTGAGGGCTGGGCCAGGGCCACACTACAGCCACAAAACCTCTTTTACTGAGAACACACACCTGACCACAGTAGATCACTGATGTTCGTTAGTCTAGATCAGACTATGATCATACAGTCTGGTCCAGTTTTTGGAAAGCATTTTGAGTGCACCCTTTTACAGCTGCACTGGTTCCAGAAGTATTTTTCCATTCATTTTTTCCATAGGGATTTAAAAAAAATTAAAGGATTAGTTCACTTCAGAGTTAAAATGTCCTGATAATTTACTCTCCCCTACATCATTTAAGATATTCATGTCTTTCTTTCTTCAGTCGAGAAGAAATTAAGGTTTTTGAGGGAAACATTCCAGGATTTTTTTCCATATAGTGACTTCAACGGTTTGAAGGTCCAAATGTGAGTTTCAGTGCAGCTTCAAAGTCTCGACACGATCCCAGCCGAGGAATAAGAGTCTTATCTAGACAAACCAGCAGCCATTTTATAAATAAATATACATTTATAAACTTTTTAACCACAAATGCTCATCTTGCACTAGCTGTGATGAGCCACTCATTATGTAATCACGTTGAAAGGTCACGCCAGCGTGATGTAGGCCGAAGAACCAACCTAGTGTTTACAAAGTCAATGTGCAAAGACTGAGACAAACACCATTTACAAAAAAATAAAAGGTAAAACAACGATGTCGGACGATTTTGAAATTAGAGGAGAAAATGAGATGGAGTAATGCGTGAAGTCGTGGACGTGGAAGACGAGCATTTGAGGTTAAAAAGTATATATATTTAAAAAAAATTTTTTATATATATAAAATGTCTGCTGGTTTGTCTAGATAAGACTCTTATTCCTCGGCTGGGATCGTGTCGAGACTTTGAAGCTGCACTGAAACTCACATTTGGACCTTCAACCCGTTGAAACCGTTGAAGTCACTATATGGAAAAAAATCCTGGAATGTTTTCCTCAAAAACCTTCATTTCTTTTTCGACTGAAGAAAGAAAGACATGAATGTCATGGATGACGTGGGGGAGAGTAAATTATCAGGACTTTTTAATTCTGAAGTGAACTAATCCTTTAATAAGCGATGATTTGAACCATGAAGCATAATCAAATTAACTTTAGGCAGATTCTGACTTGCATTGCATTCAATATTTACATTTTATCCCTTGAAATCAAATCCCAAACAAGTTCTACTGTTTGAGCTACATCAACAAAGCTTATATTTCATATATGTGTGTTGAATGTCTAAATCCCTGGTTTAAGTGCGTGGTTCTGCACAGGGCAGGAACTAGAGAAGACCGAGGAAGAGGAGCTGTTGTCATGGGAGGCTTACATGAAGGACAACTATCTGGCATCTACACGACAGGATCAGAGCCAGAGCGTGGAGCATCGTATCCAGGACACCGCAGAAAAGTAACTCAGAGAAGCACAAGACTTTAATAAGACATGACACAGAACAGCTTATATGTTTGAGTACTGAATTTGATTTGAGGAAACTATGAATCAAATTTTGAGTATAAGGAAGGGCGGAGTAATGGTCTGAAAATTTAGGGGGAGGAGCTTAATATATTATTCATGAGCTTAAAATTCTTAATGTCATGAATATTAGTTGTGACATGATGTTCCTACCTGATTTGCTAAAAGGCAGAGATAGATTAAGTACACAGCATGTTTAATAATAAAATTATTCTGGTATTTTCTAACTCAAGAATAAATGTAAGATTGCAAGAAACTGTATGTTTTGTTTTAAGAATGCTTTTATATTTCTTTCCTTAAGATTGTTCTAATGTTAAAACTTAAAGGGATAGTTCACCCAAAAATGAAAATTCTGTCAGTAATTACTCGCCCTCATGTTGTTCCAACCCCGTAAGACCTTCGTTCATCTTCAGAGCACAAATTAAATTATTTTTGATTAAATCTGAGAGCTGGATCACTCCTCCATTGGCTTCTATGTAATTGAAACTTGCCGACCCAGAAAAAGTTATTAAAGACATCGTTAAAATAGTCCAAGTGACTACAGTGGCTCAACCTTAAGTTTATCAAGCGACGAGAATACTTTTTTTGTGCAAAAACAAACAAAAATAACGACTTTATTCAACTATTCAGTTTTTTCTGTGTGTGCCTCTGAGTGAGTTCACGTAGTGTAACAGCGCAGCGCTTCTGAGTTGTACGTCAGAGCGAAGGCTCACATGACCACACACATGACCACCGTCAGCCAATAGTGAGCCTTCGTTCTGACGTACAACCCGTATTGCAGTGTAAGTCTCGTCTGTCATTGTCAATTGCACTCGTTCCTGTTGCGTGTCCTCAAACTGGCAACCCGAGTGAGCGTCGAGTCTGAGGCGATATTTTGAATTTGGACTGCAGTTCCTATTTCCACCACTAGCTGTCATTCTTACAGACTGCACCTTTAAACCTCTGTTTTCCTCTCAGGGTCGGAGCGATGTCAGAACTTCTGGAGCGGGAGCAGGAGATGGTTTCGGCCACGATGGCTAAACGACTTTCTAAGCTTGAAGAGCAGGTATCGTTCTGCCAGAAACACTCACAAATACATAGTGTTTTGCAGTCAGTTTGTTCTGTTCATTATTTCAGGCAGCATGTCGAAGCAAATGTGAATGTCAGATGGTGAATCTCTTGTCTTCTGGCAGGTCTCAGAGTCTGCCAAAGCTTTACGATGGATTATAGATGCGCTGAAATCTCAGGGATGCAAATCTAAAATGCAGCCTCCTCTAATGAGTAAGCAGTGTTTTTAAAATCAGCTCTTATAAGATGCATGCATCATTTTTCATACTCATGATCTGTCTTTATGAGTTCATTAAAGTATTAGAGACACAAATCCCATTTTTTGGTAATGAGATCTTACATACACTACTGTTCGAAAGTTTGGGATCAATAAGATTTTTTTTGTGTTTTTTGAAAGAAGTCTTTATGATCCTCAAGGCTGCATTTAATTGATCAAAAATACAGTAAAAACACAAATTTTGTGAAATATTATTATAATTCAAAATTTCTATTTGAATATATGTTAAAACATATTTTATTCCTGTGATCAAATTTGAATTTTCAGCATCATTACTCCAGTCTTCAGTGTCACATGATCCTTCAGAAATTATTCTAATATGATGATATGCTGCTCATGAAACATCTCAGATTATTATCAATGTTGAAAACAGTTGTGCTGCTTCATATTTTTGCAGAAACCATTATATTATTTTTCAGGATTCTTAAAGGTGCATTGCGCAAAAGTTCATGTTAAAAATACCCATTTTTCTAACCCATACATTCATAAACAATTGCCTGATGGGCTGAATGAGCCCTTCTCTGATCACTGTGATTGCCTCTATAATCCTGTACAGTAAAATAAATAAGAGGGATTCGGGTTGGAATTTGAGACTGGGCGTGACGTCATGCGCGTTCACGCTCACCTGGCTATGTCTGGCAGGTTTGTGTATTCGCCGCAATTCTCCGTATCAGCAAAGACAACTCGCGCGACAAAAGTAGAAGATGGATTCAAAGAGACCGGCTTTTAGTCCATTCAAAACCCCAACGCAAACTCCACGTAAGACAAAGGAAACACACCTCTGGTTGCAGTTTCGCTTGTTGCCAGCGGGGGGCATAGTTCTGCAAAAACTCAGACACTTGCGCTATGCACCTTTAAAAAAAACTGTTAAAAACAGCATTTATTTGAAATAGACTATTTTGTAGCTTTATAAATGTCTTTACTGTCACTTTTCATCAATTTAATGCAGTATTAATTTATGTTAGATTACTACTGTATGTTAGATAAACTTTCATCTGTCAGAAAAATAACAAGCACTGGTCATCTGCTGATTTTAAGACATTCAGGTTTTATTTTTATTTGTGGAAAGTGCCTAAATGCATGATGTTCAGCAAAGGACATCAGCTGCTTTCCAGCCAACAAAACATGTTCTGAGAACATTTAGTTCAAATTCACATTAAAGCAACACCAAGGAACTTTTCCTCCGCGGTCGCCCTACAGGTTGGAAGCAGAATTGTCTATTACCGCTGTCGTAATTCATTTAGCCTACCGCAGCCTACTGTCGCACGCGCACGCTCTGTTTATCCAGCACCGGCTTTGGAATCAACAATGGCCACAGACAAGGTAGAGTATGATGCATGATTTTATGAAAGACATCACAAACGAAGAACATTTCTGAACATTAGTGTTGCGGCAAAAACAATAACTAACCAAATAGCATCACAGCATCAGGATTCAAATTGTCCTCAAAATATATTTATTCTTGCAAGAATGTTCCCAGTCTACCCATAGACCGGCTACAGACAGAGTGAGACATTTCAGAGGTGCTTGGCTGGCAGTTTTATAATGTTCCTCAAAGCTACCTTTTACAGCCCCCCAAACACAAGGAACAAAAGGGACCGCCCTTGACCCCTCCCCAGCCCAGGAATCCTCTCACCTCTGAAGTCCCACACTCACACACCCTGCAGCTGTATCAACATCACAAAAGAAACCCAAAATACAGCCAAAGAACACATGGCATTCAAAAATCAAATCATTGAAAATAAAAATACAAAGAAAAGATAAATTTTTCCATAACAATTCCTCCTATTTATCATTCTCTGATAAACGATTTGGTTTCATTAACAATAGGTTTGATTATGACAAATTAATAACACGCTTGTTTCTAATTCTATAATCAAACTCATGCATGATTATAATACCGAAAACACCACTCAACGTCAAAACTCATAAATGGTTACAATCATTTCAGGTCTTTACATCACAGTTATACTCTTCATGTCTGATTTTCGTATACCTGATCACTCTACTTGAACCTTGAAAGAAAAAAAAAAAAAAAAGAAAAGAAAACTTAGGAGCAAGCAAGTAAACATTTTATCTGAAGCTGGGCTAAATGGATAAGCACTGTTACCGCATTCCCGATAAATCGGACCCTCAGTCACTCCAGTATAAACAAGGAATTGTATAGACTGTCATAGTAGGAAAACCATATCAATTCAACACCCCTGGTTGATTTGAATACAAATGTTTACCAATAAAATTCAAAGATTGAAAGTAGAATAAAAATCCATCATTTCAAAACCCTGCATCCTTCTAACCAATGTAGTTGGTTAGTTAGTTGGAGTCAAAATTAACTCTAATACTTCCATTACAGACTGTCTTTCATAGCTTATTTCATATCAGTTAATAGATGTTCTATATTTGCACCAAACAAATCAATACCTAGTTTGATTCAATCAAATAAAATCATCAAAATCATCACAAAAACATATTCTTCTGCTAAACTTAAACCATCAGTTGATCCACATCTTTCTCCAGATATGTGGATCATCTCGTTGCCCCATGGACGTTCCATCTTCACCATTTTGACACTTTGCGCACCGTTGCAATGTTTTTTTCCTGCGTTGGTGAGAGAGGTGCGTTGCTAGCACACCCTTGATCCCCCACTTTATTCTTCCCGTTGGCGTGTGGGGTTGCTGACGTTGGTTGGTGTAGTTTAAGGTGAGATGCTTGGACCCAGGTCTAACACTCTCCAATCATTTTCAAATCCTTACAAGATTTTCTCTTAGATCACGATCGCACCCCCACTGGAATGAGTCATTTACTGTCTGCTGTCACCTGCGAGTGGAGACCTTAAGTGATTTTGTTAGTGACCGCTTGTCTTGTCGTCCTTTTTGGTGTGACCTGTGGAATTTTCAACCTGAAACATATCACCGGATAATTTATTGCTCATTGAATAGCACTCAATGTTATTAGCGCTGCGCAAGGTTAACCCAGGCCAGGATAACTAGTCAAATTCATCCATAGCTATTGTTTTCACTGGGCACAGTCTGCCCTGCCCGTTCACTCCTGTATGACAAGATCAACTGGTTTTAGACAAATGGTCCTTCTAACCCCCCTCTGGGCTTTCCTGTCCTTCTGACCCCCCCGAAGAGTTGAAAGGCTCTTATCTGACCATTTGTTCATGTGTGTGTGTGTCTTTGCTCATGCCATTTGCGCAAAAGTCTGCATCTTCTGTAAAGAAAAAAAAAAATGTTGAGGTTATTGGCACATAGTTTTCTTTTGTCTGCTGTGCTGCCGCATCTGCCCTGGCGTTTCCTGCCGAAACCATTCTTGTTATTAACATACTTACAGACAGCAATTTTGAGTGGGGGAAGAATGGCTTCTTGCAGGACTTTTACCCAATTAAACCCAGTGTCCTTCCAACATTTATCTTCCCACCTGTGAGATGGCTTTCATCAAATGTGAACCCCTTAGTAAACCATATTTGGCAACTATTATCATCCTCCTCTTGATGCACGACACATCTCGTGCATCAATCAAACATAATAAGATTCTGTTACATTTATCAGACGCTTTAATCCAAAGCGACTTACATTTCAAGGTGCACATTTACTTTCTTATCAGTTCTTGCTTTCCCTCGGAAATCGAAACCCATGACCTTGGCGTTACAAGCGCCAATACTGTTTGAGCAACAGGAAAAACTGCAATATTTGTTCATATTTATTTGGTAACATTTCTTTGGATAAAGTTTGCTAACCCAAACGTTGTCCTTCAGCCAAATTTCCTTTAGACATCTTTCTCTGCCTCTGAAACAAAAATATTACTTTATCTTATCAAATTGTTTTAAGGCAACGGCCCCAAGTCTCACAGCGTATCCTGCTTTTCAGGCCTGTTGTTGGTCTCGCAATTCAGTCATCTACAAACATTCTCCAGGTCATCAATTGGTCAGGTCAGGTTGTGGTGTGCACACTTCGTCAACGTCAGTCGAACAACAATCTCCCCCTTGTTACAATACATAACTGTTAAGGGCTCTCTGGATAATCTGATATTTACTTAGCCTACGTGTTTGTTGCTGTCAAATCTATAACATTTTCTCAACACATGACTGACGGCTATCTACGAATTCACAATTCTAATTTACACATCAATACTTAAACCTGTCCAGAAAGTAATTCAAATCTACTGCACATCATAACTGACCAAAATGTATGACTAGCAGACAAAACTTGATGATCAGATTGACTCAGAATTATCAATCTTTCTCGAATTTGTCATTCGCCTTAACTCATCAGTAATGATAAAACACTCTTTCCAGAGGTTAATGACACACACTATTCAGACAGAGCAACTCCTCCCTAAACTCACACTTACCAAGACATAAAGTGCAGTCACCATCAAACACACACACACACACATACACAATCACATACATCTGACTATGAACCGTGCGAATTTCTTATTCATATCTTTTCTCTAAAAAGATTTTACATTTTAAATTATATTTTAAACCTTGCATTTTCCTGTAGCTTTTATCTAATTTTGTTAAATGGCCTCTTAACCAGTTTCAAAACGTGTCTGTTCCTTATTCATTTGATTTTAGAAAAGTCAGCTGTGTTGCTTTGGTTCATTATCATTACTTTGCTTCAGTTTGCCTTGGCTGACTGATAACAGAAAGGCAGAGTACCATCCCCCTTCCTTCACTCAAACAGTCTCTCTCTCTTCCTATAAACAAATAATCTTTTCAATCAGCCTCCTAAGACTGTAATTTAGATAGAGTGTAAATTCCTTACACTAAACTTTGACTATTGTTATTCAGACTTTTAGCCACCACCATGTCCTATAATGGTCCTTTGTCATGCCCGATACCCTGACATCTCTGCATTTTCCTTGCCCTTAAGGCAACTAACATCATAAAAAGTTTTGTTACTGCATCTGTGGTCTGTATGTTAATGAAGTTTAGACACCCCATTGCCTGATAAGGTTCTCTGTGTCCCACACCCTGTCCCATTCTACAATTGCCCAGGATGTGATCAACCGAAATGGTGAAGAAACAATATAACTTCACTTCCTTCATCTCTATGATAATTAAGCCATTTTGGGGATGAGCTCATTCTAAAGTATATTTGGGAGTGGACTCTAGGTCGAGGCAGACTAAAATTTATTACAGTCCCCTCTCTGATGCTCTTGGCCCAAAGTAGCATCACATCCACTCCCTTCTCACAGATTACACCTCCCTTCCCTGGTGGGCAGGTGCCCAGTGGCGATGCCGCCCTGGCTTAGGTTGTCCTCCTATGGCCATCGGAGAATCGTACCCGTCTCTGGGTCGACACCTCATGCACACTGGTTACAGCTCCATCCAATTGGGCAGAATTATCAAAGAGACTCTTCTAAAATTTGGCAATATGATATACAAACTTCTCTCTTGGGTGTGGGTGAGAAGACATTCAAGAACCATCACAGTCAGTAGGAGTGTCCTAAAACAACAACAACAGTATTTAATCACTTAAATCCATTAAACCTAAAATAAACTAGTCAAAATATCTTCTATCATTCAAGTTCCATATTATTATTTTAAAGACTTCTTTAAAATCATTCAGTTTTGCTCCTAAAGCATTTACAAATTGTCCTCTGAATTTATCAAATCTGAACTGCCTCTAACATGATTTCTTTTTGCATTTCCATATCTATGGGTTTTTTTTTCAACTGAAACACTGTTTTACTATAAATAGCTTATTATTACTTATGACATAGGCTCAGATAACAGCTCTTAACTGACATTGACTGAGAGAGAGACTCTGAGGCATTCAGGGCTGTTACCTTTGCACCCTCATAAACTTACTTTATCGGTCATCTTTTTAACTCTAGCCCAGCTTTAAGGCATATTTTCCATGAATTACATGTATTTTCAATACAAGCACAATTTTATAGTTTTGCCCCAGGACACACCAGATTCAGATAAGCAAATTGTTTCAGCCAAATCACAAGCTTATTTTCTAAAATCAACACATCAGCTTCTAGTTCTTTCATGGTCAACACTAACAAGCTTTTGTTTAATCAAATGCCTTTTTAATGCATTTTACATCTAGCAACTGTTAATCCCCTAACACTGCTTCTGCTTAGCCTATGTGATCTTTATAAAAATAATAATGTTCCAAATTTCATCTAATTGTTGGTTGTCAGGTTCTCAATTACCATAGTTTAATATCTGATTAAATTTTCCTAGGAGATTATCAATCTCCAATTATGATTCACACTACCTTTTACAACATGGCTATCACGCTCTGCTTATGATACATTTTGATACACATACATATTTTGCAGTTATCATTTTAAATCATACTTTTAGTTACTTTTACAACTTTACAACTCATATTTGTAGTCATTATCTGTAATTTTACATCAACCGTTACTTATTATCGATCGTTCCTTTAAAAGGATAATTTACAACTTCAATCTTTTGACCTTATTTTTATCTCTTTTACTTTCTCTGACGAAAATGTTAATATCGTCATATTAAACACTGATCTACTTTCAAACTCACATTATCACTTTCTTTTACACTCTTTGCAACAGCCTCAACTACAGCTTCAGACCCCTTGATCACTGTAAGCTTGCAAACGGCTCTAACTTACTGCACACCATTAACCCTCTGAGGTCTAAGGTGTTTTTGGGGCCCTTGGGATGTTTTGACATGCACTGACATTTGTGCTTTTTTCAGTTATTTATAAACATGTTAATGGCAAAGGTGTAAATTCACTCTATATAGCACAAACGGGGCTACCATAATATGTGAGCAACATGTATGTACATGTTTGTATTTTTAAGAGAATAATGTTTATGCGTGGTTATTGAAAAAAATAAAAATGAAAGTTGCTGAAATAAGACCACAAAACACATACTAAATATGTGTCCACAAGACTTTTGACTAATGGATGTTGTCACTTCGAGTTCTGGCTTCAAAATGATGTGAAAATCATCCTGCCTAATCGTTCACATAAAACAAAACATTAATTTATACTTTGTATGACAGTTTTTTTGTCAGAAGAGGTTTATGCGTGGGAGTGGTAATGGCCTATCAATATTAATGAGATTCAGACCAGGGGTGTGACAGACACTCCCCCAATGGCTAATGGCCCATCAAGTGAGGCAGCCTGAACAAACAATGAGAGGAGATTCAAAGGTTTTGTTTTTCAATCTGTTTTATTGTAATTCCTCTATGTGGAGTAACTAAATGTTCTAAATTTGCTCTAAGCAAATCAAATGTGAGTAAAATAAATAAATAATCAGTCGGCTATAAACAAAGCAATTGTGAGCGATAAATAAACAAAAGTAAAGGCAGGTATCTCACAGTAAATGCTTATGCCCCGTTGCTGTGTGTCCTGCGAGTTGCAGTGGAAGGCGAGAGTGAACAAGCTACATTCCTTTCAAAAAAGTTGAAAACTATTATTATCATATATTTTACAGAGTACTATTCCAGCACATGCATAACTGATGGACATTTAGCAATGCTGATAAAGCAACACAATATAAGCTCTTTTATATTAACATATTAGTTATATTAGTTAATATTAATATTAACATATTAGTTAGTTCTTTTATATTAGTCTAGTTTTTTTTAGTGAGTATACTGTGATATACCAAACCGCCCGCCCGCCGCTGCCATCACCACCCATTTTCTACTGTTTAGTGTTAATCACCATCTAACTCAGCCAGTAAAGAGTTACATTTAGCCTTAGATGTTATATGAATATGGTCCCTGAAGCACAGGTTTTATCAGCTGACAATTAAAAGACTTAAACATTATAAGCACAAATAAAAATTTACTTTTTCAAAACTTGTGTGATATTCCTTTAAAATTATGTTTTAATAGATTTTAAAAAGTACATCTTACTATGCAATTTCTTTCATAATTGCCTCGAGTTACTTTATTTATCTCTACAAACTTTTATTTTGGTGGGTTGTAAATTAAAAACATTTGAGCTTCTGTGTGTTTTAATAAACTATTATTATTATTATTATTATTATTATTAGGCCTACTTGGCATTATACTCTATTGTGCAATAGTAATATATTTCTGTTATATTTTCTTCAAGTTCTACAAAACTTTGATTTTGACAGGTTTTCATGAAGACTTTAAAGTTTGTGAGTGTGTATGTGATACGAATGAATTAATCATTCAAAAATGGCCAAATTGCGTGAGGTTCCGCTTTACAGTAGGCTAAGTTACATTTGTTGCTGGATTCCGCAATTCGATCCGTGTCGCTGCGCAAACACAGACGTCACGGCAGGGTGAATTTATGAATGAAAGTTCTTTCACAAAACGATGTTGTTACGAATCCTCACGCTTTTTAAAGTGGGTATACGGAGATCTTTGACATTTCCTAGTGGGCATACGTAAATCCTTGACATTTTCTAGTGGGTATACGGCGTATACCTGCGTATCACGTAGACTACACCACTGGTCATCAGAGCTCTTCTTCTGATGAAAATGTGGATTCTTCGTCGCTAGTATCCAGGACGAGCTGAAGAGCTTCCACACCTGTTTATCGTGCCATCTTCCCAACGCGCAGGTGACTGAATGATGAAACTTGAAGCCTTTAATGCATTTGCTTGGGGGCGTTTACCTGTTTTGCATAGATGGCTTAACACATTATCTTGTGAATAGCGCGCTCCATGAGTAGGCTTGAACGAATTAAAGTAAATGAGCTCGTAATCAGCTCGACTGGAATCGCTCTGTTTTCATACAGATTACAGAAGCTGAGAATATTTGTTTTTAATATAAATTACTTCATTTAAAAGATGCGATCTCAAGCTTTATGCCCGTGGGTATGTTTGCCTGTTTGACTGAATTTTCGTGGAGTTACTGATAATTTCCGAACGCGTTTCAAATTGGAGTTCGCTGACAGAGAGAGTGCAGAACTCGCATCATGTTAATTTTTCTTTATTTGGCAAAAAGCAAAACACTTTATTTTTGTTGTGAGTATACAGAAAAAAAATAGAAACTGAACAGGATCGATTGATGTATAACACGAAAATGAAAGATCAAAATTAACAGAGCATTTTGAGTTTATTTTGCATTGCAAAAAAAAAAAAAAGAGCAAAACGCGGGGCGCGTTTTTGGTCCCCAGAGGGTTAAAGCAGTGTGTCCCAATCAGGAATGCAAACAGAGCTGATAAGCAGTTCTCTGTATTCTTTTACAGTCCACAAATGGCGGATTCAATGACAATAGCCGAATCATAATCTTCATCATTATCATTGGCAGAACATTAATTTCCATAAGCTGCACGGAAATGCTCAAAATATTTTAAGTTGTTTTCACAAAGTTTTCGTTTAACTTTAGTCATACTTGTCCAGGGAAATGATCCCCGACCCAGAATTTTCTTTTATAAGACAGACAGTCTTTACATCTTACTAATTTGGTATTAGCATCAACAACACTGATTACAAAACAAGCACATATTTAACATCTGGAAGCTGGGCTAAATAAACAAGCACTGTTGCTGTACTCCCAGCATTGCTGGACCCTCAGTCCCTCCTCAGTTATTAGATACAGACATCGTCTACAATCATAAATACCAGGATATATGCATTCGTTTTATTTATTTTTTTATAAAACTAATTTCCAATTCCTTTTATAATAAACGAAGGTTGATATTTAATCCATCTTTTCACTACCCCCACTATAGACCCTTTAGGTTCAAAAACACAATGGTTATCAAACTAAAACTAAACATCATCTGCAAATCTATTTAAAGTGAGAGTTTCAGAGCTGTTTACAGCATTTGCTCTTTTCTGTCTCACTATCATGACTGTTCAGTTACTCTTCATACAGTATAAAGAAATTTAGCATGTCATCAATTTCATTAACACTGGTTTGAAAGCTTATTCTTCTATCAAATGGTTAGTCTGCAGATTCAACTTAATATTATCATTATTCCTCAGTCCCACTTATCTCTACTGTTCCACAGAAACCACAAGATTATATTACTCGTCTCAGTCCCTACATTACACAGACAGCTATCATAGCCGCTCGCACCTTCAACTCTTGTTATAAAAATATGGCAATCTATTCTTCAATACCCTTGTTTTCATAACATTAATACAATAAGGCACATTCACATCATCATTTCAATCATTATTTTATCATTAAAATATAGAATTGTTCCCCATTTTGCTTAATGAAACATTCCTTATCTTCATATCACATTAATTCCTGTTAATCATACTCAATGCCTTATTATTTTTATCTGAATCTTTTCATACCATTTCAACTTAATTTGACTTAACAGGCTTATCATAAATAGTTCCATAAATTTTATCAGAAATTCTTTTAGAAATATTTTCATAAAATACTTTCTCCTACTATATTTCTTTCTACGTCCTCAGTTCTACATGCCAATTCTTTCTTCATATTCAGTTCTACATGCTTTTCTTTCTTCACTTTCAGTTCTACATGCTTATTCTTTCTTCATATTCAGTTCTACATGCTAATTCTTTCTTCATATTCAGTTCTACATGCATAAGCATTTGCTTTCTGCATTTGTTTTTGTTCCCTCCTATCTGCTTCCTCAAGCCAACAATCTGTCTGCTCACATTCTTTACACACATGACGAAAACAACTGCGACAACTCTGTTGCTTTTCACTGCTTTTCTTTAACTGACTTTTTTGTACAACATTCAGTCTTATTTTGCTCAGCGTCCCTTCTTCAGGAAAATCATGATATTTGATCAACTTTTCCTATGTCCAACATACATTTATGTCCGTAATTCTTTTTCATTTGACCGAAAACTGGTGTGTAAAAACGTTTTATCTAGCTTAGGCCTACTGTAAAATGATCCCATACTGGCTGAACTGTATCTCTCCTGGATTTTCCCTCGACGCGCGCGCCTAATAATCTGTTGAACGTCTTCAACAGACCCGGTTCTGTCACCTCGATCCGGCAAGGTTAGCAAATATGCTCTGTAATTACTTTCCGTGAGCGCTTTTCAACGCTCGATTGAAAAAATACAGTTTAGTAACAAATCTTTCCGTGAGCGCTTTTCAACGCTCGATTGCATGAAATTGATCCGACTTCCTCAGGTTTCAATTCCAGTTTTCGGCATAAAATTGGCCCGACTTCCTCAGGTTCCAATTAAAGATTTTGTTACGAGCCAGTTTTCGGCATAAAATTGGCCTGACTTCCTCAGGTTCCAATTAAAAATTGAGTAAACCAATTAATCAGTCGTGGTGCTTCCGTCTACTGCGGCTCTTCCGTCCGCTTTACGAGCTAGTTTTCGGCATAAAATTTACTTGTAGTGATGGGTCGTTCGTGATTAATCAGGTTAAGGCTCTTCCGTCTACTTAACGAGACTTTCTCAGGTTACAATTACCGGATCTAAGAGCCGGCTCTTTTCAGTGAGCCGACTCTATTTTTAAGTCAAAAGAGACGGCTCTTTTCAGTGAGTCGATTCAAACGAGCCGGCTCAAGGAAAAGAGCCTGAATGCCCGTCACTACCTCAATTTACCCCTCGAAAACCTTCCCCTGCCCGTACCAAAGAGATAGTTCCAGCCAATATGGTTCACTCACAGTTATATCAAATTACATCGCACAAAAAAAAATATTTTACTGTCTCTTACCCGAGATGCTTTTACTGCCACCGAGTTCTTTCTGCTTCCAGTGGGTTCCTCCTGACTCTGATAGCAGTTTAGGCTCTTCTCTCTCAATTTGATGAGGTAAGATCAAAGCCTGTGCTTTGAGATGATCAGTTCGTCAAATCCGCTGTCAGGACCAGAAGAAAACCTCAAGGAATCCCACTTCTGACACCAATTGTTGCGGCAAAAACAATAACTAACAAAATGGCATCACAGCATAAGAGACATCAGGATTCAAATTGTCCTTATAATATATTTATTCTTGCAAGAATGTTCCCAGTCTACCCATAGACCGGCTACAGGCAGAGTGAGACATTTCAGAGGTGCTTGGCTGGCAGTTTTATAATGTTCCTCAAAGCTACCTTTTACAGCCCCCCAAACACAAGGAACAAAAGGGACCCCCCTTGACCCCTCCCCAGCCCAGGAATCCTCTCACCTCTGAAGTCCCACACTCACACACCCTGCAGCTGTATCAACATCACAAAAGAAACCCAAAATACAGCCAAAGAACGCATGGCATTCAAAAATCAAATAATTGAAAATAAAATACAAAGAAAAGATAAATTTTTCCATAACATTAGTAACATTTAAATCATGTTAGAGGAACATCCAACTAAAACATTTCAGAAAATGAATGATGTTTTCATGCTAACGTTTAGAGAACATTATTAAAGGGATAGTTCACCCAAAAATGAAAATTCTGTCAGTAATTATTCTCCCTCATGTTGTTCAACCCCGTAAGACCTTTGTTCATCTTCGGAACACGAATTAAGATATTTTTGATTAAATCTGAGAGCCGGATCACTCCTCCATAGGCTTCGAAGGGATTGAAACTTGTTCCCCGAAAAGACATCGTTAATATAGTCCAAGTGATTACAGTGGCTCAATCTTAAGTTTATCAAGCGACGAGAATACTTTTTGTGTGCAAAAAAAACAAAAATAACGACTTTATTTCAACTATTTGTTTCCTTTTCTGTGGGCCTTGAGTCAGTTCACTAGTGTAACAGCACAGTGTTTCTGTGTTGTACGTTACACGCATCACACACATGACCAGCGTTGGCCAATAGTGAGCCTACGTGTGACGTACAACACAGAAGCACTGTGCTGTTACACTAGAGAACTGACTCGAGGCCCACAGAGAAGGAAACGAATAGTTGAAATAAAGTCATTATTTTGGTTTTTTTTTGCGCACAAAAAGTATTCTCATCACTTGATAAACTTAAGATTGAGCCACTGTAGTCACTTGGACTATTCGGGGCCGGCAACTTTCAATCTCTTAGAAGCCTATGGAGGAGTGATCCAGCTCTCAGATTTAATCAAAAATATCTTAATTTGTGTTCTGAAGCTGAACGAAGGTCTTACGGGGTTGGAACAACATGAGGGAGAGTAATTACTGACAGAATTGTCATTTTTGGGTGAACTAACACTTTAAAGACCAGATAATCAACAGTGGCAAAATGGCGCGCACATAGATGCTGTGGCTCGGTGCTCTCTCAGTTGGTGCTATAGTTTGCGTCGTTTTTTCGTGTTTATATATGTCCTGAGTGATTTCTGTCAGGCCAATAACATCTACGGTCGGCACGATCTCCTTAAGATAGGAGTCTGTTACGAACAGAATATTACAGCCAAGTTTCTCCACACACACAATTTACCGGAGATAGCACGGCACCCCGGCTCCTCGTGGATTATCATCCCCGGCAGAGAGAGGAGGCAGAAGCGGGGCTGCAGGGCTGGCCCACTCGCCAGGCTACGGAGGCAGCCACTTAAACCTCCGCTTCCCAGCCTGTTTCTCGCTAATGCGCGATCACTTGTCAACAAAATGGATGAGCTGAGGCTACAGATTGCAACCAACAACACCGTAAAAGATTGCTGTATTCTGCTTTTTACGGAGACCTGCCTTCACCCACTCATCCCGGACTCGGCGATGGAGCTAACAGGGCAGCGACAGGACAGGACACAGAGCTCCGGTAAGAGCAGAGGAGGGGGGCTGTGTGTGTACGTGAATAACAACTGGTGTACTAACACAGTAACTGTGGACAGTCACTGCTCCCCGAACTTGGAGTATGTGTCTGTGAAATGCAGACCCAATTATCTCCCGAGAGAGTTTTCTGTTGTCATGATAACAGCTGTTTACATACCACCGGATGCTAATGCTAAAATGGCTAGCAGTCATTTGCATAGTAGCATTACCACCCAACAGAGTAAATATCCTGACGCTGTACACATTATAGCGGGGGATTTCAATCACGCAGACTTGAAATTAGTACTCCCTCATTTCTATCAACATGTTAAATGCACAACTAGAGGAAATAAAACTCTGGATAAGGTTTACTCTAACATCAAACTTGGTTAATGGGCTAAACCACTACCCCATCTGGGCCAGTCTGACCATTTCTCTTTGCTGTTAATTCCTGCATATGCCCCCCTCAGGAAAAGTACGCCCAACATCACAAAAACTATAACAATCTGGCCTGATGCACCGGCTGCAGGACTGTTTTGATAGGACCAACTGGGATGTGTTTTTACATCAAGACCTGGAGATCTTTACGGACAGTGTACTGTGTTACATACGTCACTGCATAGGCACTGTTACCGTGGAAAAACAGATCCGGGTCTATCCCAATCAGAAGCCCTGGATGACTAGGTAGGTACATCGGCTGCTGAGGGAGAGGAACACCGCCTTCAGGTCTGGTAACCAGACCCTTTACACTGTGGCCAGGGCTGACCTGAAAAGAGGCATCAAAAGGGCCAAGTTGGATTATCGGCGGAGGATTGAGGCATATCTGGGAAGTAATGACAGCAGGCGGATGTGGCAGGGAGTCCAACAGCTCACCAATTACAGGTCCACCATAGGAGCAGCTGAGGGTGAGGCCTCGCTGGCAGAGGAACTGAACACTTTCTTTGCCCGCTTTGAGATGGAACCAAGTATGGTAGCGACACAACACCCCAAGGTCCATAGTAACTTCACCTTCACTGAGCATGAGGTGAGGCGTACACTACAGGCCGTGGACCCGAAGAAGGCTGCTGGGCCAGATGACATCTCTGGGCGTGTTCTAAAAGAATGTGCGGATCAGCTGGCTGGAATCTTTATGAGGATTTTCAACCAGTCCCTGGCTGAATCCACAGTCCCACCATGTCTGAAGTCCTCCACCATCGTCCCCCTGCCTAAAAAACCTTAGTTTTCCAGCCTCAACGACTACCGGCCAGTCGCACTTACCCTAGTGGTGATGAAATGCTTTGAAAAGCTGGTCCGGGGTCACATTACATCATGCCTGCCAAAAAGTCTGGACCCACACCAGTTTGCATACAGAGCTAATAGATCCACAGAGGACGCCGTAGCTACAGCCCTGCATGCGGCATTGTCCCATCTAGAGCAGCAGTGGAGCTACGTACGGATGCTCTTCGTGGAGCTACGTACGGATGCTCTTCGTGGACTATAGCTCTGCGTTTAACACCATCCTTCCTCAAAAACTGATGAACAAACTGATGGACGTAGGCATTCGATACCCCACCTGTATGTGGATTAAAAGCTTTCTCACTTGTCGCACCCAGAGGGTGAGAGTGGGCCATCATACATCTACGGCCCTTAGTCTCAACACCGGCTCCCCACAGGGCTGTGTATTGAGCCCCCTGCTGTACACTCTCTACATGCACGACTGCACCTCCATCCACCACAATAACATCATAGTGAAGTTTGCGGACGACACTACAGTTGTAGGGCTCATCACTGGAGCAGATGAATCAGCTTACAGAGAGGAGGTTAAACATCTGTCGGTGTGGTGTAGGGAGAATAACCTTCTCCTTAATACCGTAAAGACCAAGTAGCTGGTGATTGATTACAGGAGGGAAAAGACTGACATCACACCACTCATCATCAGCGGGGATCGGGTGGAGCAGGTGTCGGACTTCTGTTTTCTGGGTGTGTACATTGAGGAGGGTCTGACATGGAGCGTAAACAGTGTGAAGGTGCTAAAAAAGGTCCAACAACGTTTGCACTTCCTGAGGGTCCTCAGGAGAAACGACATCACTCAGAGACTGCTGTTGTCCTTTTACAGGTGCTCCATTGAATCTATCTTAACATACTGCCTATGTGTGTGGTTTAGTAGCTGCACAGTAGCCCAGAAAAAGGCTCTCCAACGGGTCATTAACATGGCCCAGAATATAGTCGGTTGTCCCCTCCCTACAATGGTTGACCTTCACAGTGCTTGCTGTGCCAAAAAAGCTCAGAGCATTATTAAAGACACTTTCCATCCCGGTCACTCCTTGTTTGAACTGTTGCCATCAGGCAGACGATACAGGACAATCAAATCAACAACAAACAGACTTAAAAACAGTTGTTATCCAACAGCAATAACCACCCTTAATGCCATAAAAAAACATTAATAAAACAATACTATATAGTTAGATTGTGCAATAACTATGACAGAATGAATGGTGGTGTGTGTGTGTATCTCCAATAAGATGGGGAGGTTTTTATTTTGTTTTATTTATTTTGATTTATTGATGCACCAACTGTTTGGCACTTTTAAATTTCGTTGTACAGGTTACAATGACAATAAAAGGATTACGATTATAACTTTAAACAAACATTCTATTAACGTTATTGTTCATAACTTTGAGAAGAAATTTGTCTGAATGTTGTGATAACGTTCGCTGTTAGCTGGGTTGCAGATAAAGACCTCTGTCCATCCAGCAGGGAAAAGCTCTTACCGGGACGATGGTGAATCTAGTGGACAGGACACAGATGACGAATCGGCCCCTCACACATTCGCACGTCAGCTTCAGTATCCCGGCAGTAATGTCAAACGCTTTCCTGTGCCTGAGGAGAAGGTGTCCTGGGAGGTGCCTGATTTGAATTATACCACATATTTTATAACATTAAACAGCATTCTGTTGTATTGTTTATCTCATCTCAAACAAACATTTTAGAAGTAAAAATTAAACATTCAATTAAATGCAAGTGTAATCAACCGCTCTGTTATCCATATTTTATAACATTAAACAACATTCTGTTGTATTGTTTATCTTATCTCACACATTTTTTACTCTTTTAGGTAAACTTCACTCCGTACCTTCCCCCAGTTTACAATCCACAGGACAGCAGCGAGTAAGTTTTATACTGAAAAATAGTGGTACCATTAATCGAATTGATCTACGATATAGTCTTGTGCAATTATTATGCACTATTAAATATAGTTGAACGTGAAAGGCAACACTCTGTTCTAATGATGCATTCAAGTATTGTCGGAAACACGCACATGAACATCACCACAAAGTTGTAATTATGAGTGGGAGACTTGAGATTTTCTTTAATTCCAACGTTTCCGAGTGTCCGTGAGAAAACATGTTGGACGTAATAGATGCAGCGTCTGTATTAATGGTAAATTTGTTAAATGAATGAAATTTTTCCTTTTTTCGTCTAAGTTGCATGTACAAAATACAATATTATTGTACAATTGCCATAGAATATACAGTAGTTAACATTTGAAGTGGATCAAAAAAGTTAATCAAAGTTGTCCTAAGACAAGAACGGGTATTGTTCAAAATTCATGAATGACTTGAATGAAAGGTTTTGATCCACTTTAAATGTTGTCTACTGTATAATGATTCAATTTATGGCACCTACTTAAATTGAATAAAAACAAAAAATCGCCATCTTGCTTTGCGCACCTGACGTCGACGACTTCCAAACTCATAATTACAAACTTCTCAAGAGGACTTAAACACACCACAAAGTTTTGCTTATTGAAAATTATCTCAAGCCAATTTAAATAGAAAGTTAAATAGCAATGACAGTAAGATTACTTTACTGAATTGCAATTTTGTTAGAGCTGAAGACTTTTTATAAATCTTGAAATGCCTTTTTTTGTTTGTTTTCCTGACAGTCTTGTTGATATTGTGAAACTTTTTGTAAATAAAAATACTTTTTTTCCCGTACAGCTCAGACACTTCAGTCTTAGACAAGTACAGGTATGCTGAGCAAAATATATTTCATCTGTGCCTTTATTCTCCTAATGGAATTTGCATTTAATTGCATTTGATTGAGTCTCATTGTCATGAATGTATTTTACAGGAATCCAGAAGGAAGGACTGGGATACAGGGAAAAGGGGCTCTGAAATCCCTCGGTCCGAATCACATTCTTCACCCGATTTTCACCAGGTATACAACACTGGAATTAAAATCCAATTCAAGTCTTGATCTTCACTTCCTCCTGGATTTAAAATCTAATCTCATATCACATGAAATTGAGGTTTACAACCGAATCCACCAAAAACAACAGAGATTAGAGATCACATTCATCTCACGTCCTGCTGTTAGTGTATTAAATATAAAGAAATGATTGAGCTGCCTGTTTTAAAGGTGGCGTGATGCTGAACGCAAAGTGCTGGAGTTTCTCTCCGTTTGGAAGGATGTAGAGAAGTCTGTGGCTCTTCCTGGGGTGAGAATGCATACAATAAAATCTTATATGATACAAATCGTTGAATTTTTTAATTATGCAATAATAAAAATCATATTTGCTATATTGTAATTTTGGAACTAAGAGTAGACATGCACAAACAAGCTTTCTAGATATGCTTAGCATACTGTATATTAAGTCTTTTTTTTATTATTCTTGCAGGGCCCAGCCGAACCTGATGAGCCTCTACCACAGACACTGGAGAGGATTCTGGGTAAAAAGTTACATGACAAGACCAAGTCTGAACTAAAGGCTGGGGAACAGGTGAGCAAAATAAATCAACAAGATGCTCAACTTTACTGATTAAAAGACTAACTTGTTTACAGACATTAGGAGCATAAATTTGAACTGCATCGGGTTTCATGTGTTATCTATGGGTTAGTTAGATATTCGTGTTGCATGGGAAAAATACAGCATGCAGTGAGTAAATAATTATAGAACTTTAAATGTTTGACTCTATTCACTAAATTAACCATTCCCAAAATTGTATTGATTTATTTGTCTATATATTTGCACAATATATTCTGGGGGCCATGAAAGTTTTGTGAAAATTATAAAAAATGCTGGCGCTGGCTGGCAACTTAAAAAAAAAAACGCAGGCGGTGAAAGAGTAAAAAGAAAACATCGCCTGCAAAAATGCTCAAGGTGCTCGACAAAGAAAATAGTAAAAAAAACTGAAAAAAGTCGACACACCAAAGTGTTACCATTTAATATTATAATTTAATAGTATACTCACACAAAGGTAATGTTGCTTTTGTGTGAGTCCACTATTAGATTTTGTGCATTTTTGGGGAAAGTTAATACTCATGTTACTTTTTTTCCATGTTTGAAATACCAGTTGCACCAGTTGATTGTTTTGAGTTAAAGTTCCACAAAGCTTAACAGATGTGTATGTTTCTTCTCCAATGTAGGTGTATAAGGGTTATGTAGATGACAGCAGAAACACTGATAATGCCTGGGTGGAGACCACTATCATCACACTTCACTGTGACAAACACACGTCGCTGATGGCAGAGCTAAACTGCATAGTGAGTTGAAAATATCACTTCGTCTCAGTGATTTTAACGAAAATAAAATACAGCAAAGTGCCAAATACAAGTAAAAATGGTCAAAGTCAACTCAAGTAAATATCCTCAGGTGGGCTGTAAACCATGATGTGGTTTTAATCAGACCCCGATGTGTGTGTGTGTGCGTGTATATATATGTGTGTATATATATATATATATATATATATATATACACACATGTGATGCGTTGTGTTAGGTACGTTATCATCTCTGACAGACACATGTTCAACAGTATGTTGAAGCCGCTCCGTTACACGTTTTCTCCCTCTTCTCAGAAAGCGATGATGTAGTTAAAACTTCAGGTACTGTGGGTTTTTCAGGAAGTGCGTGAATCTACTTGACCTCTGCTACTACTAAATACTACTGTGTATTGCGCACGTTATTTTCTGACAGACATTGATGTTGTGATATTAAAATGATGTGGATTTGAAAACAGAATGACCGTGAGGTAATAATTTATTTCTTAGCCGGCAAGTATTCAGTGAAGCGATTGATGCCCATGAGTTTGTGTTGATGTTTTTAGTTCCTACCAACAGCCAGCTTAAGTTTATATGATAACGTACTCGGTTACATACGTAACCTCGGTTCTCTCTAGAAGAGGGAACGAGTATTGCGTAAGTTGCTTACGCTACGGGTAAAGTCATCTTTTCTCGAGATATTGAAGCCAAAAAATTATCCTTAATTTTCCATTTATTGTCAACACAGTGCAGCAGCTAACAGACCTAGAGCAGGCTATCTTGCGCGCTCATTGGCTGCCCTGCGGCAACTGCAGCAGCCTACCACTGAGCCTCGCGCGTGACGTCGCGCCCTCTATGCGTCACAGCCCGCCAGAATGGGGGTGGCTTAGCGTATATAAGTCAGGCTCGGAGGCTGCATCTCTGGTTTTCATCGACTGAAGCGAAAATCGCTTGTGGCGCCTGCACGGTCAGGTTACGCAATACTCGTTCCCTCTTCTAGAGAGAACCGAGGTTACGCATGTAACCGAGTACGGTCTCTTACGAGAGGTTCTCTCGTATTGTGTAAGTTGCTTACGCTACGGGAACCTATTGTCAACGCTGTATGCGCGCCAAGCATCCACTTCATGAGTCCCAGGGATTCCCGGGGAACATAGATAAGTGGGAATCAGGCGGCCAGCAATGCGGGCCAGCACATGTTTATAAGCACATATAGTGCATACAGAGCGGCGTTGCCGGTCTATATAAATACTCACCGTACAGTGCAGCTCAACTAGGAGAGCTAAGGCTCAGCAGGCCCAGCCTGCCGCCTCACAAATGTCCTGAATGGAAATCCCGCTGGACCAAACCCACTATGAGGCCACGCCTCTGGTGGAATGAGCCCTAATGCCCAAGGGGCATTGCAGACCTTTAGACACATAAGCAGATGTGATAGCTTCCACTATCCATCTGGACAGGCTCTATTTCGAGGCGGAGAGACCCTTGGTGCGCCCACCAAACGAGACAAAGAGCTGTTCCAAGCGCCTGAAAGGGGCGGAGCGCGTAATGTAAGCCCTCAGCGCCCTGACGGGGCAGAGGAGATTAACATCGCTCTCACTATCTGATGCTGGCAGAGCCGATAGAGAAATGACCTGCGCTCTGAAGGGAGTGCCCAACACTTTAGGGACATAGCCATGCCTTGGTTTGAGGATGACTTTAGAGTCATTTGGTCCGAACTCAAGACACGCAGCGCTAACAGATAACGCGTGTAAATCCCCCACACGTTTGACTGATGACAGAGCTGTCAGAAAAACGGTTTTGAGCGAGAGGTACTTTAGGTCCACGGAGTCTATCAGTTCAAAGGGGAAACCTTTCAGGGCCACTAGGACCAAGGATTCATCCTCCTGGCTCCTCTAAGGAAGTGGATGACAAGCTCGTTTCTTCCTATTGACTGACCGCGCGTCGACTCAGTGAACGCTGCAACGGCCGCCACATATACTTTAAGCGTGGATGGGAACCTGCCCTTATCCAACAGCTCTTGAAGGAAGCCAAGCAACCACGGGACCCCACACGTTCGTGGGTCTAGATTTCTATCAGCACACCATTTGGAGAACACAGACCATTTAGACGCGTAGAGCCGCCTTGTAGAGGGAGCTCTAGATTGCGTAATCGTGTTCATCACTCCTTCTGGCAGGACAACGGGTATCCGTTGATTAACCATATGTGCAGAGACCAGCGCTCTGGATTGGGATGCCAGATTGAGCCGCGGGCTTGAGAGAGGAGATCTCTCCTCACCGGGATTGGCCAAGGGGCTGTGTGTGACAGCCGCATCAGTTCCGGGAACCAGATTTGATTCTCCCATCGCGGGACTATAAGGAATACCGAGTGGCGCGTTTCCCTGATCCTCTTGATTACCTGTGGTAACAGAGAGACCGGAGGGAAAGCATAAAGTGGGAGGCTGGGCCAGATTTGGGCCAGCGCATCCTCGTTCTTTGAAAAGAACATCGAGCAATGAGCGTTGTCTTTTGAGGCAAACAGGTCGACTTCCGCTTTGCCGAAAAGGCGCCACAGTAACTGGACTGTTTGGGGGTGCAGGGACCATTCCCCTGGGGGAACGTAGTTCCTGGACAGTTTGTCTGGGCCGTCGTTCAGGTGGCCTGGCACATGCGCAGCTCTCAGCGAGCGCAGAAGGTGCTGAGACCATACGAGAAGGCGTTCTGTCAGATAGCAGAGACTCCTGGATCTGACACCGCCCTGACGGTTTATGTAGGACACCACAGACATGTTGTCCGAGCGGACTAGCACATGGTGGTCCCGTATGAACGGGAGGAAGCACTTGAGCGCGTTCTCGACCGCTATCATCTCCAGACAGTTTATGTGGATGCGTCACTCTTGGTCGGACCACAGGCCAAAGATTGGTCTGCCCTCGAAGAGGGCGCCCCAAACTAAGTTGGAGGCGTCCGTCGAGATGACCTTCCGGTGTGAGACAGCTCCATTGTCACCCCCCGCTGGTACCAGTCGGCCGCTAACCAGGGCTGCAGAGCCAAATCGCAGCTCTGAGTCACTCTGATCCGTCTGCGGCCTAAAACCCAAGCCTGGTGAGGCACTTGGGCGTTCAACCAGCGTTGTAGCGGGCACATGCGCAGCAGGCCCAGCTGAAGCACTGCTGCAGCTAATGCCATACAGCCCAGCATCCTCTGGAATGTTTTCAGAGAAGCGATGCTGCCCTCCTGGAAAGATGCGGCCAGGTGTCGGACACGGCGCGCGTGCTGTGTCGATAAACGGGCCGTCATAGCCACAGAGTCCAGTTCTATTCCTAGAAAGGAAACTGACTGACTGGGCAGTAATGAGCTCTTGGTCCAGTTGATAGTGAGACCCAGGCTTTCCAGATGACTGAGGAGCACTGTTCTGTGAGATAATAGTTCTATCTCTGACTGTGCTAAAATCAGCCAATCGTCCAAATAGTTCAGAATTCACATGGCTTGTTTTCTCAAGGGGGCGAGAGCCACCTCCATGCACTTCGTAAATGTACAGGGTGCTAAACACAGGCCGAACAGGAGGACGGCGTATTGATATACCCGACCGTTGAAGGCGAATCTCAAGAATGGCCTGTGACGGGGTACTATCGGAATCTGAAAGTATGCATTTTTTTGGGATCGAGAGAGATAAACCAGTCCCTCGGGCGAATTTGCGTGAGCATTTGTCTGGTCGTGAGCATTTTGAACGGCCTTCTCATGAGAGTCTTAGAGCTCCGTCCTTCTTGGGTACGAGAAAATAGTGGCTGTAAAAACCTGACTCCCTCAGAGAAGGAGGTACGGGTTCTATGGCCCCTTTGCACTGCAGTTTGGCTATTTCTGCGCGGAGTAGATGCGCTACTTCCGCTTTCACTTTCGTCACGGTCCGTGCTCGAAAGCGAGGGGGACGGCGAGCGGACTGAAGTGAATAGCCCTGTCTTATTGTGCTCAGCACCCATTCTGATACCCCTGAAATAGCCTCCCATGCTTTTACATGTACACATGTTTATGTGTAGAGGTGAGCACTGAGGTGTGGGCACATTTTGTACACTTAAAACACCAACGGCGTGAGCCGGATGACCAGACATTATACTCTTTTTGAGATTTCTCTGGGTCGCCATAAAAACGGCGGTTGTGTGCAGGCGAGCGGGCTGTGTTGCCGACTCGTTGGCTGCTAAATGTACTTCTGCAGTAGCCTTCTCTGAGGGGACTGACAGGATGAGACCTTTTGACGTTGGTCTGGCCGCGGCGATACCCGACCGTCTTTTCCTCTCTGCTGTTGCTAGGAGGACTTCGCGTGCTCGGGCTTCAGCGCAATCTTAGGCCGGAGTCCCGGGGGGGGGGGGGGGCGGCCTGTGGCGGCTGGACGAGCGCGATCTAGGACGGCTGCCTTGTCGTCGCTGCGAAGGCTGGGGCTGAGCTGGACACTGGCTAGAGCTTCGTGCAGGCGGCTCACATGGGCGACCTGCAGCA
The DNA here is from genome assembly GCA_026230005.1 of Gila orcuttii. NCBI lineage: Eukaryota > Metazoa > Chordata > Actinopteri > Cypriniformes > Leuciscidae > Gila > Gila orcuttii. Next base: position 50,607,533 of record JAPDVR010000007.1, on the reverse strand, counting down.
GAGCTAGAGCGTCGAGGCAGGAAGAGGTTCATGGCCTGCGAGGTCTTCTGCCCTTTGGAGAAGCGGTCGACGATCCCGTTTACCGCTGGGCGGAAGAGACCAGTAGGAGAGAGGCGCGTCGTGAAACGCGGAGCGCTCAGATTCCCTCATGTCAGCAAGCGTCAAGCAGAGGTGCCTCTCTGTGACGATGAAGCCATGCATCTCCCGATCGCCTGAGCCGCGGATTTTGTAGCATGAAGGGAAAGATGGTGGCTGGGTCCTTGCTTTTCTCGTCCCATACGCGGAGGAGATCAGCTTGAAGGATCTGCAGCACAGCCATCGAGTGCAGGGCGGAAGCAGCCTGTCCGGCGGCTGAAAACGCATGGCCGACAAGGGCTGAGGTGGTCCTGCAGGCTTTGGACAGGAGGGCAGACTTTGAGCGCCATCTCGCAGAGGGCGGGCAAAGGTGCGCTGCGACTGCCTCCTCCACTGGGGGCATAGCTTTGTACCCCTTCTCGGCGGCGACGTCCACTTGGGAGAGCGTCGAGGACATTTACATTTACTCATTTAGCTGACGCTTTTATCCAAAGCGACTTAAAATTGCTATATTTCAGAGGTCGCACGCCTCTGGAGCAATTAGGGGTTAAGTGTCTTGCTCAGGGACACATAGGTGTCTCACAGTGGATTCGAACCCGGGTCTCTCACACCAAAGGCATGTGTTTTATCCACTGCGCCATCACCACCCCGAGGAGACATGTGAGTGGAGCCTCGCGGAGAATGGTGCATTCCACGATTTAGCAAGCTCAGCGTGAAGTTCTGGCAGAAATGGCGCAGATCTGGAAACGGGCGGTGGGCGGCGGCTGTGAAGGAAACAGCCATCGAGCCTATTGGGCGCGGGCTCCTTGGGCGGTGACCAATCCAGGCTGAGTTGGTCGACGGGCTTTGACGGGAGGCGCATAAGTTCCGCGTCCACGCCAGCCCGAATCCTGCTGGATTCCTGGATCGAGGAGGAGGCGGAGTGATGAGAACTCGACCACTCCTCGCTGTCCGATGCCAGGATGGAACAGCTGTCACCTGGGTCAATTCCTTCAGCTTCGTCCCCTGAGGCGGCGGCAGTGAGGGCCGAAGCCGGCAGCTGTGCGTCCAGGAGGGGCGGAGAAGGAAAGAGGGAGGCTGCCGGGATGTATTCCGGCGAGCACTTCAGTGTGACCTCAGGCTCCGGTATCCTCTGTGAACGGCGCTTCTTCTTGCGCGGTCCAGAGGGCGGAGTGACAGCTTCTGTGGTAAAGGCCTCGAGTCGAGCCCACAGGGTCGACAGCGGAAGCGCTTCACAGTGCACACAGCCTCCTGAATCCAGGGCGTGGTCTGGGCCCAGGCAGAGAGCGCATATAACATGGCGGTCTCCGGCGCTAAGCGGGGCTCTGCACGAGCAACAGGAAATGCGAGGCATAGTAAGAAAAACGCCTCGCGCTCTTTTAGAGAGTGAGTGTCGCGGCGGCGAACACTCACAGAAGGCAAAAGCACCTAAAGGATACTCGACGCCGGATAGCGTAGCAGGCACGGAAGCCTGAAGGTGGCGAAGATGACCGGCTTCTTCAGGCGCTTTCCTCTGCGTGCTGGTCGCTGGTTTCAACGGCGGTCGGCTTCTCTCAGAGTCCAGCGATGCGGAGAGCTTCGCTGAAGATGATGAAAATCAGTGATGCAGCCTCCGAGCCTGACTTATATGCGCTAAGCCACCCCCATTCTGGCGGGCTGTGACGCGTAGAGGGCGCGACGTCACGCGCGAGGCTCAGTGGTAGGTTTCTGCAGTTGCCGCAGGGCAGCCAATGAGCGCTCAAGATAGCCTGCTCTAGGTCTGTTAGCTGCTGCACTGCGTTGACAATAAATGGAAAATTAAGGATAATGTTTTGGCTTCAATATATCGAGAAAAGATGACTTTACCCGTAGCGTAAGCAACTTACGCAGTACGAGAGATCCTCTCCTAAGAGAACGTAGATATACGGACATGATGGGTGAACTTTGTTTGATTTTGGGGTAGTTTTAAAATGTGCTGGAGTCGTTCTAAATGAAGATTATTTTGTGGCTTCAATAAATTACATGTTACTGACATGAGACATGTTAAAAAAAATTAATTCGTTGACTTTTGAAAAAATAATTAATTTCTTTTTTCCTCAGGAAAGAAAAGTTTGAGGCACAAAGTTGTTTTTATTGTCTCTTATCACAAAAACCTTTTCTTGATTTTAAAGTCCTCTTGTAGTCAATAATTTTATCCCTTAAAACTCATCTTTGATCACCAAATTGACACATTTAAATGTTTTTTCCTAGAAAAAAACAGTGATTTCAAACCGTGTTTTTGAGACTGTCTTTGGTTCACTGCAGTTTTAAGGAGCACATGGTTTGTCTTAAGGCGAGACACGGCAGGCAAAAACATCGTTTTTTTTTTTCACTGGTCAAATTTGAGATTTTGGGCTATTTGTCTTTAATAACATGTCTTCTTTCAGACTTGTGCTGAAAAAAAGTCCAAAATACACATTTAGGTCTTTATTTTACTACACTTAGGGTTAGGGTTAGGGTTAACTGTGTTTGCGTGTGTAGATTTCGCATAAATTCAACAAAAGTTGGCGTTCTAAATCATCATGCTGCTCCGCGATCGCTGTCTGCACCCTGTCATCACACACACCGTTAGAAAGCTCTCTCTCTCCTTTGCAATGCTATCTGATCCAAATATGGTCATTTCCTGTCTATCAGCAACCAATCATGAAAGTAAAACAGGCGATTTAGCTCATTGGCTGATGCCAATTTCTGACAACGTGATTTGTTCAGAATCGTCACGTGACGCGCTCTGACATTATATACATACATCACATATATACTATACTTCACACACTATATATACAAAACAATTACATTACACAACACATTTCAGTTTTTGTATAATATAATTACTATATAATACTAAACAAATCTGTAATTGTGGGATCCTAAAGTGGTTGAGTTTTAAGCCTATTGGCAGTATTTTCTGATTTACAGGGTAACAAAAGGAGATATTCATAATCCTCTCTGTAAATGTCTTCTCATTGAATATATCAACAAAATGCAAAAATAATTTTGAACCTTGTTTTTTTCATATTCAAAAAACGTCACTTCAAAATATATGCAAATTAGTGCATATTTAATTAGATATAGCCTGATTAGCATATTTAAACATAACATTACAGAAAACTTGCAAATACATTTTTTTCTCCTATTCATGTGAGTAATCAACTGGTAAAGTTTCATGGTGATATCTGTAAGTTAAAATTTTTACCCTTTTACCCTATATTAAAAACACCACAGACATATAAACAACATTAAAAACTTGATTTTCCCCATAGAGGGACTTTAAACCCATGAAAATGCTGATCCTGTTGTAAATAATAGTGAAAAATCACTTTTTAAAACCGTTGTTTCATTATTACCCCTTAACAGATTTTAACTGTGGCTAAGAAAACAAATGCTTTGCATGAATTGTGGGATTTCCCACTTTAAAGACACTGAATAAATATTAGGAGCTCATAATACTCTCTGAGGAGGTTGATTCTGATCCGAGATGTCTCCATAGACATAAAACATCATAAGCACATTCAGTTTTATGTTCAGTGCAGTCTCAGCGCTCTATAAGTGGTTTTTATTCATGCATTAGTGGCAGTATTTCAGCTCTCGTTGGGTTTACAGAGCGATTCAAGCTGTCTTTATTTTTGCTTCAGGTTGAGAGCTCGGCGTCGTCTGATCAGCCGCTCAAGTGGTGGGAAGTGAGCAGCACCGCGCGTGTGTGTCCATACCAGCGAGAGGCTCTACGTGACGTAGCAAAGCTTCACAACGTGCACTTTTGACCCTCAGGAAAACACACTCACCCACTAACCGACCCCTAAACCTACCCATCACACATACACACACACACATACTAGGGATGGCTCGATACTAAAATTTTGGCTTCGGTACGATACCAGAACCTAATACCTCGGTATCGATACTAAATCGATACCACAGGTAAATAAAAAAAAAAAACGGTCTCAAAATTTAAGTGACACTTAAAAAACAGTGCTTGAAACTCTCCACTACCAAATGTGCTAAGAAAGGGTATCAAAATGTAAAATACAATAATAATAATTCAGTCAGGGAACATACAGTAGGTTAAATTTTGATTTTGAAAAAAAAAAAACCTGAAATTATACAATTAAAATAGGTTAATATCTATAATAATAGATTAACATATAATAATAATAATAATAGAATAATGAAATGACATGTAAACCATTAGCTGTCATGCATCAACTGAGAGTTATCAACATTTATTGCATTTATTCATCTTGGTTTGGTTACTGTTTGGGTTCATATTAGTTTAATGCATTGCTAAACATGTATTAGTATATTTAATTTTCTAGGTCATTTAATTACTGATTGATATAGATTAATACATGCTATAATACTGTTAGGTCAGGTTACCTAATGAATGTTGACAAATGGAGCTTAATTATTAGTAATATTTAAATTACTACTATTACTCTCTCTCTCTCTCGGCTTATTCCTCTAGGGGTCGCCACAGCGGCACTAATATGCCATTCATTTTACTATCACTAATACTAAAATTAATATTATTCAAATTTTTATTCTTTATTCATTCAAATTCAATTAATATATGTTTGTTTGAAAATGCAAAAATGAGACCTAAACTTAATTGGTTCTAGCGTGTCATGCAAGAAGATTTGAGCTTTTGTGTTTACCGTATCATATAATTGATAAGCTCTTACGTATATGCGCTGTTCAGTGTTCAATAAAAGCCTAAATTAAATCAGTTGAATGATGGACTAACCTGTAGATCTCTTAACTCTTTGAACAAGTCAGGATGAGCAACTGACGAGTCAAGTGCTTAGGCAGATTTGATGTGTTGCCTCCCCGTTTGCAGAGTGGTGCATTGAGATCTGTTTCTTTACTTTTCTCATTACTTTTGTAGGCAAAGTAATGCCTTATTTCACTCATACTGCTCTCTCTATTTATTAATTTCGGGCGTGTAGAAATTCGAATGAGCTTCGTTTGATCCATCGTGTTCCTCTGTTGTCACCGTTTGCCGGTTTCGCATGACCCGCGTCAGTTTAGGTAGCGCACTGCCGCCTAGCGGTGAACTTCGAAACAGCAGCGCATCAAATAACGAATTGAACAAAATTATGATATTATACCGTTTGAAATATAATATATACCGGTATTTATGCAGTACCGGTATACCGCGCATCCCTAACACATACTAACCAGACCCCTAAACCTACCCATCACACACACATACACACACACACTAACCAGACCCCTAAATCTACCCATCACACACAACTTTCTGCATTTTACATTTTCAAAAAAACTAATTCTGTATGATTTATAAGCTTGTGTACCTCAATTTAGGCCCACAGTGACACGAGTCCCCATGAGTGTGTGTGCATTCAGGTTTAAGTCTACAAACATGTACTCTCTCTCTCTCTCTCTCTCTCTCTCTCTCTCTCTCTCTCTCTCTCTCTCTCTCTCTCTCTCTCTCTCTCTCTCTCTCTCTCTCTCTCTCTCTCTCTCTCTCTCTCTCTCACTCTCACTCTCAAATTTCAAATGAGCTTTATTGGCATGACTTGTACAGTATTGCCAAAGCATTGGCCATTACACATGCAATGAACAAATAATCACAAACAATAAATATAATAAAATAAAAATCAATAAATCAGTCAGTGTAAAAAAAAATAAAAAAATGCATGAATATATTTTTAACATTTAAAACACACATTTTTGTATGTTTGTACCAACATTCAAACAAGACAAGAACAATTCTGACTTTAGTTTTGTCCACTGGCTGACTCTCGTAGTTTGTGGCAGGCTGTTAAATACTTAGCTGCTGTTGTGATTGAGCTAGATTTTTCTCCCAAAATATGATTTAATTTTTCTGAATTTGGTAATGCCATAAAATTTGGTTCTAACTGTTGGAATCTAGTGAAATAGTCCGATCTAATGCTGTGATAGTGATCACAGTGTATCAGGAAGTGTTCTTCTGTCTCCACCTCTCTGCTCTCTCGGCTGCCACACACACACACACACACACACACACACACACACACACCTCTCTGAGAGAGCACAGAGAACACAGTCTCTGCTCTCTCGGCTGCCATCTCTGCCTGTGCCGTCCTCTCTCTACAGCCAGACTGTGGTCACTCACACACACACACACACACACACACACACACACACACACACACACACACACACACACCTCTCTCTACAGCCAGACTGTGGTCACTCAGCCTGTATCTGGTTAGGGTCTTTCTCACTTTATGCTCTTTCACACAGCTCAGGTATTCTGGTGGTTTATAATCTCATTTCAGGAGTAAATAGAGTTCCATCTTTTTTTGTAATTTAGTAGCATCTTTCCAATAGGTGATGTAATTTTGTTTTTTTAATTGTATAATTTGGTTGGGCCAGATAGTGCTGTGCTGGTCTGGCTGTAGTTTCAGCATCAGCTGTGAGAGTGCGCTCCGGTGCCGGTTCTGCTCCTGACACCGCAGGGCTTCAGCTGATATGAGCTCGGCTCACTGCACTTCAGGTGCTGGTAGAACTTCACAGCTCTTTTTTGGATAGTGATCAGTAAGGGATATTGTCCTAATTCAGCTCTGCACGAGTTGTTTGGTGTCGCTCTGTTTACTTTTAGGATGCTTTTACAAATTTGGGTATGCAGAGTTTCAATTTCCTCTTTTTCCCATTTTGAAAAATCTTGGGTTTTTAGAGGCCCCCATACCTCACTGCCGTACAGAGCAATTGGTTCAATTATTGCTCTCTCTCTCTCTCTCTCTCTCTCTCTCTCTCTCTCTCTCTCTCTCTCTCTCTCTCTCCCTCCCTCTCTCCTCTCTCTCGCTCTCTCTCACTCTCTCACCCTCTCTCTCCTCTCTCTCTCTCTCTCACCCTCTCCCTCTCTCTCCTCTCTCTCTCTCTCTCTCTCTCTCTCTCTCTCTCTCACTACACCAAAATTGATGAGCACAAACACACTGTGCACTCCTACGTCTCTTTAAAGCTGTGTAATTTCTGTGCCAATAACACCACCAAACAGAACATGAATAATGACTGTTTTCAAACAGGTTTTTCCTTTGGATCGCTCAAACTGATTGCATTTCCATTTGATGCTTTTAATTGTGCCTTTAACAAAGAACTCCAGATAATTTGCTCTCATTCATGCAGATTTCTGTACAATCCATAAGCCATACAGTTAGCTTCACACATATTAATGTGTTTTATAATGCATTGTTGTATTTATTAGTAATTTTGGACTAATTATGTTTTAGTTTTTGGGTCAATATGAATTTGAATGTGGTTGTTGAGCATATTAGAATATAAATTCATTCATTAGTACAGATATATGCAAGCAATAGTGCAGTTGCAGAATGAAGTTGAGGACTTTTATTTTGCGCAAAGGACCCATTGGCTGTACATTATCCAACATATTACACAGCTATTTTAATAATAATACTCACAAACAACTAACTGAAAAGAAAGAATGGTACAAAGAATTAAATCAATGGATGTGTAAAAAAATTTAATTTTTTAATTGTACATATTTGAGTGCTTCATGTGGCAAATTGGCAATGCATAAACCATTGATACATGTACAGTTCAGTGCTGACCAGGTGTAATGGTCGGATAGAGGATTAGGCAGCATTGCATTGTGGGATGTCAGCAGGAAGACGAGTTTAATTACATTATTTCACATAAAACATTCACCCGCATTTTACAGTTATGCAATTATGAAATGCCTTAAATACTAGAAAATAATGCATTGTACAATCATGCAATTATGAAATGCCTTAAATATTAGAAAATAATGCAGAAAAGCGAAGCAAACAATGAAGCGTCTTCAATATAATTTTTAAATTAGTGTGACTCGGGTTTGTGACCTAAATATCTGCACTGTTTAAACTATTAAGACAGGACAACTGAATGAGAAAATACTGAAAACAAACTATTTGACGATGAATGATGAATAACGTACATATTGGCATATCCAACAATAAATTTGTGTGACTTGACAGTATTTTTTGACTACTTTGCAGTATTTGTTTGTTTGTTTCAATAAATGTAATTAATTAAATGACAATGATTTGTTGTGACTCAACATTTTATTACATATTCCCCCAAAAAAAAAAGACAACAACAACGTGAAAATTAGACTAGGACCTTACGTTTGTTCATCCCGGCCCGGTTTTCATTTGTGTAAATTAAATAGGCTATGCTATAATTAATATATGCTGTAAATTATGGTCTTTATTTTTTTTAATTTTTTTTCAGTTTTTCAGAGGTTCCTCCTCTGATGCTTTTATTTCTCACAATCACAACACATATGAGTGGTTTGTGTCAGGTAGCAGCGACATTTTATGTGTTGTACTTGTACTACAGCACATTTAAGAATATTTGCATGTTTCTCAAGCAGGAACATCTGTAAATGTGTGTTGTGGGGTCTGCAGTTGAGTAGCATCTGCCTGCAGACACGGAGGCTGCATTTTCAGGACCCCACTTCTAGGACCGCATTTCTAGGACCCTATGTTTTTAGTGACAACGCCACCTATCGAATTAGAGGACCAGCGAAGATGGATGACATTCTGAGTGTGAGTATCAAATGCGAATCAATTTTTATTTGTTTAACTTTAAAAACAATTTTGATGCATTTCATTGGAAAGCTAACGTTGCCAACGTGCTGGTGATTTGCTAAACAGTCTTGTATGCATAGCCATCATATATTAGCCTCTAATGCTGGAAAATGAATTGTTAGCACGTTCATTTAACGGAACTGTTGCATGATAAGCCTGTGTTGACTTATTTACAGCACAATAAACTGTAGCATGTTCATTCTGAAAGCTTGTTTATTACTCATTGTTTTTCCATTTTAATTCAGTTAAAATAATCTTAATGTTTTCACTGTCACGTGCTCACAGTCAGCCTGTTTAACGTTACCCACAATACATGTTATGTGTACGTCTCTTCATTTTGACATGGTTTTATAAAGTTGGTTGAGACATATGACATTTTAAAGGGACACCAGGCAGGAATCCCGTTTTTGTCAAACAGCGACCCCTAGAGTCGCTGTGGAGTACTTGTATTTAACGTTACTGTCGTAAATTTCTTTTGCCAAGTGTGTCAGAGGTTCTGGGTTCTAATCCGTACTAGTATAGTTTATTTTCCTAATCAAAACCGAATGTTTATTAGTGGTTGTATTTCAACCAGGGACACGTTTTTTGTGCATTAGGTTTTGTGATTTCACCGTAACAAATATAGAGTCTCTCCTCAACGGATTGAGGCGCGCGTTTGTGTGAAGACTGTGCGCGTCACAACAGAACACTCTATCCGCGCCACTGATCGCAGCGGCAACAAGCACTTTGGTCACTTGATTTAAAAAACAACACATTTCAGATCGCCTCTTATTTAACAAACGAACGAAATGAATGCTCTACTAGAATTACCTGGAGATGTTTTATTTGTTTGTATGGGTACATCCGTGCCGCGAGATGTTTCAATGGGGACATATAACACCCGCAAATTACGCTCGTGTCTGACTCCTCGCTCGGTCAGTCTGCCGTTTCCTCTTTCTCTGTTCCACCGACAATGCTTTCTGCATCTTATATGCCGGCTCAGCCATGACGATATTGTGACAAACTCCATCCTTCTCTACCTTCCTGGATGGGGGCGTGTATGTGTGCAGTGCCGTAAAGGAATATGTTACATCGCGAGAGCTGATATCACGCGATACTTCCTGAGGCTGAGGCCGGCGGCCCGCCGCACCAAAGTTGCAAGTGAGATTTTTCCGCTCACAGGCACCAGGGGGGTGCGAGAAGGCCACCATTCAACCCGAAAGAAGTCATATAACCATTTCAATAACTCTGAAGCTGTTCAGTTAAGCTAAAAAAACTGCATAGAATCCCTTTAATAGTCAGACATATCAGAGAGGCCATTATAATAATTGACTGTTAAAATCCCACGTGTTAGATTGTGTCATTTACTGTATACTGTACTCTATATGAAGTGCTATCAAGGACACAGCTCAGGGTAGGCAATAGTATGACAAAAGATACATAAATAAATTGGTTAAGCACTAGGCTTAGGCCTAATTTATGTCTATTTATTTATATGAAATTAACTTAAAAATGTTTTTCAAGAAACGACATGAGTGTTTCTAGAACCTTTGTTCCCACAACATCAAAATCTTTTTTTTTTCAAATCTTTGAACAGTATGCAATAATTGTATTATGAAAATTAATTGGTATGAAGATTGATATCATTATTTTTATCATTATCATTACTCTGTGGTAACTAAGATCTTTTAAATATGAAATTTAAATTAGAGAGTAGAACATGTTCAACTAAATGTTCCTTATTTAAATCTCTTCTCTTTCTCTCTCTTAGGAGTCAGTGATGATGTTGTCCATGTGTTTGTCCATCCATTGAAGTTCTGTCTATGTGGTTCACGTCATGATCAAATTTTTTTTTTTGTGTGTTCAAGTTCAGTTGTTATATATTATTTTGTAAAACATTTTGTGTGTTCAATTTCAGTTTTTATATATTATTTTTAGTGCTGGGCAACGATTAAAATTTTTAATCGCGATTAATCGCATTGTTATGCGCAAAATTGAATAATGACTTCTAAAGTAGTGTATTGCGCACTTTTGATTTAAATGTACTGCTATATACACAAAAGTGCAATAACTTTAAACAAATAAGGTGCTTTTATACCAGCAGTATTCCCTTTACACAGTAATCTCAAATCTCAATTTAAACATTAATGTAATCAAATCAAATATTTAAACAAAGCTATTTGCCACTGCCAGGGCATTACCTTTTATCTAGTTTGTTAAAACAAGTCCAGTTTTCTTGTTTTTTTTCTGAACAGGTATCATCAGGTATCTTTTATCAGGGAGTAGCAGAAACAGTCTATGTAGTAGTCAGAGGTCATGATCACTACTATATAAGTCGACCAACGTTACTTATAGTAGCTTAGGTTTGGTTATGCCATGGTTTCCCACGTAAGATTACATTAAACAGAGTAAAAAAAAAAATTTATACTTTATACTTACGCTGTTGCTGTGTAGCGCGCGTACACTTCGGCGTACCCTGACGTGCACCTCTCCAAAAATGTAACGTCAATTCTACGTGTACCGCAAGCGCTGTGATTGCTACAACCGCTCCCCGGGTTTCACATGCTCCCTCTGCATGTGTAATTGCGCGTCAACGCGGACAACGACGCAGAGATATAAATGAAAACCAACGCGTAGTCTATAGCGTATTGTCTTCGGCGTAAGTCCGACGCATTAGTATAAATCAGCCAAGAGTGAGGTGAAGTGGTCGAGCACAAGGTGCAGCGACAAGCGGGTGCGTTCCTATGAAACCTTTGCGGTCATGCTCGCCTTAAGCACGCGCCCGCGCCCGCTCGTTGCCGAAGTTGAATTGTCTATAACTTTTTATAAAGGACGCGCAGCACAAATCATTAGAAGAGAGACTGATCCTCGGCTCGCTGTTAGTGAGTTTCCAGAATCTAAATAGTTATTATCTATAGGTTTTATAGGTAATATCCATAGAGCACCTGTCATTCACTCGCGGAGCGCAACCCTTTAACTGTTCACCAGAGAGAACCTGCCTCTCTCCACTGCTTGTTTGGGTGGGTTATTTGCTGGCTGACCAACATCCCACCCCTCCTGTGATCATGGTTTGACTGTAGGCCTATGTGTATTCAGAGCCAGTGAGCAACGGACTTTCAAAATAATAATAATAAAAAAAACTGCGTTAACGTGCGATAAAAAAAATTGTCGGCATTAATTAATAAATGCGTTAACGCGATAATAACACGTTAACTTGCCCAGCCCTAATTATTTTGTAAAATATTTTGTGTGTTCAATTTCAGTTGTTATATATTATTTTGTAAAATATTTTGTGTGTTCAAGTTCAGGTGTTTTATATTATTTTGTAAAATACAAAATCTTAAATCTACCCCCAGAGTCATCCTAACTCATACGAACTATGTGTATCAATCTTTTATTAAAAAAATACATTACAAAACAACACATTGATACAAACTGCAAAACTGGATACATAACGACTACATACTCTAAGTAAAAATTAATAAATGGTAAGATGTTAGTACATACAACGACAATGATGATTAAAATCGATATAATGGTATTAGGGGTTAGTAAAAGCTAATAATAACATCACTGATAGTCTAACCAGAAAATGAAATTTCTGCATACCATCATGTTTTTCTCTAGGATGTAATCGATAAACATTTCAACATTGGAGCTGACGCTTTCATAATGTACATCTTTTATCAACAGCTCCCCACATACATTCGTTACATACGCACACATACAGAGGATGTCGGTAAGTTCAAACATGCCGCTTAATTCACTCATCATATCTAGGACTTCTTGCAGTACGCGTCGGACCCCTCAACACATGTCAGTCAAATCATCCCATGAATTTCCCGACCATTTTATTAACCCCATATGTTTCTTGAGATTTGCTTGACGCGTAGTGAGTGCCATGGGGGGAAACCCCGGGATTGCCTACAGCCGCAATGACGCTCTCCAACAATTGATTCATCTGGAGTCGGTAATGATCTTTAAACAACGATTCTATGATTCTTTTTCGACTGCATACACCACCCAATGTGGCGGGGTCTTGGTCACTCGCCATTCACGATTGCGAAACCTCTCCAGAGATTGACGACGTCTTAGACGAAATCCTTGCAGGATTTGTCCTGAAGTTTGTCCCTGATTTCCTTTGAATGGAATGATTTCCTGTTCCTTGAATCACCTGAGGATGTGATTTTAATCCACACCTGTTTAGGACAAATGCTATGATGAATCGTAGGTTAGGTTTAAACAGTTTGCTGGCCAGTTCATCAAAGTGGGTTTCGAAGAAGTATGTGGGGGGTTCATACAGGCAGGAATGTTGCAGTTGGCTTGGATGGCTTAACATCATATATAAGTTTCTGTGAGGATACATGCATTCCTACCAGGACATTCTTATCATTTACTAATGATAAACCATGGTTTACTGGGAAACTCAAACACCTTCGTCATGCCAAAGAGGATGCTTACAGAAGTGGGGATAAAATCTTGTATAACCAGGCCAGAAACAGATTGACAAAGGAGATCAGAGTTGCTAAAAGGAACTACTCTGAAAAACTGAAAAACCAGTTTTCATCCAACGACCCATCATCAGTCTGGAATGGCCTGAGGAACATCACCAATTACAAGTCACCATCCCCTCGATCTGTGGACAATCAACACCTGGCTGATGATTTAAACTCATTTTATTGCAGGTTTGAAAAGCCCTCATTCACACCACACACCCGGTCTGATCTGCACTTCACACATTCACCATCACCTCCTGCACTCCCATTACTCCCCCCTCCTGCCATCCTACCTGAGCTTAAGGTCTGTGTGGAGGACGTGAGCCGAGTCTTCAAAAAACAGAAGACTAGGAAAGCCTCAGACCCAGACGGCATCTCATCTGCTTGTTTAAAAGCCTGCGCTGACCAACTGGCCCCGGTCTTCACGCAGATCTTCAATAGATCATTGGAGCAGTGTGAAGTTCCCTGCTGCTTCAAACGCTCCACTATCATTCCTGTCCCCAAAAAACCCAAAATCACTGGACTTAATGACTACAGACCTGTCGCTCTCACGTCTGTGGTCATGAAGTCGTTTGAAAGACTGGTGTTGGCCCACCTGAAAGACATCACTGGACCCCTGCTGGATCCCTTTCAGTTTGCTTACAGAGCAAACAGGTCTGTGGATGATGCAGTCAACATGGGACTGCATTATATCCTGCAACATCTCGACAGACCAGGGACTTATGCAAGGATCCTCTTTGTGGACTTCAGTTCGGCCTTCAATACCATCATGCCTGGTCTTCTCACAGCCAAACTGACCCAGCTCTCCATTCCATCCTCGATCTGTCAGTGGATCACCAGCTTCCTGACGGACCGGCAGCAGCGAGTGAGACTGGGGAAACACACATCCAGGACTCTCACCACCAGCACTGGCGCCCCCCAAGGGTGCGTTCTCTCCCCACTGCTCTTCTCCCTGTACACTAATGACTGCACTTCTAAAGACCCCTCTGTCAAGCTCCTGAAATTTGCAGACGACACCACTGTCATCGGTCTCATCCAAAATGGCGACGAGTCTGCTTCCAGACTGGAGGTTGAACATCTGGCTGTCTGGTGCAGTTATAACAACCTTGAGCTGAACACGCTCTAAACAGTGGAGATGATCGTGGACTTCAGGAGGAACAGCCCAGCACTCCCCCCACTCATCATCATGAACAGCACTGTGGAAGCAGTGGAGTCATTCAGGTTCCTGGGCACTATCATCTCTCAGGACCTGAAGTGGGACAATCACATTGACTCCACTGTGAAAAAGGCCCAGCAGAGACTGTACTTCCTTCGCCAGCTGAGGAAGTTCAACTTGCCACAGGAGCTGCTGATTCAGTTCTACTCAGCCGTCATTGAGTCTGTCTTATGCACTTCCATCACTGTCTGGTTTGGTTCAGCTACCAAATCAGACATCAGGAGACTACAACGGACAGTCCGGACTGCGGAGAGGATTATTGGTGCCCCCCTGCCAACCCTCCAGGACCTGTACTCTTCCAGAGTGAGGAAGAGAGCAGGTAAAATCATCACAGACTCCACTCACCCTGGACACCTCCTGTTTGAACTGTTACCATCAAGACGGCGACTCAGATCACTGGCCACAAGAACATCTCGGCACAGGAACAGTTTCTTCCCACAGGCCATTTCCCTCCTGAACAGTTAACATATCTCCCAATGCATACGCCTTTAAGTGCAATACTCCCACTGTTTAGTGCAATACCCTACAACTCAGGTGATACTTATATGTAGATTTATTTATTTATAATATTCAAAACACTGTAAATATGTTCATAATCTGTAAATCTGGAAATGTCTATTCTGACTAAACCCAACTGTGATACTTTTATTCTCATATATTTATATTTTTATTTTTTATTCTTATAATTTGTAGTATTATGTTTCTTGTTGTATTTGTATCTGTATATGTCCACTGGAGGCCTCAGTACCAAAAACAAATTCCTTGTGTGTGCAAGCACACTTGGCAATAAAGCTCTTTCTGATTCTGATTCTGATTCTGATTCTGATGATCCGTTGTACAGCCCTCGCACTCTACCTTCAGCTTCTCGTCGATGAGATGTTGTAGCAGCAGTAAAATTGTGGCTTTTACGAATAAAACCTCTCCCATGCTCACATCCTGTCATTAACATATGTCATAAAACCATAAATCAGGGCCAAGGTACAGTATATAGACTACTCAGACACTATGAGTGAGTTTTCGGCCTGGAAACCAGACACGCTGAATCTTCTGAATCACACTTGCATCTCTCACGACTGCTGTTCTCGGCTGAGAACATACCGCTCTCCTATGTGCTTGCGCTAACTTGTCTTACGTCATTCCCGCCCCTGTGGCTCAGTGGTGGATACTAAGACTTTTGCGCCAGAGACCCGTGTTTGAATCCCGGCTCTGACAGGAGGTGATATGGATACAGCACATTTTAACATGCGATTTACACTTCATGTATGAACTGTCTACATGACTCGGACGGACACAATGAATTTTTTTTCTTGCCTGGGATACAGCCAGGCTGAAAACTGCATTCACTCAAAGTCACAAAAGCTGTTCTCACTAGGACATGCTGTTCTCTTCACTGCATTTGCGGCCAGCTTCCTTACGTACAGAAAGCGACCCCCCCCTCGCGCCCTCCTGTTTCACAACGGCGGGGTTAGAGTATTAATGCGCGCTCAAAAAACGTGAGCTCACAAAAAAAATAAAATAAAAAGGGGGCTCAGCACATTTTAATGTCCAATTTGCACATCATGTATGAACTGTACATGACTCGGACAGACACAATGAATGCATTTTCTTGCCTGGGAGACAACCACGTTGAAACTGCATTCACTCAAGGTCACAACAGCTGTTCTCTTCACTGTGCTTGCGGCCAGCTTCCTTACGTGTAGGAAGTGACCCCGCCCCTCTCTTTTCAGAGCGCTCAAAAACAGGTGAGCCCAAGCGTGTATCCTAAATGCAGGTTATGAGCCCACTGTAATGTGTGCTCCCCTTCTCCACACAAGCACTGTTCCAACAGTCCTAAATTCTATAAAGAATTTAGCTATGAAGCATGCACCCCTACTCACACACGCGGAGATCGCATTAAAAGTAGATCATGTGCTCACTATGAAGTACGCACTCCTACACAAAAGCACTGTTCACACAGTATCAGGCTCTCCAGCAGAGAGTGTAATGAATGTAATGCGCGTGACCACTATGAAGTGAGCGCCGCTCATAGCGCCATGAACATTAAACAGCTGGGCGGCCGGGTCCCTATTACACAGCGGCCCGTCCCCAGTTTTTTATTCAACCCCTAGCTATACAGGCTGAGGCCTGGCAGGCCATCCCTGGTATATAAGAATGGGTTTTGAACATAACAAAACGAGGCTTCTCGCTACAGTTTGCTCGCAGACCCCCACGCTTTTCAGCCGTGGTCGAGACGACAAAGAGAAGAGGTGTGGCTCACGTCCTTCGCACCGAAGAGTCGAAACTTAGAGAAGGGAGCTGTGGAAACAGTCCCATTATCACAAAGCGAGTCGGGCTTTACTCCCTCGTCCCAAAGAAAGATGGCGGTCTCAGACCCATCCTAGACCTCATACACTTGAACAAAGCGCTTATGACGCGACCGTTCAGAATGCTGACAACCAAATAAATCCTTGCGCAGATTCGCCCAGGGGATTGGTTTATCTCAGTGGATCTGATGGATGCTTATTTTCACATCCAGATATCACCCCATCACAGGCAATTTCTCAGATTCGCCTTGAGGGGCAGGCTTACCAGTACTACAGTTCGGCCTATCACTGGCACCTCATGCTTTTACAAAGGGCATGGACACAGCACTTATCCCCCTGAGACAGTGGGGAGTGCGAGTGTTGAATTACCTCGATGATTGGCTGATTATAGCCCAATCAGAGGAACAATTGAAAACTCACAGATCCTGGCGGCTCAACCATATAGAAAGCCTGGGACTCAGGATCAACGGTTCAAAGAGCACACTGTCTCCCAGCCAAAGTATCTGTTTCCTGGGTACAGTGATAGACTCTATACAAATGAAAGCGCACCTCACATCAGAGTGCGCACTCACTATTTAGCACCTAGCGGCAACTTCAGAGCAGGCGCATATGTGCCTCTCATGAGTTTTCAGAGGATGTTGGGTCTTATGGCCTCAGCATCATCAGTACTCCAGCTTGGACTACTGCACATGCATCTTCTCCAGCGCTGGCTAAAACCCTGTGTACCAACTCACGCATGGCGATCTGGCCACTTACAAATCAGAGCGAACCATGGCTGTATCAGAGCCCTGGCTCCTTGAAAAGCAGACGACTGGTATCAGTCAGGAGTGAGTATGGGTGTGGTTACAAGGAGAAAGGTGATCTTGACAGATGCCTCCAATCTAAGTTGAGGGGCCCTTTATGAGGGCAGGCCCATCTCTGGCCTTTGGTCAGGCCTGGAGAAGCGCCTACATGTAAACTGTCTAGAGATGAGAGCATTCGATCTAACGCTGTAAGCTGTTCTCCCGTACTTAAAGGCCACCACGTCCTGGTCCTGACGGACAACATGGCAGTGGTGTCCTACATAAATCGCCAGGGTGGTCTCAGGTCAAGCAACCTGCACACCATGGGCAAAAACCTCATCTTATGGGCTCAGCACAACCTGCACTCCCTAAGGGTGGTGCATGTGCCAGGCATTCTGAACCAGGGTGCGGATATGTTATCCAGAGACAATGTTCCCCCAGGGGAATGGTCTCTTCACCCACAGACGGTTCAGCTAATATGAAGCATCTTCAGCTAGGCAGAGGTCGACCTCTTCGCCTCAGAAGACAATGCTCATTGCCAAATATTTTTCTCAAAGAGCAGGGATGCGCTTGCTCACGATTGGCCGAGCCACTCGCTGTATGCATTCCTTCCGGTCACAATGTTACCACAGGTCATCGAACGGATCGAGGAGAGCAAGTGTGCAGTGCTACTAATAGCACCTCTCTGGGGGACCCAATTATGGTTCTCTGGGCTGGCACAGCGGCTGGAAACAGCCCCATGGCCGGTTCCGCTGAGGAGAGACCTCCTCACGCAGGCAAACCGATTAATTTGCCATCCCTTGCATGGTCCCTCAATGGATACCCGGGTGTCTCTCGGAAAGGGGTGCTGAAAACTATCACTGAGGCAAGAGCGCCATCAACTAGATGCCTCTCTGGGACATGTCCATGGTCCTGGAAGCACTGAAAGGGGCCCCATTCGAGCCGCTGCGGCCTGCGGACCTGAAGCATCTCTCGCTAAAAAACGCTCTCTTACGGGCGCTCGCCTCAGTTAAGAGTGGGCGATTTACAAGCGCTGTCAATAAGCGCTTCCTGCCTTGAGTTTGGGCCTAACGACTCCAGAGTCGTCCTTAAGCCAAGGCATGGTTATGTTCCAAAAGTGCTCTCGACTCTGTTCAGAGCGCAGGTTATTTCACTTGCAGCTCTTTTCTCACCAGAAGACGAAAGAGACATGAGTTTACTCTGTCCCGTCAGGGCTCTCAGAGTTTATGTGGAGCGTTCATTCAGAACGCGTTCATTCTGTCTCATTCAGACAGTCAGAACAGCTCTTATGCTTTGGCGGCCGCACCAAGGGGCTCGGTGTGACAAAGCAGAGATTATCGCATTGGATAATAGACGCTATCGCGCTGGCTAATGAGTCGTAAGGGACTGCATTGCCCCTTAGGGGTCAGAGCTCATTCCACAAGAGGCATGGGCTTGGTCAAGTGGAACACCCATGGAAGATATTTGTGCGGCGGTCGGCTGGCCTCGCCGTCCACATTTATCAGATTTTATAATCTGGAAGTTCCCGCTTTGCAAGCGAGAGGTCTTTCAGTGTAAGTGCAAGCACAAACCCCCCTAGGCCATAGGGCCCGATACATATCTGGTCCTGGCTAAACTCGGACTACGGTCCTAATATTTGTATACACACATTATAAGGATTTGGCCCTGTTAGGCCCATTTCCTTGCTTCCTATACGAGGGTCGTCAAATGACCGGTTTTCTATTGGGATTCATAACTTTACTCATCTATGAGCCTCAGGCATATTACTTCGGGCTACAGTATGGAGCGAAGTTAAGCACGCACGGCGTTTTGAAGTGGGTTCCCATAGCGTAAGCTAGCTTAAGAAATACGAAAGACCTCTCGAAAGGGAACTACTTTGGTTACTAACGTAACCTCAGTTCCCTGAGAGGAGGGAACGAAGTATTGCGCAACCCGCCGTGCTACTGTGCTGTATTTGGGTAGCGCTTCAGTCGATTAAACCTGGGCTCGCTAGGCGAGACCTGGTCCTTTATGGACGCGGACCACGCCCATTTTGGCTGACTCTGACATGTCGGGATGCGAAATGCCCTGATTGGTTCGAGTTTCTGAGCTGCCTCGCCATAGGTTCGAGCAGTTGCCACAGCACAGCCAATGACCGCACTCGTGCTAATCTGTGTCTGCTGTGCAGCTACACTGCTTTTTAAAGTTTTGGCTTCAGTATTCTCGAGAAAAGGGGTTTCCCCATAGCGTAAGCTAGCTTACGCAATACTTCGTTCCCTCCTCTCAGGGAACTGAGGTTACGTTAGTAACCAAAGTAGTTTTCTCCAGAGCGGCTATATATAAATTAATTAAATTAATTACTTTTTTACAACAAAATTGAAACTTACTTAAGCTGGACTGTGACACACACGGAGGACAACTGAACTGGGTTTGCAGGTGGAAGAGGTATTTTCTGCTCCCTCACCTGTTTTTGACTTTGTGAGAACTGGTGTGGAGACATGTATGGACCTGCCTAATGTAAACATGTAGATGTATCTGGTTTCCAGGTCTGGCGCTCTTGGACGTGGGTAGCCTGGTTAAAACCAGACCCTTCTCAGTCATAACTGAGTTAGGGACTGGGGAAGGTTCATTGACAGCTCATTTCCAAAGGGGCGTCACCAACGGACGTCACTCAAATGCCTCTGGGTGCAATTGGATAGACCTAAAACCAATCAGATCAATCGTCATCTTGTAAAGCCCGCCTCAACGTTTGTGATTGGGGCCACGATTTGGAAACGGACGTCGCTCAAATGCCTCTGGGCGCAATTGGATAGACCTAAAACCAATCAGATCGATCGTCATCTTGTAAAGCCCGCCTCAACGTTTGTGATTGGTGGCTTGATTTGGAAAGATTGGAAATGAGCTTGAATGGGCTCTTCGCCAGACTAACTTGCAGAGCAAATCTAAATTTGCCGGAAGTTCGTCTGGGTTTTCCCAGGCTAGGACTTGGGCCCATCCTGCTGTATGTCGAGAACCCTGAGATTAGATCTAATGCTGTGGAAACACTGCTGCTGTTGGTTTTTTGTAATAGACTGCAAAACAATGCTGATGAACAGATCAGGCTTGATGGAGTGTCTCTTTAATCTGCGTGATATCATCACTTAGGCTTATCAGTTGTGACATTTGAATTTACATGGTTTGGGCTGGAATTTTTGTTCAGGGAATCGTTTACCTGTACGGAACTACTTTTTTCATATTGTCGTTAGTTTTCTCTAGTGTGCTGAGCTTCTGTGGTGAGCTGTGAGCTTTGGGAGTGTCAGCCCTGCCTTTAAGTACAGTATATGCGTGTGTGGGGCTTGATTAGTTATATTAAAGTGTACTTTATTTGTGTTACAAGTGCATTACAAATTCATTACAAGTGTTTTTGAAACATACAAGCAATATACCATGAGTGTTTATATATATATAAAAGACTTATTTTGGGCGTTTTATTAGGATAGGACAGAGACAGGAAGTGAGGTGAGACGGGATCGGGAAAGGTCCACAAGCCGGGACTTGAACTCAGGTCTCCCGAAGCACAGCGGCGCTACATGTTTGCGCACTTGCACACGAGGCTATCATCGCCGACCATAAGTGTAATATATTTGAGTAGTAAGTATATGCTCAGTTATACCTTTGGCTCATTTCAAATACTACAAATTGCACACTTTGTCTTCAATAACATTTGCACATTAATAAACAAATAATACTTAGCTATACTTTGTACAAAATACCACTGCTATAATGAATTTTGAAAGGCTTTCAATGCATTGTTACAATGATCATTTCCAGCACAGAGTTAAAATAAACCTAAAATATATTTGGAATAAAGTGCAAATAAATACACTTTAAAAAAATAGACTGAATTTTCACTTCAAGTATATTTTCTAAAATATATTTTTAGAAAATATACTAAAGTACAATTATTTTAAAGTGTGTTAAAAGTTGTCTTGTGAAAATAGGTAAAAGCATGTGTAACGGTCATCAATTGGAGTGCCCTTGAGATCCACCAGAGGGCACTCCACTTCAGATTATTGTTATTCCCTCACAAACTACATTTCCCATAACTCACTGCCCGGACTCATCATCACTGATCACATTCACCTGTATGTCATTACCTTGTTTAGCTCACCCCTTATAAGCCTGGTTTTCACATTCACTCACTGTAAAGTTTTATATGTTGTGGTGCATTTCTGAGCATTTCTCTGGTTCCATGCATTTCGGTTTTTGGACTCTCTGCCTGCCTCTGGATTACCCGTTTGCCTTGTTCCCAACAATGTGTGTTTTGTTTGTTTGGACTGGCTACCTGTGTTTTGACCTGTTCCTTGTACATTGAATTACGTGTCTGGATTGCTCCATTATCAAAAGCTGCATTTGGATCTCAACCTTCTTGTCTCGCAGTTTGTAACAGCATGGTGCTAATATAGCCTACTTTTAATTTATTTAAATATTTTAATTTTTTAAAATGTATCATTTTAATTATCAATTTTTTGTTAGTATATTTGCAATGTACTATTGAAAAAGGGAAAATATATTTCAAATACAATAAAGCATTTTTTTTTTTCACTAGGGTGATGATAGAATCTATTAGGCTATTTTCTGTTCTAGATAACACTTATTGAGTCCACTTTCTATCTGCCGTGCCAGACTGGAGAATGAGAGACGATCCTTCTGTCCTGGGTCTCCTATTAGACCGGATATTTGAAAGTCTTTCTGCTTTCTGTTGTGCATGGACTAATGTGCATGGCAGAAAACAATTCAGCTATTTTTCCACTTTCTGGCATTTTTCTCTTGACTGTGTTAACATCTCTCTTGATGTTATCTTTATTTTCCTCTCTCTGCCCCTGGTTCAGAAGCATTAACTGATTCCCATGAGCTGACTCAATTTATCATTAATTGTCAAAAGTTCAGCCATGCCATCTTCTAACTCATCTAGCTCAGTTCTCAGAAGATAGTTGCCAAGGCAGTTCAACAGGGACACATTTGTCTCATCCTCTCGTGTTAGATGAGAGGGACACTGAGTTTTGCCAGCTTTTCACATGAAAGTGTGCATCATTTCTCACCAATTTCATCCTGAAGACATTTAAGCTCATCCATTTCTGGCTGCCGTGTAGAGCGGTTGTTGATCGTGGTGTTTACCTGACTGACTTGACCTTGCAACTACTGGTGACAAAAGTGAACTCAAAGTGCACACACTGCTCAATCAGTCTTTTCCTCCACTCATCCTTAATGCCTCACACTGCTGCTTATCTGGGTCACTGAGAAGGGGAAAATGATGCGAAACGGGCTCTATCGGTAGTGTACGCTCGCTACTTTAAATTCACTATTCATTTCCACATGTGCTTCTATATTACTTACATAATGTGACAGAATTTACCACAGTGGACCAGGACGAAAATAGCAAAAAGGCTTGAGGTGTGAGAAAAAGAAAAAAAGGATATTGGATAAAATTTGGGATTTGGTATTTACTAAGTGCATTGTGTATGTTGACTAAAATTGTAGTGAGGAGTTTTGTGAGATAAAAATTTAAATAGTTATTTACGCTTTTGGCCCTCATTTTGTTACATACCTGTATTCATTTCTTCCATAGAACACAAAAGGAGACATTTTTTGAAAGTATAATGTTTTCCCCATGTATGAAGTTTTGTACCATAAGCACTATAAAAATAGTCCATACAACTGTGTGCTATAATTAAACTCAAAAGAATAACCAAACTGAATAGAATATACTGAATCTTTGACTAAATAGTATTATTCTTCTAAAGCTGAATCAGCATTAGCAGTCCAGTTCAACAGAAAGCGTGTCAACCCATTAAAACAGTCACTTTTCTCAATGATAATGTAATCTGATCTTTCATGTAAAGAATTGCACCTGGTGACCATTGCTGTGGCAACTTGTTTTGATTACTAAACTTGTGTGAAAAAGCGCACAGCAAAGTGTTTAATGTCAAGCTTTCAGCATGGATTTTTCTTATTTTTCTTTTCTTTTCTTCAGTTTGAAACCCAGTCAGAACATACAATGATGATTATATGAAGCTGTGAATATAAGAGACCATTACCGATCACAGTCCTAAGAGGTAAAAGTATTTAAAACTCTGATATTTCAAACATCCAAGCAGCTAAAGTCACTTTTAATAATCTGTTATATCGTTTAAAAAACAAAATCTTTAAAAGAGTTTCTTATTTAATGTGTTAAATTAGCTCATTACTTTTTCGAAAATAAGATTTTTTTTTATTGCTAGAAAGATGTCATTCAGTTTCACCGTTCTTAAACGTAAGAACATGTCCTGTGTGTTTGAGATGTTTTGCTTTCAAAGACTAATTTTTGACTCATTTTCAAATTCACATTTTATTAAAAAAAATTGTTTGCAGAGATGCTGTGCACATCAAAGGAGAAAATCCACCCAACGGATGTCAGCATCCAATTAGAAAATCTGAAACAGACAAGTATTGTCTCAATCATTGAGAAGGTGAGACCTATTTTATGTATGTTTGTGGCTATTTACATATTTTAAATAAAAAGATAATTTAAATAATAAGACACAGAGCGAGCGGTCCTGGTAGCGAGTGTTTATGAAAACTACCATATGTAGGCTACACAAACATTTCAGTTTTTATTTTAGTGTAATTAAAATGTGTGAAAATAAATACCAGTTGAATATAATAACTCTGTTGTTAATTTTAACCTTTAATATAATGTAACAAATAAGAGGACACATCTTTTTCAGCAGCAATTGATCGAGTAATACTAACACTTTCTCTTCTATTTTATTTATAAAAAATAAAAAAAAGTACATGTACTGCGTTAGACTAAACTGGGAAGGGTCACAGCACTTGTTGTCCTATTGTTAGTTTAACTGATTCTATTGTTCTCATTTGTAAGTTGCTTTGGATAAAAGCATCTACTAAATGAATAAATGTAAATGTAGTTTGCTGCATTATTTTCCTTAAGAAAATCAAACTATTGGCATCGGCAGATATTCTGTAAATTTAATTTCCGGTGCATCTCTAATATAACCTGTCAGTGAAATTTAAACTATAAAATAAAATATAAAATATAATTAATCAACTGTATAAAGTTGCAACATATAAAACACATGTGATAACCTGACATTTATATAAAATACTGTTATCATTAACTAAAACCATAAAACTTGTTCATTACTTGAAATAAACTAAACATTAACTGAAATGACAAAGAAGGTTAACTATAAACTAAATAGACTTAATAAAAAAAATGTGTAGTCATATTTAAAAAACAAAACCTAATAAAAATGACAAAAACTACAACAAAATCACTAAAACTTTAAAATGGAAAAAAAACCCCGGAAAGTATAAAAATAAACTCTGATTCAAAATAATAACAAAAAAAATGAGCCCCGCCTCCACTCACTCACTCAGCTCAGAGATCCAGTCGTTGACGATCACACGTTGATCTGATTGGTTACAAGGTAGTTTGTGACGTCAGAAACACCAGCGATTTCAAACCGTGTTTTTGAGACTGTCTTTGGTTCACTGCAGTTTTAAGGAGAAAATACTCAGCAATGCTGTCGACTCATGAATTTACACATGGTTTGTGTTAAAGCATATTAAAAACACCACATAGACATATAAACTACATTAAAAAATATTTTTCAAGGTATACATTTTATCAGTTCATGCATTTCAAGTATTGTAATTTTGACTGGTTAAGTTGCAGTATGTTTTCATAGTACAAATCATGATTTAAGCCCCTTTCAGACCCTGTCCGTATTTCAGTAGTGCTTCCGTCCCTGTGTCTGACATCAGTCTGACTGCAGTGCAGTTTTTCATTGTAGACCGTCCTGCCCATACACACCCTCCCTCTCCCATACGCCTGCCCGTCTCATTCACACTCACTGTCTCCGATATGAGCATGGATGAGGCAGCGGTGGAGTCGATCCTCGAGCAAACACTCACTGTGAGCGCTGTTAAAGGTGGCCGATATCTGTCTCTCTCTCCCTCCTTCCAGCGCTGCCCGCTCGTTTCCTGGATTAAAGACAATATCAAGAAGAAAGAGTGCTGCTTCTATGTGGAGGATGCCAGGTATGAGGAGTGTGTGTGTGTGTGTGTGTGTGTGTGTGTGTGTGTGTGTGTGTGTGTGTGTGATGGACAGATCAGACAGAATGTCTGGTGTTTAATGATCTTGACTTGTAAAGCTGAATCATTTTGAGGAATTAACCCTATAAAACCTACTGTATCATATTTGATACACACTTTTTTAAGGATCAACATGATGAAAACTTTACTAAAAAACCTTGTGCACTCAATAGACTTTGCCGTCATTTTACCGCAAAAAAGCCCAGTAAAATGCCATTTATATTATTTACGGTTAACTACTGTAATATGCATTGCATTGTGGGTATTTGTATGAAATTTACAGTAACTTACTGTACATTGCATAAACTTTACTGTTTACGCAAAAGCAGCAGTGCTACTGTAAATGAAGAAGATTATATATGAATGGGCATATATGCCAAGTACTGCACAATTAAGGTGTAATCATTGCCTTATAACTCTTGGGATGACTGCACTTTTGTTCATTGTGTACACAACTTGTATTACTTATAGGGCTGTATGCATATTATATTTATGTTTTAGGCATATACAAATGTCATATGATAATGTTTTATAGTTTTTTTCCCCATCTGCAGATGAAAATCATGAATCTGCATTCTCATTTTATAAGCTATGTATGCACACGCTGGATGTTTAAAAGTTAAATATATAAATAAATAACATGTGGATGGAGGATTTAAAATTAGTTCTAAGTGAGAGACCAGAGTAATTTTTATATTAGCATTTTTTTCCAATACATTTTTTTTTTAAATCCACAACTGGTTCCCATTTATGGTTCCCATACAGGCAATCATTTTATTTATTTATTATTATTATTATTATTTTATACCAGGTAAAATAGCACACGTGTGGTGATATAAACGTATTTTTAATTATTTTAAATAATAATATTTAGAGTGTATATGTATGTATATGTATGTATATGTGTATATATATATATATATATATATACATATATATATATATATATATATATTATTATTATCTATAAATTACAGGAATGTCTGTCTGTGTGTTTTGCCACGGGCACGAGTAAGTGCAGTGCCGAGTTTGACGTTGTTTGGATTTGAAATGCAAAAGATATCATTAAATATTTCGGTAAAAGAAGCACTTAGCAGGTTGTGGTTTAAAAATAAACATTCTGACATTAGAAGGTTGTGGTTTAAAAACCCTTGAATCTGCATTAAAGTTATGCACACGCTGGATGTTTAAAAGTTAAAGTCCCTGTAAAGTCAAAATGAAGTATGTGTTCTGAGTTTGTCATATCACAGAAAAATGTGTTATTAGACACCCAGCCAAATTTGAATGATAAAAAAAGCCGGCAAGTACATAAAATAAGCTATCAAAATCTTGAAAAAATGAGCAGTAGTCTCTGCTCTCAAACGCTGGGGGCGTGTCCGCTGGCTGCGCTGAAACCACGCCCACTCGTGGTAAAGCTGCCGTCGCCACACTCAACTGTCACCCGCTACAGTCGGAATGGATGCTCCTAGCAGCTTATTAGGTTAATTATAACATAAGCGCACAAGGCAACTTACACTCATTGGTGGGCACGCACTGCCGATGATGTCACCTGTTGTCGGTGCGACGGGAGGATGAAGGCCGAGGCAGGAGATAGTCGTTCGGCCCCATTCACCAGTAAAAGCGGATTATCAGTGAATCCCAGTTGTCTCCGACGAAAGTTTATAAAACTATCCCATGTAAAATGATCACTACAGGGGCGGGTTTTGGTGGTGATCCTCAGCTCTCCATCAAGGTGGCTCTTCACAAAATTAATCCACCTCTACTTGATGTGATCGTATTTAGGAAATTTAAATAAAGACACCGATCTGTTTTGTACATGATCGCATCCAGGTAGTACGCATTTCCGTGACAAAGACATAGCTAACTAGCAAACTGTAAGCTGTAGTAACTAATAATACT
Source organism: Gila orcuttii (assembly GCA_026230005.1). Lineage (NCBI taxonomy): Eukaryota > Metazoa > Chordata > Actinopteri > Cypriniformes > Leuciscidae > Gila > Gila orcuttii. Next base: position 50,580,062 of record JAPDVR010000007.1, on the reverse strand, counting down.
GACAGTAACTTGCGATTGAGCGGCAAACTGATGCGAATGTGCTCTATTTATATTGTTAGGGGAGCCGCCAGCCTCAGAGGCTCCAGTGCGTCATCAGGTAGGGGCGGTAGGTTAAAAAATCCGTAAAATATCATTGGTGAAAAACTGTTTAACGGTCTAACTCCACAATTCAGTACTTCACAGTTCACAGTCTTTGTAATGTGTTTTAGCAATACATTTCTAACATTTATAATGTGTTTAGAATTTTTTTTTTTAAATTGCCTTTACAGGGACTTTAAATACGTTTTAAAAATCAGTCATCCGTGCACTAACCCCCCAAACCCAACCCCCACATACTTCTTGTCAGTTATTGGCTGGAACAGTTTGTTATGTTTCGTGATGCGGGTTAGCCCAGTTTGTTTTTGTTGCTGTTTGTGGAGCCTGTGGTGTCTGCAGAGACCGCGTTTTTTTACAGTGTGTTCAGGGGACAGGCAGCTAGCGGATAGTGAGGAGATGTTTGCAGTATGTGACAAATGTTTTGCCCTAAAAAGACGTGTGACATCGCGTAGAGCACCTTTAAGTCAGCTACACTGTTTACTTCTGAATATTATATTTTATTCACGGCCATCATTTGTAGTAGTCTATTCACAAACTGTTTGCTCAAGCGTAGCGTTTTCAGTTCACTGTGAATGAATAGCAGGCTAACTCCTTAAATTGTCACGCTTATTCATTTGTGGATGTTAACTAAATCTGTAAGTCAGCTACGGCACCAAATTGAAGTTTGGGAGTAGGGACTATAAATAAAAATGATGTTTTTTCCTCGTCAAGTGGGAGCTCCATATTCTCACTGTCATATTTTATAGACCATAAAAGTTCTATGATATAAAACATTTGCAAACTTCATATGAAAGGTTCAATAAACGTACTATTACTTAATGTCAGGCTTTACAGGGTTAAATGCTCAACATTGTATCATATAAGTGGGGGAAATGTATTGTAGAATACTATAACATATAATCAGAGAACAACAGAATAGCCTATTATGGATGGTATCACAGACTTGCAGATGTGTGTAATGTGCATTCAAAGGTCATGAGCAGCGTTAGAAGAGCTGTGTTGTTTCTTTCCCCTTCTGTGGAGCACCAGGCAATCTGGCGAAAGTGATTTTATAAGCAACTGAAATCAAGTAGTTACACTATTCTCCCTCATTATCTGTCATGTCATATGGGAGAGAAAGAAATAAAGAAAGATTATTATGACAAGGTTTCGGCGGATGATACGTGATTTCAGTTCCCTTTTCAGCAAAGCATGTTAGGTCACCCAACACTGGTACTGTGGGACTGTTTTGCCACAGAATCAACATATAAGATAACACACATATAGAGCTCCTTCTCAACATTTTTAGGCACGTTCCTGTCCAGATTATGTGGTAGGCAGCTTAGTATGTTTGGAGACACAACAATGGCATGAAGCATCGCTCCCCTCCCTTCTCTTTAGTATATAAACTTTGCTTACATATTTAAATTGTTGCTCGCGTGCAAAGCCCGCGCAACAACCTGGAAGAATGTAAACTGAGGTTTGTGTGACGTCACGTGTCGAGTGCGCTCATTACGGACGTCCCTGCTGAGAGTGGATCGCTATCACTAGACGCCAGCTGTGAGTTTTTCGGAGGAGTTGCGATTAGGAAGACAGACGTTGCCTAGCAACACGCACTAACTCGCCCCCTTTCCTCGGATTTCCTAGCTCGGAAGTCGGACAACCGTGAGGACACTGAGCATGACTTGTAAGTATGAATTGTTTTCATTGTTTTTGGACCGCTTTGGTTGTTTAAATGATGATTTTAATCACTCGTATTACTGCAATACCTTACTGAGTCCATATCACTGCCTGTGGGTATGGGAATCAGTCTTGTTGTGAGTGTCTATTAGACCTTTTTCACAATAACCGGAAATACGTAATCGTTGTGGAAGCGGAGTTCCTGTCAAGCGTCAACACATCAGAAAAACAGAAAATGGATCAGGGAATCTACACATCTTCACAAACGGATTTGCCAAATATTATATTTGCCGACGTTACACGACTCGTGGAGGAAAACTTTGTCACCAAAAAGAAAAGAAAAAAATAAATAAAGGGTAGGCTACAAGGTTTTACATTTTTACAAATGTATCGTCCTGTGGAATCATTCATTCACATACAGCGTACGAAGATGTTCAACTAATAAAGATCTTCATCGCTGGCAAAAATATGATGCAGATTTGCTTTCACTATACTGTAGGTCCACAGCCACTTCATCCAACGCTCTTGATGTTCTTAAACTTCCTGTTACTCCGAGTCGAGTGTGAATTGAAAGCGCTTCAGTGATTCAGTGCGTGCAGGATACTGAACCGATCATTCAAACTGATTCGCGAACTGATTTAGACAGATCTGCCAACTTGTTTGATGACGTCTTTGAACAGAATCGACTCAAAAGAGTGATTCATTTGTGAATTGATCATCGCTCATGCCCATAAAAAAGATACAGCGCGCTTGAAATAAACTACGCATTTAACAACATGTATTGCATTAAAAATAAAGTAACGAGAGGAACGTCGCCCAACGTAACGAAGTAAAAGTACAGATTTTCATTAGAAATGTACTCGAGTTAAAGTAAAAGTACCCACATTTAAATCTACTCTTAAAAGGACAATTTCTCAAAAAAAATACTCAAGTAAATGTAACAGTTAACGAAGTAAATGTACTTCGTTACTACCCACTAGAGATGCGTGGTTGGTGGTTACAGCTGCGGACTCCGCGGATAAACAGCGGATCGGGCGGATGACGTGACGAAAAAAATATTTTAATTAAATTCGGGCGGGTGGCGGGCGGTTGAACCAATCAAATGAAAAATATATGTATACATTGTTAAATATTGTTATCTGACTATCTGAGTTATCTGATTTACATTTAGATTTAACATTTAGATTCAACATTTACATTTAGATTTAACATTTAGATTCAACATTTAGATTTAACATTTAGATTTAACATTAGATTTAACATTTAGATTTAGATTTAACATTTAGATTTAACATTTAGATTTAGATTTAACATTTAGATTTAACATTTAACATTTACGTGTAACATTTCATATTTAAATTTAACTATTTAAAATATTTCTAAGTTGACAAATATTGTTGTAAATGTGCTAAAAAGTGACCGTCAAAAATTCATACCAGTTTTTTTAAACATTGTTTGAAGCTGAATGTGACAAAATGTTGCTGTTATTTTCAGCGTGAGCCGCTTTACAAACGCGCGCCCCATACAATAGCAGCATGTTGAAATTATGTGCCAAAATGCGTTTTCTATTAGGCTACAATGAAAATTTTGTACAGATATATTACATTATACAATATTGTACATTGTACAGTATTGATCAGATAAGGTATAGTCTGCTTTTAATGAAGCATTATGGTATCAATTTGTTCGGTCTATGGTTGTCCAAGTGAACATCTTGTGTGTAGCGACAATAATGTTAAATGCTCCCCTTTTTAATCGTAAAGTTTGGTCCTTCATCCCGCCAGATAGCCTGAATCCATTTCCGTCTAACTTCACTATCAACAGGGAGGGAATGAAACGACAGATATGGCTGCTTTTGTGAATAACTAAAACCAAAGATATCCATAGTTAGCCTTTATTGGGGATATCTATGACTACAACAATCCGGTACGCTACAATGACTCTTGCTCGTTGCTTGCGCCATTTGTTTACCTATTGCCCTGACCGGGGAGGAAGAAGATTTCCACGACGATTGCGTATTTCCGGTCACAAATACGGAAGTTGTGAGAAAGGTCTCGCCTTGTTTCAAATGGGTGTTACTAACGTGGCTAGCGTTGCTAACAGAAGATAAACTAAAATATGGAATAAAGTGAAAATTTTGGTACTCGGCCAGTGCTACCATAGCAACAGCTTTCCGGGTGGCGTCCATGTTTTTTCTCCGACTCGGACGCGCAAAATATACCCGGGCTGCGTTCCAGTCCACTTTTAGACACGCACTTGCAAACTTCCCTAAGCACTTCCCCTCGGGGGAATCCCTACCGCCATTTTTAATTGCGTTCCACTTCGTGAAGTGGACAAGGGAAGTTTACAGGTCCTTCTCAAAAAAATTGTCATAAAGTTCATTATTTTCCATAATGTAATGATAAAAATTTAACTTTCATATATTTTAGATTCATTGCACACCAACTGAAATATTTCAGGTCTTTTATTGTTTTAATACTGATGATTTTGGCATACAGCTCATGAAAACCCAAAATTCCTATCTAAAAAAAATTAGCATATCATGAAAAGGTTCTCTAAACGAGCTATTAACCTAATCATTTGAATCAACTAATTAACTCTAAACACCTGCAAAAGATTCCTGAGGCTTTTAAAAACTCCCAGCCTGTTTCATTACTCAAAACCGCAATCATGGGTAAGACTGCCGACCTGACTGCTGTCCAGAAGGCCATCATTGACACCCTCAAGCAAGAGGGTAAGACACAGAAAGAAATTTCTGAACAAATAGGCTGTTCCCAGAGTGCTGTATCAAGGCACCTCAGTGGGAAGTCTGTGGGAAGGAAAAAGTGTGGCAAAAAACGCTGCACAACGAGAAGAGGTGACCGGACCCTGAGGAAGATTGTGGAGAAGGACCGATTCCAGACCTTGGGGGACCTGCGGAAGCAGTGGACTGAGTCTGGAGTAGAAACATCCAGAGCCACCGTGCACAGGCGTGTGCAGGAAATGGGCTACAGGTGCCGTATTCCCCAGGTCAAGCCACTTTTGAACCAGAAACAACGGCAGAAGTGCCTGACCTGGGCTACAGAGAAGCAGCACTGGAGTACCCACAGTCAGTGATGGTCTGGGGTGCCATGTCAGCTGCTGGTGTTGGTCCACTGTGTTTTATCAAGGGCAGGGTGAATGCAGCTAGCTATCAGGAGATTTTGGAGCACTTCATGCTTCCATCTGCTGAAAAGCTTTATGGAGATGAAGATTTCATTTTTCAGCACGACCTGGCACCTGCTCACAGTGCCAAAACCACTGGTAAATGGTTTACTGACCATGGTATTACTGTGTTCAATTGGCCTGCCAACTCTCCTGACCTGAACCCCATAGAGAATCTGTGGGATATTGTGAAGAGAAAGTTGAGAGACGCAAGACCCAACACTCTGGATGAGCTTAAGGCCGCTATCGAAGCATCCTGGGCCTCCATAACACCTCAGCAGTGCCACAGGCTGATTGCCTCCAAGCCATGCCGCAATTTCTTTCTGTGTCTTACCCTCTTGCTTGAGGGTTTCAATGATGGCCTTCTGGACAGCAGTCAGGTCGGCAGTCTTACCCATGATTGCGGTTTTGAGTAATGAAACGGGCTGGGAGTTTTTAAAAGCCTCAGGAATCTTTTGCAGGTGTTTAGAGTTAATTAGTTGATTCAGATGATTAGGTTAATAGCTCGTTTAGAGAACCTTTTCATGATATGCTAATTTTTTGAGATAGGAATTTTGGGTTTTCATGAGCTGTATGCCAAAATCATCAGTATTAAAACAATAAAAGACCTGAAATATTTCAGTTGGTGTGCAATGAATCTAAAATATATGAAAGTTTAATTTTTATCATTACATTATGGAAAATAATTAACTTTATCACAATATGCTAATTTTTTGAGAAGGACCCTGTAGATGGACAGACCCTCGTTCCCTCGATTTTGACCGAGGGAGCGAGTCTACTTCATATGTACACTTCAGGCAGCTCCATATCCCACAATGCAACACGATTGTGATGTCACCGATCTCTCACCACCACCAAAAACAATATGATATATTAATTCGATTTTTTTTATATATAAAACAACCCAAACACACCTATATACATTTGGATGCTGCATTAAACAAATTCTTAAAGGGAAAAATTGTAAATAATAAATCAACTCCATAGCTGATTCCAAGTGATCAAGGGCTTAGGACGTTCCAGTTCAGCCTATTGCAGTTTCCGCCAGTAGTGGGCACTCGTGCAACGTAAGCAATGACGCACATCCGAGTGAACGAGACGGAGGGAAGTTAGCGAGTGAAGGGCATGTCAATTTTGGACTGGAACGCAGCCCAGAACGTTTGAAGTGTGTAAGTGACGTCATATCCGAGGGCTGAGTCGGTTCGTTGACAATAATAGAACGCACCCCAAGTACTTTTTACTGAACAAATTTATTTTATAAGTTACTTTAACAAAGTAAACCATTACCAATATCAATTAAATATAGCTAAATGTATGAAGAAAGTAAATAATAAAATCTAATAGGCTATTAACAGGAGAATCTGAAGGAACTTAGTTTTCCATAAACTGCCGCTTTCATATCCCATTAAATGTCATAGAATTGACTGACTGCCTTTTCCAGTAACGTTAGATAGACCCAATCTTGTATTTACACAAACAATGGGTTTCCGTCTTTTTTACGACCAGTTATGGCATATTTTACTCAGTTAAATGTGTGGTGTTTTGAAGTAACGTTAGGCCTAGTGCGTTTTCTCAAAGGCACTCTCTCGCAACAAGAGCACCTTCAATTGACACTGTTATAATATATTGGAGAAACAGATTTGCCAAACGCTTCAGTACATATTTGTGCTAATTTGTTTTCGCGCTCTGGAGAACGACAAATTAATCTATTTACAACGCATTTTGCTGCGGTAAGCAATGTAGCCAATCTCAGACATAGTTATTGATTTCCTTGACCGCAATGTCCAATCAAAGGTGTCCAAGTTAGTCAGAATCTAATCACCGCTCATAACGCCAGAGCCATTTTAACGCCATTTTATTCAGTACTGAATTATACAGGCTCGCGATTCCTCTCATAACAAAGTGTAGACACGATGTAAGAGATGTGACCGCTACATAGGCTACATATGCTGGATTCACTTTGCACAGGACAGAAATATGACATGTTAAAATAGTAAAGAATTTAAAGCATAGACCTAGTAAAGAATTTAAAGCAATGTAAAGGCAGACTAATAGATTAATAGAAAAATATTAATTGCAACAGAAATTCTATACAAATTATTGGTAAAACTGTCATCTGATTGTGTAGGTGATCAATCTAGCAGTCATCCTACAGTAGATCTGTGATTTATCATGTTCGTAACATATAGTCATTAGCCAATAATCATAGATGAAAAATAATGTTTCTTCTTTTTCTCTCTTTTCCCTGTCAACAGGAGCTAACTACAGCCCAAAGGCTCTTTTAAGAGTCACAGCACTTTGGCTTTTTTGGCTTTGTAAGTATATGTTTTGACTAACTATCAGATGCATTATGTGATTAACATATTGTAATGCATAACTTGCAGGGCTCTACGCTTACATTTCTTTTTAGGAGCACCTGTGTGAATCAAGAAACATTTCTGATTATTTTCAGTTGTACACTTTTTTTTCAGGATTCTTTGAATAGAAAGTTCAAAAGAACAGCATTTAAGTTATCTGAAATAGAAAGCACTACTGTTAAGTCAGTTCTTTTTTTTTTTTTGGTTGTTGAATGAAATTAATACTTTTATTCAGCAAGGATGCATTAAATTGACCAAAAGTGACAGTAAAAAAACATATGTAATGTTACAAAAGCTTTCTATTTTAGATTTAATTTTGAAGGGCAATTAATAGAATTCCCTAACAAGGATGTGCAATAAAGCTATACTATTTAAACAGTACTCGACTGGGAATAATTGCTGTTACACAAGTTGTTACCTCGTCTGTCCATGAACAAATTTAGATTAAATAAACTCATGACCATTACCGGTATGGAGGCCAGTCAAGACTAACTTAGATGCTTTTTCATGCTTCATGCTTTTTTGCGTATTGTCATGATCTCTGCTTTGATTTGTTATGAATTCAGTTCTCTTTTTGCATCCTGCTTTTGATTCTAAACTGAACTCAATGGCACTGCGAATTGGGTAAGACAAATATAAATTACTTAATTGAGGAAATTGAGAGATGAAACCATGCTGATGACCTCTGTCTGTGGTGGAGTAGTGAGTTTGACATGTTATTAAAATCGAGGTTCTGTGGATTGCGGACTGGATCGACTCCATTCCTAGAGCTTCCGGACTGATGGGGCAGTGAGCCCGAGGTTACACCGTGAGTCAGTCCTAGTAAAAATCGGATCTTTTGGATATGTCCAATAGATTTCTTAGGCGCGCTGCAAGAACACCACACACACAGTGTAATGACCATGGGAAAATCTCAGAGTAAAACTGGGAGTTGTGAAAAATATGATACATGTGTTTTGCCAGATGAGAAGTTTATCTATGTATCATCTTTTTACTCTTAATTCATTTTATAACTGTATCGTATATCTCTTTTAATTCCTTATGTAACTGTTTTAAAGTGCCCCTATTATGCTATATTTTAAAGTTTCCAAATGTTGTTTTGGAGTCTCCTACAAACTGTTTACTTGCATCAAAGGTCAAAAAACTGTTTTATTTTCTCATAATATACATTTGCACATCATCACATTTTTCAATGACTCTCAAACGACTCATCAGATGAATCAATCTCTCTAAATCCCTCCTTTTCACGAGCTACTCTGCTCTGATTGGCCAGACAGCTCAGTCTGTTGTGATTGGTTTACCGCGTACAAGCGCGCGTGTCGAAAACAAAAACGCCAATGCCATAACAACATCAGCTCTGCGTGTCCTGAGGCTTCCTACACCGTAAACTAAACGCAGTAATGAACAATGACGTCAATTTTACCATATCAATCCGAACGCAACTCCAATAATGAAACACTGCATCTGCACGAACCTCCATCGCAAGGACGACTCGAGCAGGATGTTTCGATACACTACTCAGTTTGAGGTACATTGTGAGATGTTGCAACAGTAATTCCTCAGCATCAGCATTAACAAGTGCATGTCCATAAACAAACCGATTATTTTACTTGTACTTATTTATTTACAGAGTATTTTTTTTTATTATTGCGGTGAACATGTGGAAACTGTATCAATAACAGTGCATACATTAGCCGAGCTCTAGCGTGAATGACTGATGTAACATAAACGTTGGTAAAACAAATCTTGCTCCATGATTAATCTTTCAGACAATCTGCATTAATAGACCGTTTTAGGTAATAGTGGCCCACAGCTGCTTAGCAGAAGTATTTCAGTAAGACAGTAATAATGTGAGTTAACCAGTTAGCAGGAGACCTACACAATATAAAACTCAAAACTAAGTATTTGAACACCATCCTTCAAGAGTAAGCGGTTTGCGAATCCTCCATTGAACTCCGATATTTGAGAAGTGGTTGTCAGTAAAATAAAGGGAAGGGAACACAGCAAAAGTTTAGGATTATACTGCTGTGGTATCTTGGTAAAGATGAATTTTAACCACTGATTCTTCACATGCTCATCCTTGGGGAGTGAAAAATAACTGACTTTACCTTCACATTGTAGAGCACAGCGTCTTCTCGACATGATGCTATCCAGCATCCTCAGGAATCAGCTGCAGGTTTGAGGGGGTTTCAAGTTTCCCTGGTGTCTGCGCCCGCAATAAGTGGCGGGCAATATGCTAATGTTTCATCTTGACGTCACAACGAAACGGCTTATGACTCGTTTGAAAAAGGATTCATTTAATTGACTCAGAGTCGACTCTTACTTAAAGGCAATAACTTTATATACAGTGCACTTTCAGATTTAAAACTTTGCAGGATGTTTTCATTCACTTAGAGCTATGTTACACACTACATGAAAGGTCATTTTCAAAAATCCACAATAGGGGCACTTTAATTTTCCTTGCTTTTATTTTGTTATTATTTTAATTCCTTACTGTGTAAGGATGTAATTGATTGTGACAGTGAATAAAGAATATGCTGATGTACATGGATTCAAGTCACTTTTTTTGCAAATGTATTAAATTCAATAGCATTCATGTAAAATATAAATTAAAATAAATTTACTGTTTTATTCTGTAAAAATAAGTTGCAGTAAGGGCATCATACTGTAAAATGAAATTGCGGTAAGGGCAACTTACTGTAAAATGAAATTGCAGTAAGGGCATCTTACTGTAAAGTTAAATTGTGGTAAGGGAATCTTACTGTAGAATTAAATTGCGGTAAGGGAATCTTATGTAAAACATATTCACAGGTAAGCTACTGTAAAGGGGAACTTACAGTAACTTACTGGCAATAGTGCTGCCAGTAAGTTACCGCAAAAATACAATAAAATGTCTAACAGATTGATAGTTTATACTTTTTAACAAGTAAAAGGTCTTTTAGGATAATTGTAAATAATCTTCAGATGGGTTTCACAAGTTTGTTTGGTTTTTGCTGTAAAATCTTTACTGATTTTTTATAAAGTACACCTAAGAATAACTCGTATATTGTTAGTAATATTTCCAGATGAACACTTACCAGACTGAAGCAACTTAGGTTTATTTGATTATCCATATCATGTTCAAATGGGAGTATCAAATATGATCATCAGGCTTTTGGGGAAGGATTATTTGTTCATCTCTCAATCATCACTGTATTACATTGCATTACATGTTTTAAAATTACAGAGCTTTGATCATAAAGGGTCAGGTTAGGGTTAGTATTTAAACATCATCTTAAGATATTATTGGAGATATAGAGTGACAACTTATTATCTGATCACTGTTACGCTGATATTTTTGAGTTTTATTTTCCAGCGAGTTTAGATAAGAAATGTTCCTTAGGCAATGTTTGCGAGCGCTATAATGACATCAAGCTTTGGCTGTATAAGAATTTCCTTCAATTAAATGAGAGTAAAACCGAGGTTTTGATTGTAGGCCCTTCCACGTCATCTCTATCTACTTCTTAAAATTACTCCTTAAAATCTCTTATCGACGTGCTTAAATTTAGTAGATCACGTAAAGAGTATTGGGGTAATTATGGACTCCTATTTAAATTTTAATAAGCAGGTTAGTGCTGAGTAGCTTCTTTCGTTTGAGATCAATCACTAAAGTTAGCATTTTATAACCAGAAAAGATATGGAAATTGTGATCCATCTGTGAAAACATGACATAACAAGAAAACATGACCATATTACTTCCATATTAGCATCTTTAAAATGGTTTATTGATTTCAAAGTTATCGTTTATGTTGACAAGGCACTAGCAGACAATGCTCACTGATCTCCTTTACTTTCACTCTCAATCTTGAGCACTTAGGTCTTCTGATAAACGTCTTTTAATAGTTTCTCATTGTAACTATATATCAAGATATGACCATGCTTTTTCTGTAATAATAATGACGCATACACTTATCATGACTAATGCACTATATATATATATATATATATATATATATATATATATATATATATATATATATAGGTGAACTATTATTTTTAAAGTCATTGTGTGTATATAAAATATGATGAAGTATAGGCTAATTCATGATGTGTTGATCATATGCAACTTGACAAGCGTAAACTAAAGATCACGTGCACACCTGATCGCTTCAGCAACATTCGGACAATATGTGTGGTGTTCGTGTTGTTGGGCTGTAACTCATGTGTGGATAACATGGATTACTGTTGACAGGGAGGGGATTTGTAAGTGTGGTTACCCAAAGACCAAGCACTGCGATGAGGCCATCAAACCGGAGGAAAATGTTGGGGAGCAGTGGGACAAAGACAGGCACGTCAGAGAGATGCCCACCGATGCTTTTGGAGATATCAGCTTTGGTGGACTTGGACAGAAAACCGGGAAGGTAAAATGAAGATTTGATTCAAACCGACCTCCTTTCTATTTACTCTTAAAAAATAAAGGTTCCGAAAGTGAGTTCTTTTTTAGCAATTCCATATAGATCCATTACAGAAATTAGTTGTCAAAAGAACCAATTTTTTCCTTTGTGTGAATAATCTTTTAATTATCTAAACAACCTTTTAACACTGTAAAAAGAACCTTTTGTCCAATGGAAAGGTTCCATGGATGTTAAAGGTTATTTATGTACAGTAGGTGATTAAATGTCTATTTAGTGAAGCTTAGCGTCACTGAAACAGGATTTAAAAAGTAGACTGCAAAAAAAATCATATTCTTAAAAAGAATTTTGTCTTGTTTTCCAGTTAAAACATATAAAAGTCCTTAAATTGAGAAACATTTACTTGAGAAGATACACTTAGATATTTAGCCTTGATTTCATAGATTGAATATATAATATAAGTGTATTTTGTCTTAGGGGGCATTTACACAAGACCGTTTTCAACAAAAAATGCAAAACTTTGTGTTTTAGACATTCATTTACACAACGCCATTTTAGGGGCCTGAAAATGCAAACTTTTGAAAATAGTTTCAAAGTGCACACTTTTTGAAAACAAGACCATTATTGTCTCCGTATAAACTACAAAACCGTGAATTTGTGAAAACTGAGACGTGTTCTCTTTCAAACATTCGCTCGGTATCTCACTATGGGAACGCCTCTGGGCATGACAGATCCTGGAAGCACCAATCACACCACGTCTGTCAGCTGACAGACCAATCACGAAAGTGATGCGGGAGTCCCACCTCCCTAATATATACCACTGCCCGTGGTCCCTACTTCATTCTTGATCTCTTCCCCGTGAAGATCAAATTGGGAGCTATCCTTCAGCAGAACCTGTATTCAAAATAGTTGTTTAACTGTTCTGAGACGAGCCGTCAAGGTACGTCACCGAACGCAGCTGTTTTGTTAGCGGGTCTTTTTCACTGTAACAGTGATTTTTATTGGATTCTGGTATAATAAGAGAATTAACGTGTTACGGTGAATTCTCTTATTTATTCCCTTCTTCTGAGTTTCACGTTGTGGTGAGCTTGGATAGGCTACTATTTACTATGGCAACTACTAGTTCTGCAAGCGGCGGACCGAAAGCAGAAACTTCACATCCGTGTGCACGTTCAATGATATCAGGCAAGGATCCTCATCCGTTGTGCATCGCATGCCTGGGGGTGAGACACGCTCAGGCAGCCCTCGCGAACTCCGAGGGCTGTCCTCACTGTTCTCTCTTCCTGTCAAGGGTACTAGAGAGAAGAGTGCGGGTCGCGGCCACTAACAAGGGAGATCCCTGCTTTTCTCCGCCACCCTCGGAGGAGACTAAACAGCCCCCTGCGTCATGCAGCTGGGGCGAATTTATGAAAGAAGTCTCCCCCCAACTACCACCCCTCTTTGGATCCTTTACGGATGTAAGAGCGGAGGACGATGATGACGACGAGCCCATCGCTCGTCTGTTGGAGGATGAAGGTGAGGAGGATGACGACGACGCGATCCTCCCGCCGAATCCCTCCCGGCCAGGCAGCGCGTTAAGCAAAGGTTCACCCTCCCCAGCTCAGCCTGAGCTCGACCTACTGGAAATGTGCCGGAGGGCGGCGGCAAAACTCTCCATAGACTGGCCGTCGCAGCAGATGGGCCAAGGGACGGAGAGAGATCTCTATGACGGCAAGAGACTGTCGGCGAGCGAGCTCTCTGGCTGGGACTGTCAGGGCTGTCAGACAGAGAAAAAGCAGACTTCTTGGATGCTCCAGTTGAGCCCAAAGCCCTTTTCGGGGCATCGGTCACTGCCATGCGACAACGGTGTGATCTAAAGAAACAGGAGGGTGAGGCTTTCCAAACTTGCCTCCCTCACAGATCTGCCGCTAGGGTTTCTCAACCGCCACGGTCCAGGTTTGAAGCCCCACAGAGGGGTGGTCGGTCAGACTTCAGAGGTCCTAGACCTTCTCAGCCTCAGCAGGCTGAGCCACAGCCTAAGCCAGCTCAGCCGAGGGGAAGACCTTCCTTTGCAGCGGCTACAGCCAGACACCGACCAGCATACCCTCAGGGAGGGAAGAAACGGCGAGCAACCTAATATTTCATCATATTCAGGACAAAGGGATGAGCAACAGCACTCACGGAGTACCTGTTGTTATCCTCCCCAGCTCCACCGCTAGATGGCGCTGCCGCGTCACTAGTGGACGAGAGGTGCTGCGGTCCGCTCGCTGCTCATGTGCAGTACACCCCTGGGTTTTATCCATGATAAGCCAAGGTTATCGTCTGCAATTTGCACTGAAACATTTTTTGCGGTTCCTAAGGAACCAACACATTTTGATCAAATAAGACAACACAATGGCGGTGGCATACATAATCGCCGGGGAGGCACACGTTCCCATCTACTTCACAGTCTGGCACGGAAACTAATCGTATGGGGCGTGAAGCATTTTCATTCACTACGGGCAACCCATGTCCCGGGAATAATGAATGTGGGGGCGGATCTCCTGTCCAAAGGAAATCCTCTGTATGGAGAATGGACTCTCCACCCTCAGGTAGTGAGCCAGTTGTGGGAGAGGTTCGGCCGAGCTGCCGTAGATCTCTTCGCCTCGCCCAAAAACACTCAGTGTCTTCTATTCTTCTCTCTGGCGAGAGACGGTGCGCCTACCCGTGGCCAAACGCACTACTGTACGCGTTTCCTCCACTGAGTCTGATTTTTTTTTAACTTTAAGAAGGGTAAGAGAGTACGGTCACTCAGTCATAATGATTGCCCCGAACTGGTCAGGGAAGTTCTGGTTGACGGAGATAATTAAACTCCTTTGCGACCAGCCTTGGCCACTCCCGTTGCGCAGGGAGATTTTTGACCCAGCCCCAGACAAAGTGGCTCTTTGGGCCTGGCCCGTGAGAGGTTAAACTTGAGTGTGACGGGTCTACCTCCGAGGGTGATTGAAACAATTCAGAACGCACAAGCAGCTTCAACGCGCTCTGCATATGATCGGAAATGGACTGTGTTTGAGCGATGGTGCGCACACAGACACATCGTTCCTTTTCTCTGTTCTATAGCGGATGTGTTATGTTTTCTGCAGGAACTTTTGGATAAGGGCAGAGCCTTTTCAACTGTTAAGGTTTATCTTGCCGCAATTTCTGCGTGTCGTGGGGATTGACGGAAACACTATAGGTCAACACCCGCTTGTATGCAGGTTTATGAGAGGTGCACGGCGTTTGAACAGGGTTTCAAAGCCATTGATTCCGCCGTGGGATCTGTCTGCGGTCCTTAACGCACTATCTCAGCCCCCTTTTGAGCCTATAGAGAGTGTTGAATTAAAGCTCCTTTCGCTAAAGGCTGCTTTATTATTGGCTCTTTCGACCAAAAAGCGGGTTAGTGAACTTCACGCGTTATCGGTTCATAACTCCTGTATGCGTTTCCGCTATGGATTACTCGAGAGTAACTCTCAAAACAAATCCAGCTTTTGTGCCTAAAGTTAGCGAGTCAGCTATAGTGTTTCCGTCAATCCCCACATGACACGCATTAGAAGCATTTGCCAAATGCAAATAAAAATGTCATTATTCAGGCTGTTCCTCCAACACAGTTAGAAGGTTAAATACATTCACCTTTGTATTATGCTAGAATTATATATGCAAACTCATAGAAGGGATTCTGTTGTGTGTGTTTAGTATGTTCGGGTGTCGGACATGACCTGTGCGATTGCGAGTCTGTACCAGCTGATGACAGAACAGTGGAAACTGCGTTCACCAAACCTGCTGATTTCAGTGACCGGCGGAGCCAAAAACTTCTACATGAAGAATCACCTGAAGGACAAGTTCCGTCGGGGTCTCATTAAAGTCGCCCAGACTACAGGTACAGTGATGATAGAGAGCCTAAGTCCCTCCACTCCGCTTCCGGCTCATGGGACCTTATTTTGGAAAAAATATGTATGGTAGTCAATGGCGCAGACAACTTATCTTTTTATTCCGTCTGAACTGTGCCCTGAATTACACATATGATGTTTGTCAATTTAAAAGATAATTATGAAAGTCAAGAAAGTCACAGTTTGTCATAAAACAGAAGAGTAACATTTAGTTTTATGTGAAAATCGCTCAATTAACTACATCTCTCGTCTCGCACTATGTACGTCACCAAGCTTGTGTGTGTGCAGTCTGGTACAAAACACACAGGTATGACGGCGTAACGTTCCGATTATAACGTTAGACTATAGAAAACATGACAGACGTTAGCTTCAGTAAAGTTAGCTTCCTTCATTGAGAGAAAAGGTATGACGTTACATGCGCAACTTTTGGGTTTGTAGTCTTTGTAATTACGTATTTTCAGTCTTATACCTCAACAGTCAAACTGCCTTTCTTGACTTTAAAATGTATCTTTTAAATGGACAAACATCATAAGTGTAATTCAGGGCACAATTCAAACAGGATCCAAATGTTTGTTGTCTCTCGCCATTGACTACCATACAATATTTTTTCCGAAATAAGGTCCCATGGTCCACCGGAAGGGGAGGGACTTAGGCTCTCTATATACTATATATGAAATACCAAATACTTGATTGTTTAAATCAGTGGAAAATTTAAACTATATTATTGCATAGCTCTCTATATGAAGTTATATATATATGATATATTAATAATACATATTTCTCTTGTTTTTGTTAAAGTAACACTATGTAGTTTTTCAACCTTCATAATATATTTCCAAGACCCTTGTGATGGTACATCGACTTACAATAGGTTAAATGACACGTCTGCCATAGCCTGACGTGGTCTGTATCGCTTTTACTGGCACTATGTAACTTCGGGTTTCAGGTAGTAACCGGAGCACAAAAAGAACTACAAAATTCGACTGCTTTACGACATGCATAGTTTTTCTTCGTTTGTGATGTCTTTCATAAAATCATGCATCATACTCTACCTTGTCTGTGGCCATTGTTGATTCCAAAGCCGGTGCTGGATAAACAGTGAGCGTGCGCGTGCAACAGTAGGCTGTGGTAGGCTAAATTATTTACGACAGCGGTAATGGACAATTCCGCTTCCAACCTGTAGGGCGACCGCAGAGGAAAAGTTCCTTGGTGTTGCTTTAATGGTGTTTATGTTAATGCATGTGTTCAGTTTAATTTATTATCCCAGAGAGAAATAGATTTTGCATTTATTTTTACAAATAAAATACACATTGCCTTCTGTAGATTTTCTTATACAGTAGCTAAATTGAACTAATTTTTCATAATTTATGAACTTATATGGTAAATTGCCAGAACCCATTTACCGTTATCTTTGAGAAAGTCCTGTTCACACATGATCTCTTAATGGTAATTTACCAGTAAAGGACGGTATGTGTGAAAGTGGCTAATGATGCCTTAAATGCTAAATATGTAGCCTTGTTTACACTAGGGCTGGTCCGAATACCATTTTTTGAGCTTCGAAGCTTCGGTAGGAATGAACATCGAATATTCAAAGCTTCGGAATCTCTGTATGTCTCAGACATCCCAATTCTCCCGCATATTGATAGCGGCTCCATGATGCCCGCAAATTAGTTAAAATCTCCCGGAATCTAGAGCTCGCGAGCTCCAAACCGTGTAGTGCGAGCACGACAGAGAGGGAGAGAGCGAGAGACCTTGCGTGTGTGTGCAAATGTGCGTGTGTGTGCAAATGTGCGTGTGTGCCTCTTGAAGCAATGTGTATTTTATTTGTAAAAATAAATGCAAAATCTATTTCTCTCTGGGATAATAAATTAAACTGAACACATGCATTAACATAAACACCATTAAAGCAACACCAAGGAACTTTTCCTCTGCGGTCGCCCTACAGGTTGGAAGCGGATCATTATCAGCGCATGATTATTTCGAGAACCCTTCATCCAAACGACTTCACAAGGGAGTGCAGTGTATTTGGTGCAATATAGATAGACAGGCGAGACGCGAAACGTTCAGAATTAATAAACTTTTAATAAACTACAGAACAGCGCGAGCGGGAAGTGGCGCGCCTCACGCGAGCAGAGCTTATATGCTCCGAGAACGGACACTGCACTAGTGATATAAAACACACACACACAGGTCTGTTAACTTAAGAAATATTTTTAATAAGGTAGTCTCATATTTTTCTCACTAACAAATTACTAGGGTAGATTTAAATAAAGAAGCGGTGCGCCTCATGCGAGCAGAGCTTATATGCTCCGAGAATGGACACTGCACTAGTGATATAAAACACACTAATACATACATTTATACATTTTAATAATACATACATTTTAATACATTTTGTTTTTATTATTCTATTTTCCACAATGTCAAAGCAACGCAGCTTAACCCAAAATACAAGCTCAGGCACTTCTGTCCACACAAACTCCGCTGTTCTGCGCTCTAGCCAGAGAACACTCCCGTTGCAGGAACACTTTTAGTAGTCCAAGAAGAAGCAAATATCAATTTATTAAGTAGCTATAACAAATTTATTTTAAGTATTATTTTTCACCAGATTTTATAGTGTAAAACATATTCAAGCGCGAATGAGACCCTTTTCAAGGGGGATGCCAGGTGCAACCCCCCCCCCCCCCCCTCCCCCGAATATTCGATCACTCTGCTCCCACCCCCCCCCCCCACCCCCGAATATTAGAATGTCACATTTTCAAATCGAATACCAACCCATCGAATGAATATTCGAATATTCGGGTCCAGCCCTAGTTTACACTGACAGTGAAATGTGACCCAGTTCCTATTTTTTGCTCATATGTGTGTTGATCGTGTAAACAGGAAAAAAAACGAGATCGGTTTCAGGCCTCGTTCATATGTGGAAATAAATCAGATATATATCAGATATGTGCCAATGCGACGTCATGTAAACAGGCAGATCGGATTTTCTGAGGCATTAGGCTCCGCGGTTTAATGACGAGAGAAACCCCGACGCGCATCTGCGAAATGTCGTGTCGTCGTAGGAGAGAGGAATGTGGACACACGTTGACACAACATATCAAAGGTTGGCTTGCTCATCCTAAAATTTCGGACGTATAGTGGCGTATAGGCTAACTAACTGGCGCGAGACAATTAGCGCTATTACGTTAGATACGCACTTTTATGAGTCAAGACCTGCAGTGTAACCGAGGCCAGAGTGAATAGCTCTCAATGATACTGACTGAGGATTAGACCCGTCACAAACAGGTCTAGCACAAGCGGCAGAATCAAGTTTTGGATGGTTTGTTGTTTTGAGACGACTACACTTCTCTAGTCCCAATGATGTGTGTGTGTGTGTGTGTGTGGCAGGTGCGTGGATCCTGACAGGAGGAACACACGCTGGTGTGATGAAGCACGTGGGCATGGCCGTGCGAGATTACTCACTCAGCAGTGGTTTGATGGAGGGACAGATCGTCGTCATCGGTGTGGCACCCTGGGGAGTCATTCACAACAGGGACTCACTGATCCATCCTGAGGTCAGATGTTGCCCACACCTGAGTACATACAGTATTGGTGCGTTCAAGTCATGTTGATAAGATCATATTTACGAGTTGAATTTACATGAACTCCACCACAGTCATAAATATGAGTGGAAAGCTCGGGATTTTCTTTAAACCCCAATCTTAACAAGTTGTGTGCGTGTCAATGAGAAATGTGCTGGAATATTTGGCAGTGATATTGTCAGAGAAAACAATCTTATTCTTTACACAAAATATAAAATAGCATTGTGATATAAAACTATGTAAAGTAATGCTTAAGTTTACAGCGGCTTCATAAATTAATTAAAAACATAAAAAATCAAAATACACCTGATGCGCATTCTTTGTTCTTCATTTTCTAGAAGTAGAGTTTAAAAAGCTTGCTGTATTTCTGTGTGGTTAATTAAGAGATGGTACATCTCGCTCCAATGAAAGTGACTTTAACACACCTGATGTCGTAAACATAAAATACAAACTTCCCAGGTTGACTTGAACGCTCCAAATTATGAACAACCAAAGATCAGTGTAAAGTTAAGAAGTGATTTGGTTCAGGAAATGTTCTACCAGGATGGTGTGTACATTAAGGGCGCTTTCACACTTGGTTCGATTGCCTGTTCCGAACCCGAGTTCGATTGCTCCCCCCTCCCCCTGCCCTCGATGGACTGTGTTCACATTATATTATTTGTATCCGAACCGCGGTACGCTTGCGTCATCAAGCTGCAGTGGCGCGTAATCATGTTGCTTGGTAACCGGCGCCGCTATGAATGAAAAGGCGTCAAAATGGATAGAATTGCTCGCTTGACATTTGTTCTTTTTTTTTAACCTTTGGTTTTGTTTTCAAAGAAAACATAAAGAAACACACAAGTGCGTCTGTCTGCCGCAAAAGTACTAAAATCGTTCCAAAGACAGCTGGCTGTCCGCCGAAGACAATTTTTGCGGAGGCAAGCATTAATCATCTCTCTGCTTGCAGTGCGTCAATCCCGCTTTTCGTCAAGGTAAGTGTACACACACACACACACACACACACACACATACACACAGCGACTGTCCTGTCGACCACATTATACATTATATGTCATCAATAGCGGTTCACTTCCGCGGTTTGGTTCGATTGCGTTCATATCAGCAGCGAACGGTACTGGAGTTCACATGAATCGTACCCCAGACCACCTTTTTAAGCGGACCGGAGTACGGTTCGTGGGTGCGCACCTGAATTTGGAAGACAGCGTTCACATCATCCAAACGAACCGAACTCTGACGTCATTCGAACCCGGGTGGGTGCGCACCAAAAGTGCTAGTGTGAAAGCCCCCTGAGACACAATGGATCCAGTACTCAAACCATACTCTTTTATTTGGCTCTTTTATTTTACACATGGCAGCATGTGTATCAACCCATAGTTGGGAATCAGACGTAGCATTTTTTTAAAAAGTCGTTTTAAACTTTTGTTTCTATAACAAACAAACATAAACTCAAGAATTAACATTATATAAAACACAAATTCAAAAGGAAAAAACTTGCAATGTCCGGAAGTCTACAGAAATCTCTCTTTTAGGCGAGAAGGAAAAGGAAAGTCATGTTGCACACACAAACACACCAAACACAGACAGCTAATCAATCATTTAGTGCACCTGAGGAGACCTGGCTACGTCATGTGATCCCATGAAAATTCTCAACAGTCACCCCCAAATATGGAAACATATGCCACTAGAGAATTTTGTACAATTATTAATTCATGTAAAGGGCCGAAACAGTCCATTCCTGTTGACTAAAATGGGTGCTTATAAAGGTGAACAACAAACCTTGCAACAAAATCATTTTGCATATACCACATACTCACAAAACAAATCTAATCAATTGATGCACCTTAAATTTCAGCAACTGAAAAGATATTGGGCCGAAAATGAATTTCCTGATGGCATGTTAAACTACAACTGTTAACCTTTCAGCAGTTTGGATGCTAGGGCTGGGTTGACAATGTTGATTTCTCGTTTTTAATACAGGTTATGCGCAACAAACTTCTGCAAAAATCGGAAAAAATTCTGAAAAAAAAAAATATTCTGAAAAAAACAAAACCATTCTGCATCGCTCAGATCAGTTCAGATCTTTTGTATTTGCTTCATTAAATATAGAGCCGTTTTACTCAAGATGCCTTCAAAGGAGCGAGCAAAGATGAGCATAACCGATGTCCATCACATAAACAGATTGATATGTAAATTTGTAAAAAAAAATTATTTCATTTTTCATCTCACTAACACCCGGATAATAAAACCAAATAAAAAAATAAAAAAAATAGCTAGGTTAGATGATTTCCTTAAGGTCCATAGATATCGCCTTGAGTTCATACGGCTGTTAACACTTTCTTCGACAAGTGGATGTGATGAGATCTGTTTTTCTGTTTGTTCATGTGACATTCGGCATTGATCTTCATTTTGATGAACTGAGATCTTTAATTCTACGATCCAATAATAACAATATGCTTTGTTATTTCTGATATGAAACAAAGTCTGAACTTTCAAATTCGCTGTAACTCCTCAGTTCAGGCGATCATTTTAAATATTTATATGCAACTCAGTTTTTATTTGAGTGTTCAATATTAAATCTGATCAATAACTAGATTATTATTTCAATTTCGGTTTTCAGCTAAATTAAAACTTTAATTTTGGTTTCAGTGCATCACTACAAATGAAAGCCTTTGGGAAACCTAACGACCAAATAAGAAGTGCATTTATAGTATAATGCTGGTTCATTCTAAATATATTTGTGAATCCGGCACTGCTTGTCACTGCACATTAAACCAGATCTAGCTTTATGTTGATAACTGCAGAAATTGCTGTCAACTGGAAGCTATTAACGATGTCTTGTCGTCTTATTTTGTTAGGGCTGTTTCCCTGCACACTACTCTCTGGACGAGCAGGGCCAGGGCCGTCTCTCGTGTCTCGATATCAATCATACTCACTTCCTTCTGGTGGATGATGGCACTCATGGACATTATGGAGTTGAGATTGAGCTGCGGACCTGTCTGGAGAGACACATCTCTCAACAATCACTGGGAAATAAAGGTGCAGCTTCATTAGATTACACATAATTTAATATCATAATATAATTTATATCATTTGGTTTTTGCAATCACAGTAGTAATTACATGGCACATAATGGAATATAGATCAAATATAGATTTGCAGTTTAATGATAAATTATTGTACGATACAGTAGTACAATAACCATCAGTATAAGTTCAAAAGTTTTGGAGTCGGCATGATTTGTTTAATGTTTTTGAAAGAAGTCTCTTATTATGGCTGAGTTTATTTTTATTAAAAATACAGTCAAAATTCTGAAATATTACTAAAATTCCAAATAACTGTTTTTTATTAAAAAGTTTCTATTGTATTCTGTTTTTTATATTGCGTAGCCTAGTTTTGCTTGGAGTCCATTGTTTTATTTGTGGTAATAATGCAATTAAACATGCCAAATTGTGCCAATATATTTTTTGACCATGATGTCATATAAATGCAAAAACAAGAGAGACTAACAGAATATCAATAACGACTCGGTTACTAACGTAACTCGGTTCCCTGAGAGGAGGGAACGAGTATTGCGTAAGTAGCTTACGCTATGGGAAAACTCCTTTTCTCGAGAATATTGAAGTCTTTATGTAAAACGCATTGCAGCTGCACAGCTGACAGCAATGAACGAAGGAGCTCGGTCATTGGCTGTGCTGCGGCAACCTGCTCGAACCAATGACGGGGCGACTCTGAATGCGCGACCAATGAGCGCGCTTCGCGTCCGCGCGCGTCAGAGCCCGCCACGATGGGCGTGGCCAAGAGCTATATACTGGGCGCCCCGTCATGAGAGTTCTTTAGGTTAAAACTACTGAAGCGAACTAACCAAGCACAAGCACGGCAACTTACGCAATACTCGTTCCCTCCTCTCAGGGAACCGAGGTTACGTTAGTAACCGAGTCGTTCCCTTTCGAGAGGTCTCTCCTATTGCGTAAGTAGCTTACGCTATGGGAACACCATGCAAAACGCCGTGCGTGCTGAACTTCGCCTTATGATAGCCAGAGGCAGGTGCCTGAGCTGAAAAGCAAAGTTATCATCCAACTAGCCGGCAGAGGCGAGCTTTATATGTGGGAAAAAATACAGAGCGGCTAGAAGGCGCTCAGTGTGACACAAGCACATACGTAATCTAGATACGAACCCGTAGTTCAACTAGCATCATGCTGATAGTACATTGGAATGCAATGTCGGGACCTGTAGGTTGTAGAACCTGATAAATGTGGACGGTGAGGCCCAGCCTGCCGCCGCACAAATATCCTCGATCGGTATCCCGCTCGACCATGCCCAGGAAGAAGCCACACTCCTGGTGGAGTGTGCTTTGACTCCCCAGGGGCATTGAAGCCCCTTAGCTTTATACGCCAGCGCTATAGCTTCAACTATCCAGTGAGAGATTCTCTGCTTTGATACGGCGGAACCATTCGTACGGCCGCCAAAGCATACAAACAGTTGTTCTGTCTGTCTGAATAGGGCAGAAGGCTCCAAATACACTCTGAGAGCCCTAACGGGGCAGAGTAGATTAGCGTCGTGTTCGTCTGCTGGAGACGATAGCGCAGTTAGGGAGATAACCTGTGCTCTGAAGGGAGTGGTGAGCACTTTAGGAATATACCCATGTTTCGGTCTAAGGACGACCCTGCAGTCGTTAGGTCCGAATTCTAGGCAGGCAGCGCTTGTCGAAAGCGCGTACAGGTCGCCCACTCTCTTGACCGAGGCGAGTGCCAGCAAGAGCGCAGTCTTGATCAGATGGTATTTAGTGCTCCGCTCGTGAGGTTCCTGGGAACCCGATGAGGGGCCATGCATGAAGGGCCCACAGATCGGGGCGGGGATGAAATATCATCCCGCTGGCCTGACTGAGGAGGTCTGGCCTCAGTGGAATCGGCCGTGGTGTAGAATGCATTTGCATCAGATCTGGAAACCGTGTTTGGTTCTTCCAGAGTGGGGCTATCAGCAGCACTGCGTTTTTCTCCTCTCTGACCCGACTGATGACCTGTGGCAGCATCGCGATCGGGGGAAAGGCATATAAGGGGCGGCTCGGCCAGCTCTGGGCGAGCGCGTCCGTGCTTTTCGTGAAGAAAAGAGAGCAGTGCGCGTTCTCCTTGGAGGCGAAGAGGTCGATCTCCGCTTTGCCAAAGGTTTTCCATAACCACTGAATCGTCAGCGGGTTGAGAGCCCATTCTCCTGGGAGAATCTTGTCTCTGGATAGCATGTCTGCCCCCTGGTTCAGGGCGCCTGGCACATGCGCTGCTCTCAGCGAGCGCAAGTTGTGCTGGGACCATAAAATGAGTCTCCTGGCCATTGAATGCATGGAGCTCGACTTGAGTCCACCCTGGCGATTTATGTACGACACTACCGTCATGTTGTCCGTTCGGACCAGGACGTGTTCGTTTTTTAGATGTGGGAGCAGGGCTCTGAGAGCCAAAGCGACTGCTTTCATTTCCAGACAGTTTATGTGTAGGCGCTTCTCCGGGTTTGACCAAAAGCCGGAGACAGGCCTGCCCTCGTAAAGGGCCCCCCAACCTATTTTGGAGGCATCTGTCGTTATCATCTTTCTCCTTATGTTCACACCCAGACTCACGCCTGACTGGTACCAGTCGGCGGCTTTCCAGTGCGTCAGGGTTTTTATACAGCCGTGGTTCGCTCTGATTAAAAAGTGGCCCGAACGCCACGTGTGAGTAGGGACGCGGCTCTTGAGCCAGCGTTGGAGAGGGCGCATATGCAACAATCCTAGCTGGAGTACGGCCGATGCTGAGGCCATGAGACCGAGCATCCTCTGAAACCGCTTGACGGGGGCGCGCGCGCCCGCTCTGATGAGAGACGCGCTGTCATTTGCATCGAGTCTAGAACTATTCCCAGGAAAGAAATTGTAGAAAGTGCTCCCCTTTGGCACATGGACTCTCCCAGTCACCCCTGTCATTCAACGAGAAATGGACTGTTCCAAACTTTCCACCGGAGTTCGCGAAGTGAAGGGGAAGAGAGTAGACAGATAATAAAGGGAAAAGGAGATCGGCTGAATACTGTATATAGTTTGTAGAGTGAAATATAGTGCATTAGCCCAAATCGGAGGAGTTTTATCGATTGTGCGTGTGCGTGCATCACACTGTAAGTAATCACATAATTGTTGAACATTCTCAGCGAACGCTAATCCGCCTGTATCTGTATTTACATTTAAGGTTGTTTACTTAATTATATTCTACTGCTGTGACATTACTGCCATTCCATGTATATTGATGTTATACGTATTCTAGTTATATTTATTCCTTATCACCAATGCACGGTTGTATCTCAGGTCGCGCGCATGCGCTCAGTTGTTTACATCTCGGTTCGACCGCACATGCAGCAGTAGTCATGCTCGCATGCACAGCTCGTGCACAGCTCGTGCACAGCGTTAGCACACACACATCGAGTCCCACTTTTTCAAGTATTTCATCATAGAGATTGTATTGTGTTATATTTCACCGCTATTCGTCAGTATTTTACCAAATAAGTTGTTTGTGTTTTATATACATTTATATATATTTATATCTTTATTTTGTATTCACAGAACCACACATCTATGCACATTTAATAAACCTACAATTTGGAATATAACCTGAGTGAGACATCATTGTTCTGACCGGACAAACTGCAGCCTTCAACCAAACCTGAACTAGCAATTAGAGTGAATACTCACAAGATTTTTCAGAAATCCTCTGGCTGGGAGATAGTATGCTTTTTGCAAAATTGATTCTTAGACCCAGGCATTCTAAATGGCTGATAATCCAAGATCTGTGTGTTATTAACTGACTTTCTGATTGAGCTAGAACCAGCCAATCGTCGAGATAATTCAGTATTCGCACTCCCCTTCGCCTTAGGGGGGAAAGTGCTGCATCCATACATTTCGTGAATGTACGGGGAGCCAGGGACAGGCCGAACGGAAGTACTGTGTACTGGTATGACTGTCCCTCGAAAGCGAATCTCAGAAACGGCCTGTGATGAGGCGCTATTGGAATGTGAAAGTAAGCATCTTTCAGATCCACTGAGAGAAACCAATCTCCTGGGCGTACTTGCGCGAGGATATGCTTGGTTGTTAACATTCTGAACGAGCGAATCATTTGTGCTTTGTTCAGGTGTCTGAGATCTAGGATGGGGCGGAGACCGCCATCCTTTTTCGGGACGAGAAAATAGCGGCTGTAAAAACCTGCCTCGCTCAGAGAGGGGGAAACAGTTTCCACAGCGCCCTTTTCTATTAGTTTGCGCACCTCGGTGCGTAGAACATGTGAACACTCCTTTCTCACTTTCGTCTCGACCACAGTCGTAAAACGTGGTGGTCTGCGAGCGAACTGGAGCGAGTATCCGTGCTTTATTATATTCAATACCCATTTCGGCATATCTGGAATGTTTTCCCATGCTGCTGCGTGTACAGATATGGGCTGAATACAGGCTAGAGGCGGGCCGCTGTGACGTAGGGACCCGGCCAGCGAATCGCCTGAGCTCGTAGCTCTCAGAGGCGCGGGCGCGCGCTGAGCAGCTGAGTGAATGGGCGCGTGTGTGATTATAACAGCGCGCGCTGTGTCTGTAAAACTCGCAGCCTGAGCTGGGGTTGTGTTTGACACTGTAAGGACAGTGTTTATAAGTGGGGGTGCATAAACAGTGGTAGGCACACGCGTCACTTTTATAATGTTTCCCGCTTTTACTGGGGATGAATTTATAACTGTGTGAACAGTGCTTGTGTGTAGTGGTGCGTACATGACCGTAGGCACGTGATCTACATTCATGGGGAGCGCAGCCTGAGCTGGGAATGAATTTGGCACTGTTTTGACAGTATCTGGGAATGCACACTTTGTGGACATGTGAACCCTTAGTGACACAGGCAGAAAAAGACTCTTTTTGTGGCGTTTGTTTGCAGGTGAGCGAGCTCTGTGACTGGCCCATTGACTGCTGTATGGACATATCCAGCCGCCTGTAAGGGGACTGGGTAATGTTTGAGCTTTTGCAGAGAGAGTGGTCCGGCTTTTGCGAGACAAGCACTCTCTCTTCTCATTCTTGTGGCTAGGACGGCTTTCGAGGCTCAGGGTTCAGCACAATCTTGGGCCGAGGACCCCGTCGCTCAGAAGGCGGCTTGCGGTTGTGAGAGGCGCGGGCTGAGAGGCGGTGGGAGCTGTTCTAGCCCGCTGCGGCTGTGGCGGTCTCTGTCTGCTCTGCGATGAGCTGGAGCGCTTGGGCAGGAAATGACGCATAGCTTGTGAAGCATTCTGGGCCTCAGTGAAGCGTTCGGCGAAACCCTTAACCGCCGGTCCAAACAGCCCGCTGGTGGAGATAGGCGCGTCGAAAAATGGCGCCTTATCCGCGTCCTTCATCTCAGTCAGAGTTAACTACAGATGGGGCTCGAGAACAGTCAAATTAGCCATAGCACGGCCAATAGACTGGGCGGTGGCCTTCGTGGCTCGCAGAGCTATATCAGTTGCGCTGCGTAGGTCCCTAAAGGCTTCGGGTTCGGGGCTAGACTCGTCCATAGAGCGGAGAAGCTTGGCTTGGAACACTTGAAGTACCGCCATTGAGTGAAGCGCTGATGCAGCTTGGCCGGCGGCGGCGTAGGCGCAACCGGCGAGAGCAGAAGTAGTGCGGCAGGGCTTCGAGGGGTGGGAAGCTTTGGCTTTCCATCCGGTGGTGGAGGGCGGGCAGAGATGATTGGCCACGGCCTCCTCGAGGGGCGGCGTTCCCTCGTAGCCTCTTTCCTTCGCGCCGTCCACAGAGGAGAGCGAAGAAGAAAAAGAAGGCTTTAGGCGCGCAGAGTGGGGGGCTTTCCACGACTTGGTGAGTTCGTCGTGAGCTTCCGGGAAGAAGGGAAGGGAAGAAGCCCGGCCAGTTGTCCGATGCAGCGTCAATGGACAAGCTGTCATCCATTCCCCCGTCGTCCTCGGACGCGCCGAAAGTCACAAGGCCCACCGCTCTGCTAGAGGGGTGTGGGTCCGGCTGGGTGAACTGAACCGGCGGTGGGGAAGGCAAGAGCGGCGGTGAAGCACGCGGAGACTAGCTCGGCGTGACGTCACTGAGCTCAGGTTCAGGAAGCCTCTGTGAGCAGCGCTTTTTCTTAGTGCGCGGCTCAAACAGAGGGGTGGCGGCGATGGGCTCGCTCACGGCGAAAGCGGCGAGGCGAGCCCGTAGTGTGGAGAGACCCAGGTCATCACATTCCGGACATCCGCCCTTGGTCAAAGCAGCTTCTGCGTGGTCCCGGCCCAGGCAGCGAGCGCAGATGATGTGACAATCCCCGTCCAGGAGAAGGTCTCTGCACGACGCGCAGGAAGGCATTTGAAACAACGCCTCAGAAAATTGCTCTTTTACAAGTGTCGCGGGGCGAACAGATGTAAAATACTTGCGTGTGTAGCACACCGGATGGCTCAGTAGGATGGCGTTCGAAGGCGGCTGAAGGTGCCGACGTCCTCGTAGCAATCCCGCTGGTATGCTTTTCGATGGCGGCGAAGCTTCAATAATCCGGAGGATCCAGCGAAGAAGGTGTTCGCTGAAGGAGATTAAATCTAAAGAACTCTCATGACGGGGCACCCAGTATATAGCTCTTAGCCACGGCCATCTTGGTGGGCTCTGACGCGCGCGGGCGCGAAGCGCGCTCATTGGTTGCGCATTCAGAGTCGCCCCGTCATTGGTTCGAGCAAGTTGCCGCAGCACAGCCAATGACCGAGCTCCTTCGTTCATTGCTGTCAGCTGTGCAGCTGCAAAGCGTTTTACATAAAGACTTCAATATTCTCGAGAAAAGGAGTTTTCCCATAGCGTAAGCTACTTACGCAATAGGAGAGACCTCTCGAAAGGGAACTGGCTATGTACTAGTCAATGTATGCTTTTTGCATTTTGTTTTTGCATAGTAAAATAAAACCTGTAACTGTAGTTTGCCTTTTTTGCCAAATAATTTTGTCAGTTAAATACCTTAATCAAGTTTAGTGTTTTGTTCTTCCCTTATTTAAAAATATTTAAACAATATAAAATATTTTTCTTATATTTTGATGGTTTAATTGAACTTGTAGGGTCATTAAAACAAATATCCCCTGTCCGGACATCACTTTTAGCCACTAATATATCTTGTTTTAAGAATATTTACGTATTTGTAATGGAAAACATAACAAAAATACAAGTAAGAAAATCATTTTTACAGTGTAACACAGATGATCTCAAAATTATGAATAAAAGCTACACCATTTTAATTTCTTTGCTCTTTAACACTATTTACTGATCACTTTTGATTATTTTTATAAGCATTGTCTTTTCATCAGAGAGTGGCGTGAAGATACCGGTGGTCTGTGTGGTCTTGAATGGTGGTCCAGGAACTTTAAACGTGAGATTTTAAAGTCATCAGTTTCGTAGATCATCATACAGTAGCTGAATGTTCTTTCATTAATCCAAATTCACATATTTATTCACAGACGATCTACAATTCAATGCTGAACAACACGCCGTGTGTCGTGCTTGAGGGATCTGGACGCGTGGCTGATGTCATTGCTCAGGTGGCGGCCCTGCCGGTGTCAAAGGTCACTCTGCTCCTTATCAGCAAGCTCTTGAAGAGGTTTTTTGTACAAGAGTACAAAAGCTTTACTGAGGTGCAGGTCATTGAGTGGACCAAGAAGGTAATGGACAAAAACATACAAACATATTATGACAGTTTCACACAAACTCAAAATTACACAGTAGGAATCGAGAAATGGTTCTTATTTAGAACTTGTCCTGTGACAAAGTTTGGTGTCAATAAGATTTTTTTATGTTTTTGAAAGAAGTCTCTTCTGTTCACCAAGGCTGCATTTATTTGATTAAAAATACAGTAAAAACTCTAATATTGTAAAATATTTTTTATCATTTAAAATAACTGTTTTCTATGTGAAGTTATTTAAAATGTTATTTATTCCTGTGATCAAAGCTGAATTTTCATATATTTTGTAATGTATTTTGTGGAAACTGTGATACTTATTTTTCAGGATTCTTTGATTATGAATAGAAAGTAACAAAGAACAGCATTACTTGAAATAGAATCTTTTGAAACATTCTAAATGTCTTTACAGTCACTTTTGATCAATTTAAGGTATCCTTGCTGAGTAAAAATATGAATTTCTTAAAAAAATATTTTCTGATCGCTACACAAACACGTAACACACACTCATTCACTAACATGTAACAAACCCTCATTGCGACTTCTTCACTAACATATAACACACACTCATTGTGATGTCTTCACTAACACATAGCACACACTCATTGCAATCACTTCACTAACGCGTAACATGCACTCATTGCGACCGCTTCACAAACACGTAACACACACTCATTTTGAATGTTTCACTAATGCGTAACGCACACTCATTGCAACCGCTTCACTAACACGTAATGCACACTCATTGCAACCGCTTCACTAACACGTAACACACTCATTGCGACTGCTTTACAAACACATAACACACACTCATTGTGACCACTTCACTAACACATAACACACGCTCATTGTGACCACTTCACTAACACATAACACACTCTCATTGCAACCGCTTCACTAACACGTAACAAACACTCATTGCGTCCTCTTCACTAACACGTAACACACACTCATTGCGTAACACGTAACACCCACTCATTGTGTCCGCTTCACTAACATGTAACAAACACTCATTGCGTCCGTTTCACTAACACGTAACACGCACTCATTGCGTCTGGTTCACTAACATGTAACACACACTTATTGCGTAACACGTAACACACACTCATTGTGCCCGCTTCACTAACACGTAACACACTCTCATTGCAACCGCTTCACTAACACGTAACACACTCTCATTGTGTCCGTTTTACTAACACGTAACACACACTCATTGCGTCTGCTTCACTAACACGTAACACACACTCATTGCGTCTGCTTCACTAACACGTAACACACTTATTGCATAACACGTTACACACACTCATTGCGCCCGCTTCACTAACACGTAACACACACTCCTTGCGTAATACGTAACACACACACACACACACACTCATTGCGCCCGCTTCACTAACACGTAGCATACACTCATTGCGTAACACGTAACACACACTCATTGTGACCACTTCGCTAACACGTAACACTCTCATTGCAACTGCTTCACTAACACGTAACACACTCTCATTGCGTCCGTTTTACTAACACGTAACACACACTCATTGCGTCTGCTTCACTAACACGTTACACACACTCATTGCGTAACACGTAACACACAGTCATTGTGACTGCTTCACTAACACGTAACACTCTCATTACGTCCGTTTCACTAACACGTAACACATTCATTGCGTCTGCTTCACTAACACGTAACCCACACTTATTGCATAACACGTAACACACACTCATTGCGCCCGCTTCACTAACACTTAACACACACTCATTGCGTAAGACGTAACACACACTCATTGTGAACACTTCACTAACATGTAACAAACTCTCATTGCAACCGCTTCACTAACACGTAACACACACTCATTGTGACCACTTCACTAACACATAACACACTCTCATTGCAACCGCTTCACTAACACGTAACAAACACTCATTGCGTCCTCTTCACTAACACGTAACACACACTCATTGCGTAACACGTAACACCCACTCATTGTGTCCGCTTCACTAACATGTAAGAAACTGCATTTGCAAGTGCTGCAACTGCAACTGCAAGGCTGCATTTATTTGATTAAAAATACAGTAAAAACTCTAATATTGTAAAATATTTTTTATCATTTAAAATAACTGTTTTCTATGTGAAATTATTTAAAATGTTATTTATTCCTGTGATCAAAGCTGAATTTTCATATATTTTGTAAGGTATTTTGTGGAAACTGTGATACTTATTTTTCAGGATTCTTTGATTATGAATAGAAAGTAACAAAGAACAGCATTACTTGAAATAGAATCTTTTGAAACATTCTAAATGTCTTTACAGTCACTTTTGATCAATTTAATGTATCCTTGCTGAGTAAAATTATGAATTTCATATTTAACAGAAAACAGAAATACAGGGTGTTTAGACAAAACCGAAAACCCCTGCGTGTTGCAGTGTATGTCACGTGACATGCTACCTGTCTATCTCTCTCTCCGCACTAGTAACCTTCAGCGGTCTGCTGTAGAGAAAGTTACATAAAATCAGAGAATTAAACACAGGAAGAGTTCACTCATACATAAACTCAGCATTACACAGAGTGAACGAGAACCACAGCCTTAACAGGGTATACAAAGTCATGACAGAAAGCTGTGTGGTCTGAGTCTCAGCGAGCCGAGAGCTTCTGTGGAAACGTCTGGCGTGCACTCTTATTCCCCAGGTGGCCTGTTCCCATTGGCGACAACGAGAAGAGGTGACGTCAGCGCTAACAATGATTGACAGGTCAATTAGCCAATCACGGGTACCTGCAAAAGCGAAAGTAACCGAGAGAGAGCGGGAAGAGAAACACAAGAGAACACACACACGCAATACAGGAACGTAAAGCCTGGTTCACACGGGACGATTTTGAAATTGTCGGCCGATTTTCCAAACCTGAGAGACCCCACACACGGCGATAAAAAATCACGGGTCAAACAGTTTTGGTCGTACAGTGTGTGGTGCGCAGCCACACGGCAAAATCAACACATCACACACGAACCGATTTGACTCCCGAGCATTTCCAGGTCCGACGGAAAATCTCGCAAAATCCCTCGAGACCAAACGTGACTTCAGAGTAAACAATCATGGTGGACGAAGAAGATGCAATGGCGATAGTTTGTAGTTTGTTTTTAACCGAAAAATAACGTTATCAAAAGAAAAGGCGATGGTCAAAGAAGTGGAGACAACGCGAGCATGGACGGCTTTTTTGATTTTGTTTCCTGGTGCTTCCTCTGCGCCTCGTCACCTCGCCTTCTGATTGGCTACACGCCACAGTCCACAGGCTGCGTGCTCGTTTGTCCCCGGGGAGCACCACACACGAGGAGAAATCGGGCCAAAAAAATCCAACATGTTGGATATCCCCGATTGGAGATCGGAGCGGTCCCGACGTCCTTCCGAGCAGACGAGAGCACTCTTAACACACCACACACGGCAGGAATATCTGATCAGATTATTTTACCATAATCGGAGCATACTTAAGATTGTCGGAAGGGGTAAATCGGGGCTAAAATCGGCCTAATTATCCTGCCGTGTGAACCAGGCTTTACACACACTTATTGCGTAACACGTAACACACACTCATTGCGCCCGCTTCACTAACACGTAACACACACTCATTGCGTAACACTTAACACACACTCATTGTGACCACTTCACTAACACGTAACACACTCTCATTGCAACCGCTTCACTAACACGTAACACACACACACTCATTGTGTAACACGTAACACACACTCATTGTGACTGCTTCACTAACACGTTAAACACTCCCATTGCAACCGCTGCACTAACACGTAACAAACACTCATTGCGTCTGCTTCACTAACACGTAACACACTCATTGCGTAACACGTAACACACACTCATTGCGCCCGCTTCACTAACACGTAACACACTCTCACTGCAACCGCTTCACTAACACGTTACACACACTCATTGCGTAACACGTAACACACACTCATTGCGACTGCTTCACTAACACGTAACACACTCTCATTGCAACCGCTTCACTAACACGTAACAAACACTCATTGTGTCTGCTTCACTAACACGTAGCCACACTCATTGCGTAACACGTAACACACACTCATTGTGACTGCTTCACTAACACGTAACACACTCTCACTGCAACCGCTTCACTAACACGTAACACATACTCATTGCGTAACACGCAAGACACACTCATTGCTCCCGCTTGACTAACACGTAACACACACTCATTGTGACTGCTTCACTAACATATATAACACACTCATTGCGCCCGCTTCACTAGCACGTAACACACACTCATCACGACCTGTTTAACAGATAAGTTAAAACAGCCTGAACTGCAACCGGTGACAAACAATAACAATACAGTGAGGGTAATCAACTAACTACTATATGTCAAATGTGTCAATTAAGATGCGACTTTGCGAAACAGACTGTCTTTAATTAAATTGTTTTTACAATTGCCTAATATTAAAGCTAGAAAGCCTAAGCCGTGGTGCGGGCCCTGTGTATACAGTATATACTGTATGTGTATATAGTACATGAAATATAAGTGATCTAGATGATGTATTTATTTTTGAATTTCTTTAGATTCAGGACATTATCCAGATGCCTCATCTGTTGACTGTGTTTCATATTGACGAGGATAAAAACTATGATGTTGACGTTGCTATTCTACAGGCTCTGCTGAAAGGTATGATCACTTTTTAGGCAGAACATGCTCACATCCCTCCATTTCTTAATCTGGAAACTGAAGACTTAAATTCACATTTCCAGGCAGAGGGTAACTGGATTATGCTGGTGATGGTTGCATTACTAATGGTGGATACACTGTTGTGAGTGGATCTTTAGCTGTAATATTGACAGTGATCGAGAGCCAGTCAACATTATTCTTTACGTTTTATAAAATGCCTTGAGTTTTGAAGTTGTCTAATGCTTTGGCCTGATGGTTTCTAGAAATAATAAATCACGTTCCTGGAAAAAAAACCCACAAGGGGTTTATATTGTTCAGCTAAGACTGACTTGAGCACATTTATCCTCCCTTGAGACTCAGGAAGCTATTAGCGTTTGTTATATTGATGGTAAATGGACTGCATTTATATAGCGCTTTCACAGACCCAATGGCCACCAAAGTGCTTTACAATTTGCCTCACATTCACCCATTCACTCACTCACTCACACACCGACGGCGGTGTCAGCCGTGCAAGGCGCCACCCAGCTCGTCGGGAGCAGCTGGGGTTAGGTGTCTTGCTTCTGGTTTGTAGACAACCTACATGAACCACTGAGCCACTGCCGCTATTGATGGATGACGTATCTCTTTAATGCTAAAACGTTTTGTAACATTGAATATGTGCGCTCACGTGCACAGTGCTCATTCAAAAGTATGTACTTTTTCTTCACAAAAATAGTACATACTTTTAGGGCGTAGTATAAGTAGGCGAATTGGGACGAGAGATAAGTGACTTTTAAAGTCAGAGGTTATGAGATGATGAGACAGCTGAATACAAACAGTGATGATGAGATCAGGCATGGGATCAGTTCTGGGAAATGTAGTTTGTGAGGGAATGACAATAGTCTGGGGTGAAGTGCCCTCTGGTGGCTATCAATGGCACTCCAGCTTAAAACATTTTTTAATATTTTTGTTTTGTTTTAGTTAACAATAACAGCACTGCACATTAGGCAACATTTCTCATTTAATCAAGGCAACATTTCGTAGTATTATTTTATTTTATTTTATTTTCAGTTACCAAAACATTTTTTGATAGTTTTAATAGACAATAAACTATAAAACTAAAGATTTGTGACGGGGTCAGAGACACGTTCAGGAGGAGAAATACAAAAGACAAACTGGTAAAAATTGCCAAACCGCTACTGGATAAGTCACGTGTTGTTGCTCCTCAGCCTCCAGAAGTGATGAACATGCTGGCCGCCAGTCCTGGGAGAGACAGCTGGAGCTCGCGGTGGCCTGGAACCGGGTCGACATCGCACAGAGTGAGATCTTCACAGAGGAGAGCCAGTGGACGGTGGGTAAAAATAATGCAAACATCTACGAGAATTACAGAGACATCACAAAAAATAAAACTAGTTGAGCAACTGGAAACTTTTGCACATGCCACATTGAAATACTGTTAATTAAATTTTCTAAAATGCATCAAGTATGTTCACTGCACGGGTTGTGCCCCTATTATGCTATTTTAAAGGTTCTTCATTTAGTTTTGGAGTCTTCTATAGAATTACATGCATCAAAGGTATTTTCTCATAATATACACTGCCGTTCAAAAAGTTTGGGGTCGGTAAGATTTTTAATATTTTTAAAAGAAGTCTCTTCTGCTCACCAAGGCTGCATTTATTTGATTAAAAATACTAAATAAACCCAGTAATATTGTGAAATATTATTTCAATGTAAAACAGCTGTTTTCTATGCGAATAATGTCACAGTCTTCGTCTGCACCATTCTGTCTCCGTCTTCACTTTACTTCCCAGAATCCCTCGTGTCTTCACACCTGAACTCATTCCCTCAATTACCCACCTGTTCATCGTCCTCCTCATCCTTGTCACCTGTCTTCACCTTGTTATGTTTGATTTGTATCTGTATTTACTATTTAGTTTGCTTCTGTTCAGTCTGTCCTGGTCGGTTCTTGTTAATGTTTCGGTGTTTTGTGTGTGAGTTTACCTTTTGCCCGTCAACCTGCCTGTTAGTAAATGTTGGAATTGAAGCCTTTTGACTCAGCCGCCTTCTTCAACCCGCACCCACACCGTGACAGAAGAACCGACCAAGAGATGGACCACTTTGCAGCAGTCAAACTCCTTTGTCTTGAGCAGAAGGACCGTTCCCTCGAGGAACATTTAGAGGAATTCCTCATTCTTGTGCCAGCTACAACTTTCCCGGACAACTGTCTCTGCAGCTTCCTGCATGCCGGCCTCAACACTGCCACCAGAGAGCAGCTGTCCGGAGAGGGCCCTCAATGGAGCTTCTCCAGATACGTAGAATGGGTACTGGTGTCCTGTGATTCGCCGCTCACAGTGGTCGGTGACGAGCCTGCCATCAGGTCTGTCTATGGGCGTCAAGGGCTGATGTCCAGCCTAGCAGATCCACCGTTAAAGGCCGCACGAACCGCAAAGGAGCCCGCCCAGCCGGGGTCTCGTCCTGCCGGTCTCGTCCAGCCCAGAGCCTTTACCGCTGGTCCGGTCCAGCCCTTTGCCTTCCCCACTGGTCCCGTCCAGCCCTTTGCCTTCACCACTGGTCCCGTCCAGGCCCTGATCAGCCTTCAGGGCGCCCACCCTGGTGCCAGTCTGTTGTGATTGGTCTATTCTGCTCTGACTGCTCAGATGGCCCAGTCTGGTGTGATTGGTCTACTCTGCTCTGATTGGTCAGATGGCACAGTCTGTTGTGATTGGTCTACTCTGCTCTGATTGGTCAGATGGCCCAGTCTGTTGTGATTGGTCTACTCTGCTCTGATTGGTCAGATGGCCCAGTCTGGTGTGATTGGTCTATTCTGCTCTGATTGGTCAGATGGCTCTGATTGGTCAGATGGCCCAGTCTGTTGTGCTTGGTCTACTCTGCTGTGATTGGTCAGATGGCCCAGTCTGGTGTGATTGGTCTACTCTGATCTGATTGGTCAGATGGCCCAGTCTGTTGTGATTGGTCTACTCTACTCTGATTGGTTAGATGGCCCAATCTGGTGTGATTGGTCTACTCTGCTCTGATTGGTCAGATGGCCCAGTCTGTTGTGATTGGTCTACTCTGCTCTGATTGGTCAGATGGCCCAGTCTGTTGTGACTGGTCTATTCTGCTCTGATTGGTCAGATGGCCCAGTCTGTTGTGATTAATCTACTCTGCTGTGATTGGTCAGATGGCCCAGTCTGTTGTGATTGGTCTACTCTACTCTGATTGGTCAGATGGCCCAATCTGGTGTGATTGGTCTACTCTGCTCTGATTGGTCAGATGGCCCAGTCTGTTGTGATTGGTCTACTCTGCTCTGATTGGTCAGATGGCCCAGTCTGTTGTGACTGGTCTATTCTGCTCTGATTGGTCAGATGGCCCAGTCTGTTGTGATTAGTCTACTCTGCTGTGATTGGTCAGATGGCCCAGTCTGGTGGGATTGGTCTACTCTGCTCTGATTGGTCAGATGGCACAGTCTGTTGTGATTGGTCTACTCTGCTCTGATTGGTCAGATGGCCCAGTCTGTTGTGCTTGGTCTACTCTGCTCTGATTGGTCTGATGGCACAGTCTGTCGTGATTGGTTTACTCTGCTCTGATGAGTCAGATGGCACAGTCTGTTTTGATTGGTCTACTCTGCTCTGATTGGTCAGATGGCCCAGTCTGTTGTGCTTGGTCTACTCTGCTCTGATTGGTCAGATGGCCAAGTCTGTTGTGCTTGGTCTACTCTGCTCTGATTGGTCAGATGGCCCAGTCTGTTGTGCTTGGTCTACTCTGCTCTGATTGGTCAGATGGCACAGTCTGTTGTGATTGGTCCACTCTGCTCTGATTGGTCAGAATTGCACAGTCTGTTTTTATTGGTCTACTCTGCTCTGATTGGTCAGATGGCCCAGTCTGTTGTGCTTGGTCTACTCTGCTCTGATTGGTCAGATGGCACAGCCTGTTGTGATTGGTCCACTCTGCTCTGATTGGTCAGAATTGCACAGTCTGTTTTGATTGGTCTACTCTGCTCTGATTGGCCAGATGGCCCAGTCTGTTGTGATTGGTCTACTCTCCTCTGATTGGTCAGATGGCCCAGTCTGTTGTGATTGGTCTACTCTGCTCTGATTGGTCATATGGCCCAGTCTAGTGTGATTGGTCTACTCTGCTCTGATTGGTCAGATGGCCCAGTCTGTTGTGCTTGGTCTACTCTGCTCTGATTGGTCAGATGGCACAGTCTGTTTTGATTGGTCTACTCTGCTCTGATCGGTCAGATGGCCCAGTCTGTTGTGATTGGTTGGCCGCTTACAGCATGTGTTGGAAACAAAACGGCCATTAACATATCTGAATTTCTCCTCCGGATCTTCTTCACCATTTGATACACAGTGATAGGTACAGTAATGATGGCATCGGTTTTATCGTATCAATTCCAGCGTGAGTCCTCATACTTTTGAAGTGCATGCAGTGAAAACGCATCTTCTCGATATGTCAACAACACAAACCAAAGTCAAAGTAGACGTTGTTTGCGGGCAGCCAATGAAGACCATAGGCTGGCATTATGCATATTTGTTACAAACATAAGTACGTTCAGCAGGAAGTGAGACTGTAATTACTGACGACTCATTTCAGGCAGTTCAGAACCGATTCTTTCTTTCAGGAGACAAAAACTCCATTTACCTGCACTTTGATCTTTGAAACTTTGCAGACCTTTTACATTCAAAGAGCTATATTATACACTACATATCCAAAAAAGCATAATAGGGGCAGTTTAACGTCTTTTCACCTGTCATTTGGTCAGGGCTTCACAAACTTTTGCATGCAACTCAGTATTTAAAAAAAAAACTGTGTTCATATAGTGCTTGTAGGAGTCTCATTGAATGTTTATTATGTTATTAAATGTTTATTATATTATGATTTGTTGATATCTTTTCCGTCTCAGTCCTGTGATCTGCATCCGGCCATGTTTTCTGCGCTGGTGGGCGACAAACCTGAGTTTGTGCGGCTGTTGCTGGAGAATGGAGTGTGTGTGCGTACTTTTCTGGAAGAAGAGGAGACTCTTTGTAAGCTCTACGCACAGCTTCCCGTCTGCTTCTTCCTGCGCAAGCTTGAAAAACGGGCCCAGGATGGCAAAAACCGCAGGGGTCAAACACCGACCCCTGGAAGCGAAAATAATTCCTTGAGTCACGTGTCTGAAGAAGTGCGCCACCTGCTGGGAAGTTTTACTCAACCGTTATACGTCTCTTCACGCTACAAGACAACCAAAGATGATGTCCGTTTAACGGCAAGTTTGAGATTTGAGATCTGAACCGGAGAGAGTTGTCATGAAACAACTTCACAAACAGTCTTTTCAACCTCATAGTATCATTATTTCTGTGATGCAATAGTTAAAATTATCATAGAAGTACTTGGATTAAAGTTTAAAGTTCAAATATGAACACTGATGTCTACGATAACGATAAAAAACAGCTTTTGATGCACCAACTTGGTGCTTAAAATAACGCATTTATCGATTACATTGTTTCGCTACTAAGTGGCGACAAGTGACTGTTAAAAACTGTATTTGTTATTGAATCATTTATTCAAGACAATGTAGTATTGTATGATGCTTCTGAAATAAAAGTCAGAAAGATGTGATGAATTGTTTTTGTAAATATGACTCATCTTATACATCATGTACAGTCTGTATATGTGCATGATTTAACTTATCCCGATGGTTTAGTGTTAAAAAAATGCAATATATCGCAATATCGAATCGCAATACTTTCTAGAATCACAATTCTTAAATAAATCGCCCAAGTATCGTGATAGTATCGAATCGAGTGATAGGTGTGTCGCCCCAGTCCTAGTTTTTGATATGCTTTGTGAGAATCTGTTAATAAAATCATCAAACTATAAAGCTTTAATTCTACTTTCACTGTTTTATTCATTGAAGCCCTGCATCTCTCAGGTGCCGTCCAAAGGGCCGATGGATCTGCCATATTCTGGTGAAGACCCGACCGCACTC
Source organism: Gila orcuttii (assembly GCA_026230005.1). NCBI lineage: Eukaryota > Metazoa > Chordata > Actinopteri > Cypriniformes > Leuciscidae > Gila > Gila orcuttii. The sequence goes on along the minus strand of JAPDVR010000007.1, from coordinate 50,539,604 downwards.
ACGGTTTGGGACCCGGGACGGGATCTCTTCCTCTGGGCTGTTGTGCAGAATAACAGAGCCCTGGCAGAGATCGGCTGGGAGCAGGTACAGCCGAGACAAACTCTTGGCTTGAGCTTTATATTTATAATATATATATATATATATATATATATATATATATATATTTATATACAGTATATTATAGCTTTATATTCACATGTTTTCTGCTTCAATTTGGTGATATAAGCTGATATTTTGCCGAAGCTGTGAAATAGATATAATCTTAAATGTATAAATCTTAAATCTTTAAATAGTACTCTAAAATAGTAATAGTAAAATAGAGTAGTAAATTAGTAGTAAAATAGTAAAATTAGTACTCTACTCTTTGGAAAACTTATTATTATTTACTCAAATATACTACTATTATAGTATTTATTGATTTTAAAAGAGCTTTTATTTTCATATTTTAGTTTTCTTAATTTTGTTATGTGCTTTTGTCATGTTTATTTATTTTAGTTTTTTATATTTCTAATCTTTGATTTTATTTTAGTTTTAATCATTTTAATTCTTATACTTATTTCATTTTGTTTTTAATTAAGTACATTTCTCTGGATTTCATCTAATAATTGTAGTTTATTATTATTGTTATTCTTCCAACTGATAGATGTGTCATATGAAGTATTTTCCATTAATTAAACTGGATAAAAATAATCCACTGATTCATTTGAGAACCAGTGTGGAATTTAAAGTGAAATATTTTGTTATTGTTTATACAGATTATATTTTAGTTTTTTTTTTAAGTGTCCAATAACCAAAACGCAATCAATTTTTGAATTGTTTTATTTGTGTTTTTTGACACAATAATACATAATCTTTAGACTATGAAAGAACAATTACCATTGTATTGTTATTCCTCTTTGACCATTCATTTTATTGAATCATTTGTTTGGATGGTTCATGTGATTAAACTGGTTCAAACACAACAACAACAAAAAATTTTTGAATTAATTTGAAACACTGATTAATTTGAATCCCTGTGTGTTATTGTACGTCTTGTATTTATAGTATTTTGTTAATTTTTTTTTATATATATTATATTAATGAGAGTGTTTTCTATTTTTATTGGTTGTAGTTTGCATAAATGTATTCATTCAAATATTGTTTTGTGACAGGTAAATACTGATCTGATTGCATGAATAAATCAGATAATCTGATTCTGTATTTAAATAGCATGAGAGTAGTTCCAGTGAAGATTCACAAATGTTGGAATGTGTGTGTTGTTTTTGTAGTGCAGAGACTGTATCGCAGCCGCTCTGGCCGCCAGTAAGATCTTGAGGAAACTGGCGCAGGAGAGCGGCGAGGATGAAAGTGAAGAGGCAGAAGAAATGAGAGAACTGGCAAACCACTATGAGAAACAAGCCATCGGTATGATTTCATTCATTGTCCTTAATAGAGGAAATTTGTACCAGGAGTAACATGTGTATACCACCCAGAATACACATATTTTGTACACATAAATAAACATTAAAAACTTTTTTTTTTTTAAAATGTTGTGTAACAAACATCACTTCAAATCTTTTGACCTGAGCCGTGATGTTTAACCCTGTGTGTGTGTGTGACCTCAGGTGTGTTCAGCGAGTGTCACAGCTGGGACGCCCAGCGAGCGCAGAGACTCCTGATCCGCATCTCTCCGTCGTGGGGCAGAAGCACATGTCTGTGGCTCGCGCTCGAGGCCGATGATAAAAACTTTGTCGCTCACTCAGGAGTGCAGGTGAACAAACCCAGCGGCATATTCAGAAATATCTATGGCCTATCTGTCTTAGCTTATTATACTCGGAAAGGAGAAAGTACTTCAACATTGAAAAAATTTCACTTTGAATAATATAAAACATATTGATTTTAATTGCTGATATCTATTTTTTTATTTTTAAGTGTTCAATAACCAATATGCAGATTTATTTTTTTTGTTTTATTTCTGTTTTTGACACAATAAATGATTTTTAAAACTTTTAAAGAACAGTTATTTATTTTGAATATTACATAAAGAAATTATTATTATTATCTTGCATAGATTAACTATAATTTGTACAACAATAATAATAACTATTGTAATCTTATTATTTTTTCTTTTTCTAAAGAAATGATTTAATATTATGCACATTGTTGTTTAAGCAGTTATGTACTTAAATGTGGTCCTAATGGTTGCAAATTATTGTTATTAAATATTACATAAAAATAATATAATATATTGCACAGATAACAAAAGGATAATTTGTGCAACAACGATAATAACAACTCATTGTTATTAATATTATACAAATTTTTGTTTTTATTATTTATGCAATTGTTTATATATATTGTTTTGTGGTCTTAATAGTTGCAAATTATTAGTATTAGTGTAATACAAATTTTTGTTTTTGTTATATTTTATATTCTTATATTATATTTATATAACTGTCACAGAGTCAGCCACACCTTCACAGCCCCAATCATCACCCGATCATCAGGACCCGCCCACTCATTCACAATCACCAGATTACTGACTCGCTGCACCATCAATACAGCTATATATTCACAGTTCACCACTCGTTGTCTGGTCTCGTCGCAGTTACCACTGCTTACCATCAGACTCTTTACCCGTCTACTTACCTGTGATTCCCCTTGTCAAGCGTCCAGTCTTCCATCCGTCGTTCTGATCCAGATCTCCTGTCGTCTTGTTCACTCGTCACCTGCACAGAGAATCCACTCAGTCTTCACCAGCTAAGTCACCATCATCAGTCAACAAGTCACCATCCTCTCACCATCGTCTGGTTCCTGCTGTTTCACACCACTCTGCTCAATAAACACTGTTTTCACTATAACACTTGTCTGTCTCCTTCTGTGTTGTGACAGAAGACCAGACTACAATGCAGAGTCCTGCGTACAATGCAAACCAGCGAGGAGCATCCACCAGATCCGTTTGCCGAACTCGTGCAAGCAGTTCGGCAAACTCTCCCCTCTTGCGGACATTTAATTTTATATTTAACAATATTATTACAACATTATTTTCCTGTTATCTCTGTAAAGCTGCTTTGAAGCAATCTGTATTGTAAAAAGCGCTATATAAATAAAGGTTATTTATAAGGCATATAGAGGCACCTTCACCACCTGCCTCTGCCAGTCCCATGGCCCAACCAGCGACATACAACGGTGAGGCGGAGGATTGCAGCGGGTTTCTGCTATGTTCATTGTACTTCGAGATGCAGCCACAGCTCGTCTCCACTGAACGGGCGCATATCGCCTTTATGATCTCACTGTTGTCTGGACGAGCGCTGCATTGGGCGCAATCCATTTGGCATGCCAACGGCCCGGTCACGAGTTCCTTAACATCATTCACCAACCACTTTAAAGAAGACTTCAGTCAAACTGCATCAGTATTATCCATCCATGATCAGCTGATCAACCTCGTCAAGGTCAAACTCCCATTAATGCATATGCTATTCAATTCAGCACTTTAGCGGCATCTTGTGGGTGGAATGTGACGGCTCTGCTGACAGCCTTTCGCCAGGGTCTCAACCCGAAAGTACGCTACCAGATGGTAATTTATGACGATAACGTTGGGTTGGAAGGTTTCATTCAGAAAGCTGTGCGCATCTCCCAACGTCTGTCAGCCTGGTCACTAGGTCAACCCGCTCCGCATCCTCCGCCCACTTCCTCATCCGTCGCCCTTCCAGCACCTGAACCCATGCAGGTCGACGCATATCACCTCACCAATGCGGAGCGTCAAAGGATACTACAACATTTATGTCTGTATTGTGGGGGTGAAGGCCATATCATCATAAACTGCCCGATTCGACCACCACGCCCAGCGGTGAGTACTATCCAGTTTCTCCCTAAAGTTGCACCCCCTCACTTGTACACCTCTCCAAATTTTCACCCAAAAACTTCTCGTTCCAGCGCTCATTGACTCCGGGTCCACAGGGAACTTAATTTCTCATCAACTTCTCCAAAGACTCAACCTCCAGAGAAAGAGCTGCTCCCAGGAACTTGCCATCCACACCACACTGCTGGTCCGTGTTCGCATTCGTCATTTTTCCCCCACAGTAACGCTCAGTGTTGGCTGCCTGCATGAGGAGAAAATCTCATTTATGGTGCTGGAAGGATCAACCCCTGACATCATCCTGGGACGCCTGTGGATGAACCAACATGAACACACCATCAATTAGAACTCTGGAGAAATTCTGCAATGGAGTGATTCCTGCTTTAAGAACTGCCTTTTCTCTGTGCTCAAACTGTCCAGTAGTTTGTGCGAGACTTGTCGACACTCTTTGAAGTCTTCATCCAATATTCAAGTGAACTCCACCTCCGTTGAGAGTCAAGAAACCGAGAGCAAAACTGAAATTCCTCGAGTACCGGGCGTTCCAGGATGTGTTCAGCAAGTGGTTGGCGACCCGTCTACCACCTCATCGGCCATGGGGACTGTGCCATCGACCTGCTGCCTGGGGCCCCTCCACCGAAGGGTATGGTCTACCCTTTGTCCATCCCGGAGTAGAAGGCCATGGAGGACGTTCAGGAGGCTCTCAAACAATGTTTAATCCGACCATTGACGTCCCCTGCTGCTTCCAACAACTTCTTCGTGGCCAAGAAGGACGGAGGCTTGCGGTCGTGCATCGACTACCGGGCACTCAACTCTCAGACCGTCAAATTCAGCTATCCTCTTCCTCTGGTCCCTGCCACCCTAGAACAGCTTTGTGGAGATTGTATCTTCTCCAAGCTGGACCTGCAGAGCGCCTACAACCTCATTCAAATTCGTGAGGGGGATGAATGGAAGACGGCGTTCATCACCCCAACAGGCCACCACGAGTACCAGGTGTGATGCCATATGGCCTGTCCAACTCCCCCTCCGTATTCCAGGGGTATATGAATGAGGTGTTCCAGGAGTACCTCCAACGCTTCGCCATCTTCTACATCCTGATCTACTCCCGGAACCTGGCCAAACATCGCCAACATATAACGCAGGTCTTCCAAAAGCTGAGAGAACACCACCTCTATCTCAAATTGGAGAAGTGTGAGTTCCACTCACCATCTCTCCCGTACCTCGGATATATCATCGACCAACGAGGTATCCAAATGGACCAGAGGAAGGTGGACACCATTCACAACTGGTCCCAACCTGTCACTATCAAGGAACTCCAACGCTAAGCTTCCCCAACTTTTATCGAAGATTCATCCAGAATTACAGTCTCCTCAACTCACCTTACTCCTCAGAAACCGGCCCAAGTCTCCGTCCTGGAACCCCTTGGCCATAGAAGCCTTCCAACGGCTGAAGAATGCCTTCATCATTGCTCCAATCCTGGTACACCCCAATCCAGAACTCCCATTCGTGGTCGAAGTTGACGCCTCTACTACCGGGGTTGGAGCGGTACTATCCCAGCGGCAGGGTGAGCCTCCTCGACTTCATCCATGCACCTTTTACTACAATAAGCTGTCCCCGGCAGAGCAGAATTACGACATTGGAAATCGTGAGCTGCTGGCGATCAAGCTCAACTTGGAAGAATGGAGACACTGGCTGAAGGGATCTCACCACCATTTTGAAGTCATCACAGATCACCGGAACCTAGAATATCTCAGAGAAGCCAAGCGACTCAACCCAAGACTAGCCCTTTGGGCTCTGTTCTTCACATGGTTCAACTTCACCATGACCTACTGACCCGGTACCAAGAATTGCAAGGCGGATGCCTTGTCCCGTCTGTATCATCCTGAGCCTGAATCCAGTCCTCCAGAACCCGTCTCCCTCCAGCCATGGTAGTCAGTCCGATCCAATGGTCCCTCGATGATCAACTCCTCCAGGCCAACCGCAACGAACTTGCTCCGCCGGGAGGTCTTGAGGGACGCTTGGATGTACCTGCCGTCTGTCCCTCATGGACTCAGCACACACCTCTCTGGGCTCTGGACACCCAGGCAGCCAGCGAACCCTTTCGCTCCTACAAGATTGCTACTGGTGGCCCAACATGGGGTGGCCCCCAACATCAAGCGATGCTCAGTCTGCCATTACCAACACACAGAGGAAGCTACCCAAAGGAAAGTTGGTACCCCTGCCGATACCCAGACGCCCCTGGTCTCATCTGGGCATTGATTTCATGACTGACCTCCCTCCGTCTAACCATCACACCTGTTTATTCGTCGTCATAGACCAGTTCTCCAAAGCCTGCAAACTCATCTCCATGAAGGGCCTGCCCACCGCGTTTGAAGCCGCATAACTCCTCTTCCAACAAGTTTTTCATCATTATGGCCTTCCAGAAGACATTGGACAGAGATCCCCAGTTTATCTCCCGGGTGTGCCTTCAAACTCCTCGGCGTCTCAGTAAGTCTATCCTCAGGGTACCACCCGCAGACAAACGGCCAGACTTGAGCACAAGATCCAGGAAATCGGGAGGTCATACTGCCACCAGAACCAGGACAGCAGGAGCCGCTACCTCTCCTGGGCAGAGTATGCCCAGAACTCCCTGCGTCAAATCACCACTGGGCTTACTCCATTTTAATGCATCCTTGGTTACCAACCTGCTCTCTTCCCCTGGTCCGGAGAACCTTTAGAGGTGCCAGCTGTCAACTACTGGTTCGAGGAGAGCGAGAGGGTATGGGACTCAGCTCACGTGCATCTCCAGCGGGCAGTGCGAAGACACCAATGCCAGGTGGATGTCCGTAGAGCTGAAGCCACTCAATACCAGCCAGGACAAAAGATTCTCGACTCATGGCGACGGGGCACCCGCCTTAGAGTACCTGATTGACTGGGAGGGGTACGGTCCAGAGGAACGTTCATGGGTCTCTCGAAATGATGTCCTGGATCCGTTGCTACTCACCCAGTTGCACGAGGATCACCCAAACCGGCCAGCCCCCAGAGGTCGAGGCCGACCCCGTCGCAGAGTCAGTCGGCCGTCAGGAGCCACCGTGGAGGACTCTGTCACAGAGTCACCCACACCGTCACAGCCCCAATCACCAGGTCCCGCCCACTTGTTCACAATCACCAGATTACTGACTCGCTGCACCATCACTCCCTCATCAACACAGCTAAATATTCACAGTTCACCATACACTCATTGTCTGGTCTCGTCGCAGTTACAAGTGCTTACCATCAGACTCCTTACCCGTCTACTTACCTGTGATTCCCCTCGTCAAGCTTCCAGTCTTCTGCCCGTCTTCCATCCATCGTCCTGATCCAGATCTCCTGTCGTCTTGTTCACTCGTCACCTGCACAGAGAATTCACTCAGTCTTCACCAGCTATGTCCACATTATCAGTCAACAAGTCACCATCCTCTCACCATCGTCTGGTTCCTGCTGTTTCACACCACTTTGCTCAATAAACACTGTTTTCACTATAACACCTGTCCGTCTCCTTCTGTATTGTGACAACAACAATAAAGTTGTTTTATGATTGCAAATATATGTCATGTTTATTAGTCAAGCTTAAAATGTTTTTAGCATGAGAATGAATGGGTGGGTAAGTAATTCATGTGCTTTTAAGAGTTACTTTTCTTTTTGGTGTTATTCCTTCAAACCAACTAGCAGTTTATCTATATGGCTCATCATCGTGTGTCTCTGTCAGGCCCTGCTCACTCAGATCTGGTGTGGAGAGCTGTCAGTGGAGAATCCACACTGGAAGATTCTTCTGTGCATGATTTTCTTTCCTCTGATATACACCAGCTTCCTGATCTTCAGGTAAAAACTTTCGGTCCCACCTTATATTAAGTGGCGTGTTGTATTGTTTACATGTTGTATTGTAAAACACTTTTGCTGCTATTGAGGTGTGATGCAGGTAACGTTAGGGACAGGTGTGTGTGGTACTGGGTAGGTTTAAGGGTGGGTTAAGGTGTAAGGGTGTCACGGTGTGGGTTTTTTCTTGTCTGTTACGTGATTCCCTGTTTGTCTTGTGATCCTGCCATGTGTCTTGTTTATTAGTCTCCCCAGGTGTCTCGGATTAACCACGCCCCTTTGTTATCTTGTTTAGCTTGTCTGCTTGTGTATTTATACCTCTGTGTTTCAGTTGTGGTTTGTCGGTCGTTGTAGTTGTTTGTAGCTTTCTCCATGTTCCTGTCTTGAGTTCCGTGTTCCTTTGTTTTGCCCTGGATGACCTGTTTGTTTCATTAAAAATTGTTCTTGCATTTGGATTCTCTCTCCGCTTCATTCCTGCCTCAATGTAACAAAGGGAAGGGTATTACATAAATTACATTAATTACAGCTGTAATTACATGCAGGTATTTTTAAAATATAAGTAATATAAATAAATATAAAGTGGGACCAAACTTTCTAATTGAACGTTGAAAACTAACTTTTTGTGTTGTCAGGTCTGAAATCATGTCTATGAGTCATTACATGCACACACCATCAGATGGCAGCATTGCAGTCTCAATAATTACTCTGCAAATAGCACTTTTACCACAAACACTGACTTTTAATGATTCTTAATAAATGTTTTAACCTTTATTGTTGAAATGAACTCTCGCAGACGTGATGAAGACATCCAGAGAGAGAAGGAGAGAGCGAAGCAGCAGAAGCAGGCGGCGGATGCAGTATTTGCTGGAAACCCAGATGCCAAGATCAAACGCCATTTACGGTTAGTTGAGTACAAACATCTACAGGCTTAGGGCCCTATGATTTCTGTGATGCGGAAAACGCGGACGGACTCACGGAATTTACACATGAAAACGGATTTCTCTTATACACGCGAAATTTGCATATATTTTGTTGACATATTAAATAAACAATTTTTTTTTTACTTCTCATTTTTCAGTTTAAAACAAACGTAGAAAGGTCTCTACCTAAACCGTGGCCAAATGGCATTGTTAAACATGTTGCCTAGTAACCATACGACCTCACGTTCACGCGTAGGGAAAAAATGTCGAAGCGAGTGGCTTTTGATAAGGTGGCTAACGGTGGCTGCGTTTGTGGTAGATGAGCCCATTTGTATACTGTAACGTGCTGATCTAACCAGCAGTCTCATAAAACGTTAAAAAATGTAAACGTCTGGGAGAATGAGTAGAGCAGGCGATCTGAATAAGAGTGATGATGCAAAAAAGAGCACTATTCGGTACGGTTTTCTGTGCGCACACACCCAACCCGAAGCGTGCAGCCATGCACAATAGACCTACAGCGCGGGAGTACTGAATTGAGCTCTCTTTCGTGTCTAAATAGACAAATACACACAACATTATGTCTAAATGTCCGTTTTGGAGAGTATTCACCTAAACTATGTCGGTTATGTCTTAAACAGTTGTGAGTGTATCGGATGTGCATCAGTGCAATCGACCCTTGGCTAAGCCACGCCCGAAAACCGCCACTGGCCAATCGTGTCTTAGCAACCGTAACTAGGCGCGGGAGGTCTGGCAAGCTTTCGAGCGAGGGAAACATGCCGAAGCGTTGTGCGTATGGATTGTGCAAATCTGATACCCGGTATCCTAAAACTTTGGACGGGGAGTGTAATTTTTTTCCTTCCCGAAAATCTAAAAGCCAAGGGGAGAAATAATGTGTGTGGATCAAGCAGTATGAAACCCCATTCACAACTAAGTGTCGACAGGATTAACAAAAACACATATTGCTTGGAAGTTGGAAATAATTACGGTTCTTTGTTCATAATGCACATGTTTTAACGTAAAATAAGACGTTTAAAGACAAGAGGGAGGCTCACTGACATATTTTAAAATATATTTCAGCATTTTGTTAATCGACGGCCTACTACCCCTGACTGAGTAACTTTAACCCAATCCGATCGCGGCTCTCCCGGGGTTAGTGTTATTCCACAAGATTTATGGATAAACTGTTTGATTTATAATTATTAGATTAGTTTCACATTTCACTTACCCTGCTGTGCACGGACACAGCTGTTCCTCGATTTGTGTGTTTCCCATGTGAATGGTCAGTGTATGAGGCGGCTGCTGCTTGCACTGGGACTATGGGCTTTAGCTGCAATTTTTATGAAATTATTCTCTAATCGGTTGCATATTATGTCGTGGATATATCCCTCGAATGCAAACTGCAGTCCCTTTTGTCTTGCTCTCTCAGATATTTCACATGTTCGCCAAAAATTACTAATTATCTCATTGGGAATGTCTGACACCGGTGCATACACACTGTAATAGACGTGCCAGGCGCAAAAGGTTGACAGGCGTAGCAACAGTTACTAAGGAGGGCGGGGCTTAGCGAAGGGTCAATTGGATCCGCATGTCATTGGACATGATCCGACGTCTTAAAGTGACAGTGGGTAATAAACGTATTTCGGTCTGTGTCCTTAATATTGGTCAAGCAACAAAAGAAAAAGAGAGAAGCATTCACTGTTTGTTAATAGCTTTAAGGATTAATTATATTTAATTCATACAAATCAATATGTCTGCTTGAAAGAATAAATTATGTATGCAAGTAGTTATAAAGAATTTTTTACTTTAGGAAAAGTGGTTTTAATGTCATTGTGTTGGCTTTCTGTCAGGCACATATGGTTGTTTCAATGTTTCTGTCTCCCTGCAGCATGTCTGCATTTAATCTTTAATTTAATATTCATCAATCCTACCTTGTAACTGTTACCTTCATGTTACTGTTATTTTTGGCCAGAGATTTGTTGAAGGTTTGGCTGAATTTTGGAGAATTTTGAATGTGCTTTGCTGAATATATTAACAGGTTAAATAAAAAAGCTGAATTGTGAGTTTGTGTAACTGAATTTTTAACGGTCAATACTGCTTAGAAGTGAAAAGAAAACAAGCAAATCCGAAAAATCCGAAAGGGCTAAAAATAAATCCAAAAAAACGGAATTTGAAAAAAAATAAAACGGAATTTGAGAAAAAATAAAAACGGATTTCATAGGGCCCTACCTCAGGCCACATTCACACCGCAAAGATGTAGGAGTGACAAGTGAATGCTCTAAATTACTGCATCAAACTAATGTTAGCATTATACAACTTATTATTAAGAAAAATATCTTATTTGTGTTTGTTTTTTTCAACAGTAATGCATAATCTTTAGACTATTAAAGAACAATTATTCATTATGAATATTACATAAAGATATTATTTTTATTATTACATCTATGTAATATTTATACTGAGTTTATTATTTATAATAATAATTAATAATTATTATTATTTATAATTTTTGACACTATAATAAATACAACTTTGACTATTAAAGAACAATTATACATTATGAATGTTACTTAAATGTATTATTATTATTGAATATATATTATACTATTATTATAATTATAAATAATTGGACCTAAAGTATTGCATCAAACTAATGTTAGCATCACACAACTTATTTTTTATTTTTAAGTGTTTAATATCTTAAGTTAGTCTTAGTTGTATTTTTTGTTTGACAAAATACATGATATTTAAACTATTAAAGAACAATTTTATACATATATATATATATACACACACAGGTGAAACTCGAAAAATTAGAATATCGTGCAACAGTTCATGTATTTCAGTAATTCAAATTAAAAGGTGAAACTAATATATTTAGTATATATAACTATATACATATGCATGATTATAATTTTCAGAGGGCCGACATTTCTGTATTTAAAATCCTTTTTTTAATTAATTTCATGTAATATTCGAATTTTCTGAGATTTTGAATTTAGGGTTTTCATAAGCTGTAATCATCAAAATTAGAGCTTTTGCACAATATTCTAATTTTTCGAGTTTCACCTGTGTACATTAAGTATATTATTATTAAATATATATTAAGTATATTAAGTGTATAATTCTCATATACTGTATATATATATATATATATATATATATATATAATATATTCTTGACCGAATTACTTTTGTAAATTTAATAAGAATTCGTCTTTATTTAATTTATACTGTGAAGACTACAGTATATGCAGTGTTGTTTTTTTACATTTGATTACTTTATTCTATTTCTAATCCTGAAAATCACTGATTGTTTCATTTGTATATTTGCTCTATTGTATTTATTTGCGCTATTCATTGCAGTTTGATTATTTGTTCTTATTTTCCTTAATTTTATTTGACAGTTGTCCTTTTTTCCTTGAACTGTTGCCCGATATCAGCATCTATGTTAGAAACATAAAATATATGTTTAAACATAAGACGGTGTGTGCCTGACTAATGAAGGAATATAATTCTGTCTCAGTGTCCCCTTACAGAAGTCTGAGCTGGAACCTCTGAACTGTTCCTCACGTCTGATGAGTTTCTTCACGTCTCCTGAAGTGAAGTTTTACTGGAACATCGCCTCGTATTTTGGCTTCCTCTGGCTCTTTGCTGTGGTGCTCATGATCGATTTTCAGAAATATCCGTCGTGGAGAGAACTTCTGCTCTATGTGTGGCTCACCTCGCTGGTGTGTGAGGAGGTTAGACAGGTGAGACACACACACACAAGCGCGCACACACACACACTACCTGTCAAGATTAGGATTTTCTATGTTTTTTGAAGAAAGTCTCTTCTGCTCACCAAGGCTGCATTTATTTAATCAAATACAGTAAAAACAATGATATTATGAAATATCATTACAATTTAAAATAACTGTTTTCTATGAAAGCTTGTTATAAATCGCAATTCTGACTTTATATCTCGCAATTGTGAGATAAAAAGTCTCAATCAACTTTTTAAAAATTTTATTCAGTTATGGAAACAAGCTTCCATAGTTTTCTATGTGTTATATATTTTAAAGTGTAATTTATTCCTGTGATTTTCAGCATCATTACTCCAGTCTTCAGTGTCACATGATCCTTCAGAAATCAGTCTAATGTGATGATTTGATGCTCAATAAACATTTCTAATTATTATCAATGTTGAAATCAGTTGTGCTGCTTCAGATTTTTGTGATACAGTTCCACTCTAAAGCTTGAGGCTAAGATTAACATAATAATAATAATAAATTAATAATTTAGCTACAATGCATGATCAACAGTGACAGTAAAAACATTGATAATGTTACAAAAGATTTATATTGTAAATAAATGCTGTTCTTTTGAACTTTAAATTCATCGAAGAATTCTGAATTTTTTTTTTTATCATCGTTTACACAAAAATATGAAACTGTTTTCAACATTGATGATAATAAGAACCATTACTAATAATTGATCATCAATAATAATTGGTCAGCAAATTAGAATAATTTCTGAAGGATCATGTGACACTGAAGACTGGAGTAATGATGCTGAAAATTCAACTTTGATCACAGGAATAAATTACACTTTACTACATATTCACATAGAAAACAGTTATTTTAAATTGTAATAATATTTCACAATATTACTGTTTTTACTGTAGTTTTGATTAATTAAATTCACCTTGGTGAGCAGAAGAGACTTCTTTCAAAAACATTAAAGAATCGTAAGCCAATATACTGTTATTATATCTGTCCGTCTATATCAATATGTCTATATTTAACTCCACAGCTCTATCATGACTTCGATGGGTCCGGCTTTCAGAAGAAAGCAAAGATGTATATCAAGGATCTGTGGAATATTCTGGATGTGCTGTCAATCATTCTGTTCATTTGTGGTTTGGTCTGCAGGTTAACAACCACTATTTCACTAAATACCATTCAGATATAATTAAGATTAATTCAGTACAGTTCATGTTTACCTTAAGTTAAAATGACACAGAAAATATCCTCATAACTAGGGCTGTATGAAACATAAAAAAATCTGAAATTGCTTCAAAGAATTTTTTTATCAAGAGGAACCATAATTTTTTCCCAAACAGTCAATATAGTCAAGTAGATTCAAAATGTTTAATCATATAAAGTTGTAAAATACAGTAAAATCATTTTCATTTATGTGCACCAATATAACAATAGTAATACAAAACAATAATTATCTGCATGTTTTTACTAAAGCATTTAATGCATTAAAATTTCACATTTTTAATGAAAAATTATGTGTTATGATTCTGTTCATTAAAAGAATTTCACTGAAATAAATCAAACCTACCAACACTAATAGACTCTCATATAAAGGAATCCTATTTAAAGTTTTTGTTCCTGATCTTGATCTTTTTTTTTTTTTTTACACTTAATCAAACTCTGTGTTTTTCATACAGACTCCAAGCCTCCCGCACTGTCTTGTACGTGGGTAAAGTTCTACTCTGCATCGACTTCATCATATTCAGTCTACGATTAATGGCCATCTTCATTATCAGCCGAAACCTGGGTCCGAAAATAATCATTGTCAGGAGAATGGTGAGTCTGCATGTTCATAAAGTTCATTTCTTCAGTTCACATATGTTAAGCAATAGTTCTGCTCAGCCTAAGTGTTGAGAGACTAAGGGAGTCATGCTATGAGAAAACAAATGCATCTTGATCTTTTGGGAAAGAAAAAAAAATCTACTATTAATAATATTGAATGACGTGAGTTCCTCAGGTATATTCTTCCTAAAAGCAAATGCAGACAGACTGAGATATGGATGTGCATCTTTTCCCGTTTCATTCTGTGTCCTCTCATATTCTCTCTTCCTCTTTGCAGATGATGGATTTGTTCTTCTTCATGTTTCTGCTCAGTATCTGGGTGGTGGCGTACGGCGTGGCCAAACAGGGCATTATGATTGAAAATGAAGAGAGATTAAACTGGATCGTCCGAGGAGCCGTCTATGATCCCTACCTCATCATATTTGGCAACTTCCCCACTAATATAGACAGTGAGCAGTTTACTCTAAATCAAATCAAATTATTATTATTTTGTAATAACATAGGAAAATTTAAGATGTGCCTGATGTGAGCTCCAATCTGTTGGTGTGATTTCTGCTTTATTATTTTTTTTAAATGTTTAATTGTCAAATTTCTACTAAAGAATAACTGCATCAATCTCCGTACACTGTCAAATAACATATAGTTTGTATATGTTTAAATATGCAATACAAACAAGCCCACCCAGGTGAGAAAAAGTAGCGTAATGCATTTCTTTCCATAAAAAGCAACCCAATTAGTTACTTTTTACTTTTTGGGGACATTTAATTTTATATTTAACAATATTATTACAATATTATTTTCCTGTTATCTCTGTAAAGCTGCTTTGAAACAATCTGTATTGTAAAAAGAGCTACAGTATATAAATAATGGTGACTTGACTTTTTGAGAGTAACACGTTATTGTAACGCAACTTTCCCCAACACTGGTTATAAAATGATATTATAAAATATTGCATATGCAATAATAATGCAAATGTGCTTATACTATAGATTCTATCATTGTTTTTTTTGTAACATTGTAGAACATTCAGAAGTCCAGAGATTTATTAAAAACATAGACAAATCAGATCGCTAACAAATATTTCTCTGTTTTAAACCAGACACTCAGTTTGATCAGAGCAGCTGCAGTGTGAACGCCACGGATCCTCTGAAGCCCAAATGCCCCGTGCTGAACGGTGATAACCTGCCGATGTTCCCAGAGTGGCTGACCATCATCATGCTGTGTGTCTATCTGCTGTTCGCTAACATTTTGCTGCTCAACCTCCTCATCGCTATCTTCAAGTGAGTAAACAAACGGGTGAACAGAAACACTTGTTCATTTACACAATGACTCTGTTCCAAAACCTAGTAAGCTGACTTGATGCCTACTGTCTGCATGCACTCTTTATAGGCAGCAACTCTGTATCTACTTTACAAGTAGTGCATCTTATGTGAGACTTATTTTATAAAATAGTACATTTGTATGATGAAATAAATAATTGTTCAACATTAAATAAATATATGTATTTGTATTTGTTTTTTTAAGCACACAAATAGTTGCAGTAGGGAGTTTTGAGAAAACGTTGACTTAGCCTGAAAATTTGAACAAGCATAACTTACAGGTCCAACCCCCTTGCTCTCTGCTGCGCTACAGCGCCTCCCCCACAGCTCATCCTCCACAGCTCATCCTCCACAGCTCATCCTCCACAGCTCATCCTCCACAGCTCATCCTCCACAGCTCCTCCCCCACAGCTCCTTCCCCACAGCTCCTCCCCCACAGCTCCTCCCCCACAGCGCCTCCCCCACAGCTCATCCTCCACAGCGCCTCCCCCACAGCTCATCCTCCACAGCTCCTCCCCCACAGCTCCTCCTCCACAGCTCCTCCCCCACAGCTCCTCCCTCCACAGCTCCTCTCCCACAGCTCCTCCCCCACAGCTCCTTCCCCACAGCTCCTTCCCCACAGCTCCTCCCCCACAGCTCCTCCTCCCCCACAGCTCCTCCTCCACAGCTCATCCTCCACAGCTCCTCCCCCACAGCTCCTCCCCCACAGCTCCTTCCCCACAGCGCCTCCCCCACAGCTCATCCTCCACAGCTCCTCCCCCACAGCTCCTCCCTCCACAGCTCATCCTCCACAGCTCCTCCCCCACAGCTCCTTCCCCACAGCGCCTCCCCCACAGCTCATCCTCCACAGCTCCTCCCCCACAGCTCCTCCCTCCACAGCTCCTCCCCCACAGCTCCTCCCCCCACAACTCCTCCCCCACAGCGCCTCCCCCACAGCGCCTCCCCCACAGCTCATCCTCCACAGCTCCTCCCCCACAGCTCCTCCCCCACAGCTCCTCCCTCCACATCTCCTCCCCCACAGCTCCTCCCCCCACAGCGCCTCCCCCACAGCTCATCCTCCACAGCTCCTCCCCCACAGCTCCTCCCCCACAGCGCCTCCCCCACAGCTCCTCCCCCCACAACTCCTCCCCCACAGCTCCTTCCCCACAGCGCCTCCCCCACAGCTCATCCTCCACAGCTCCTCCCCCACAGCTCATCCTCCACAGCTCCTCCCCCACAGCTCCTCCCCCACAGCTCCTCCCTCCACAGCTCCTCCCCCACAGCTCCTCCCCCCACAACTCCTCCCCCACAGCTCCTTCCCCACAGCTCCTCCCCCACAGCGCCTCCCCCACAGCTCATCCTCCACAGCGCCTCCCCCACAGCTCATCCTCCACAGCTCCTCCCCCACAGCTCCTCCCTCCACAGCTCCTCTCCCACAGCTCCTCCCCCACAGCTCCTTCCCCACAGCTCCTTCCCCACAGCTCCTCCCCCACAGCTCCTCCTCCACAGCTCATCCTCCACAGCTCCTCCCCCACAGCTCCTCCCCCACAGCTCCTTCCCCACAGCGCCTCCCCCACAGCTCATCCTCCACAGCTCCTCCCCCACAGCTCCTCCCCCACAGCTCATCCTCCACAGCTCCTCCCCCACAGCTCCTCCCTCCACAGCGCCTCCCCCACAGCGCCTCCCCCACAGCTCATCCTCCACAGCTCCTCCCCCACAGCTCCTCCCCCACAGCTCCTCCCCCCACATCTCCTCCCCCCACAGCGCCTCCCCCACAGCGCCTCCCCCACAGCTCATCCTCCACAGCTCCTCCCCCACAGCTCCTCCCCCACAGCTCCTCCCCCACAGCTCATCCTCCACAGCTCCTCCCCCACAGCTCCTCCCCCACAGCTCCTCCCTCCACAGCTCCTCCCCCACAGCTCCTCCCCCCACAACTCCTCCCCCACAGCTCCTCCCCCACAGCGCCTCCCCCACAGCTCATCCTCCACAGCTCCTCCCCCACAGCTCATCCTCCACAGCTCCTCCCCCACAGCTCCTCCCCCACAGCTCCTCCCTCCACAGCTCCTCCCCCACAGCTCCTCCCCCCACAACTCCTCCCCCACAGCTCCTTCCCCACAGCTCCTCCCCCACAGCGCCTCCCCCACAGCTCATCCTCCACAGCGCCTCCCCCACAGCTCATCCTCCACAGCTCCTCCCCCACAGCTCCTCCCTCCACAGCTCCTCTCCCACAGCTCCTCCCCCACAGCTCCTTCCCCACAGCTCCTCCTCCACAGCTCATCCTCCACAGCTCCTCCCCCACAGCTCCTCCCCCACAGCTCCTTCCCCACAGCGCCTCCCCCACAGCTCATCCTCCACAGCTCCTCCCCCACAGCTCCTCCCCCACAGCTCATCCTCCACAGCTCCTCCCCCACAGCTCCTCCCTCCACAGCGCCTCCCCCACAGCTCCTCCCCCACAGCTCCTCCCCCCACATCTCCTCCCCCACAGCTCCTCCCCCCACAGCGCCTCCCCCACAGCGCCTCCCCCACAGCTCATCCTCCACAGCTCCTCCCCCACAGCTCCTCCCCCACAGCGCCTCCCCCACAGCGCCTCCCCCACAGCTCATCCTCCACAGCTCCTCCCCCACAGCTCCTCCCCCACAGCTCATCCTCCACAGCTCCTCCCCCACAGCTCCTCCCCCACAGCTCCTCCCTCCACAGCTCCTCCCCCACAGCTCCTCCCCCCACAACTCCTCCCCCACAGCTCCTTCCCCACAGCGCCTCCCCCACAGCTCATCCTCCACAGCTCCTCCCCCACAGCTCCTCCCCCACAGCTCCTCCCTCCACATCTCCTCCCCCACAGCTCCTCCCCCCACAGCGCCTCCCCCACAGCTCATCCTCCACAGCTCCTCCCCCACAGCTCCTCCCCAACAGCGCCTCGCCCACAGCTCATCCTCCCCCACAGCTCCTCCCCCACAACGCCTCCCCCACAGCTCATCCTCCACAGCTCCTCCCCCCACAGCTCCTCCCCCCACAGCCTCTCCCCCACAGCGCCTCCCCCACAGCTCATCCTCCACAGCTCCTCCCCCACAGCTCCTCCCCCACAGCTCCTCCCCCACAGCTCCTCCTCCACAGCTCCTCCCCCACAGCTCCTCCTCCACAGCTCCTCCCCCACAGCTCCTCCCCCACCGCTCCTCCCTCCACAGCTCCTCCCTTCACAGCTCCTCCCCCACACCTCCTCCCCCACAGCTCCTCCCTCCACAGCTCCTCCCCCCACAGCTCCTCCCCCCACAGCTCCTCCCCCCACAGCTCCTCCCTCCACAGCTCCTCCCCCACAGCTCCTCCCCCACAGCTCCTCCCCCACAGCTCCTCCCCCACAGCTCCTCCTCCACAGCTCCTCCCGTGATATATATATATATATGTATGTGTGTGTGTGTGTGTGGGTGCGTTCATGTACGTGCGTGTACGTGTGTTTGTTTAACCTTGAAAATGAATATTTTTGCAAATAATTGTATTTCTTCTTGCCCATAAGACACAGACGCACACACACACACACACAAACACACACACACACACTTATAGGACTTTAAACTCTATCTTTGCATCACAGCTACACATTCCAGGAGGTTCAAGACAACACGGACACCATCTGGAAGTTTCAGCGTTACGAGTTGATTAAGGAGTATCACAGTCGACCTGCTCTTCCTCCACCCTTCATCCTCCTCAGTCACCTCATCCTCTTCATCAAAGGAGTGTTGCTGTGCTATCCTTCACAGGGACACATACACTTCAGTGAGGGCTGGGCCAGGGCCACACTACAGCCACAAAACCTCTTTTAATGAGAACACACACATGACCACAGTAGATCACTGATGTTCGTTAGTCTAGATCAGACTATGATCATACAGTCTGGTCCAGTTTTTGGGAAGCCATTTGAGTGCATCCTTTTACAGCTGCACTGGTTCCAGAAGTATTTTTCCATTCATTTTTTCCATAGGGATTTAAAAAAAATTAAAGGATTAGTTCACTTCAGAGTTAAAATGTCCTGATAATTTACTCTCCCCCACATCATTCAAGATATTCATGTCTTTCTTTCTTCAGTCGAGAAGAAATAAAGGTTTTTGAGGAAAACATTCCAGGATTTTTTTCCATATAGTGACTTCAATGGAGTCCAACGGGTTGAAGGTCCAAATTTGAGTTTCAGTGCAGCTTCAAAGTCTCGACACGATCCCAGCCGAGGAATAAGAAGAAGAACCGACCTAGTGTTAACAAAGTCAACGTGCAAAGACTAAGACAAACGCCATTTACAAAAAAATAAAAGGTAAAACAACGATGTCGGACGATTTTGAAATTGCAGGAGAAAATGAGATGGAGTAATGTGTGAAGTCGTGGACGTGCAAGGCGAGCATTTGTGTTTAAAAAGTATATATGTAACCCCTTTCACCTGGGTCCCACTCGACCCGCTCCGAGCGGGCGCTCTAACAAGGAGGCTAAAGACCGCAGCCTCTAGCATCTGTCGCTAGAGCGCCTATTGAGATCAGAGGAGTGAGGTTTACTTGCACAGCAACTACTAGCTGGCCTCCGTTACATATACATTTTAATTTTTTATTTATTTATATAAAATGTCTGCTGGTTTGTCTAGATAAAACTCTTATTCCTCGGCTGGGATCGTGTCGAGACTTTGAAGCTGCACTGAAACTCACATTTGGACCTTCAACCCGTTGAAACCGTTGAAGTCACTATATGGAGAAAAATCCTGGAATGTTTTCCTCAAAAACCTTCATTTCTTTTCGACTGAAGAAAGAAAGACATGAATGTCTTGGATGATGTGGGGGAGAGTAAATTATCAGGACTTTTTAATTCTGAAGTGAACTAATACTTTAATAAGCGATGATTTGAACCATGAAGCATAATCAAATTAACTTTAGGCAGATTCTGACTTACATTGCATTCAATATTTACATTTTATCCCTTGAAATCAAATGAAATCCCTCTGTTTGAGCTACATCAACAAAGCTTATACTTCTTATATTTTGAATGTCCTGATCACTTTTAAAAACTGTGTTGAATGTCTAAATGCCTGGTTTAAGTGTGTGGTTCTGCACAGGGCAGGAACTAGAGAAGACCGAGGAAGAGGAGCTGTTGTCATGGGAGGCTTACATGAAGGACAACTATCTGGCATCTACACGACAGGATCAGAGCCAGAGCGTGGAGCATCGTATCCAGGACACCGCAGAGAAGTAACTCAGAGAAGCACAAGACTTTAATAAGACATGAAACAGAACAGCTTATATGTTTGAGTACTGAATTTGATTTGAGGAAACTATTAATCAAATTTTGAGTATAAGGAAGGGCGGAGTAATGGTCTGAAAAAGTTAGGGGGAGGGGCTTAATATATTATTCATGAGCTTAAAATTCTTAAAGTCATGAATATTAATTATGTGACATGATGTTCCTACCTGATTTGCTAAAAGGCAGGGATGGAAGTACACAACATGTTTAATAATAAAATGATTCTGGTATTTTCTAACTCAAAAATAAATGTAAGATTGCAAGAAACTGTATGTTTTGTTTTAAGAATGCTTTTATATTTCTTTCCTTAAGATTGTTCTAATGGCAAAACTTAAAGGGATAGTTCCCCCAAAAATGAAAATTCTTTCAGTAATTACTCGCCCTCATGTTGTTCAACCCCGTAAGACCTTCGTTCATCTTCAGAACACAAAGATAAGATATTTTATATTAAATCTGAGAGCTGGATTACTCCTTCATAGGCTTCTATGTAATTGAAACTTGCCGACCCAGAAAAAGTTATTAAAGACATCGTTAAAAGACATTGTTAATAGTCCAAGTGACTACAGTGGCTCAACCTTAAGTTTATGAAGCGACGAGAATACTTTTTGTGCGCAAAAATAAACAAAAATAACGACTTTATTCAACTATTCATTTTTTTCTGTGTGTGCCTCTGAGTGAGTTCATGTAGTGTAACAGTGCAGCGCTTCTGGGTTGTACGTCAGAGCGAAGGCTCACATGACCACACACATGACCAGCGTCGGCCAATAGTGAGCCTTCGTTCTGACCTACAACCCGTATTGCAGTGTAAGTCTCGTCTGTCATTGTCAATTGCACTCGTTCCTGTTGCGTGTCCTCAAACTGGCAACCCGAGTCGAGTCTGGGGCGATATTTTGAATTTGGACTGCAGTTCCTATTTCCACCACTAGCTGTTATTCTTACAGACTGCACCTTTAAACCTCTGTTTTCCTCTCAGGGTCGGAGCGATGTCAGAACTTCTGGAGCGGGAGCAGGAGATGGTTTCGGCCACGATGGCTAAACGACTTTCTAAGCTTGAAGAGCAGGTATCGTTCTGCCAGAAACACTCACAAATACATAGTGTTTTGCAGTCAGTTTGTTCTGTTCATTATTTCAGGCAGCATGTCGAAGCAAATGTGAATGTCAGATGGTGAATCTCTTGTCTTCTGGCAGGTCTCAGAGTCTGCCAAAGCTTTACGATGGATTGTAGATGCGCTGAAATCTCAGGGATGCAAATCTAAAATGCAGCCTCCTCTAATGAGTAAGCAGTGTTTTTAAAATCAGCTCTCATAAGATGCATGCATAATTTTTCATACTCATAATCTGTCTTTATGAGTTCATTAAAGTATTAGAGACACAAATCCCATTTTTTGGTAATGAGATCTTACACTACTGTTCGAAAGTTTGGGATCAATAAGATTTTTTTTGTGTTTTTTAAAAAAGTCTTTATGCTTCTCAAGGCTGCATTTAATTGATCAAAAATACAGTAAAAACACATATTTTGTGAAATATTATTATAATTCAAAATTTCTATTTGAATATATGTTAAAACATATTTTATTCCTGTGATCAAAGCTGAATTTTCAGCATCATTACTCCAGTCTTCAGTGTCACATGATCCTTCAGAAATTATTCTAATATGATGATTTGCTGCTCATGAAACATCTCAGATTATTATCAATGTTGAAAACAGTTGTGCTGCTTCATATTTTTGCAGAAACCATTATATTATTTTTCAGGATTCTTAAAAAAAAACTGTTAAAAACAGCATTTATTTGAAATAGACTATTTTATAGCTTCATAAATTTCTTTACTGTCACTTTTCATCAATTTAATGCAGTATTAATTTATGTTAGATTACTACTGTATGTTAGATAAACTTTCATCTGTCAGAAAAATAACAAGCACTGGTCATCTGCTGATTTTAAGACATTCAGGTTTTATTTTTATTTGTGGAAAGTGCCTAAATGCATGATGTTCAGCAAAGGACATCAGCTGCTTTCCAGCCAACAAAACATGTTCTGAGAACATTTAGTTCAAATTCACATTAAGTTATAAAAAGGTTATTTCTGAATGTTCTCTGAAAAAATTCTTGGTTATACAAACTTCAAGGAAACATTCCATTTTATTATTCTTCAAACATTATGGGAACGTTACTTTTGAAATGTTCTCTGAACATTAGTAACATTTAAATCATGTTAGAGGAACATCCAACTAAAACATTTCAGAAAATGAATGATGTTTTTATGCTAAAGTTTAGAGAACATTATTAAAGGGATAGTTCACCCAAAAATGAAAATTCTGTCTGTAATTACTCTCCCTCATGTTGTTCAACCCCGTAAGACCTTCGTTCATCTTCAGAACACAAATTAAGATATTTTTGATTAAATCTGAGAGCTGGATCACTCCTCCATAGGCTTCTAAGGGACTGAAACTTGTTCCCCGAAAAGTTATTAAAGACATCGTTAAAATAGTCCAAGTGACCACAGTGGCTCAATCTTAAGTTTATCAAGCGACGAGAATACTTTTTGTGCGCAAAAAAACAAAAATAACGACTTTATTTCAAAGCAATTATCAAAGTTTGATAAAATGTTGATGCTACATTTTTACATGATTTGTTACATTTAATTACCCCTATGCAGGTTTTAAGCCATATGGGCCTCGAGTGAGTTCACTAGTGTAACAGCGCAGCGCTTCTGTGTTGTACGTCACACACATCACACACATGACCAGCGTCGGCCAATAGTGAGCCTACGTGTGACATACAACACAGAAGTGCTGCGCTGTTACACTAGTGAACTGACTCGAGGCCCACAGAGAAGGAAATTAATAGTTGAAATAAAGTCGTTATTTTTGTTTTTTTGCGCACAAAAAGTATTCTCGTCGCTTGATAAACTTAAGATTGAGCCACTGTAGTCACTTGGACTTTTCGGGGCTGGCAACTTTCAATCTCTTAGAAGCCTATGGAGGAGTGATCCAGCTCTCAGATTTAATCAAAAATATCTTAATTTGTGTTCTGAAGATGAACGAAGGTCTTACGGGGTTGAACAACATGAGGGAGAGTAAATACTGACAGAATTTTCATTTTTGGGTGAACTAACACTTTAAAGACCAGATAACTTTAAACAAACATTCTATTAACGTTATTGTTCGTAACTTTGAGAAGAACCTTGTCTGAATGTTGTGATAACGTTCGCTGTTAGCTGGGTTGCAGATAAAGACCTCTGTCCATCCAGCAGGGAAAAGCTCTGACCGGGACGATGGTGAATCTAGTGGACAGGACACAGATGACGAATCGGCCCCTCACACATTCGCACGTCAGCTTCAGTATCCCGGCAGTAACGTCAAACGCTTTCCTGTGCCTGAGGAGAAGGTGTCCTGGGAGGTGCCTGATATGAATTATACCACATATTTTATAACATTAAACAGCATTCTGTTGTATTGTTTATCTCATCTCAAACAAACATTTTAGAAGTAAAAATTAAACATTCAATTAAATGCAAGTGTAATCAACCGGTCTGTTATCCATATTTTATAACATTAAACAACATTCTGTTGTATTGTTTATCTTATCTCACACATTTTTTACTCTTTTAGGTAAACTTCACTCCGTACCTTCCCCCAGTTTACAATCCACAGGACAGCAGCGAGTAAGTTTTATACTGAAAAATTGAGTGGCACCATTAATCGAATTGATCTACGATATAGTCTTGTGCATTTATTATGCACTATTAAATATAGTTGAAAGTGAAAGGCAACACTCTGTTCTAGTCATGTATTCAAGTATTGTCGAAACACGCACATTAACATCACCACAAAGTTGTAATTATGAGTGGGAGACTTGAGATTTTCTTTAATCCCAACGTTTCCGAGTGTCCGTGAGAAAACATGTTGGACGTAATAGATGCAGCGTCTGTATTAATGGTAAATTTGTTAAATGAATGAAATTTTTCCTTTTTTCGTCTAAGTTGCATGTACAAAATACCATATTATTGTACAATTGCCATAGAATATACAGTAGTTAACATTTGAAGTGGATCAAAAAAGTTAATCAAAGTTGTCCTAAGACAAGAACGGGTATTGTTCAAAATTCATGAATGACTTGGATGAAAGGTTTTGATCCACTTTAAATGTTGTCTACTGTATAATGATTCAATTTATGGCACCTTCTTAAATTGAATAAAAATAAAAAATCGCCATCTTGCTTTGCGCACCTGACGTCGACGACTTCCAAACTCATAATTACAAACTTCTCAAGAGGACTTGAACACACTATAAAGTTTTGCTTATTAAAAATGATCTCCAGCCAATTTAAATAGTAAGTTAAATAGAAATGACAGTAAGATTACTTTACTGAATTGCAATTTGTTAGAGCTGAAGACTTTTTATAAATCTTGAAATGCCTTTTTTTGTTTGTTTTCCTGACAGTCTTGTTGATATTGTGAAACTTTTTGTAAATAAAAATACTTTTTTCCCCGTACAGCTCAGACACTTCAGTCTTAGACAAGTACAGGTATGCTGAGCAAAATATATTTCATCTGTGCCTTTATTCTCCTACTTGATTTTGCATTTAATTGCATTTGATTGAGTCTCATTGTCATGAATGTATTTTACAGGAATCCAGAAGGAAGGACTGGGATACAGGGAAAAGGGGCTCTGAAATCCCTCGGTCCGAATCACATTCTTCACCCGATTTTCACCAGGTATACAACACTGGAATTAAAATCCAATTCAAGTCCTAATCTTCACTTCCTCCTGGATTTAAAATCTAATCTCATATCACATGAAATTGAGGTTTACAACCGAATCCACCAAAAACAACAGAGATTAGAGATCACATTCATCTCACGTCCTGCTGTTAGTGTATTAAATATAAAGAAATGATTGAGCTGCCTGTTTTAAAGGTGGCGTGATGCTGAACGCAAAGTGCTGGAGTTTCTCTCCGTTTGGAAGGATGTAGAGAAGTCTGTGGCTCTTCCTGGGGTGAGAATGCATACAATAAAATCTGATATGATACAAATCGTTGAATTTTTTAATTATGCAATCATAAAAGTCATATTTGCTATATTGTAATTTTGGAACTAAGAGTAGACATGCACAAACAAGCTTTCTAGATATGCTTAGCATACTGTATATTAAGTCTTTTTTTTTATTATTCTTGCAGGGCCCAGCCAAACCTGATGAGCCTCTACCACAGACACTGGAGAGGATTCTGGGTAAAAAGTTACATGACAAGACCAAGTCTGAACTAAAGGCTGGGGAACAGGTGAGCAAAATAAATCAACAAGATGCTCAACTTTACTGATTAAAAGACTAACTTGTTTACAGACATTAGGAGCATAGATTTGAACTGCATCGGGTTTCAGGTGTTATCTATGGGTTAGTTAGATATTCGTGTTGCATGGGAAAAATACAGCATGCAGTGAGTAAATAATTATAGAACTTTAAATGTTTGACTATTCACTAAATTAACCATTCACAAAATTGTATTGATTTATTTACCTATATATGCATGTTCAGATATTCATACGATAAAATATATTCTGGGGGCAATAAAAATTTTGTGAAAATTATAAAAAATGCTGGCGCTGGCAACTTTAAAAAAAAAAACGCAGGCGGTGAAAGAGTAAAAAAATAACAACGCCTGCAAAAAAGCTCAAGGTGCTCAACAAAGAAAATAGTAAAAAAACAGTCGACACACCAAGTGTTACCATTTAATATTATAATTTAATAGTAGACTCACACAAAGGTAATGTTTGGAGCACGCAGGCTCTTCATCCGGCAATTATGTCTTTGTGTGATGAAGAGTCTGCATGCTCGTAACGTTATTTTGTGTGAGTCCACTATTACATTTTGTGCATTTTTGGGGAAAGTTAATACTCATGTTACTTTTTTTCCATGTTTGAAATACCAGTTGATTGTTTTGAGTTAAAGTTCCACAAAGCTACACAGATGTGTGTGTTTCTTCTCTAATGTAGGTGTATAAGGGTTATGTAGATGACAGCAGGAACACTGATAATGCCTGGATGGAGACCACCATCATCACACTTCACTGTGACAAACACACTTCGCTGATGGCAGAGCTAAACTGCATAGTGAGTTGAAAATATCACTTCGTCTCAGTGATTTTAACGAATATAAAATACAGCAAAGGGCCAAATACAAGTAAAAATAGTCAAAGTCAACTCAAGTAAATATCCTCAGGTGGGCTGTAAACCATGATGTGGTTTTAATCAGACCCCGATGTGTGTGTGTATGTATATATATATATATATATATATAAATAAATATGGCTTAAAACCTGCATGGGGTAATTAAATGTAACAAATCATGTAAAAATGTAGCATCAACATTTTATCAAACTTTGATAATTGCTCTAATCTTTTAAACAACTGAGAAGATAGGTGATTTTTATAAAATGTAGTTTGATCACTGTCAAGTTGATTTTAGTTGATTGTCTCAGTGATTTTAACGAAAAAAAAGTACAGCAAAGGGCCAAATACAAGTAAAAATGGTCAGTCAACTCAAGTAAATATCCTCAGGTGGGCTGTAAATAATGTGGTTTTAATCAGACCCCGATGTGTGTATATATACATACATACATATATATATATATATATATATATATATATATATATATATATATGGCTTATATATGGCTTAAAATCTCTAAGGGGTAATTGAATGTAACAAATCTTATGTAGCATCAATATTTTATCAAACTTTGATATTTGCCCTAATCTTTTAAACTGAGAAGATAGGTGATTTTTTTTAAAAAAAGTAGTTTGATCACTGTCAAGTTCCTGAATCGATACTTATGAGAGTCAAATTGGACAGGGACTCATCTCAAGATCACTCATTTAGCAGTTCATCAATTGGCAAAAAAAGAAGAAGATCAGTCAATTATAGAAAATTAATGAAAATATTCAAATGTGTGAATCGTGAATCACACACAACTTTGTGTTTCAATCAGGAACCAACACATGTTGAACGATGTCCACTAACCCGGCGAGGTTTTTTAACTGGATTGGCGTTTGTTGTATTTTGCATACATTGTGAAGGATTTCACTCAGTTCCCTGATCATTTATACTCACATGTGATGCGTTGTGTTAGGTACGTTATCATCTCTGACAGACACATGTTCAACAGTATGTTGAAGCCGCTCCGTTACACATTTTCTCCCTCTTCTCAGAAAGTGATGTTGTTAAAACTTTAGGTACTGTGGGTTTTTCAGGAAGTGTGTGAACTTACTTGACCTCTGCTACTACTAAATACTACTGTGTATTGCGCACGTTATTTTCTGACAGACATTGATGTTGTGATATTAAAATGATGTGGATTTGAAAACAGAATGACCGTGAGGTAATAATTATTTATTTCTTAGCCGGAAAGTATTCAGTGAAGCGATTGATGCCCATGAGTTTGTGTTGATGTTTTTAGTTCCTACCAACAGCCAGCCTAAGTTTATACATGATAATGTAGATATATGGACATGATGGGTGGACTTTGTTTGATTTTTGGGTAATTTTAAAATGTGCTGGAGTCGTTCTAAATGAAGATTATTTCGTGGCTTCAATAAATTACATGTTACTGACATGAGACATGTTAAAAATGTTACATTCAGCTGTTGCAAATTCGTTGACTTTTGAAAAAAGAATTTATTTCTTTTTTCCTCAGGAAAGAAAAGTTTGAGGCACAAAGTTGTTTTTATTGTCTCTTATCACAAGTCCCCCTGTAGTCAATTTTATCCCTTAAAACTCATCTTTGATCACCAAATTGACACATTTAAATGTTTTTTCCTAGAAAAAAACAGCAATTTTAAACCATGTTTTTGAGACTGTCTTTGGTTCACTGCAGTTTTAAAGAAAAAATACTCAGCAATGCTGTCGACTTATGAATTTACACATGGTTTGTCTTAAAGCATATTAAATACATCATATAGACATATAAACAACATTAAAAACTTGATTTTCCCCATAAAGGGACTTTAAACCACATTCAGTTTTATGTTCAGTGCAGTCTCAGCGCTCTATAAGTGGTTTTTATTCATGCATTAGTGGCAGTATTTCAGCTCTCGTTGGGTTTACAGAGCGATTCAAGCTGTCTTTGTTTTTGCTTCAGGTTGAGAGCTCGGCGTCGTCTGATCAGCCGCTCAAGTGGTGGGAAGTGAACAACACCGCGTGTGTGTGTCCATACCAGCGAGAGGCTCTACGTGACGTAGCAAAGCTTCACAACGTGCACTTTTGACCCTCAGGAAAACACACACAGACACACGTCTGGTTCGCTATCTTTGTGGGGACTCTCCATAGGCGTAATGGTTTTTATACTGTACAAACTATATATTCTGTCCCCTTACACTGCCCCTATCCCTAAAACCTACCCATCACAGGAGACATTCTGCATTTTTACATTTTCAAAAAACATTACTTAGTGTGATTAATACGCTGTTTTCCTCATGGGGACCGCTGACTGGTCCCCACAATGTAGGTGATCTCAGGTTTTACTCTACTTGTGGGGATATTTGGTCCCCACAATGTAATATAAACATGAGCACACATACACACACACACACACACACACACTAACCGACCCCTAAACCTACCCATCACACACACACATACACACACATACTAACCAGACCCCTAAACCTACCCATCACACACACACATACTAACCAGACCCCTAAACCTACCCATCACACACACACATACTAACCAGACCCCTAAACCTACCCATCACACAAACACACACACTAACCAGACCCCTAAATCTACCCATCACACACAACTTTCTGCATTTTACATTTTCAAAAAAACTCATTCTGTATGATTTATAAGCTTGTGTACCTCAGTTTAGGCCCACAGTGACACGAGTCCCCATGAGTGTGTGTGCATTCATGTTTAAGTCCCCAAACATGTGTCCCCTATCTCTTTCTCTCTCTCTCTCTCTCTCTCTCTCTCTCTCTCTCTCTCTCTCTCTCTCTCTCTCCCTTTCACACTACACCAAAATTGATGAGCGCAAACACACTGTGCACTCCTACGTCTCTTTAAAGCTGTGTAATTTCTGTGCCAATAACACCACCAAACAGAACATGAATAATGACTGTTTTCAAACAGGTTTTTCCTTTGGATCGCTCAAACTGATTGCATTTCCATTTGATGCTTTTAATTGTGCCTTTAACAAAGAACTCCAGATAATTTGCTCTCATTCATGCAGATTTCTGTACAATCCATAAGCCATACAGTTAGCTTCACACATATTAATGTGTTTTATAATGCATTGTTGTATTTATTAGTAATTTTGGACTAATTATGTTTTAATTTTTGGGTCAATATGAGTTTGAATGTGGTTGTTGAGCATTTTAGAATATAAATTCATTAGTACAGATATATGCAAGCAATAGTGCAGTTGCAGAATGAAGTTGAGGACTTTTATTTTGTGCAAAGGACCCATTGGCTGTACATTATCCAACTTATTAAACAGCTATTTTAATAATAATACTCACATTAAATATTTAAGCAACTTACTGAAAAGAAAGAATGGTACAAAGAATTAAATTAATGGATGTGTAAAAAAATGTAATGAATAAACTGTACATATGAATGCTTCATGTGGCAAATTGGCAATGCAAAAGCCATTGATATATGTAGTTCAGTGCTGACCAGGCAGAGGATTAGGCAGCATTGCATTGTGGGATGTCTACAGGAAGACGAGTTTGATTACATTAT
Source organism: Gila orcuttii (assembly GCA_026230005.1). Lineage (NCBI taxonomy): Eukaryota > Metazoa > Chordata > Actinopteri > Cypriniformes > Leuciscidae > Gila > Gila orcuttii. Next base: position 50,509,124 of record JAPDVR010000007.1, on the reverse strand, counting down.
TTCACATAAAACATTCACCCGCATTTTACAGTTGTGCAATTATGAAATGCCTTAAATATTAGAAAAGAATGCTTTTTGCAATTATGAAATGCCTTAAATATTAGAAAAGAATGCAGAGAAGCGAAGCAAACAATGAAGCGTCTTCAATATAATTTTTAAAGGAGCCGTATGTAAGAATGTGGCCAAAACTGGTACTGCAATCACTTTCAAATTACTGTAGAGCGGTGTATCCCCTCCCCCTCCTCCCTGACTCGAGGTTGCCAGATAGGCTTCAGGATACAGCAGGAACGTAGGCTGCTACAAGAAGCTTTTTCTGTTAATTATGTTTATGCTTCAAATGAGAGATATTTTGCAAAGTAATTATATATCGCAAAAATTACTAATGGCGATTAGCCAAATATAATCGTAAAGATGTACGCTCGTATGTGACAGTACATTGTTAGAACTGTAGCTGTTAGTCTAACTTGTAACGGTAGGTATCTGTCATTAACGTAAGTACAAGCACAAGCCTCTGTCACTGTGTGTAACCGATATCAAAGATACAGCTATTCATTTAGCTGACGCTATAAGTGAAATGCTGTCTTACATGCGCTTCATGAGGCACACACGCAGACTAGCACACACACGCAAGGTCTCTCGCTCTCTACCTCTCTGTCGTGCGCGCGCTGTTTGAACATACATATTCACGTAGACTTGCGAAAACCGGGACATTTCCATCGTAGCCTTTAGAAAACCTGGACATATTCACATAGCCATTCGAAAACCGAGACATTCAGTGTCCCAGGACAGGTTGTTAAAAAAAGGGACAATCCCAGAAAAACCGGGACGGGTGGCAACCGTACCAGCAGTACACGACCATAACGCTAAAATATGTGATGTGAAAGATTAACGTTACATGTCATTCTATTATTTTTGGCTGTGGAACTTGCATGATAAACAATAATGGGCGTGCTAATGTTGTTTTCCTCAGCGTCTCAGCATAATGACAGAGAAACGGGCTCTGATAATGCATTGCTAATGTTAGCAATGACGACTCGCCATTTTTATTACCCAAACAATTCTTTTTCAATTCGATGACCCACCTCCTCCATATGAGCTAACGTAACGTTATTTTGCACGAACATGCATAACTTTGTTAGACTGTCATGAATATTTGAAATGTCCATTTACATCAAGTACAAGTTAGATGAATCTTAGTTACCTGTCCAGAAATTCTTCTCCGTTTTCAGCCGTCTCCATCTTTCAAAGGCATCTCCAATACAGATCCTTGTTTTATTACTTTGTCACGAAGTATTTCGGATTCATAACGAGGTTATTTTGGTTTCGCAACGTTAGACTTTTTTTATCCGATTCCGACACGTTTGTAGCTGCAGCTGTGGTAACTAGCAGAGCTGGCAACCCGGATGCCGCAACACTACTGACTTTGTGATTGGTAGATAGGTGGAGGGTGGCGCATCAGACCAAAACACAACATCAACATCAGTTGAGGGCTGTAACTTCACTTTTTAAATGACAATATCCTGGCCGGACTACTGTTGTCAGTGACATAAGTATTTGAAATGAACATGATTTCTTAATGTCTAGTGACATATCAGGGCCATTTTATGATTAATTGAAATACATTTCTTACATACAGCTCCTTTAAGTTAGTGTGACTCTGGGTTGTGACCTAAATATCTGCACTGTTTAAACTATTAAGACAGGACAACTGAATGAGAAAATACTGAAAACAAATTATTTGATGATGACTGATGAATAACGTACATATTGGCATATGCAACAATAAATTTGTGTGACTTGACAGTATTTTCCTGACTACTTTGCAGTGTTTGTTTTATTATTTAAATAAATGTAATTAATTAAATGACAATGATTTGCTGTGACTCAACATTTTATAACATCTTTAAAAAAAAAGACAACAACAACGTGAAAATTAGACTAGGATCTTACTTCATCCCGGCCCTGTTTTCATTTGTGTAAATTAAATATGCTATAATTAATATATGCTGTAAGTTACGTTCTTTATTTTTTTATTTCTTTTTCATTTTTATTTTATTTCTTTCCCAAAACCCCGCCCCTAAAAGTTTCAAAAAATGATTGACAGACAGAGGGCGTTTCTGATTGGCTAAACTCGCACGGTTCCTCCTCCGATGATTTTATTTCTCACATAACACATATGAGAATGGTTTGTATCAGGTAGCAGCGACATTTTATGTTTTGTACTACAGCACATTTAAGAATTTTTGCATGTTTCTCAAGCAGTAGGGTAGACTGTGTACAGTTGAGACATGAGTCAATTGAGACACCTTAAATAACTTGCATGCACAGCAAGTACAAGTTGTGATTTTTGCTGTGCACATGTGTATTAGTATCCTCTTTGATCATGGGAAATTTAACAACGTAAACATATCCAATCCGAAGATATTAAGTCAAGTCAAGTCAAATATATTTATATAGCGCTTTTCACAATACAGATTGTATCAAAGCTGCTTCACAGTATCAATCAAAACAACTTAACAATGTTTGTTTATTACTGGAAAAAAGACATCCAAGTTTGGTAGAGCTGATCAATGGTATGATTGGTTAATTAATTTGAATATCCCCAACTGAGCAAGCCAAAGGCAACAGTGGCAAGGAACCGAAAAACTCCATCCAGTGACCTAATGGTGTCCTAACACCCCATCAGATGACCCAATGGAGAAAAAAAAAAAACCTTGGGAGAACCCAGGCTCAGTCAGGGGCCAGTTCTCCTCTGGCATTTATGAACTAGAGGCCGAATTTACAGTAACTGTAAGATAAAAAATTTATATGAATGCCTGGCTAAATAGATGCGTCTTCAGTCTAGTTTTAAACTGTGAGAGCGAGTCTGAGCTACGAACAATATCAGGAAGGCTATTCCAGAGCTTCGGAGCTAAATGTGAAAATGCTCTGCCTCCTTTGGTGGATCTGGATATCCTAGGAATGACCAGAAGCCTCGAATTTAGTGATCTTAAAGAGCGCGATGGATTGTAAGGCGATAGAAGATCCGTTAAATAGACTGGAGCTAAACCATTTAGAGGTTTATAAGTCAAAAGCAATACCTTGTATTTAATACGGAACTTTATAGGTAACCAATGAAGTGATGATACAATCGGTGTTATATGATCATATTTTCTTGATCTAGTAAGAACTCTAGCGGCTGCATTTTGGACTAACTGTAGCTTGTTTATTGAAGATGCAGGACAACCAGCTAATAAAGCATTACAGTAATCTAGTCTCGAGGTCATGAATGCATGAACTAACTTTTCTGCATCAGAGACTGATAGCATATTACGTAGCTTAGCAATGTTTCTAAGGTGGAAAAAGGCAGTTTTTGTAACATGAAATATGCTTTTCAAAAGACAGGTTGCAGTCTAATGTAACACCCAGGTCTTTTACTGTAGCGGATAAAGTAACAGGGCATCCTACTATGTTAAAGTCGTGCTGTGAAAGGTTTTGTGGACGGTTTTTAGAACCGATAAGTATTACCTCTTACCTCATCCAATCTTTTATATCTTTAACACAATCTGTCAATTTGGATAATTTAGCGTATTCATCTGGCCGTGATGAAATATATATTTGAGTGTCATCAGCATAACAATGGAAACTAATTCCATGTTTCCTTAGAATATTACCAAGTGGCAGCATATATATTGAGAATAATAAAGGGCCTAACACAGATCCCTGCGGCACTCCATAGTTTGCCGAAGTTATAATCGATTTTTCTCCATTTAAGTAGACGAAATGGTAGCGGTCAGAGAAGTATGACCTGAACCAGCTTAATGCTTGTCCTTGAACACCAGTGTAATTTTGTAGTCGATCTAAGAGTATTGTGTGATCTATAGTATCGAACGCAGCACTAAGATCAAGTAAAACTAGTACTGAGATACAGCCTTGGTCCGAAGCTAAAAGTAAATCATTTGTGATTCTAACAAGCGCAGTTTCAGTGCTATGATGTGGCCTGAATCCAGACTGAAACTTTTCATAGATGTCGTTTTCTTCCAAGAAAGAGCCGAGTTGAGCGGACACAACTTTTTCTAATATTTTTGACATAAATGGAAGATTCGAAATGGGTCTGTAATTTGCTAGGTTATTTGGATCTAATTGTGGTTTCTTAATAAGAGGTTTTATAACTGCCAGCTTGAACGTTCTTGGAACATGACCTAAAGATAAAGATGAGTTAATAATATTGAGAAGAGGCTCTTCCACTACAGGTAACACTTCTTTCAGTAGTTCAGTTGGTATAGGATCTAATAAACATGTTGTTGTTTTAGATGAAGTGATAAGTTTATTTAACTCTTTTTGTTCTATGGTTGTAAAGCATTGTAATTGTTTTTGCGGGGTGATAATTGCGGCCGAATTATAAGGCGCGAGCAAAGATCGAACGTTTACGATTTTGATTCTGATGCTTTCAATTTTCTCGGTGAAGAAGTTCATGAAATCATTACTACTAAACTGTAACGAGGTATTTTGTTCAGACGACGTCTGTTTATTTGTTAGTCTAGCCACGGTATTAAATAAAAACCTTGGATTATTTCGGTTGTTTTCTATTAATTTGCTGAGGTGCTCAGCCCAGGCCGTTTTAAGTGCCTTTTTATAAAGTGACATACTGTCTTTCCACGCGATTCTAAAGACCTCTAAATTAGTTTTTTTCCATTTACGCTCTAAATTACGGGTTTCTCTCTTTAAAACATACGTAGTATTATTGTACCATGGTGCTATACTTTTTTCTCTGACCTTTTTTAATCTAATAGGTGCAACAATATCCAATGTTCTAGAGAGAATGGTGCTCATAGTGCTAGTTAGTTCGTCTAATTCATCTGTTTGTTTGGGTTCAGGCAGCAGCTGAGACAGATCAGATAAGCTATTTGAGAAATGATCTATGGTGGATGGACGAATTGTTCTACCTGGTCGATAACGTGGCGCAGCATGACATATTACAGCAGTGCGTAATATGCAAGTTACCAAGTAGTGGTCAGTGACATCATCACTTTGTGGAATGATATCTATATATGATATCTATTGATATCAGCAAAAGTTTTTTTTCTAAGATAAGACTTTCACTTCACCTTGCACACTCCACAATGAATAGCTTATTATCCTTATGTGACTGTTACCAGCCGGCATTTCAACGTTGATTCAACATCAGGGTCCAAGGTTGAATCAACGTTGAATTATGTGTCGGTTTTGCAAAACGAATCAACGTTGATTTCGCGACGTTGTTTCACCGTTGATGTTGCGACGATTTTTCACCGTTGATGTCGCGACGTTGTTTCACCGTCTCTTCTTTCAATATGGGTGAATAAAGGTTGTATATGTCGACGTTGAACCAACGTTGACTTATGCTTCGGTTTTGCAAATTGAATCAACGTTGCTATCGTGACGTTGTTTCACTGTCTTACCTTTAAACATGGGAGAATACAATTGTACATTCAATTACAACGTAGTTAGAATTTGGAACATGAGTCATGACAATGCTAACTGAATTAGTGATTAACTGTATATACTGTAGCCTACAAAAAAAAAAAAAAGTTAAATGTCAAATGACTGGCAGCAATGGCTTAATTACAAACACATTAAAAAAGAGTTAACATGCTCAAGATTGTAAAAAGTTTTATTTTGGAAAACAAAAGAAAAGTCTAAAAATACTTTATACATCTCAAACTTTAACTTGCAGCGTTTTCAATGTAATGTTAAAAACATGTAGAAGTACAAATCTGAATGGAATATTTAAAGACAGTTTTTGTTCAATTACCGTAAACCTTAAATGAAATGCATTTAATATTTAAAATGTACAGTAACAGTAGAAAAAGTTTTTAGATTGTAAATATTATACGACAGCCTTGTGCATTGCTCTAGCAGAGTCCCAGCTCGAGGTCCGTTCCGATGCTATCTCTTCCTCTCGCTCCCTCTTCACATCTTGTCCGCTCTCTGTACGATCCTGTAAAGCAAAAACACTTAAAACTGAATACAAAATAATATACAAGATTTTCACTTTACTGTTCAATTAGTCAAGTTGAAAACAAAGTATACAACACTATCCATTCTAAAACGCATATCTTATGTATTCAGATGTAAATTTACAATATCAACATTTCCAAGCAAAGTTCTTCAGAGCCCCAAGGTGGATTTTTTTTTATTTTTTTATAATATTACTCCATGTGTCAGTTATGGTTACTGTCATCATAAGGTCATGATTTCATCTTTGAAACAGACGAAGAAATCAACAAATTGTGGTGTTGAGCTGAGAGGGTTGTTGTCTGTTGTTCTTTCGCTTATATCTTTCAATGCAGGTTTATATTGTTTCAACAATTTTCGCTTGACCCCTGTGGGGCTCCGTATATTTCTGATAATATTTGTGGAGAAACATTACACTGTTTTATTAAAGGGATAGTTCACCCAAAAATGAAAATTCTGTCAGTATTTACTCAACCTCATGTTGTTCCAACCCCGTAAGACCTTCGTTCATCTTCGGAACACGAATTAAGATATTTTTGATTAAATCTGAGAGCTGGATCACTCCTCCATAGGCTTCTTCAGGGATTGAACTTGTAGGCCCCGACAAGTTATTAAAGACATCGTTAAAATAGTCCAAGTGACTACAGTGGCTCAATCTTAAGTTTATCAAGCGACGAGAATACTTCTTGTGCGCAAAAACAGACAAAAATAACGACTTCATTTCAACTATTAATTTCCTTCTCTGTGGGCCTCGAGTGAGTTCACTAGTGTAATAGCGTAAGCTTCTGTTGTTGTACGTCACATGCATCACACACGACCAGCGTCGGTCAATAGTGAGCCTACGTGTGACGTAGCACTACGCTATCACACTACGTTAACTGACTAGAGGCCCACAGAGAAGGAAATGAATAGTTGAAATAAAGACAAAAAGTATTCTCGTCGCTTGATAAACCTAAGATTGAGCCACTGTAGTCACTTGGACTATTTTAACGATGTCTTTAATAACTTTTCGGGGCTGGCAAGTTCAATCCCTGAAGAAGCCTATGGACTAGTATGTGTGATCCAGCTCTCAGATTTCATCAAAAATATCTTAATTTGTGTTCCGAAGATGAACGAAGGTCTTACGAGGTTGAACAACATGAGGGTGAGTAAATACTGACAGAATTTTCATTTTTGGGTGAACTATCCCTTTAATTCAGAATCGTTAATAAAAAAAGTGCACTGCTGTTCAAAAGTTTGGGGTTGGTAAGATTTTTAATGTTTATAAAAGAAGTCTCTTCTGCTCACCAAGGCTGCATTTATTTGATTAAAAATACAAAACAAACCCAGTAATATTGTGAAATATTATTCCAATGTAAAACAGCTGTTTTCTATGTGAATATATAGTAAAGTGTAATTCATTCCTGTGATGCAAAGCTGAATTTTCAGCATCATTACTCCAGTCTTCAGTGTCACATGATCCTTCAGAAATCATTCTAATATGATTATTTGATGCTCAAGAAACATTTATGATTATTATCACAGTTGAAAATGTCACAGTCCTCGTCTGCACCTTTCGGTCTTCGTCATCTTCACTACACTTCCCAGCATCCTCTTGTTTCCACACCTGTACTCACTCCCTCAATTACCAGCCTGTTCATCGTTATCTTCATCCGTGTCACCTGTCTTCACCTTGTTATGTTTGATTTGTATCTGTATTTAGTATCCTTCTGTTCAGTTAGTCTGGGTCGGTTCTTGTGTAATGTTATAGTGTTTTGTGAGTGTACCCTCTGCCTGCCTGTACCTGCTTGTTGTTGCTTTTGGATTATCTTTGGTAAATCTTTGGATTGGAGCTTTTTGCCTGCCTGTCTTCATCTACACCACAACCGTGACAGAAGAACAGACCACAAAAATAGTTAAAGTATCGTCTTCAGTCTGTTTTCTTTTTGTTTGTTTTTTCCTTTTTTGTTATCATGGATTTCCCTGCAGTCAAGCTCATGTGCCTTGAGCAGGGAGACAGCTCTCTCGAGGAACACCTGGAAGTGTTCCTTGATCTGGTGCCTCAGACCGATTTCCCGGATGACTGCCTCTGCATGTTTCTACGTGTGGGACTGAACAACGCCACTCGAGCGCAGTTGTCCGGGGAACCTTCTCGAGGGAGCTTCGCCGACTATGTGGAGTGGGTGCTGGTATCCTGCGGTTCATCCTTCACCGTCAACGAAGTCACCAGCCCCACTCCAACCCCACCGTGCAGCCCAGAGCCCTCGCCGCTGACGCCGTGCAGCCCAGAGCCCTCGCCGCTGACGCCGTGCAGCCCAGAGCCCTTTTCACCGCTGGTCCCGTCCAGCACAGAGCCAGAGGCCGTCCAGCCAGAGACCGTCCAGCCAGCTCTGGAAGATACAGTGCTGATTACGGCGATCTTGTGTGTGTGGGCTACACACACAACGATCATGGCCCATTCGTCCAGTCCAAAGCCTCTTCGCCGATGGTCCCATCCAGCCCAAAGCCCTCTTCGCCGCTGGTCCCGTCCAGCCCTGAGCTTCCTTCGCCGCTGGTCCCGTCCAGCCCTGAGCTTCCTTCGCCGCTGGTCCCGTCCAGCCCAGAGCTTCCTTCGCCGCTGGTCCCGTCCAGCCCAGAGCTTCCTTCGCCGCTGGTCCCGTCCAGCCCAGAGCTTCCTTCGCCGCTGGTCCCGTCCAGCCCAGAGCTTCCTTCGCCGCTGGTCCCGCCCAGCTCAAAGCCCTCTTCACCGCTGGTTCCGCCCAGCTCAAAGCCCTCTTCACCGCTGGTTCCGCCCAGCTCAAAGCCCTTTTCACCGCTGGTTCCGCCCAGCTCAAAGCCCTCTTCACCGCTGGTTCCGCCCAGCTCAAAGCCCACTTCACCGCCGGTTCCGCCCAGCTCAAAGCCCACTTCACCGCCGGTTCCGCCCAGCTCAAAGCCCACTTCACCGCTGGTTCCGCCCAGCTCAAAACCTTCGCCACTGGTCCCGTCCAGCAAGGGAGCCCTCACCGCTTGCCCAGCCAGAGACTGTTAACGTCCCGTCTGCCCAGTCTGGGCCTGCTCACGTCCCGTCTGCCCAGCCAGAGACTGTTCACTTCCCGTCTGCCCAGCCAGAGACTGTTCACGTCCCGTCTGCTCAGCCAGAGACAGTTCATGTCCCGTCTGCCCAGTCTGGGTCTGCTCACATCCCGTCTGCCCAGCCTGTCCCTCATCCAGTCACTCTTCCCAATAATTTTTGGGCGGGGCGGGGGGGCTATAGGTCACCGCCATGGCCGCCCGAAGGGTCCTCACCACCATGGCCGCCCGAAGGGTCCTCACCACCATGGCCGCCCGAGGGTTCGTCTGCTCCGCCCTGGCCACGCCCACGTCCCGCCCTGGCCACGCCCACATCCCGCTCCGCCCTGGCCACCCCCACGTCCCGCTCCGCCATGACTGCCTGGTCCATCCTGGAGTCCGTCCAGGGTGCCCACCCTCCCACCCCTGTTCTAAGGCGTGAGGTCACGCCTACCGGGAGGGGGGAGTAATGTCACAGTCCTCGTCTGCACCTTTCGGTCATCTTCACTACACTTCCCAGCATCCTCTTGTTTCCACACCTGTACTCACTCCCTCAATTACCAGCCTGTTCATCGTTATCTTCATCCGTGTCACCTGTCTTCACCTTGTTATGTTTGATTTGTAGCTGTATTTAGTATCCTTCTGTTCAGTTAGTCTGGGTCGGTTCTTGTGTAATGTTATAGTGTTTTGTGAGTGTACCCTCTGCCTGCCTGTACCCTCTGCCTGCCTGTACCTGCTTGTTGTTGCTTTTGAGTAAATCTTTGAATTGGAGCTTTTTGCCTGCCTGTCTTCATCTACACCACAACCGTGACAGAAAACAGTTGTGCTGCTTCATATTTTTGTGCAAACCATGATTAATTTTTAAGGATTCTTTGAAAGTTCAAGAGAAAAGCATTTAATTAAAAAATAAATATTTTGCATTATCATAAATGTCTTTACTGTCACTTTTGATCAATTTAATGCGTCCTTTCTGAAGAAAAGTATTAATTTTTTTTTTTAATCGTATTGACCCCAAACTTTTGAAAGGAAGTGTACATTTTTATTAAAATGAGTAAAATCAAATCATATTACAAAAGGTCAATGAATCCGTACCAGAAGTGATGCAATGTAGCAGCTTAAGAAAAATCCTCCACCAAATTGCCAGTAATCATCTGTATCCTTGGTGAGTCTGGAAGGGGAAACAAGAAATGATTCACTGAAAAGCCCTAAAAAAACGCAGGATTTTTTTTACCATTCCATAAACAATCTTAAAATGTATTTAAATGCGACAAATGTTTGCCATTATAACACATTCACAAAACATGAAGAGTACTGTCATCTTTGAGACTGTTAGTTTTTACAAAATTTTAATGTATATACTTAAAGCATGGCAATCCCATCAGAAAAATGTGTATCATAGAAAGTGAAGCACACAAAAAAGCTAATTGGTACACCAAAATCAAGCCATAATATGTTACCTGCAGCCTTTATCCTGTTATGACATGTCTGAGGGTCTTTACCTTAATGTTTCCCAGTGAATTAAATAAAGGACTGATGAAGGTGACATGAATCCCCTTTCACTGCGCCACTTCAGAGGAAGAAAGACAAAAGTACAAAAAGTTACTCAGACTTTCTATCAGTAAATGTCTTATTTTGATGATGAGAATCATACTTAATACTTTATATTAATACCAGTGTAGTTTTTCGAAAGAGTGGGTAGAATTGACAAAAAAACAAAACAAAAACAACTTACTGTAGTTCTTGGTGGATTTGTCTCTCTTTGGGTGTTCTCCCCCGGAAAAATCTTATTCCAATGCTTGATCTAAAAAAATGTAAACAAATATATTTTCATTGGCTGTTATCAGTGTTTGAAGAGGTTGTACTTCTAACGAATAAATTACGGTTTTATCACATGTATTCATTCCGAGACTAATTAACGTTACCTCTCATGCGTTTGAGTTTTAAACTGGCTGACAACATTAACACATAGGCCTACCAATAACAACACACAGCAGCGTCAGATGGTACGTTAACGCTACTACATTGGAATAAGTGCTAATATCTCTAGCGCGCTTCGCCAAAGTCAAGTCAAGTCAAATATATTTATATAGCGCTTTTCACAATACAGATTGTATCAAAGCTGCTTCACAGTATCAATCAAAACAACTTAACAATGTTTGTTTATTACTGGAAAAAAAGACATCCAAGTTTGGTAGAGCTGATCAATTGTGTGATCGGTTAATTAATTTGAAAATGAATTTGAATATTTTGTACAAAGTAGTACAAAAACACTCACAGAGGGAAGTTAACTTATTTGCAGGCTGCAGTAGGCCTATGTCCATTAGCCTACCAGTTTGTAAAACTCTTGTGTACAGACAGTAAAACAAAAAAGTTATGATCTCCATTAACGTGTGATTATCCGCTTATAGCATTATTTAATCTAACGTTACACACGAACTAAATTTACACTCTATTCAACAGATTTCAATGTAATACCTTTTAAACATTTATTGATATTTGTGAACATATTTATTTATCTAAAATGCAACTGGGGTAATGTTAACGTACATTAAGGACATGAACATAACGTTTAACTTTAGACTGTTAAAGAATGAAAAATGTGTTCTTACCTGATATCTGCAGTATTTTTACAGACCACGTAACGTTACGACCCCTTCATCTGTTCACATTCCAGCTTTTGTTCTTCATTGACATATCACAACTCACATTCGCTCAAAATAAGAATTTAACAAGAATTTATAAAATAATCCGTGTCCGACCGGGTAATAATCAGCAGCTGCTCACCTAACACACCGACTTAAACAGTAAGTTTAACGGACGTATTTTCAAAGTTAAAATAGGCGCGCATATTTGTCATTGGCCAGTTTCCTGGAAGACAGAAAGATTAACCAATCATGATCAAAGTAAAACGGTGAAACAACCAATAACAATAGTTTCAGCATGGTAACGTAGCGAAATATGTATAATGTATTTAGTATTATTTGCAGTCTGTATTTAATTAATTGGTCGAATGATGTTTTCATGACAGCTATGAATAAAAAAATAATAATGCATGATAAACTGTTGGGCAAGCACACAGTATTGTAAATCCACACAAAATCACGTAAAGCAAAAAGTTTCTGCTGCACTGCTCTCTTGCGGTTAAAATTATTGGAGAGTTGTCAATAATGATAATAATTATATTTTAACATACATTGAAAGGCTGTATTATGATCTAATTAAATGCTAATAATGATAATAATACTTTAAAAGGCAGATATTTCTGTTGTATGTTGTTGAATACATTACGTTGTTTCAACGTACAGATCTTGTAAAAATCTCAACGTTGATTTAGAAGTGTTTTGTTAACCTTTTTCAACCATTTAGCATTAGACGTTATATCAACGTTGTTTCAACGTTGAAACAACAACTGACATTATTTCAACCATATTTCAACCTTGAAGGTCGGTCGTGTGCCGGCTCATCACAAACGTTATTCTGTGCCCTAAAAACTGGCATATTTCATGGTATTGTGTCATGCAAGGTCAATGCAAAATCTAGAGAAATGTGCGAGGTGGCCAGCGTACCCCCGATAGATTTCTATTACGAAACAAACTCTTAAGTTGTTCAGTGTTATGATAACAGGTTAAACGTCGTTATTCGCCTTTGGCTAAGCCACGCCCTAGAATGTAGATTGACCAATCTCAGCGCAGCCAAGAACGTGCTCCGACAGAGGTCCGACACCTTTTCACAGCGCTCCATTGACTTTAACGCGAGCATCTCATATTTTTGGTCTCGGCAGGCCATTATGGTCGTAGGATTATCAAAAACATGGTTAAACGTTGTGCCTGGGGCATTTGTAACACCGATACGCGTTTCCCAGAGAAGTTGGAGGGGGGTGTCCGTTTTTTTCCCTTCCCAAAACCGAAGTCAAATCCTGACAAGTGTCGTCTTTGGATTAAACTGTGTTGACGTCCTCACAGTCAGCTAAACCCCTCGAGGATCAACAACCACACCTTTGTGTGCTCTAAGGTAAATTTTGCTTTTAACCTTACTGTGAAGTTATACTAGTTAGACAGTTTTATTAAAACCCTGTGGAGCTAACCAAAACATCACCTTGTCAGCTAACGTTAACGTTAACTACTGTAGCATACCGATTGTTGATACGCTACACGCTGCTAATAAATACAACGTTATACTCGCGTAACGTTAGTCCGTTTGCTTTGTAATAACGATTATAGAAGTGAAAAAACCCTACCCAGCTTTGCATGAACAGTGTTGCTCTTTGATATTGTTAGTCCCAGCCTCCGTCTCGATCAGTAGGATATGCGGTGGTTCATTTTTTGACTGTGACCGGTATGCTTTTGCCTCTATTTGGATGCCTTGTTGTTCCTTGCGTTTAACCTGTATGTCATGGATATAGCCTTCGAACGCATATTGCAGCCCCTTTTGCCTACTTCTATCGGACACTTTATTTGCTGATTTATAAAAGTTGGATAAACTTTCATCAGGAAGAGCTGTCACAGCATAAGCCATGTTGATAGCAAACACCAGAGCCCAGACGAAGTTTGACGGACGTAGCAACAGTAATTAAGGGGGGCGGGGCTTAGCCAAAGGTCAATTAGACAACATAGGAGGCAAATGAAAATAAAATTTGATATTTGTGATATTTAAACTGTGTATTGTATTAAATATATTGTTCCTGTTTTATATATTTTAAACAGTGCTAATTTAAATAAATTAAATGAATTTAAATGGATGAATAAATAAACATGTTGCCCAATTGTTATTTTCTTTATTTGTCTGTCTTTATTATATTTGCAACAAACATTTAGTTATCATTACATTAAAAATGGGTGTCTCAACTGTACCATGGTACTGTCATGGGTACAGTTGAGACAAAGTTGAGACAAAAAGCACCTTATTTTTATGAGCTAATTGTGGAAAATATAAACTACGTATGGGTATTATTGATTGATAATATCTTAGTCTACAGGCTAATGAAATGTCATGTGGTATGTTATGTAGAAATTCACTTCTTTTCAGTATCTATTTTTGTGTGAAAAATCAAAACGCAAAAAGTGTCTCAACTGTACTCAGTTGTATGTATGTATATTCACCACTAGGAGTCTCTCTTGACCAACACAAAATAATGTAGCTGTAAACATTTTGGCTTATTTAACTAACATAAATAATATTTGTGTGGCATAAAGGGATACAGATTTCAGGGCTTAGGCCCAGGCAGTTAGCAGACTACGCCACAATGGGACTTACACCCAAAGAATTAAGTATTTAGTTCAACCAGGCACTAAAGTTCGTTGATGGATAGCCAGAGAAAGTGGTCCAGTAAAAAAACAGACTTTATTTTCACTACCACAATGATTGAGATTTCATAACAAACAACATACACTGTACACCAAATCAAATAACAAAACACACACTCAATAGTCACTCCACTCACTATACTCTATTCGCAACGCACACACACAATAGGAGGGCAATAGGGCGGAATCTTACCAGTGGGAGGCTAGTGACTCGAGCAATGAGCATCCATGAAAAACACCCCAATCACACGTGTCAAATTTCACACACACCACAAGGGAAATGACCACACTTGGTGAACACACAGCCACAGCACACACCAAGGGACCCGCCACCGCAAGGGGCACTACTCCCACTGGCAGTTCTCAGCACCTGGACAAAGGACAGACACGTGGCAGTTAAAACAAAATTACACCCAAAACAAAAAAAGACAATAAGCAAGGTCTAATAAGCCACCCGTTCTAAAGCCCAAGGTAGTACTGGAGTTAGCAATATGAACAGAGACTCAATCACACAATACATCAAAATAAACAATCAAACATGGATAAAACATCCACAACAATGGGACAAGATTGCTCTATGGATCAACCACTTCAAGATCTTCAGTCAATGTGGACAAATCACATAAAAAGTTAAAACAAAAGAAAAACAATAACAATTTGGCCAATCCTCTTGGATATCAGCAGCAAGAAAAGGCCTCCATACAAGAATTCAAAAGAAAGAAATAAACACAACAAACAATTAAAGTGGTGTCAGTTCATTGAACAGTCCACACTCAAACACTGATTCACAACAATGACAGAAAGGAGAATCAAACAGTGTTAAACAAGCAACGATGTAACACGCCAGCCAACCACCTGTTAACCACAGGTTTAAGAATCCTTGGTCCCGTGTGAAGAGACAGCCGGGTACGACGAAAATACATAAAAAAACACGTAACGTAAAAAAGCATAAGCAAAGCAGCAGATGTTCTGCGTCGATGTAGGCAACTGGCGGCCACACCCCCGGTTAGACAGCATTCCCTAAAATGCACAGGATGTCCATTTACAAATATATCCCACATTAACCATTCAACTATCACTCAGTATAGCAACATACCTAAGAGTAACAGCGTTGCGTCACAGGCTCCAAGCTCGGATCACGCATAGCAGGGCGCACACTCAGCTGGTGAAAGGGCTGCAGCCGCACGGGGGATTCTATAGCACGAAACATTCCCTATAAGCCCAAGTTATGAAGTCAATGAGTGGGAAAAAAAGAAACTGAGCTAACCATACCTGCGGCGCTACGGTAAACCGATAACCAAGGCAGACATCAGGTCGCTGGGCATGTAGACAGGACAACAAGTCACGTACCGGTGACATCACTTGTCAAAAGAAAAGTCCCGGTTTATAAAGGGGTTTAGCCCTCGCGATTGGCTCAGAGTTAACTGCCCAGAACCACTCACAGCACAGCAAATTAAGTGTCACTTCAGAAGGCATGAGCCAGACAGCTGCATCCTGCTACAATCTGCCCCGTTTTTTTTTTAAATCGGCGCCCCGACGATGACCCCAAGACACTCACCTCTTCTGTGGGATGCTAGTAGAGCGAACACTGAAGAAAACCCTTGTTACAAGTCCTCTTGCCATGACGGCTATACAACAAGAAACACGAGACACTTGTTACAAGTCCTCTGGCCATGGCGGCTACACAACAAACATGAGACACTTGGTACAAGTGCTCTGCCATGATGGCTACACCACGAGAAACTTGGTACAAGTCCTCTGGCCATGACGGCTACACAAGAAACACGAGAGACACCTGTTACAAGTGCTCTGCCATGACGGCTACCCAATGAGAAACACGAGATACTTGGTACAAGTCCTCTGGCCATGACGGCTACACAACAAGAAACACGAGAGACACCTGTTACAAGTGCTCTGCCATGAAGGCTACACCACGAAAAACGCAAGATACTTGATACAAGTCCTCTGGCCATGACGGCTACTCGACGAGAAACACGAGATACTTGGTACAAGTCCTCTGGCCATGACGGCTACACAACAAACATGAGAGACACTTGGTACAAGTGCTCTGCCATGTTGGCTACACCACGAGAAACACGAGATACTTGATACCAGTCCTCTGGCCATGACGGCTACTCGACGAGAAACATGAGATACTTAGTACAAGTCCTCTGGCCATGACGGCTACACAACAAGAAACACGAGAGACACCTGTTACAAGTGCTCTGCCATGACGGCTACACAATGAGAAACATGAGACACCTGGTACAAGTCCTCTCGCCATGACGGCTACTCGAAAAGAAACACGAGACCCTTGTTACAAGTGCTCTGCCATGACGGCTACTCGACGAGAAACACAAAAGCAGGGCCAGGAGCCAGGGCAGGGATATGCCTGGGGTCTGACAAAGGCGCTCATCATCAGCTACCAGCTGAGATATCAAGTCCCTCAACTCCTGTATCTCATTCCCCTCGGCCACCCCGTTCCATATTTTGGCAATGCAGTTGGTAAAAAAAATAAAATAAATAATCCCCACCTTTCCTGCCCTGTTACTGGTCCACCAAAGAACAGCTGCTGCTTTGCTTGTAAAGAAAACAAAAAAACAAACAGAATTGGAACACGTCTCTGGCTTTACCAAGCGACCCTGCCGACTACGCCAAATGTGGCATAAAGGGATACAGATTTCAGGGCTTAGGCCCAGGCAGTTAGCAGACTACGCCACGATGGAACTTACACCCAAAGAATTAAGTATTTAGTTCAACCAGGCACACAAGTTCGTTGATGGATAGCCAGAGACAGTGGTCCAGTACAAAAACAGACTTTATTTTCACTACCACAATGATTGAGATTTCATAAACAACATACACTGTACACCAAATCAAATAACAAAACACACTCAATAGTCACTCCACTCACTATACTCTATTCGCAACGCACACATACACGATAGGAGGGCAATAGGGCGGAATCTTACCAGTGGGAGGCTAGTGGCTCGAGCCATGAGCATCCATGAAAAACACCCCAATCACACGTGTCAAATTTCACACACCACAAGGGAAATGACCACACTTGGTGAACACACAGCCACAGCACACACCAAGGGACCCGCCACCGCAAGGGGCACTGCTCCCACTGGCAGTTCTCAGCACCTGGACAAAGGACAGACACGTGGCAGTTAAAACAAAATTACACCCAAAACAAAAAAAGACAATAAACAAGGTCTAATAAGCCACCCGTTCTAAAGCCCAAGGTAGTACTGGAGTTAGCAATATGAACAGAGACTCAATCACACAATACATCAAAATAAACAATCAAACATGGATAAAACATCCACAACAATGGGACAAGATTGCTCTATGGATCAACCACTTCAAGATCTTCAGTCAAATGTGGACAAATCACATAAAAAGTTAACAAAAGAAAAACAATCACAATTTGGCCAATCCTCTTGGATATCAGCAGCAAGAAAAGGCCTCCATACAAGAATTCAAAAGAAAGAAATAAACACAACAAACAATTAAAGTGGTGTCAGTTCATTGAACAGTCCACACTCAAACACTGATTCACAACAATGACAGAAAGGAGAATCAAACAGTGTTAAACAAGCAACGATGTAACACGCCAGCCAACCACCTGTTAACCACAGGTTTAAGAATCCTTGGTCCCGTGTGAAGAGACAGCCGGGTACGACGAAAATACATAAAAAAACACGTAACGTAAAAAAGCATAAGCAAAGCAGCAGATGTTCTGCGTCGATGTAGGCAACTGGCGGCCACACCCCCGGTTAGACAGCACTCCCTAAAATGCACAGGATGTCCATTTACAAATATATCCCACATTAACCATTCAACTATCACTCAGTATAGCAACATACCTAAGAGTAACAGCGTTGCGTCACAGGCGCCAAGCTCAGATCACGCATAGCAGGGCGCACACTCAGCTGGTGAAAGGGCTGCAGCCGCACGGGGGATTCTATAGCACGAAACATTCCCTATAAGCCCAAGTTATGAAGTCAACGAGTGGGAAAAAAAGAAACTGAGCTAACCATACCTGCGGCGCTACGGTAAACCGATAACCAAGGCAGACATCAGGTCGCTGGGCATGTAGACAGGACAACAAGTCGCGTACCGGTGACATCACTTGTCAAAAGAAAAGTCCCGGTTTATAAAGGGGTTTAGCCCTCGCGATTGGCTCAGAGTTAACTGCCCAGAACCACTCACAGCACAGCAAATTAAGTGTCACTTCAGAAGGCATGAGCCAGACAGCTGCATCCTGCTACAATTGTAATTTGTAATATTTGTAATGTTTAATTTTAGAGTTGTAATATTTAGTTTTAGAGTTTCGCCGAAGTTTGATTGACAGTCGATCTGACAGTTAACAGAATTATATAAAACAGTTCCACCTCAAAAGAGAAAGGCGAGCACAGTTTATTATTGAATAAATTGAGGTGTATTCTCAGTCCCAGCTAACACGTTGTGAAGACGTAACAGGACTATGGGATCAAATTCCCGCCAAATGTATTGCGGCCACGGATCAAAATATAATAAGCGTGAATCAAAAAATAACAAGCATGAATAAAAACTTTAAACACATAAAAAAAATATTTTTCACAAAACTTTAACTTGTGTTCATGCTTTCTTTAAAATTATGTTTTCCTTGGTTTTATTACTCTGTACTTTGCGCTCTCTTTCATTTTCTGCTCATAATAAAAAAAATTGTACGCTTGTGCTGTTTTTCTCTTTGCTCTTCTTTCCATGTTCTGCGCTTGCTCTTCCAAATGTTGCAGTTTGAGTTTCATGTAAATTAGGGCGGGCTTAAGCGTCACCATTGGTCCACTAGTTCTAGATTGACAGCTCCATCTCTAGCCAATCAATCGAAGAGGGGAGTTGACGTCACTCCAATGCGACTCGCGCTACTGTCACTCGTACAGGGGAAGACAAGTTAATTTTAAACTTTACAAGGACTTTTAAGCAGTAAAGCTATCTGAACTCTGGACATATAAATAATTAAATTCCTCTTTTTTGAGGTAGCCTACATTTTAATGCGCACACTGGTAATTGGTGTTAAACAATACTTGGCTCATGATGTTAATATGCTAAGGCAGCTCTAAAACATCATGCAGTTTTGAAACACTACATTTCTTTGCAAAAATTAAGTTGAAAACGGCCATTTTACCCGTCTGAAGAATTTAGGACTTTGGCCTTTCAACGCTACACAAAGCCTACCTTAATTTATATATATATATATATATTATTTAGATCCATTACAGACAAGGCATACAGTGCAAAAAGTACAAGACAAATACAAAGGCATTTGTGGTACAGTTCAGAGTATGTAAAACGAAGAACAACAACAACTAAAATTTAAAATAAACATGTAGCCTTTGTAAAAGGAAAAAAAACGCACAGCCTACCTGGTGATCCGTTACAGTTAAATACGCTATCCTCAAATATTTTCTTAATTGTTGTTGTTAAGCGATCATATAGCCTAGGTAGCCTGGTAAATTAATTCTAGACTAGAGATGTACCATTTGACAAAAGATTAATGAAAATGATAGTGTACAGAGGAGATTACAGAAACCAGGTGGATTTGATAGTGATTTATTATAGTTATTGTGTTCATTTACATAGCTACATAATTGCATATTACTTTAGGATTAATGTTTTAAATATAGCTTAAATTTTTAATACAGCAACATGAAAATTATTGAAAAGATCAGGGATAGGTAACGTCGTTTCTGGAGTGCCGCTGTCCTGCAGAGTTTAGCGTCAACTCCGATAAAAACCTAGCAGTATTAATAATCCTAAAGATGATGATTAGCTGGTTTCGGTGTTTTTGATTAGGGTCGGAGCTAAACTCTGCACCCCGGAGGACCGACATTGCCCTTCCATGTCATAGATTAAATATGAAAGTAAAGTGGCCAGTAGGTGGTGGCAGGTTACTGTCTTTATGAGTGAGTCATTCATTCAAATTTCTCGTTCAAATCAGGAATTCTTTAATGAAACACTGTTGTGTGGCTCGCAGGAGATTGACGCTCACAGTGCAAGGTCCAGAAGTAAGGCCAGGGCATTAAAGGTGAATATGATGGATCATCAGACAGGCACAACTGTGACAGGTCGTTGTCGTTAGGGTGACGAATTTAACGATAACGGATCGCCAGGTAGACGTAACAGGTCGAGTTGCAGGCACACATACAGTTTAACGGTGTCCTGCCACGGAAAGATTTTTGCCAGCTGAGCTGATGGTTATCTTCACCTGTAGCTACGAGAGAACATCAGTAGCGCGAGTCGCATTGGAGTGACGTCAACTCCCCTCTTCGTTTGATTGGCTAGAAGAGGAGCTGTCAATCTAGAACTAGTGGACCAATGGTGACGCTTAAGCCCGCCCTAATTTACATGAAACTCGAAATGCAACATTTGGAAGAGCAAGCGCAGAACATTGAAAGAAGAGCGAAGAGAAAAACAGCACAATAAATTATTAGCAGAAAATGAAAGAGAGCGCAAAGTACAGAGTAATAAACCAAGGAAAACATAATTTTAAAGAAAGCATGAACACAAGTTTAAGTTTTGTAAAAAATATTTTTTAATGTGTTTAAAGTTTTTTTTCATGCTTGTTATTTTTTGATTCACGCTTATTATATTTGATCCACGCTTATTATATTTGATCCGTGGCCGCAATACATTTGGGGGGAAATTTATCCCATACAGGACCGGCCCATATTCGTCGTAGCGACCACATAACGTTCCAGCAACGTAACTTTGTGATTCCCATAATCGTCGTGGCGACGTTATAGTGGTACATCGCAAGAACGTGATGAGTACGTCTTAATGACCAAACTGGCATGTTGCGAGGACGTAACATCAGAGGACCATATTAGTCGGTGCGACGCACCAAATAACGTTCCAGCAACGTAACTTTGTGATTCCCATAATCGTCGTGACGACGTTATAGTTGTACGTTGCTGGAGCGTGGCAGGTACGTCTTCCGCATTTATTTTTAATATACTGTAATTCTCACCTTTAGTCCTGGGAATGAAGATGTGCTTTAACCATAACCTTAAAATCAGCATAGAACTGATAAACTCAAACATTTCATTCTCTGCTGTAAAACCTTATAAATTATAATAGGGAATTGTGTATTGTTTTCAGTTAATACATTTAGGGATTAATACATATATGTAATGCAAACCAACACAAACCCCTATTAAATTCTAAATAGAAAATGGCCCAAAACCACACTGCATTCATTTATTAATCAGCATTAATTCAGTGTTACTTTGTACAATTACTAAGCCAATACATTTTGAACATTAACGATTTGTAAAGT
The DNA here is from genome assembly GCA_026230005.1 of Gila orcuttii. Classification (NCBI taxonomy): domain Eukaryota; kingdom Metazoa; phylum Chordata; class Actinopteri; order Cypriniformes; family Leuciscidae; genus Gila; species Gila orcuttii. Next base: position 50,487,491 of record JAPDVR010000007.1, on the reverse strand, counting down.
GTTAAGTTATGAGTAGCCTACAGAAATTGAACACATCAATTAATCAAAAAAACATAATCAATGAATAATGTAACCAACTATTATTATTTTTATTGAAAAATTGTCTTATCATTAGGGATGGGTGTAGTTAAATAATGATTTTAACACTGAAACTTATCAATACTCTTATTGACACTACTCTCTAAATTGGCGCAAAAGCAATAAAGACATAAAAAAAGAAATAAAAAGATTCAGCAGTTTCTTTATTCATTGTATTTGCAGAAATAGGTTAAATTGTTTCCTGAGTGTCCTCTGAGGGTCCTGCTACAAATGTCTGGTGGTAATGTGCTTCATTGATTCACTACCAGTAGCAAAACCTGAACAATGTGACAATTACCAAAGATCTATAGTCATTGCTAAGCTAACAAAAAAAAAAAAAAAGTGTTCATAAAGAGTAAAGATAGGGCCTATGTAAAAAAAACAAAAAAAACAATAGATTTCTAGCATCTCTCCTGTATTATTTCGCCCACCCAAATATACATCAAGAATTTTTTGTTCAAGAAAATTAGCTTGATGACTTTCTCAGAGAGAATCTGAGATGTCTCATTCCTGGCTGTGCCCCAGCTGTGGGAAACACTCTATCAGACAGTGTTGATGAGGAAGAGGGAGATGATGAAGAGCTGTAAGAGAAGAGGAAGAGTCTGTTTCTTACCCCACCAGCGGAGGGCAGGGTTTTCTGAGACAAGGATAGGAGGAGGGTCTCGCTCTCTATATTCACTGGAAGCTGAAAAATAAATTGTACCATACTATTGTAGTCAGGTTTATAGCTTTTTGATAGAAAGGTATAAGAAAATTGTCTAACTTACATGTTCCTCCTCTTCCTTATCCCGAGCTGCACTGTCACCTCATTGTCCTTCTTAGGCAGGTAAAACAGAGGAGTACTTTATTAATGTTGCTAATCTATGGCTTTTAATTTCTTAAAGTCATTTATGCTCACCAAGGCTGCATTTATTTGATCGAAAATACAGTAAATGTGAAATTTTATTACAATTTAAAATAACTGTTGTGTGAATGTTAAAATGTAATTTATTCCTGTGATCAAAGCTAAATTTGCAGCATCATTACTTCAGTCTTCAGTGTCACATGATCCTTTAGAAATCATTCTAATATGATTTGATGCTCAAAAAACATTTCTGATTATTATCAGTGTTGAAAACAGTTGTGCTGCTTCAGATTTTTGTGTAAACCATGATGCCTTTGTACAAATACACCACAATACAAAGTGAAAAAATCTTATAACATTATAAAAGTCTTTACTGTCACTTCTGATCAATTTAATGCATTCTTGCTATTAATGTCTTCCAATTAAAAAATCTTACTGACCCCTAATGTTTGAATTGTAGTGTACACAAAAACATGAAGTTGTTTTCATGAAGCTGAACTGTTTTCAACATTGATAATAATCAGAAAAGTTTCTTGAGCATCATATCAGAATGATTTCTGAAGGATCGTGTTACACTGAAGACTGGAGCAATGATGCTGAAAATTCAGCTTTGATTACAGGAATAAATTGTATTTTACAATACATTCACATAGGAAACAGTTATTTTAAATTTTAATATTATTTCACAATATTATTGATTATACTGTATTTTTGATCAAATAAAAAGTCTTTGGTCAAAAAGCAATTGAATGATATGCATCATTGTGTTTTACAATCAAAGACCATAAAATCCCCCAGAGCTCTGTTCAAAGGGTTTTCTCTGATCAGCTCAAATAAAAGTTGGCGATATCTAAAGTTATATATATATATAAAGTTAACGACACCTCTTTGGTTTTACAACATAAATTTCCTGAGCTGTGACATTCTCCTTTCTGAGGCGATGTTTATTTGACACTCGTGCTAGTGGTAGTGCCATTTGAAGAGAGTATAACACTTTCCGTTATCGGGGGATCAAAGCTTTCAAGCATCTGTTTCCTATCACAAGTGGCTGTTCACATGTATAAAGAAACTTATTAAACAATATTCTAACATTTAGTAATAGCTTATTTTAAAACAGAAAATAGTAAAAAGTAAACAAGCAAGATCACGTTATTTATTTTAAGATGATATTCACTGAAATATATGGTTATTCACGTATTGCTTGTTTACTTTTCACTATTTTCTATTTTTAAATTACTGAATAGTGTAGAGTAGATGAACAATATTACTTTACTTTTAAGATGAAATACGATTAAATATCACTATTGCTTTAAAATCAATCTACATAAAATAAATAAATAAAAACTAAATTATTAGACAATACTGAAGAGTTTTATTTAATTCAATTGTGGTTATGGGTTTGTTATACAGAAAATACAGAACGTATCTAACAATGAAACTTTTATATTGGTTCAATCCATTAAAACTAAACTAAATATATCTTATACACAATATTAGTCTAATATTAATGTGTCAATTTTATGACTTATAACTCGACGCCTGACGGACGGCAGTGTGTCTGCGGATGGTTTTGCTAGAACCACGGTAAGAATTTATTTATTAAATTTTTTCATGCGAGGATGATCTGTGATATTTAATATGAAAAGTGTTATGATTTTAAATGAGTAAATTTATCATCTATATATATTATTAATGAATATGTCTTAGGGGTGTCCAATTAATTGAATTTCGATTTTGATTTCGATTTTGGCCCCCAAGGAAAATAGTCCATTCCAGTAAAAAACTAATATTTTGTGAGAACACTCTTATTTTGTCTTTATTTTGCAAGAACGCTCTTATTTTGTATAGAGTGCCGAAGTTATGACGTCACTTTGTAGGCTAAAACGCGGAAGTGAGTTAGCATTTTAGCACTTCTGGTTCCCTTGCCCTAAAGTCTATGGGTTTTTTGAATGGGTTTTTGCTAAATCGCCTGAAATAAGGTCTGTGGTTAACAAAGATTCTAAATATTTTCATGTTTTGATCTATGACATAAGACACACCAGTTATAACCTGCTTGTGGTTTTTTAAACTTTATTGTGTCTGCTTATGGTTTTTAAACGTTATATAGGCTTCAAAATGTATATACATTTTGGATTAACTTGTAAAGATTATCTTGATAGACAAAACGTGTAAGGGTCACAAGTCTTTGTTGAACACATCTCATTTTTTGCGATTTCCAAAAGTCTATGGGGAAAATGCATAGCTTTTCGATCGAGGGAACCCATGCGCCGCTAACTTCCGAGTTGTCCTACAAAGTGACGTCATAACTTCGGCACTCTATTGTGCTTTGAATATTGCATGAACGCGCACATCCCGAAGTCATAAACTCTCTCAGCATGTATGTTTAAACTGATAAGACTTAAAAATATGTTAAAATATCGACTACAGTTATGTTGCACAACTGGACTGATTGTGTAAGTGAAATTAATTTCGTGATGGTCCGCCTCCTAAACGCATGTCTTGTCCATAGCAAGCATGCTTTGCACCTGGACTATGACACTTGAGACTATCTGTGAAAATCGTATTATTTATCTGACGTTATATCTGCAATAGTTTCTTGATGTTTATATTTATTTCTGATTTTAAAACAGCATTGATTGGCCTGCCATTATGTTGATAGTTGAAAAAACGTTATATACATTTGACCGTCAGGAGAGCTTTTGTCTCCAGTTTACTTGCAATTTTACTTATAGAGTGTGATATTATGATTTTAGTTTTTGTATGTGTTTATTGTTGATAATTAATTTAAAACCCTGTTTAAATTTCTATTTAATATTTCAGACCTGCTCGTGTATTTGAATGGTTTCATATTTTCTAGGTTTGATATATTTAGATTTCCTTATACATTTTTATCTATGACTTTTTCATAAGGCCATAATCTCTGTAAAAAATAAAAACTCATGTAATGATTTTTGCGCACCACTAGATGTCACCATTCTGAGTAATTCAGATTTGTCTTTTTTCTGTAATATGGATGTGAGCTGATGTAATGATTTTTGTTTACCACTAGATGCCGACATTCTGAGTAATTCTGATTTTTTTCTTTTTTCAGTAATATGGATGTGAGCTTATGTAGTGATTTGGTCATATTATAAAAAATTGATTGGGAATGTTTCATTTGAATAGGTCTTTTATTCTCTTGAAACAAACATTGCGCTGATCGCGTTTCAATTCATCGACCTGTGTATGTATATTTTCTATTTTTCATACAATTATGAATATCTATAAATGTACAAAATTAAATTAACAAATTCTCATGGTTTTTCCCGTTTTATTTACCTAATTTTATTTTTCTATTTTTTTTTATTTATTTTCATTTATTTTAATGATATATTTTTTTTTTTTTTGTAACAGCAACGCCGACGAACGTCGTAGATGCATCGTCAGATGGTAAGATGCTGTCATATTATGTTATACCTAGATTGAATTCGTCTGGCAATTAATAATCATTCGACCCCTTTTTTTTCACAGATTTGGTTCATCTGAATACGCAGTATGACTTCGTCGATTTGACACAGGACGGTCCCGATACCACTCATCCTGCTAGAATCGTTAGTCCTTTTTTCACCGCCTCGGCGACTTCTGACGATCAGCTGGTAAGAGCTGCAGATGTGTTTGATCTTACTACGAATTCAGACATTCACCCAGGTCCGAGTTTTCGCAAACCTGGGCGAAAGCAGAGGAATGTGTCGGAGCATATGCCATCAACTTCTCCTAAGACCTATCAAAATAATGGTAAACATACATTTATGATGTTTCCGATTTGTGTATTTTGTTATTCTAATCATACTATCGCATATACAATGGTCTGTTATAATTTATACAATAGTATTTAACCCTCTGGGGTCGGCCGTCGCGCCGGCGTTCTACTTTATGCAAACTATTTAAAGTGAGTTTTGTCATTTCTCATCCCCACAGATGACCAAGTAGTCGATACGGACGATTTGACAGCGTGGTCCGAAACTCACCAGGATCGATGGGATCAGGTCTCTTGGTCAAATGATGATGATTACGACGCAACTGCCGTGAGAGCTAGACAAACACCGTATCCTTTTCACGAACTGACTGAGGCTGAAGAAGAAGCGAAGAAGACGAAGAAGAAGACTGTTCACTCTACGTCTGTACAGACTGATCAACCGTGTTGCGATAGTGCTCTGATACTCACACTCATTAACAGACTTATAGCCCAGGGTGACGAGATTCGCCATAGAACGGTCACACTACATGCCGAGTACCACAAACAGTTAGATGTATACTATACATCATTATGCCGATGAATAGACACACATTTCAATGTGATTAATGAGCGTATGGATGCTCAGGACATAAAGATTCGTGAATTACAGGCTATTTTAAATGAACAACACCAGAGTCTTGAAAATTCTATTCACAGTTTGCAAGCCGCGGGGGTTGACAATAACGAACGAGTGCTTCTCATATTAAACGATCAACTTAGAGAACGCCGATCAATTGTCAATCTTCTTGGTGTCATGAGCTATGATGTACGTCGAAGATAGGCTACATACATGTATGTTATTGTGTATTAATTCCATTTTATTCTAGTAGGGGTGTTTTCAACAAATCTATTCTCAACGTGAATTACGAAATTTGTTTGATTGAAATTTTTTGAAATTGTGAATTCTCAGGGTTTGTGATATTGTATAATTTGGCTAAATGGCAAGATTGTTCTAAATAAAAATAAAAATGGATCAAGATGGAAAAAATTCAACAGCCGATGCACAATGCGGTCGACCAGACCAAAATCTCTCAGACCAGTTACAGCAAATGTTTGAAATGCATATGGACAGTACCCATAGCATGTGTGATGGTTTACAACTAATTATAAATTCATATCCAGCATTAATCTCTTTTAACGCAGATCCATTGCCACAGACTTATAATTTAGAAGATTTAGAAATAGATAGACAACAATCTCGCGATATTTATCTTTCTGATCAGCTGCAGGAAATATTAAACAAATTTTATTTTCAAATTGTACTAGATGGTGATGCATTAAAAAATGAACATGAATCGGCATCTAGTGATGCTTTTTTTCCCGCAGGTAATGTCGATATTGAATCCCCACCGTCTATCGATGCTGTTCCCCCTTCAGGTAATGTACCCACTGAGATCCTCACGTTTAGCAACGACCCACGCACATCAGGTAATGTTGGTACTGATAGGCCTTCGTCTTGTAACAACGTCCAGATAACCCAGGTGCTGATAGGCCGTCGACAAGTAACGATTCAAACCCTTCTGAAACCCGATGCTAAGTCGGCTCGACATCGATTCGCTGATTCGTGAGGGTGGTGATGTAAACGGGTATCGTATTTTACCACAAGCTCGTTTCAAAGGTATTGAATTGCGTCGGAGGATGAATTTGAGGGCTATTAACTCTACAGATTTGGCTGCTTATAACATTTTCCTGTACAACACTCTTAGCGAAATTGTATCGTTTGGTGGAGAGATTGGTGGGGAATCTAGCGTTATCAATATGACCATGACGGCGCCCAATCTGAAATACCCTGTTAACGTTGTTTTAACAGACAAAAATAATTACGACGTTAATACGTTTCTTGATCAAATTGTAAAATTTTGCAGAGCGATGATCAGTTATTGTCGGATGAAGCGGTCGAAATCGATGCTAATGTGGCAATGAACAGGTGTGGAGGCGGTCGTCGTAAACTTACGGATTTGGCACTCGACCAGGTGATCAAAAAAAAGAAGATGAGTTTATTCTGCCCCACTAATATTTCAAATAAATTATGTTTATCTATATGCCTGGCACATTTTCTTGATCCGCAATTACCCGAGAACATGCTAGAAAGACAGGCAGCCGTCATCAACAGCAACGCCGGGTTCTCAATCGACCATGAGATAGGGTTCGGTGACCTAGAAGCGTTTGAAAAACTACTCGGCATTAAAATCGTTGTTTTTTACAGAACAAACAGCGGTGTACTAGAAACGTACAAAAATAACAATGATCCGCATCCAAAAACGATATGTCTCTATTTGCACAATGTGCATTACTACATGATAAACAATCTTACATTGTTCATAGGAACCAGTTGTGTGTGCCAATTCTGCTATAAGGGGTATGACAATCAGAGACATCACCAATGCGCGCACGTTTGTAATGTATGCTTCGATGCAGAATGTTACAAAGTTCCTTTAAGAACTGTACATTGTCCCGATTGTCTGCGTTTCTGTAAATCGAGTTACTGTTATGATGCGCATAAAAAAACACCCCCAGACGTGACAGTCCGACTTGTGATCTTGTAAAGTATTGCAAATTATGTAACAGACGATACGACGTCATTGAGCATGGTAAAAGAGAACACCATAAATGCACTCCATCACGTTGCGTGCACTGCGGTGAAGATCTACCGGAAATGGGGTTTCACAAATGCTTTATACCACTTCTACCCCCCAAGGAACTTGCCGAGAAATATATTTTCCACGATTTTGAAACCCGCTACGAAAATGTCCGACACGTCGCTAATTTTGTATGCTTTAAGGCTACGCTCGATCAGGCCAATGGGGGTCATTTGATCAGCACGGAAGGTCTCTGCGTGTTACTGTCTTTTCAAAGTATTTTTGGTTAAATTCAATACATTTTGTCATATGTATTAACTCGTTATTTCATCTGACTTCATAAATGAAAAAGGTTTTAATGATATCTGTGCATCATTAAATGTGAGCAAATGTTTTACTATTCTTTTTAAACTCTTGAATGAAAATAATGGCAAAGTCAATTAGAATAATCAAATATAACAATTTATTATGTCAGGTAAATGTATCATTACAATTTCATAATCAATTCAAAGATAATCAATGCAAAACATCAAATGCTCTAGAACAAAGAGGAAAAATGTTTACCCGACATTAGAAATGCGTGAGGCTGAGAGGCTCGGCTCTCGGCCTCAAAGGCTGATTTGAGCTACAGAAAAAAGCCATGAGCTCTCGTTGCATTTCATTATATAGACAGACCTCATTTCAAATGTAAATATGGGTTCACAGTGGAAATTTACCTTGCTGTCTCAGGCTTACTAGGGGTAACCATTTGCTAACAGTAGGACACTGTTAACACCTTCTGAGAGCAGAGGGCAATTTGCCTGGAAGACACACCCTCCTGTGTGCAAGATATTTCTAAACTCTTAAGAACTTTATTACCTTTTGGTTTACTTCTTTGGGAATGAGACATTTGTACCAGTGAGACATTGAAAATGATATGAAACATGTATAAACTGTATGATAATTGTTCACATTATAACCATATTGATTCTTGTGTGAGTTTGGGAGATCTCACCACGAGGGGGGGAGAGGGAAAGAGATGTAGATTAGAATGATTCTGAGGTGAGACTTGCGTCTCGAATGGCGTTGTCTTATTACGTGAAGCGTGCATGAAATACCGCGCCGCATTCATAAAATGTACCGAGCTTGACCCTTTCGCCTTCACGACGCTACCTGCTTGATGCATGGGCGTGTTGCAATACGAAGTCCCTTTACGGTTTTTGTTCTTGCTACAGGCTCAAAACGCTGTACATACTAAGAAATAATTATTCTTCTGTGGCCAGGGAAGATACCCTTTTCTTAGAATAAATTAATAATCAAAAGAGTTTGTTGGACGAACTGATTAATTGATTGTAATATTAATTTAGCCATGTCAAGTTAATCCAATTAACTGACCCAAATATTCATAATTAATCATAACAAGTTATTATTGATTATTACTATTTCATATAGCTAGGTTCGTTACTAGGTTTCGCTATTTTCATTTTGTTAACACGCTAACGTGGCAGGTTCATTGCACAAATATCTTGCAGTTATGCTAACTTAGCTACTGTGGCACGGAGTAGTGGGAGTGGCCTGTGGAGCTGAGCATTGCAATGCACTATGGGGATTGTTGTCTACAATCCACAAGCACTAAATTGTCATTTTCTGCCTTTTATTGGCCAAGAAGGTCCCAAATTAGAAATTTATGATACTATTCTACTACATATATGACCCACTTTCAATACATATTCATGTCTCCACCGGTGGAATGACCCTTTAACAAACAGCAAAACAGAAATACTTATTTGCCATGAAAACAAAACTTTCAAACCATTACTTGTGACAGCGATACTGTCTCTCACAGATCACTAATAAAGAGAAATCGTCAAACGATTCATGACACGTGACCCTAGAGGAGTGATTACTGATAGGCCTGATTACTGATTACTGTCTGTCAGCCGCAAAAAAACCCAATAACGTTTCAGAGACGGAAGAAATCATGCCCTGACTAACATAACTACTTTCTACTCAAGGACTTTGACAGAAATTTAGTGGAGTAAAAAGTACGATATTTGTCTTTCAAATGTAGTGAAGTTAAAGTAACAAGTTTCCAGAAAAAAATGATACTCAAGTAAAGTACATGTGACCGCCCTCTCTTAGTTCTTTCATCCAGCCGCAACACTGTTCTGGTGATACTGGGGAACCCCCTCCCCCTCCACGGGGCCCCCAGGGCCCAGCAGGCCTCAATCCAACCAGATATGGGCTTAGGCAGAAGAGAAAAGACTCTCTCACAAAGAACCAAGGACAATCTCAGGAGTTTTGGAACAAAGACTCCAACCAACAACGACTCCAATCACCCACTCTTCTGACTTCCTCACTTCTCCTGGGTGCTCGGCGTGGCCTCAACAGAGTCCCAGGCCCTGACCAAACCAGCCATGCGTTCCTGGAGAAAGAGAACTCTCAACCAACTTCCACTTGACACTCCCGGAACCATCAACGACTTAAATTTTCAACAACTTCAAGAATTGTTCCCACTACAAATGCAAGTATTCAATTCAATGAAATGTGAAAATGAAATTCTGATGGTTCTTCTCATAGTCCCTTTTTCCGGTTTCCAATTTAATCCTATCACTAACCTATTTCTGTATTTATGTGTGTTTCGTTTATTTATGTTTATGATTTAGTTAATAAAACTTCCTCTCATATGCCTCATCTACAGCATCCTCCCATGGCACTGTTAACTCTATCAGTTGAACAATGCGTGCTGATGCAGACCACAAAACAATATCTGGTCGGAGGTTAGTGGTGGCAATCTCAGGTGGAAAAATAAGCCGTTGATCAAGATCAGCCAGCATTTTCCAGTCCCTAGCAGCTTCCAGTTGTCCTGAGCGAGAATTGGTTATAACACCTTTTCTTGGTGGTTGCTCGCCTGGGCGGAGGAATATTGTCTTCTGTGTGTAATGTTTTGCTAGAACAGGTGGCAACTTATTGGTCATGTTAAGCTCGTCTTCCAATGCTAAAGCCAAACATCGGAGTACTTGGTCATGGCGCCAAGTAAACCGACCTTGGCTAAGAGCCACCTTACATCCTGTGCCTTAATGTGGCAGGTGATGAACACAAAGGACAAGAGGGATCCTCTCCTACCCAGAGGTTTAGGTTCTGTGGTGATGGGAGAACATCATATGTTGACCTGATAAGGAAACTGATCCTACTCTCTTCCATTGACCAAAGGTCTTGCCAGCCCATCTTGCGTTGTTCCACACTCTCCCATCTCATCCACTCTCCCTGCTTGGCCTGGGAAATGGCCTTTATACACCTCATCCTCTCCTCCTGCTTTTGCACCTCGTTGACTACGAGCTTCCTCCTTTGAGCTGGGGCTGCCTTGTGAATATATATATATATTTGTGTATGTGTGTGCGCTTGTGTACGTGTCTTTGTTAAACCTTGAAAATAAATATTTGTGCAAATAATTGTATTTCTTCTTGCCCATTATAGACACACACACACACACACACACACACACACACACACACACACACACACACACACAGACACACAAACACACTTATAGGACTTTAAACTCTATCTTTGCATCACAGCTACACATTCCAGGAGGTTCAAGACAACACGGACACCATCTGGAAGTTTCAGCGTTACGAGTTGATTAAGGAGTATCACAGTCGACCTGCTCTTCCTCCACCCTTCATCCTCCTCAGTCACCTCATCCTCTTCATCAAAGGAGTGTTGCTGTGCTATCCTTCACAGAGACACATACACTTCAGTGAGGGCTGGGCCAGGGCCACACTACAGCCACAAAACCTCTTTTAATGAGAACACACACCTGACCACAGTAGATCACTGATGTTCGTTAGTCTAGATCAGACTATGATCATACAGTCTGGTCCAGTTTATGGAGAGCATTAGCGCCCGCACCCTTTTACAGCTGCACTGGTTCCAGAAGTATTTTTCTATTCATTTTTTCCATTGGGATTTAAATAAAAATGTAAATTTCAGAGTTAAAATGTCCTGATAATTTACTCTCCCCCACATCATTCAAGATATTCATGTCTTTCTTTCTGCAGTTGAGAAGAAATTAAGGTTTTGAGGAAAACATTCCAGAATTTTTCTCCATATAGTGACTTCAACAGTTTGAAGGTCCAAATGTGAGTTTCAGTGCAGCTTCAAAGTCTCGACAGATCCCAGCCGAGGAATAAGAGTCAATATATTTATAAACTTTTTAACCACAAATGCTCATCTTGCACTAGCTAACTTGCAAATACTAAGACAAACGCAATTTACAAAAAAATAAAAGGTAAAACAACGATGTCAGACGAATTTGAAATTGGAGGAGAAAATGAGATGGAGTTTTTTGCCCTATCCTACATTTTCTGCCTACGTCAGGTGACCGCCTAACCTTTCCAACGTGATTACGTAATGCGTGAAGTTGTGGATGTGCAAGACGAGCATTTGTGGTTAAGTGGTAAAAGTAAATACATTTGAAAAAAATTATTATTATTTCTTTTTGTTATAAAATGTCCGCTGGTTTGTCTAGATAAGACTCTTATTCCTCGGCTGGGATCGTGTCGAGACTTTGAAGCTGCACTGAAACTCACATTTGGACCTTCAACCCGTTGAAACCGTTGAAGTCACTATATGGAGAAAAATCCTGGAATGTTTTCCTCAAAAACCTTCATTTCTTTTTCGACTGAAGAAAGAAAGACATGAATATCTTGGATGATGTGGGGGAGAGTAAATTATCCGGACATTTTAATTCTCAAGTGAACTAATCCTTTAATAAGCGATGATTTGAGCCATGAAGCATAATCAAATTCACTTTAGACAGATTATTTAAGCAGATTCTGACTTGCATTGCATTCAATGTTTACATTTTATCCCTGGAAATCAAATCCCAAACAAGTTCTACTGTTTGAACTACATCTACAAAGCTTATATTTCTTATATTTTGAATGTCTTGATCACTTTTAAAAACTGTTGAATGTCTAAATGCCTGGTTTAAGTGCGTGGTTCTGCACAGGGCAGGAACTAGAGAAGACCGAGGAAGAGGAGCTGTTGTCATGGGAGGCTTACATGAAGGACAACTATCTGGCATCTACACGACAGGATCAGAGCCAGAGCGTGGAGCATCGTATCCAGGACACCGCAGAGAAGTAACTCAGAGAAGCACAAGACTTTAATAAGACATGAAACAGAACAGCTTATATGTTTGAGTACTGAATTTGATTTGAGGAAACTATTAATCAAATTTTGAGTATAAGGAAGGGCGGAGTAATGGTCTGAAAAGTTAGGGGGAGGGGCTTAATATATTATTCATGAGCTTAAAATTCTTAAAGTCATGAATAATAATTATTTGACATGATGTTCACACGATTTTTGTGTGAGCATATCAGTGAACACCCCAGAATACTCGGTAAGTTTCACATCTTTGAAAAACTAAAGTTTAATGCGTTTTATGAATGATTCTTCCAGTGCCCCTATGAAACCATTGTGGAGTTGGGGGGGGGGGGGGGGGGGGCTGGGTGCTAATACAGAAACCGAAAATTCTCGGGACAGCAGCACTTGTCCAAATTTCAATCTTAACCGTTCTATTTAATCAGAGACGATCTTAAAACAGGGATTTAAAGGTAAAATGCCGAACTTGTCCTTTAAGGTACACAGGCAGACACGTGCATTTTTTAAATAAGATTTAAGAGAGAGATATATTTAATACATATTTAATAATAAAAATGTAAGAAGAAAATAACTTATGCTTAACAAATCTAGAGAATTTCATCCTTTAATACTATAGAATTAACAATAGGTCTGAATACATAAATGAATAAATACATAAATAGATTTTCTTACCAATAATAGAAATAGTGTAATAATTAAATTTGAAAATGTTTGTAGATTATAGGTTATGTGTGGTATCACTGTTTGGATGGTGTTACTGCAAACAATGACAAATATGGCCATAATATGTTCACAACACCCTATACAATTACTCAAGTTCATTGGAAACTTCTCATCTTAATCCTCCCCTCTAGGTTACAGCTCTTGATCACTCTCAACTTTGAGCAGTCCTGTTCAGAGTTTTACTGTAGCTATTTGAAAGACAAACAGCTACATAGTGCTGCACGGAGTGACAAGTACACTTATAAAAAAAAGTAGGCCTAACATAGTCCAATACTGCACAGTACTACTTCTGGTCTACTGATGTTTTTGATGTTCAGGATCCTTTGCTAAAGTCTCCTCCACTATATAAATAAGTTATGGATCTGTTAATTTAATAAGTTAATAAAGTATGGTTAACATCTCACATACATCTCCGCCGAAAGGCAATTTTTTCTTTTGTGGTCTCATTGACACACTTTGTTAACGTTGTTTGTGATAGAGAGTGATTGCATATATTCACACTGATTTCAATAGCAGATAGCTTATTATAATGTCCATTGGTACTGATCTTATTACTTTCCTGAAAATATGTTTTGAGTTATGATATACCACCATTGGCATACCGTCGGGCCTGTGGTCATTGTGGCCCAGAGGGCTTTGGCCCCCGCTGCGGCAGGCGTCCCTTATTGTTTTGTATATTGAAGGTGGCAACCCTAAGTGTAACAGTGCAGCGCTTCTGGGTTGTACGTCAGAACGAAGGCTCACTATTGGCAAGCATCACACACATGACCAGCGTCGGCCAATAGTGAGCCTACATTCTGACGTACAACCCGTATTGCAGTGTAAGTCTCGTCTGTCATTGTCAATTGCACTCGTTCCTGTTGCGTGTCCTCAAACTGGCAACCCGAGTCGAGTCTGGGGCGATATTTTGAATTTGGACTGCAGTTCCTATTTCCACCACTAGATGTTATTCTTACAGACTGCACCTTTAAACCTCTGTTTTCCTCTCAGGGTCGGAGCGATGTCAGAACTTCTGGAGCGGGAGCAGGAGATGGTTTCGGCCACGATGGCTAAACGGCTTTCTAAGCTTGAAGAGCAGGTATCGTTCTGCCAGAAACACTCACAAATACACCATGAATAGTGTTTTACTGTCAGTTTGTTCTGTTCATTATTTCAGGCAGCATGTCGAAACAAATGTGAATGTCAGATGGTGAATCTCTTGTCTTCTGGCAGGTCTCAGAGTCTTTACGATGGATTGTAGATGCGCTGAAATCTCAGGGATACAAATCCAAAATGCAGCCTCCTCTAATGAGTAAGCAGTGTTTTTAAAATCAGCTCTTATAAGATGCATGCATAATTTTTCATACTCATGATCTGTCTTTATAAGTTCATTAAAGTATTAGAGACACAAATCCCATTTTTTGGTAATGATATCTTACATACACTACTGTTCGAAAGTTTGGGATCAATAAGATTTTTTTGTGTTTTTTGAAAGAAGTCTTTATGATCCTCAAGGCTGCATTTAATTTATCAAAAATACAGTAAAAACACAAATTTTGTGAAATATTATTATAATTCAAAAATTTTTATTTGAATATATGTTCAAATATATTTTATTCCTGTGATCAAAGCTGAATTTTCAGCATCATTACTCCTGTCTTCAGTGTCACATGATCCTTCAGAAATTATTCTAATATGATGATTTGCTGCTCATGAAACGTCTCAGATTATTATCAATGTTGAAAACTGTTGTGCTGCTTCATATTTTTGTAGAAACCATTATATTATTTTTCAAGATTCTTAGAAAAAAATGTTAAAAACAGCATTTATTTGAAATAGACTATTTTGTAGCATTATAAATGTCTTTACTGTCACTTTTGATCAATTTAATGCAGTATTAATTTATGTTAGATTACTACTGTATGTTAGATAAACTTTCATCTGTCAGAAAAATAACAAGCACTGGTCGTCTGCTGATTTTAAGACATTCAGGTCTTATTTTTATTTGTGGAAAGTGCCTAAATGCATGATGTTCAGCAAAGGACATCAGCTGCTTTCCAGCCAACAAAACATGTTCTGAGAACATTTAGTTCAAATTCACATTAAAGGTGCAGTGTGTATTTTAGCGACATCTAACAGTACGGTTGCGAGTTGCACTAAGGGCTCAGCCCACTGCTCACCCCTCCCTTTCGAAGAAGCTACGGTGGCTGAAACGGACAAACATATTATCGTCTGAGACAGCAGAGAATAGCCAGATTAAGCCAAGAGTGTGTAACATTGTCACTGTTTCTGTACCACAGTCCATTATAAACCACATCATGGATAAAGTTTACAAAGCCATAGTCAGGTGAGGATCAAGGGTCTTAATATATAATATAATAATATTAATCAGCTGGTTGTCTCACAAACGTAACCAGCACATTTCTCCCCACATAGCAAACCCATAATACAGCGAGGGAGAAGAACCACATGAAACTATGCAACTATATATTTTTTCTAACAGGGTAGTAAAAGTTTAGCTGGCTAAATATGAGCTGTTACTGTGGCTGAGCTGGTTAAAGCGTAAAGCCTTGTTTAAACCCGACGCGTCCGCGTGAGCCCAAAGGTGCGCGCGGCAAAAATGACATGATTGTAAAGGCGCGCATGCCTCCGCAACCCATAGACACCATTTACTACACACAATAGGCTTTTTTTCTCTGATTTTGAAAACTCTTCGCGATCGACTTAAAATGCTTCCAAGATCGACTTGTCGACCGCGATCGACGGGTTGGTGATTCCTGTAACGTTACTGTTTTACGGTCAATGACAAGAATACTAATCAGTTGTCTCACGAACGTAACCAGCACATTTATCCCCACATAGCAAAGCCATAACACAGCGAGGGAGAAGAACTAAGTTACATGAAACAATCCAACTACATATTTTACACCACTGACAAGGGAAAAGTCACTACTCACGGTGTTTATGGCTAGCTTCTAGCTTTCTGCTGCTTCTCTTTCAAGGTAGTGACGAAACGCGCTCTGTAGCGCTGTTTGTTTGCGTTCAGCTACGCTAGAAACATGACGTCATTATGTCGACCTTCATAGAAGGGGGCGCCCGCGGTTATGGATATATAAATGTCTCATTCTAAGGTAATAAAAACATTACGGTTTATTAAGTAAGTTCTTTATACACCACTGAAAACATAGTTATGGATCTCATATTGCATTTCTGTTAATAGATACTCAAAATTATTACACATTGCACCTTTAAGTTATAAAAAGGTTATTTCTGAATGTTCTCTGAAAAAATTCTTGGTTATACAAAACTTCAAGGAAACATTCCATTTTATTATTCTTCAAACATTATGGGAACGTTACTTTTGAAATGTTCTCTGAACATTAGTAACATTTAAATCATGTTAGAGGAACATCCAACTAAAACATTTCAGAAAATGAATGATGTTTTTATGCTAAAGTTTAGAGAACATTATTAAAGGGATAGTTCACCCAAAAATGAAAATTCTGTCAGTATTTACTCTCCCTCATGTTGTTCAACCCCGTAAGACCTTCGTTCATCTTCAGAACACGAATTAATATATTTTTGATTAAATCTGAGAGCTGGATCACTCCTCCATAGGCTTCTTAAGGGATTGAAACTTGTTCCCCGAAAAGTTATTAAAGACATCGTTAAAATAGTCCAAGTGACTACAGTGGCTCAATCTTAAGTTTATCAAGCGACTAGAATACTTTGTGTGCGCAAAAAACAAACAAAAATAACAACTTTATTTCACTATTAATTTCCTTCTCTGTGGGCCTCGAGTGAGTTCACTAGTGTAACAGCGCAGCGCTTCTGTGTTGTACGTCACACGTAGGCTCACTATTGGCCGACGCTGGTCATGTGTGTGATGTGTGTGACGTACAACACAGAAGCTTACGCTATTACACTAGTGAACTGACTCGAAGCCCACAGAGAAAGAAATGAATAGTTAAAATAAAGTCGTTATTTTTGTTTTTTTGCGCACAAAAAGTATTCTCGTCGCTTGATAAACTTAAGATTGAGCCACTGTAGTCACTTGGACTATTTTAACGATGTCTTTAATGACTTTTCAGGGAACAAGTTTCAGTCCCTTAGAAGCCTATGGAGGAGTGATCCAGCTCTCAGATTTAATCAAAAATATCTTAATTCGTGTTCTGAAGATGAACGAAGGTCTTACGGGGTTGAACTATAATTACTATAATTAAAGGGAGAGTAATTACTGACAGAATTTTCATTTTTGGGTGAACTATCCCTTTAAAGACCAGATAACTTTAAACGAACGTTATTGTTCGTAACTTTGAGAAGAACCTTGTCTGAATGTTGTGATAACGTTCGCTGTTAGCTGGGTTGCAAATGAAGACCTCTGTCCATCCAGCAGGGAAAAGCTCTGACCGGGACGATGATGAATCTTGTGGATAGGAGACAGATGACGAATCGGCCCCTCACACATTCGCACGTCATTCTGTATGATTTATAAGCTTGTGTACCTCAGTTTAGGCCCACAGTGACACGAGTCCCCATGAGTGCGTGTGCATTCATGTTTAAGTCCCCAAACATGTATCCCCTCTCTCTCTCCTCTCTCTCTCTCTCTCTCTCTCTCTCTCTCTCTCTCTCTCTCCTCTCTCTCTCTCTCTCTCTCTCTCACACACACTACACCAAAATTGATGAGCGCAAACACACTGTGCACTCCTACGTGTCTTTAAAGCTGTGTAATTTCTGTGCCAATAACACCACCAAACAGAACATGAATAATGACTGTTTTCAAACAGGTTTTTCCTTTGGATCGCTCAAACTGATTGCATTTCCATTTGATGCTTTTAATTGTGCCTTTAACAAAGAACTCCAGATAATTTGCTCTCATTCATGCAGATTTCTGTACAATCCATAAGCCATACAGTTAGCTTCACACATATTAATGTGTTTTATAATGCATTGTTGTATTTATTAGTAATTTTGGACTAATTATGTTTTAGTTTTTGAGTCAATATGAATTTGAATGTGGTTGAATTTGAATGTTTAATTACATTATTTCACATAAAACATTCATCCGCATTTTTCAGTTATCCAATTATGAAATGCCTTTAATTCTAGAAAATAATGCATTGTAAAATTATGCAATTATGAAATGCCTTAAATATTAGAAAAGAATGCAGAAAAGCGAAGCAAACAATGAAGCGTCTTCAATATAATTTTTAAGTTAGTGTGACTCGGGTTTGTGACCTAAATATCTGCACTGTTTAAACTATTAAGACAGGACAACTGAATGAGAAAATACTGAAAACAAACTATTTGACGATGAATGATGAATAACGTACATATTGGCATATGCAACAATAAATTTGTGTGACTTGACAGTATTTTTTGACTACTTTGCAGTATTTGTTTGTTTGTTTGTTTGTTTGTTTGTTTGTTTGTTTAAATACATGTAATTAATTAAATGACAATGATTTGCTGTGACTCAACATTGTATTACATCTTCCAAAAAAAAGACAACAACAACGTGAAAATTAGACTAGGACCTTACGTTTGTTCATCCCGGCCCTGTTTTCATTTGTGTAAATTAAATAGGCTATGCTATAATTAATATATGCTGTAAGTTACGTTCTTTATTTTTTAACTTCTTCACATAGGCTACATGTGCGATTTGTAATAAATGAACTTAAGGATTTTGTGGTGGAACGAAACGTATTACATTACATAAATTAACAACTAGCAAAAATAATTACAATTGATAAACTTTGCTGGTTAATGCCTTTCAGTATATCAACACATTCGAAACAGAGTTGGTTTTAATAAACAGGATTTTATTATATAATAACAAGCAAAACAAAAGATCAGCTGAGATTACTGTTTTTAATTTTACATAAATGCATTATATATTTAGATATCTCGATGTATATCACAGCTGCAATAACACTGATAAACCTTACAAAAAAAACCTAGCAATGAGTGTCTGCATTGCTTTTGGAACGCAGGGATAGCGTGATGACGTGAAAGAATCACTGAATCGGTTCTTTGAAACCAACTGTTTGAAAGAACCGGTTCGCTCAAATGAATCAGAATTCCCATCCATAATAAACACACACTGTGCACAATACAAACTAAGCGAAGTGTGTAATGGTGTATGTGGGAAATATAACTGTATAGTGAGCACAATGTTTAGAGTGGATTTAGTCTAGCAGTAATAAATTAAGAATTAGTGAGAAAAAAACGAGTGAAGGCAAGAATGCGCTATAAAAAAGAAATATTCCGCACATTTACACGCGTTTGTGACAGACCATTCAGCATCATCGGCTCGAGGACGCCACTCTATGAATGGGAACGCGTTTTTGTGATCTATTTTTATCCCATCGCTGGTGCAGGTGCACAGGAAGTGACGTGTGCGCTCACGAGACTCGCATTAAACCATCGGGATTAGATCCGAGGACAGTCGAGAGGAGAGCAGCCGAGTTAAACGGTAGGATTTAATTCCTTCCTTTTATATATTGCCTGTTTTTGGTTTCCGATCGCTCGTAATTGCTTGTGGAATGAACGCTGACATATTGTGTGCGTTTAATCGCTTTGTTTATGTGTGTGTGTGTGTGTGTGAGAGAGAGACGAGTGTGGGTGATCATCGCTGCGCTTGATGTCATGTAGAAAAATCCACAGTTGTTTTGCAAACACCAGTTCTTGTTTTAACATGTTTTTAATCGCAATATAATTTTAAACTGCTTCAAAATACATTTATACAAAAAATACTGAGTTGGTTCAATCCATTTTGGAGTAAAATATGGACAAACCCAACCGTTCTTAATCGTTAGTTTAAATGTTTAAATTAAAATTTTAAATCAAACGGAAAAGGTTTGTCCATATTTGACCCAAACATAAGTTGAAACAACCTAGTATTTTTTTTATTATTATTATTTTTAGAGTGATTTAATGTCCCCGGCTAAAGGCTATTGGCCAAATTCATAGCTGTCTATCGTGTGTTTATATATGTGTGTATATATATTCCATCTGCAGCTCTGACGTCTATGGGCCATTGAACACAGAGGACAGTAGTTAGATGAAGCCTGTTTGTGTTTCTGCCAAGATTGTGACTTGTCCCGCAGCCTCGGTGGTGCTGCAAGTGCAGATGCACCGGCTGGAACAAAGCTTTCACATCACAAACTGACCAGCCTGATTGTTGTTGGAGGATATAAACAAATCTTCCCATTCTAGTCTGCTTAAACAAGGCTGGCAGATCTAGATGAATAGACGAAATCTGTTTGCAATTGCTGTTTTGTTTTTGTATACTGTGTTGTTAAGTGTAACTGTTTAGTAGAGACTCACAAGGGTTTTATTTTAGTATTTTAGAGGGTTTGAGTCAAACGCTTTGTAAGTCTTATAAAAGTTTTTTTAATGGGAGGTTCCTATTGTGACAACTTGCCCCGACCTTCCCTGCTCGGTTGCATATCCAGATAACTCTGATAGACAAATGTAGTCAGCAGTTATTTTGGCATCCAGTACCAAAGTTTACAGCCTGTAATATAATTAAAGAAGCTGATGTGTTGCTGAAACAAACTTTACTTTAGATTTTGTTCGTTTTATTTAATCTCATAAAGCCTGTCATAAAATAATAGTCAGATAAATCCTTTTTTATTATTATTATATTTTTTTTTAAATAGAACAGTTTATTAAACCTTTAGACAAAATATACAAAAGTTTGCATATGTGTTTTGTATCATAGTTGATGCATCAGGTGTTTATGGCTCATATTGTGAACATGGAGCTCATATACTCGAGGAGGAAAAAAACACTTTAATTTTATTCACAGTCCCAAACTAAAGAAAAAATGCAATTTAATTCAGTTTCTGATATTTATATGGCCAAAAAGTTTGATGAAATTCTGATAGCTTCTGATGTAAATCAATGAGATCTTTATAACAGTATAGCAGATGCTTACATAAAATGCATATAAATATAAGCTGTCACTCTATATCTCCAATAATATCTTAAGATGATATTTAATTCTTAGTTTTATGATCAAAGATCTGAATAGTTTCTAAGCATATAATACAATACAATGCAATACAATGATGATTGGGAGATGAACAAATAAATCTTTCTCAAAAGCTGATGGATCATATTTGAACACATTTTAACATGATTTTTCTAAAAAATTATGTATGGATAATCGAGCAAACTTAAATTGCTTCAGTCCCATAAGTGTATTGAAATATGACTGACAATATAAATGTTGTTATTATGTTAACTTTAAAAAAGCCTTTAAAGTTTTTTCCACAGTGAACCACGAGCTGAAGATGAACTTTTAAAAGGGCTTTTATTTGCTGAAAAATAACTATCATTCAGACGACAGAAGGCATGTAGTAGATTGTGTGAAACAGGTTTTTCAACGATGTTTTGATCATTTAGAGCCCTTAGAAATTCATGTATCAGTAGTTTTATAGGGTTATGATTGCAAAATTTTTCAGAGTGCACTTGGTAATGCAGTTATGCAAGTGTTGAATTCTCACGGTTGCCATAAGGGGTGATATAGATATGAAATACAATACAGTATTGGTTTTCTTTGGTCAGTTTTCTTATTCGAGTCAACTACTGTTATGGTGGAGTAATAGTCAGAAGAGAATCTTGTTGAGCATTTTCAAGTCAGCATGTTTATTGCGAGTTATTTGAATTATAGGCCTAACTCATTTGGTTTAATGAGTGGTTTTAAGTGCATGAACACAACTGCGATGTATTGGACAAACATTTGTGTAAAGTATGCATCTGAATGTCCACGTGTGTGAGTAATGAGACGCTGCGTGTCTGTCCAGCATCAGTCGGGTGCAGTTACAGGTCACTCTCTCCAATTTAGCAAATGTGGGCGTTCCTCGTTCTCCTCTGCACCTCTAATTAAGCAAATGTAGCCTCTCGCACTCGAGACGCCTCTCGGCTCCAGCTCAACCTATTATCTTTGTGTTTTAAGTGTGATTGAAGGAAAGTGGATAGTTGGCACCCGCGAGCAAACGTGAGATTGCAAATGTGTGAGGGATTTTACCAGGGCAAATTTACATAGACCCAATTTAAAGCAATACTTTATGTAGTTCTTATGACGTGTGCACTATAAGTCCTCTGAAGTCATATGATCCAGTTCAGATATCCTGAAGAATGAGATTTGAGAGAACTATTCCTGTAATGGCCAAAATCCTGCATATTATCAGTATTAGGGGTGTAACGATACACTCATGTCACGATTCGATACCACGATACTGAACTCACGATACAATATTATTGCGATACTCCAAGACATATGATAAAAGGTTAACAAATAAATGTACTCTTGATTAAAATGCTAAATTTTATATTACATTGTGTGTGTAAATGAACAGGCTTGGACTTGGTGCTGGTAAGTAACCCAATGCACAAGACAATAGAGACACCAGAATACAAATATTCATGATTCTGAAGCTGAAAATACAGAATTATTTTAGACGAATATGGTCCACTCTGTCACTGATTACATATATTTAAAATAATGTAGGCCACTTTTTACTGGTAACATCAGACATTTGGCATTATCAGGACCCACAAATATTCCCCCATTGCATTATATTATACATTGTATTCAACATTATATAGTAGTTTAATGTAGTACTGACGCCAAAACTTTGTAAACTTTATTTTTTTCTCACACATATTTTCATTTTGGGTGAACTATACACAATACATATTGTCACTATCCACGATACATATTGTTGCATTTTTGTATTGCGATATATTGTGACACGATATATTGTTACACCCCTAATCAGTATAGTCACATTAAATGGCAATTGAGAAAGAAAAGAAAGAAAACAAATTCGGTCTTAAAGTGACAGCAGCCTAATATTCCTGCCATTAATCTTAATCAAACAACAAAATACAAAGAGAAAATCACTTTTGTAGCTTTAACAAAGATGAATTATATTTCATTTAGTGAAGACTATGCAGTGTTGTTTTACATTTGATTACTCAATTTCTGTAGCTGAATACTGTGAGACTTGCCTTAAAAACATAAAGCACTGCTTATTTCAATCGTATCTTTGTTCTGTTGTATTTGTCTATGCTTGTAATTTGTTTATTATTTTCTATGCAGATTTACTCCCTACAGAATCACCTCGATAATTCTAGAATGATTCATTCTTTACAGATAGAGTTATTTAAGTCATCTGGTGAAACTGTTTTCACCTCGCAATATCGCAGAAAAACTAAATATCGCAATGTCAGTTTTTTCCAATATCGTGCAGTCCTAATCGAGAATATTATCTGTCATGTTTGTGAATGCAGAAAGACCTTATTGAAAACAGACAGAGTGAGATGCTCATGTGTCCTCTTATGATTCAGCATCTGATTTCTTATATAATCTCTCCACTGAATCATTTGCTAATAAGACACTGAGGGTCTCCTGCACGCTACACTACAGCTGCACAAAATGTATTCAATAATATCTCTCTATGTACTGTATATAAATCCAAAATAGGCCAGATGTTTAATGTAAGAAGTAAAAAAGCAGGCAAAATCTAGTTTCACACAGCTTTTAACACATTTGCTCAAATTATATTTAATAATTTCCATGTATATATGCACCAGTGCAACAATACAGAGTCATAAACGGCAGTATTTCCCTATGGATTTTTTTTAATACATGAAAGTTGGCATGCACAAAACATCTTCACTCATAATATGTCGTTTCCCAGAAGTGACATCACAAAGGGAGGAGTTTAACGACCGGGAAACAGTATTTATGTAACTGACATGTGGGACACATCCCTGTAATCCTGGAGAGAAAACCTCTCCTTCTGCGGTTTCATTTTCATAAGCTCACAGCGACTGTCAGGTTTACTCATGTATGTTTATGAGTCTGTTTGTTTCATAAGAGATTTGTGTTGTTCTGGCTCACAGTTGTCCGGCCGGCAGCTTCTTTTGTCCTCTGTGAATGTGAATACTAAGTAGTGATTGACTGATAAGGGTTTTTAATGGCAGACGCTGATCGTGATATCTTGTGAATATTTTGATGGTACATTGCACACGTGGGCCACTGCATTCAGATCATGTGTGTTTAAGCAGAAGATCCCAAACAATAGGTGAATCCCAGACCGAGAGCAGCTTTCTCTCATCCGTCTCCTTCCAGTCTTTCTCAGAACTCTATTCATCCATTTCTTTGTATCTGTTTGTTTCTTTTTTTCTGTTCTGTTGACTTTCACTGAAACTCAGTACACTGGAAAAAGGGGTGTAAGATTTACTTTAAAAGTAAACTTCACAAATAAATAAAAGAAACGGCAAGTAACACATTGAATTAAACATGAAATGGTGAAGTAGAAAAACTGAAATAGTATTTTCTTGTAATCTTTGTTTTATGTATAACTTTACAAAAATAATTTTTGAGAGTAAATCCAGTTGCATTCATGCAAAAATCACAACAATCTTAAAGTTCTTTTGAGATTTTAAGTTAATATTTTAATAATTTAACATCAAATTTGTATATTCACTGACGGTTCTCTGATGTTGGTTAATGGTTACACATGACATGCAGATAAATGAATTAAATATTATTATTTTTTAGCAAGTTTTATTTAATTAAATTTAAAATTATTCACTTATTTTAATTTGACATTATGATTTATTTAATTTTTTACTTTTCATCAACTCACGAGCCCCAGTTTGGGAAACCGGCACTAGTGGTAAAAAAATAAAACGCATTGGTTTGTAGTTTGTTGGTTTTATGTCCATGTCTATGGCTTTAAGGACATCTATAAAAGTTGACAACAAATTAGCTTTTAGCGTACATGCGTATTCTAAAAAGTGTTTCTCCTACTACAGTAAAACGATGCAAAATTATTGATGAAATCATCCTGTCCTGCACATTTTTGTTCAGTTAAACGGAGTAGTATCTGAATGTCCCTCCCTGGTTGTGATGTAATCTAAAGGTTATTGGACGATGCGTTTCTCCCAAATGTTGTTTTTAATAGGGAAAAAATGGCGCTCACTGCCAGTTCAGTTCGACTAAATCCATCAGTTTCAGAGAGCGCTGGTCCACCTCCAGGACTATCAGTCACTCTGACCGTGTGTGTTTCCTCTCATCCCCCTCAGCTCAGCGTGTGTTTTCTCCTGTGGAGTGACATTTCAGTAATGAAGCGATCTCTTCTCTCTGCAGGGCTTGAGCAGTGAAGGGTCCCTCAGAAACTCAAACGCTAACACACTTCACTGGCTGCCCTTCAAGGACAGAGCGTTTTGAATTATGCAGGAAGTAGATCCATGAATGCTTCAGTTCCAGCTCTGTAAGACAGGATGAACACATTAAAGTGTTAGGTTACCCAAAAATAAACCATTTACTCAACCTCATGTCGTTCCAAACCAGGGCCTGAATTTGGTTTTGGAAAATAGGGGGGAAATCCCCCTTTAGGTGATTCTTATGGGGGGGGATTTGTTAATTTGAGGGGGGAGTTTTTTTAGACAATTTTTAAAAAATTACGTTTACCTAAATGTTTGCTCACTCATTGTATTTGTGTTTTTACAATGGGGTCATTTTTTTTAGTTTACACAACAAAAGGAAGCTTGATATCAATCTTTAAATTAAATTGAAAAAAAAAGTAGCACAAATAAATACATGAAATAAAGAGAAAAGTTTAGGTCTAACACTAGTATTCAGAAATACTACAGAAACGGAGAAAAGTAATGAAATGTAAAATAACACGGAATAGTCTTTTAGTCCTGTATAATTTGAATAGATAGGCTATTAATCCTGATTCCTTACAATTAATGCTATCTTTTGTTGTCTTATATACAATAATGACAGACACATTTTAGGCTACTCTCACTTTAAGAGCTAGTGCACGGATCCTTTAAGGGGCCGTTCACATGTTGCGTGTAAAGCGCAGTCTGCGCCACTTTCTCCTCTTTTAAAAAGGGCTCCCCGTTGCTAAGCAATCATGAGCCATGTTCTCCATGAAGACGAAGACATTTCAGCAAAAGATGAGCGCGCAAAAGACGTAACGTGAACGGCCCATACTGTTTTCATTATAGTGTCACATGCATTTTCTTTTTGTATTATTTTTATTCAAGACATAACTGATTGTGTTAGAGAGAATGTTGTGTGCTTTTGACCATTAAAGAATCCAAAAAAAAATCGCTTGAATGTTTAAGATTTAAAAAGACGTACAAATTATAAACCTTAGTGACGATGCAATGGCCCGATTGTGCAAGTGACATTTCCATCAAATGTCCCGACTCCTGAAACGCGAGAGTCTAGAATCATCAATAATGGCTTGCCTTGTGCAACCCATTTTGAGAGACAGAGAAGACGCGACATTGGCGGCAACGCTGAATCACTCACGCTGTTTGTGAAATTGCGTCTCGCAGAAAGTTTTAAAATGACTGATTTGATCTTATAATCTGTTAGGTTAAATTTACTCATACAACCTACATGCTAGATTGAATGAATGTTTGCGGGAATTTCCCGCATTATAAACGCAAGACCTGCGGGAATGATTAAAATGATGCGCAATACCCGCAATCCCGCGGCGAAATTCGAGCCCTGCAAACCAAAGATTTCATAAAAAAATCTTCATTTGTGTTCAGAAGATGAACAAAAGTCTTGGAACGACATGAGGGTGAATAGCTTAATTAATGACAGAATTTTCATTTTTTTGGGAAATAAAGCCAGTCTATAGGTTTATACAATCCAGTACCAGCAGATTTAAAAATAACGTCTTCCTAAATGCAATAGTTTCCCTAAACAAATATAGTTAGACAAACCCAGTCACTCACTGTCACCTTCTGCGATTACTGTTTTAATTCTGTTTTACTACTGATTTTATGATTTGTTGTGTTTATTTATTTATTTATTTATTGAATGCACCCAGTGGAGAGCGCTCCTAATTTCGTTGTATAGTAAAGTACAATGACAATAAAGGCATTCAAATTCAAAAATTCAAAATATGGATGGGTCGTCAATATAGTTATAGTTATATATATATATATATATATATATATGTATGTATGTGTGTAATATAGTTATTTTTATTTTATATTGAGTTTGTTATTTAAAAAATGTTATTAATTTTAAATGTTTTGTTATTTTAATAATTATTTTTATTTATTTGCTCATTCTTTCTATAGGTAAATCTCTCTCAGGAAACTAGTAAAACAGCAGTTGGTTAGCTCAATTCATCTCTATCAAGGGAATTGATTCAAAACTCTAATTCAGTGTCTTGTTTGCTCTTCAGGAAATGTTCATGTTCACAGAAGAATACAATGGCAATACAATGGCATTTGTCATATATTACAGTTTTTTTAAAGGTATTTGCAATCAAATATTGCTGTTTATTACTATATTTTTAATGCATTTTACTTACACCACTTGCGTTAAACATTATGAATCACAGTTCAATATTTGATAACATTTAGGTAAACTAGTAAACCTTATAGTAGTCGTCCATTGTGATCCATCCTAGCTGTCCGTTTCATTTTTTATACATGGGTAAACTTAAGAAAAGAGAAATGAAAATGTCAGCCATCTTTAAATGTAGGGTTGAGTTCCCTGGGAGGAGTCGTGCATTTGTAAATCCCACAAACCAACAATGATTGTACTTGAATGCATTTCATCTTGTGATTGTATTGTGTCTTTAAAGCAGAGAAGTGCACTAAGCAAACAGCCATTATGACTGTGCTCTTCTGAAGACTTATTTTGCTTTAGTGTGTGTTTGCTAGTGTATCATACATTCGAGTGTGTGTCTGTGTCCTCCCAGATTTGTGTGCTACTATAATTATGAGCGCCTGCAGCGTCTCATGGGGAGCGCATTAACGCACACGAGTGGAGAAATAAAAATCATAGTGCACACACACTCACTACTCTTTTCTCCTCTTTTTCTCCTCTTTCTCCTCTTTTCTCCCATTGCTGCCTTCCTCTCCTCTCCTCTCTGGCCTAGCCAATATATATCTGATAATCGCTATTTACAAGTATATTTGATGTAGAGTAGCAGTTAAAGTTGATTCTGAATAAATGTAATTAAAAAAATAGATTATTATATTTATTAATATATTTTTATAAATGATATCACAGAAGAAAATTGGATATTTTTCTGCATGAAAGTTATTTGAAAAAGAAATGATCTTGATTGATTCAAACCACCAGCTTTACATTTAAAAAAAAACTTTGATAATGACAAAAAGCAATTTTTTTAATAAAATAGCTAGGGCTGTGTATCACCAACAATGTCACGATACGATGCGCATCACGATATGGATCAGTTTAGAATTTAAATTTCTTTTGAGCAGAGTTTAGTAACAGTAATATCTTTATTATAAAATATTGAATAAACAGTGGTATAACAGTTGTGATAACTGAAAAACTATTTAGTTTTTGTCATTAAAAAACAATGAGAGTTAAATTAAATAAGTGTTGGAATGTGCACCAAACACAGTAATTTCTTTACATTATGTTAAAATCATTTTAAACAAATAAATACAATAGAATAAAGATAGCCTACCAATAAAGAGAAAAGTTTTTGAATAGGTCTAGCACTAGTATTAAGAACTTAATAAAGTAATTAAATGTAAAATAACATTGGGTAGTATTTTAGTCCTGACTAAATTAAATACATCGACTATAAATCCAGATTCCTTATAATTAAAGCTATCTTTTGTTGTTTTGACAACAATATTAATGACAGACACATATGGCTGCTGTCACTTTAAGATAGTGCACGGATCCTGTTTTCATTATACTCGCATCACATGCATTTAATGATTATTTTAGACATAACTGACTGTGTTGGATACTCACCAAGACCGACATTTTTTACATCATATTGCTAGTTTTTGTCCGTAAAAGCGATATAATCCGTGAAAAAGAACTTTTGTTACTCACGGGCTGTTTGTGAAGCCCCGTTCACACTACAAGCGACAAAGCGACACGATAGCATTCATTTCAATGGGGAGCGGGCGATTTCCGGCGACACGCCGGAAGACCGTTGGCTACCGGATGGGGCGTGTCTGGCGACGCGACAAAGTTGAGATCTGTTTAACTTTATGCAAATGAAGAGCGACTTTCGGGAGCGACAACCAATAGGAGCGGAGCGCGCATGATCCTTCTCTACATCATTGGATGTCATTCATAAAGGCAACCAGTAGTGGGAACGCCCACTAGCGACCTCATCACCAGCCACTGGCGTAGGGCTGTCGCGATAACCGCAATATTGCATTACCGCGCTACTGACAGGCCAACCGCAGAGGAATGCAAGTAACCGCAGCAACCGCAAACCGCGTTTTCTTTTTTCATAAGGCCACCCTTGTAGTTCGTACCATGTGTATTGAATGTTAAATAAGTTAATAATGATAACAGGACTGTTTATCATGGTGATTTGTACAGAGGATTCGTGGATTAGGACTTAAGCCTAAACAGACAGTGAATGTGATCGACTGAGCGCGTGTGATTACCTGCGTCTGTCTTTGAAGTCAAGTCATGTATATTCGTGAAAAGGTTGCCGTTTCCAAGGAAAGCGAAATATTTGTCGTAGGCTATCATCCTTTTAACGTGTAAGGGTATTTACCATGAATGGCGTCAGCGCTGGTCAGCATTACACAGCGCGAGGAAGCCGTGGGGGGAAAGCAGCGAGTCACGCATTGAATCAATGCCATTGGTCTCTATTAAGTGAAGCATTGCTTCAGCTTTGCCCAAAAGTGAAGCATTGCTGGCCAGCTGAGCCTTGAAAAGTGGAGCTCAAAGTTAAAAAATAATTAACACCTTGTTTCATTACATCTATCATTTAAGGAATCAGCTTTTTTGAACGTTTTCGTTGAATGAACGGTTTAATGACTCACTCAAAGACAGTCCGTTGGCGTAACAACTGCGCGCTGAGTGACAGTCTTTCAATGCGCAGAGACGCTGTTTAGTTTCGGTTACATTGTTTACATTGTTTTTGTGTATGCTGACCACATCATAACACGTATTTATATAGTAACAAATAAATATAAATAAATAAATAAATGGTGGTAAAACCGCATATCGTGCTATTGAGCCACTCAAAATTACCGCAAGGGAAATTCCTTCACCGCGACAGCCCTACACTGGCGACATGAAGCGACAAAGTCGCTTGTAGTGTGAACGGGGCTTTAAACGCATTTGACGCTTGCCTTGAGCAACCCATTTTGAGAGACAGAGACAGAAGACGCGGCACAGCTGGACACTCAATCAATGTTTGAGGAAATTTCCCACATTATAAGTGGGAGACCTGCGGGAATGGTTAGAATAATGCGTAATACTCGCAATCCCGTGCTGAAATTCGAGCCCTGAATTGGCTACATTCAAAAGCACGACAGTATCGATACAGCAGTTGCTGTATCGATACGCGCATCGTCAGGAGTTCATGACGATGTATCGTCGTATCGATATTCTGAGCACAGCACTAAAAATATCTCTGATCTGATTTGCTTTGCATCTAACAAAACCCCAATAACAAGCCCTTCATGTTTCTTCATTACTCGCAATAATATTATTGAGCCAATAATACTATGTATGTCAATAATATTATTCAGTCCTGGCCATTGATATTTGCAGCTTGTGGTCAGTACGATTTTTTTGAAACTATTAAAAATAGTGAAGTATTATTAACCATTTTTAATAGCTATTTTCTATGTAAATATGTTAAAATGTAATTTATTCCTGTGATCAAAGCTGAATTTTCAACATCATTATTCCAGTCTTCAGTGTCGCATGATCCTTCAGGAATCATTCTGATAGAAGCATTTCTGAATATTATCTCAACGTTGAAAACCGTTAATATTTTTGTGGAAACAGTGATACTTTTTATTTTCAGGATTCTCTGATGAATAAAAAGTTCCAAAGAGCAGCATTAATTTGAAATAATTTGCAGTCTTTTGTAACATTATACATTTCTTATACAGTCACTTTTGATCAATTGTATGCGTCCATACTGAATAAAAGTATTAATTATGCATGTATTAATATCTTTGAATCGGGTGGGGTATAGTCATATATAACTGTTTCTCTCTGCATTAGTATTCATCTCATCATCCTCTTTTCTCTGTGGTCTTCCCCTTGTTTTCTCTGCTTTTTAAGTCTTGTTCTTGTACTGAGGTGATTGGGTGACGTCCCGGCCTCTGTTTTATGCATGTAGTTCATTTCAGGTCTTGTTCCTCTGCAGAATCTGTTATTGCTTTATCTTTTTTGGAGTGTTGTGATTCGGTAAAATTGTGCAATATACTAAATAACTGGTGATATAAAATTCAGCGACATCGTGAAAATCTGCACTTTGTATTTTGTCTTAGGGCTGGACGATTTTGGCTAAAATCATAATCGCGATTAATCGAACAAGTTACCTCGATTACGATTATTGAACGATTATTTAAAAAAAAATCTTTCTCATGTGTCACTGGCAAGGCTTATACTGTAAATATGTTCACGGTTA
Organism: Gila orcuttii; assembly: GCA_026230005.1. Taxonomy (NCBI): domain Eukaryota; kingdom Metazoa; phylum Chordata; class Actinopteri; order Cypriniformes; family Leuciscidae; genus Gila; species Gila orcuttii. The sequence goes on along the minus strand of JAPDVR010000007.1, from coordinate 50,455,916 downwards.
TTTTTTTTAATGAAAGAATGCATAATCCTATCTTTGTGATTCTAAAATAAGGAAACACACAGATAGCTTTTAATGCTTACTTATTAAATATTTCAAACAATTGTATCAAACAAAGCATACAATGGTTGAAATAAAAACGTCTTATAAAAAAGTAATTAAGTTTTAATGTAAAAAGAAAGTTGCCTAAAAATGTAGAAAATAGTTCTTTTTGTAAACAAAAGAAATTATTGTAAATATTGCCATCTTAAAAGTAAAATATAACTTGTATAAAACCAAAAAAACTAATCCTTTTCATATTGTGTAGCATTTGTAAATGCTTGTGTTATCGAAACCTGCTGTGTGGAGTGGAGGCACTTGTTGCTGGGCGTTTGTCAGTCTCTCTCTTTTTTCGCGTTTTTCTTTGGTACAAGCGGCTCCTGTTGCTGAGTTGACTCAGTGTTTGAGTTCCCTTTCACACAGAGATTCCGGAAAATACACGGATAAAGTGGCCCGGGATTTGACCCGGGTTCGTTTGACTTTGGTTCATTCACACTGCCAGTGATTTTCCGGAATCAAGAGAGTGCGTTCACACAGACACACACAACCCGCAAAGACACGTGACATGTCCCAGCGGCGTCTAGTTTGCTTATGAGCTGCGATTTCTCTCTCGAGAAACCACGCTTGTGCATTTTTTTTCTCTGATTCGATCATAAACTAGCGCATTACGAACCGTTTCAGGCTGGCGAACGATCCCGGCTTAGCGCCATCATTACGACACGGCATTGATTACGGCTTTTGTTCACACAGCGCGCGTTCCGGGACTGAACACGGCAATGTTACCATGTCCCCAACTTGGCATCAATCCCGGGTCATGTTTGCGTTCACACAGAAGGTGTTTGTTCAGGCAATTTCCCGGGATCAACGCGCTGTGTGAAAGGGGCTCATGTTGCTTCAATGTCGCAGACTGGACGGGGCGGAGTTACGTGACTACACACGCGGTAATATGTTTTAAGGGGAAAGTACATTAACACACAGTGGGCGGAAATATTAATAGGATTAAAAAACCGAAAGAACCGACATGGTAAAATTACGTCGGTTATAGGCTCTGAATTTCGGTTTCGATTATTTTTCGATTAATCATCCAGACCTATTTTGTCTATTAAATTTGATGTCATTAAGATCACACATTACATGTTTTCAGATCAGCAGTAAATCAGACTGTTGAATTTATTTCTGTGATTTACTTCAAGTTGTCAGTCTTGATTCGTAACTCTGATTTAATGATTTGTTTATCACTTAAAGTTGCTGTCAAAAGAAAATATTCGCAGAAGTCACTGCTTGCCATTTTTGAATAAATGTTTAGTATAAATATTCATCTGTAAATATAGCTGTCCATGAATATTGGGGCATTTGAATATGATTTTTCATTGTTTATTTAGTGACAAACATTGTGGAAAAATTATTTTTTATTTTAGAGTATTTTACTTTTATTATTTATTTATGCAATATTTTACTTCTTGCATTAACCATTGAATCTATTCGACTACAATAACTATTTGGTTGAATTGACGCTTCCTCAGATTGCAGTGTTCAGTGTCAGTGCATTGACTTGTACCTGAGCTTTAAAGGACGACTCAGACCTCTTTTAGTTGTGATATAGTGTGTCGGTCTACATTACAACACATAATACTACTACTTCTACTACTAATAATGTTATAATATTATTCCTTTGACTGTAATAGCCATATATTGTAGAACAAACCCACTGAAAAATAAATTAAACTTTCATAAGTATTTTGTCCTAATTTCTATACATGCAAGAGATAAACCTGTGAGCTTTTAACAGCAGTAGAGCCTTTATTTAGGCAGAAAACAAGTTTACAAACTAATATTCCATAAAAAAAACAAGAATTGTCGATTTTGCTTTTTGATCTCCTAACGCTCAGAATGATCAGTATACTTCTTTATTGGCTGTTGAAGTTTTTTTGTGACTCTGCCGGTAGATAACAGAGTCACTGTTACATAACTCACCTGTGTCCAGACCTGACGGGGCGATCAGCGAGCGCTGTAATCTCAGACTCTGTGTTCGTCAGCTTCTGGCAGGCCTGACTGAACATGCTACACGGACTCATGCATGTCTAAGGAGAGCGCGATACACACCCTGAACCTCTGAAGAGCTCATCTGATCTTTAATACACCGTGTGCATGTGAGGGTGTGTGTGATTGAGGGTTTGTGTGTTTTGGCCCTTGCGCCGTTGACTTTAAACTGTGCGTTAACCTCTCAGACAGGACGACATCAGGGTTGTAAACCATAACAGACTTGACATGTTCTTCTTCCAAACCATTTGTTTGTGTAATGTCTTTTGTATCATTTATTTGTGTTTGATCGATGTGGGTTTTTCAATGATTTGTGGTTGTGTGTGTGTGTGTGCGTGCGTGTGTGTGGGGTAGTGTAGTGTATATGGATGGATACTTGGATGGATAAGGTGGGTAGATGGATGGATGGATGAATGGATGGATATATGGAAACTTGGATGGATGGATAGATATACGGATACTTGCATAGAGGGATGATATATGGATACTTGCATGGATGGATGGAGGGATGATGGATGGATAGATAAATGGATGGATGATGGATGAATAGATAAATAGAGGGATGAATGGATAGACGGATGTGTGTGTGTATCTGTGTATATATAATGTGTGTATATTTAAACACACACAGACTACCGGTCAAAAGTGTGGAATAATAAAGGATTTTTAAAAATGTTTTTAAAAGAGTTTTTTTTTGATCACCAAGGCTGCATTTATTTGATCAAAACAGTAAAACGGTAAAATTGTGAAACATTATTACAATTTAAAATGTTTTCTATTTAAATATATTTTAGCATATGATATCTGGCTGCTGAAACTCAGCTTTGCCATCATGGGAATAAGTTACATGTTAAAATATAATAATACGACTATTTCAGCAGTGATTGGTGATTTTACAGATCATGTGATTGAGCCGTCGGTTTACTGGAACGCGTGTGAATTCTGAGTTCTGCACTTCTCTTATTCATGTTCGGGACACAAGAGCTGTCAGTGTGTGTGTTCCGACGGTTGTGAATTATTAATGAGAGACTGTAACGGAGCCGAGGCATCGCTGGATACTTTACAGCCCAGCCCTGTGGGCCAAACAGCCTTAAGATGGATTTCAGTCCTTCATCTCTTCTCCACAAAGGACATCTGCATTAGTATGCATGTGAATAAGGCCACATGTATCTACTAAAGCTGAACTCGGACACAGTTTAGGTTTCATTTAGGTCTAGACCTTGACCTTGAATCTACACCTCACTTTATTTGTCCTGATAAACAGCTTGATTTGGAAAATGTTAGTGTATATCATCAACATTTGACCAAACCTACACAGATAAAGGCCCGTGTTGTGTTTTAACTCCAGCTTTATATATTGTGCTGAATAAGTGATTTGATTTGCATGAACTTTGGAATGTGCTCAGATGTGTTAAACAGGACTAGCGTGCTAAGCAAACATGTTTTACACTCCTGTATGTCAGTGTGCTTAGTCAATGTTCAACATCTCTAATGAGATGGTATAGTTCACATATCGTTTTTTTTTTTTTTTTAATAATTATTAATCCGCAACATCTTATATTATCTGCCTTATAGAGTAGCCTTTACAAGCAACTATAGTTTATGCTAAAATATCAGCATTGTTTTTATGTTTCCTAGTATAAGCCTGTGGTGACTTGTATTAGCCATCTATCATTAAAGGGGAACTATGCAGTTTTTTTTAGCTTAACTGAACAGCTTCGGAGTTATTGGAATGGTTATATGACTTTTTTCGTGTTGAGTAGTGGCCGTCTGCCCACCCAAGCCCCCAAACAGAATCATTTAATCATTTCATTAATCATTTCAGGTCATTTAATTATTTCTTTTTTGCAGCATAATGTAATTGGTAGAAAATAGATTTTGTTGCTAAGAAACTGCAAATTTGCCACATAAAAATTATTTTAGAATACATCATTTTATTTATTTTTCTTCCATTTGTGCTTGTCTTGTAATGTAGGTCTGAGACTGATATGCAGCCAACATCCAATAGTGTTCAGTGAAACTGAATTCTACTATAATAATAAAAATTGCAATAAAGTGGTCAGAATCTGAATCAGCCAGTAGATGTCTTTGCTTCGCTGGGTTGCTGTCAGTATTTTCAGTTGTTTTTCGCCGGTTATTTTGTCTGCCAGAAGGAAAATAATGAAGCGAGGACTGTTAAATTATGGTAAACTTATTAGAAAAATCATAATTAAGTTTCTCCAGCATCATTAGCACATCCTCAGAAGTAGTTATGCATGAGTTTACGAAGTAATTAACATAAGGTTCATGATTAATTTATAAACAGGTCCCGCCAAAATGTAAATGACGTGAATGTGAAACCTGTTTTTTGTGAGTGTATGTGTGTCAATATGTTGCATTTGTAGTTTTGGGGAAAAACTGAACAATATTTTTTACTAGGGCTACAGTACCCAGATAAAAGATATTTCTGTTAGACTAGTAGTAATTTAATGCCATCAGTTGACTAGTAGCACGTTTATGATATTAATTTAATTGCTTAATTTTTGTATATATACACACACACACACACGTGTGTATGTGTATATATATATGAGCTAGAATTTATTTTATTACTATTATTCTCTTATTAGATGGTTTTGTTTGTTGCTGTCATTTGCAGAACATGCTATTGCATTGAAAGTTGGCAAGTTGTTTATTTAGTATTAAAGAAAAATGAATATTATATTTATTGCTAATTGTTCTAATTTGCAGAGAAATATTAAACCATAAATGGATGTAAAGTTGTTGAAATCGACTCATCTAATGGATGCTATAGAGAGAAATGCACGTTAGGTTGAACATTTTCTCTTTAATTCTTGTTACTGTTATGCAAAAGAAAAAAGGAAAAAAAGTGACGTTCTGGTCATATTCGTTGCTCTAAATTAATGCTGATTTTAATTAAAAAAAAATTTGAATTATACTCAATTGCAGTACTGAAATAAAAATGTTTCGCTTTATTGTAATGAGAATATTACTTGTGCGCTGAATGTCATAATGTCACATTGCAAAAAATCATAATTATTCTAGAATTATGCTGTTTTTTCTTTAGACCAAATCTAATTTCTCATTTCCATCTTTAGATTTTGAGGTGACATATGAGACGTTTCTTCATTACAGTCACACTTTAGGGCAGATGTGAACCTCATTTAACAAAATGTTTTTAATCTTCATTTACAATTCCAGTGATAATATCTGAGACCGGCGTCAGTCGTGCATGAAGTGTGTCTTTTTATGTGCTGTGACGCTTTAATTGGGCAGAATGGGGTGTAAACGCGACGGGTCTTTGTCCTGGTGCCTGCAGGGTGTGTTTGAGGAGGTGGGACTCGTTTCACATGCCACATCCCCCCTTTCATGAGCAGACACACACACACACACACACACACACACACACACACACACACCCCAGAGGTTTGACATTTAATGATCCGGACACGAGCAGCTGTTCATTAGTTGATCCCTTTAGTGCCCTGACACCCACAAAATACTCCTCCTTTATTTCCATCCGTGTACCACCTGAACCTCACAGTGCAAAACATCCAGAGCTGATCTCCCTACTCCCTTAAAAATCACCAGTATAAAATTACAATACTTATACTTGTATTCATTTTTCTTTAGTACTAAATAAACAACCTGCCAACTGTCACTTGTTTTGCAAATGACAGCAACAAACAAAACCATCTAATAAGAGAGAATAATAGTAATAAAATAAATTCCAGCTCATATATATATACTTTTTATACAATACACATACTAAAATTGCAGTGTTGCTTAATGTTATATTGACGACAAAATCAGAACAGATAAATTCTAAATATTTCTATTATTTTATTGTTTTACTTAATTATTGAAAACATTACAGCACAGTTTTAGCCTATAACATTGAAAAAAACTCTTTAATCTTTAACGGGGAATGACATCAGGAAACATTTTCCATCTCTTTGACTGCATTTACATGGTTCAAGTGACCCAATTCCGTTTTTTTTTTTCTTTTTTTTTTTTTTTAACGGATATGACCCAGGAAAGCAGGAAAAAAGTACATGGATTCAGTATTCTCAGATCAGTTTCAGGCCTCATTCATACGTGGAAACTAGAAATTGCATTTGCGTCTGCCATGCAAGCGTACAGATCGGATATTCCCGTCAATGCCAGTCGTATGTCTTTGAAAAAGCGACGGTGGCGAATGACGTCCAATCAGGTGGACAACCGCGATCACATGACTCTTTCAATGGTTCAATGGAGGACAAAGGCTCAACCCAATGTTTTGCTGACCTTTAAAGCTGGTGTAGAAAGCGAAAGTTGGTATTATCATTGTACAATCACACCGTTGTTATTTCCTTTTCAGCCTGAGCTTTTCCAGGTCAGTACATCTACCTTGGGTTGTTTCGCCAAGTTTGCACTGTAAATGCAGATATCAGATATGGGTCACTTGTAAAAGATGTAAGCTGGCCGCCTTAAACCCTGATCATGATGAGCTGAACAAAACATTTCCCAAAATGTTCCCTGACTTGATGCAGTGCATCTTGTCCTTGTTTTGGAAGAGGGGTTTTGAGCTGTAATACTGCTGAATTTTTAAATACGATCACGGTAACGGAGGAGATTTTCACACGTTATCCTCTAAATAATTGACTTCACTGGAGAGATTCTGTCTGCATACAAATGCTTGTGTTTAGGAAGTGCGTCTCTCGTCTCAGGCTTTTGCTTTCTTGTTTCGATGGAGTTCGTGGTATTTCTGCATTCCCTGCTAAACATTAACCCATATTTGAGTCTGGGATTCCCCAGCAGACGTTCAGGTTAATACTGTATACTCTGGCTCAGCTTTTGATTTTTCCTTTGGAAAGTGCGATCAAAGAGTCTGATTACTGACCTCGTGACCTCTAAACTCTGACCCGTCTGTATTATTCACAGGTGCGACGAGAAGAGGAGATACACTGCGCTCGCCGTTAGAAACACCTCAGGAAATGAGCGTCAACTTCTCTGGAGGTAAAAACCTTTTATTATTAATAATGTGATTGTGCAGCATATGTTATACACTCAAAAACATTAGGATGCCGAATAAACTTAAATTGAGGAATATTTTTCCGTGTGCAGAAAAAAAAACATTTTTAATAAAAAATTAATTGTTTGTCTTTACTACATCTTTTCTATTCACTATATTATTTTGCCATGTTGATTTTTAAAATAAAATAATAAGTTTTTTTTAAGATTACCAAATGACATGGACAATGTTAAATGCATTTGCATCAATTTAACAGTGTTAGCCTGGAATGGTTTTCTGTGCATCCGGTTGCATCCAGTGACAACAAATCTGATTGCATGAAATCAAGTTGTCACAATATTCAAGAATTGCATTCGCTAATTTAAAAAATTACTTTTCTGATTGTATATGAGTGTATATGCTGTCTAATGTGGCTCTACATGCTGCTTTTATCTTTGCCTGGCATTCTGGGAATTCATGCGTACCCAGCATGCTTTGCTGTAACACAGGCTGAGGTCAATGAAAGGAAAGGCTTCAGAAAGTGGAAGTTTCTGTTGTTCTGTTACTTCTGTGTTGTGATCAAGCACAAACTGGAGAGGATTTCAGTTTAGAGAGCATTTTTATTATCGTGGACCGGAGTGGTTTTTAGTAGAGCCCGACCGATATGGATTTTTGGGGGCCGATGCCGATACCGATATTAGGGAGTAAAAAAAGCCCGATACCGATATATCGGCCGATATTATTTATGTGTATATTATAATACAGTAGCAATATTATTTATGTGGATTATAGTACAGTATACCAGTCAAAAGTTTGGACACTTTCCTATTGGTGTGTACAAATTTTTGATGGGTACTTTACACAGTAGCTATAAACAGAATAAATATATTTTATAAACACGTTTTGCAATGATCACTCAAATGTGGTGATCAAACACTTGTGTGACACAGATATGTAATGGAGGCAGGGGGAATGATAGAATGAGAATTATACAGTTGAGCTGTAACCAAACTAGTTTGCATTGCATGTTATATTATATTATATTCTAAATACTGTTGCATAATCTTCACTAACGACTTTGTCTTTTAATTTAGTCATAACTTGTATCAATAAATATATAAAAAGTGTCACTGACAAAACCTTATTATCTTCTATTTTTACTCTTAATTCCTCTAATCTCTACCAGTGGATGAAGAACTCAGATCTTTTTACTAAAGTAAAATTAATAATATCATAATGAAAACGTTTTTGATTACATATGTACAGTACTTTTATACTATTTTAAATAATTAGTAAGTAAAATGTACTAAACCTTAAACTAGGCTACTCTTAATGCAAAATGGCCCTATATAAAGTGTTATAAATAATTATATAAATTTTTGGAATATTGCTTGATGTTGTAACGTAGCGTTATTAGGCAGAATGAGCTTTAACACTGTGTCTACTAGAGATGCGCGGTTGGCGGTTACAGCCGCGGACTCCGCAGATAAACCGCGGATCGGGCGGATGACATGACGAAAAAAAATATTTTAATTAAATTTGGGTGGGTGGCGGGCGGTTGAACCAATCAAATGAAAAATATATACACATTGTTAAATATTGTTATCTTTGTCCCTGCGCGCCGATCGGAGACGGAGTTCACTGCTGATATTCTGAGAGCTTTCTAGTCTCACGGCTGTCATCAGCAGCGCCTTGTATCGCCCAATCAGCGGATTGCGGGCGGGTGCGGTTTTGAAAATTGGTCAAAAACGTTGGTGCGGATGGATGGCTGACGGATGAGTTTTGTGATGCGGTTGCGGATGAAATAATAATAGCCCATCCGCGCATCTCTAATGTCTACACCGGCCGCGGCCGTTACTGCTCGCGTCGCAACAGCTGTTTACCCGAGACAAAGCAGAATCAGTTTACTGTCGGAGATCGCTCGCGCCACGCATTTTAATCAATGTTTCATCAAACAATTGCCTTAATAAATAAGAAGTAAATATAGCAGACAATATAATAAGGACTTCTCAGCTGTGCGCTTGCAATAGTCACAAGCTCACACAATACGTGACAGAGGCTTGTAGCAGAGAAATCAATTCTGTGAATTACACTGCGCAAATCACAAGTAGGCTACTACCCACTGGATGAAAAAGGGTTGGCTCTCAGTCTCCACAGGCTACATAAAATATTCATTTTATTTTATTTTATTTTTCGTGTTCGCATTTATGAGGAAAAAACAATGTTACAGACTCGACAGTTCAGCACTACGGACGTGAGCGCTCTGAAAGCCGTACTAAAATATGCTTTGAAACTTTCACATAGACATCAAACAGAAAGCACAAAACCTTTCGTTTCAAAGTGAATTTCGTTTTGTATTAATTGTATCTTAATTTTAATCAATGTTTCATCAACCAATTGCCTGGATTTAATATATAAGAAGTAGATAGCAGACGATAGATAATCTCGACACGGAGGCGCCTGCGGGTGAACTGGTGCTCGTCTCATGAACCGAAGAATTGAAATATATCTATATTGAAATGTCTACTTTTAAACAGAACAATTCAAAACGAAAGACAGACAGACTCATGTAATCGTATGAAATGTGCATTTCTCTCTGGCACGCGTTCACTGAAGATCGCGAGTCAGCATCGTCAACTTCATCTTTGGCTGACACTGACTGAAAACACTTGTTTGTTAATAAACAATTAAAATGTCTCCTTGCTATATTTGTTGTATTCATAATCATTACTTTTGCCAGTTCTTGTGACAGCTTTTAGGTGCTTTATTGGCAGCGCCACCCTTACATGAATCACCGCACCAGCATTTTTTTAAATATTCATTTATCGGCCATTATAAAGGCCGATACCGATAGTTAGGAAAATGCCTAAAATCGGCCGATAATATCGGCCCGCCGATATATCGGTCGGGCTCTAGTTTTTAGTTTTACCTACCAAACTCTTTTACTATATATAACAAGAACGAGAGGAAATTTGAGTCTTATTGTATTGTTCTATTATTGCAAGTTTTTACAACACTCGCAGCCCAGGTTACAGTTCATATCTGGACCAGAATGAGTGCGTTTCAAGTTATGGACATTTCATCCACCCTAACGTCTCTAAATGAAGAAATTAAGAGTTTTGATATTTTACATTCGTACTATAAAATAAAATGATAATTCTGTTTTATCAAATTTTGATTAAGATTACAGTAATGTCAATGTTTTGTAATCTCAGATATTCGTGGGTCTTGATATTGAACTTGTTTAGGTGGGACCCCTGTGCTAAAGTAAATTACATAAATGGATGAACGCACGCTGTTACATTAATGAAATGTTGCACTTAAATCAATTTGAGTGTTTCGGTCTGTCTCTGGATTTCTTGACAAGGTGTTCTGCTGATCTCTCGTAGAACAGCCAGTGATTACAGGACACTTTGCATGATGCTTGCAGCGACATGCGTAACTTTACACCGAAGCTTGTGTCTCTGACTTCTCAGACGGTTTCTTTGAAATGGACCTCTGAATTGCAGAAGAAAACAAGACGGACAAAAACATTGTATGCAATGCGACTGCAAATGCTGTTCACTCTTAATAGTCTTTATAAACGCATCAGTGTTTCCCCTAGGATTTTTTTCAGGGGGGGGGGTGGGGACTGCTAGTGTTGCGGATACGTGGTGTATTTGTTTTTTATTATTAATTGAAATCATGTACTATGAATCATTAAACTTATACAACATTTTTTTTAAATATATATATATGGAAAAAAAATTCACACTAATTCTGTGTTGTGTTTTTTCTGGTAATAAAATGAAGACATAAAACACAAATTTTAGCATTTATCATCAATTTTAATCATATGAAATTAAATAAACTTTTTGTCAAATAACTGGCTGCACAATGAGCTTTAGCCTAACTGTTCAAATTGAAACATGGATTATTCCTTAAAAATTTCAGTTTTGATGATAATTTATTTGGATTAGTGTTAGTGTATTATTACATTGGGATATATCTAAATTCTAATGTACAACAGTAATATATTTCTGTCAAGTTAAACCGAACTTTTATTTTGACGGGTTGCCGTGAAGACCTTTTGAGGTTCTGTGTGTTTGTCATGATGATAGTTTTTCTCAAATGAAGCGGTGAAATGATCACGAAGTGACTTTCAGAGTGGATCTAGAGCCTGGAGAGGAAGTTCATGCATTTGTGTCTTCATATAGGCCAAATAACAGCGCAAGCGTCACACGTGCTTCAGTGTGTGTGTGGTAAATTAAACTGCGCGTCGGGGCACCATTCATTCACACAGAACATGCAGGATTCGTATTTAAATGGTCTTTGTGTTTTAATATTCACACACACTAGTCTACATCGCGATTTGATTTCAAGTGTACTGAACTGCTTTCTATTTTTTCCTCAAATTTACAAATTCCGTGAAATTCCGCGTTTTACACTAAATTCCTTTTTTATGACTGTATTTCGTCAGCATTTTAGGGGGGGCGGGGGGTCGTTTTGCGGGGGCGAGCCGCCCCCCCAAAACAATGGTAGGGGAAACACTGCGCATTCTATCTCGTTAACCAGAACTATTGTTACAATCATGACCGAAAACAAAATCAGCATTCGATCTTTGTCCCTCAGCTAAAATGAAATACTAAAAGCGCCCAAATGATTGTCTTAACGTGTTATTCATTGAATCATTCCGTCAAATGATTTGTTCAAAATGGCTGATTTATCCAGGGACAAAGCAGGAGTGAGTTGTTGAGTCATTGACTCATTAGAATGATTTGTTCAAAAACGGCGATTGGCTCTACTGTATGTATGGAACTGTTTTCATTGGCAAAATAGAGGAAAAACTATAGAGGAATAGAGGAAGCTTGTTTCTGTCATGGAATAAAACAATTTAAAATATAATTGCGAGTCAGAATTGCATGATATAAACTCTAAAAACATTTATTTTTAAAATTCTCAAATGCCAGATTATATCTCGCAATTATGACTTTATAACTTGTAATTGTGAGTTTATATCACGCAATTTTGAGAGAAAAAAAGACAGAATTGTGAGATAGTCACCATTTTGTTTTTTATTCTGTGGTGGAAACAAGCTTCCATTAGAAACAGACAATTTTGTGTCTAAAATGTAAGTCACCTAATAGCCTATTAACTTATTGTTTATTGAATTGTTGTATAAAATCAACATCATATTTGCAAACGTGCTAATATTTGGGAAAACAGCACTTTTGCTTGTGTGATATTGCATATAAATATTAAAACCAAGAACTTATGCAGAGACACCTTTTGCACCATATCTTGGTTTTCGGAAGCATTTTTATTAATTTTGGTGACATTTTTGTGCCACGCTTGTCTCCCCGCAGTGTTCTGGAGGACGTGTTGGGAAAGGGCTGAACTCTCCTCTTGTGCCAAATATGCACTTTATACAACTTCAGTGAGAGCGTTTGTCTGCTGGTTCCTTAAATACAGAATCAGGGGTGATTCAGGCATCAGTTTGGAGAGTTATTTGTCTGGATTTGGTTTGAAAGAGTCTTAATGTGTGTTTATAGGCAGTGGGTTTGGTTTAAAATAGCAGCAAATGCACAAATCTACATCAGAACTCATTTAGTCACATGCTGAATGTGTACAGAGGTGAACGAGAACACACACACACACACACATACACATACACATACACATACACATACACACACTCTCCAGCCAAACATATGTTCACACATACACACTTGGGTTCCAAAATTAAGACTCGCCAAGTGCCAAATGTGTGGAAAAATTGTCTTGAGCGGAATAATGCCAGCTATTCACCAGCTGTCTGGTCATCTCTTCATGATCTGCAATATTTACATTTTTTCATTTAGCAGATGCTTTTATCCATAGCATTACATTGCATGGGTTAAATTGAGTAATAATGATTGTCTGAGCATCATTGATGACTGATGATCCTGCCAAAGACACTTTTACCTCAGTGAAAAATTTACATTTACCACAATGAATATATGAGAAACAAATTGTGTTTTCACGTTTTAGTTTTGCAAGTGACCTTTGCCTGTTTACATAGAATTAAATCTGTGTTTTTGCTGATGCTTTTAAAACTAAATTATTGTTTGCACTTTTCATTATTGAAATGGGAAGGTGGGCCTCTACTTAATGAAGAGTTTGTAATTTTTTGTATTATATGAACAGTGGGTTATGTTTAGTTCACTAGAAAGACAGAGGGACATTTTTCTCCTATAAAGAACATTTGATTGGACAAAAATTGGAATGCTAGCTGATGTCATCAGTGTTTTTGATACGTTTCATAGAAGAAGATTTTATTTATTTATTTTTTTAAATATACTAGCATAGATATAATGAGCTCAAAGATAACAGATATGGACTAAAAGCCACATAACAGTCCTATTTACTAAAACAATGCACAATGTGACCTAGGATGATGCACCACAGAGCGAATGCGCCACATGCATTAGTCTCCCGTGTTTTGAAATCATTCCCTCGTCTGTTCCGCTTCCGCATTCTGCCTGTGTGTGTGTGTGTGTGTGTGTGTGTGTGTGTGTGAAAGAGAGATCAGGCTCTCTGCATTGTGCCTGCGTCATCCGGCCCCTTCATTCATGAAAAGTGTGACGTGAACAGTCGACTCTTCCGCCGCCCACTCAGACGATCTCTCTCTCTCTCTCTCTCTCTCTCTCTCTCTCTCTCTCTCTCTCTCTCTCTCTCTCTCTCTCTCTCTCTCTCTCTCTCTCTCTCTCTCTCTCTCTCTCTCTCTCTCTCTCTCTCTCTCTGCTGGCTGGTTTCAGCTGTTTCTCTGCTGAAGTGTAGGATCATGTATGGCAGCTCCGTCAGCTGTGAGTAATCCACTGCAGCTCTGTGTTTGCATGTGTGTGTATGTATTTGTTGTCCCTTTATGTGTCTTCTTTCTTGTGTACATGCTTTCTGATGGCTGTTTAGAGTTGAAGATGTGTAACTTGAGTGAGTGTGTGTTGGTGTGCGTATGAGCTATATTTGTCTCGTGTTTGATGCGGCGATTCTCCTCCCGCCGCCCTCTGTTGAAGGACAGATGGAGCAGCCAACAGGGATACACACGCACACTCTCGCACGCATGTTTGCATATGTAACTTAATGACTTCTCTCAAGGGAATCGCATGTCATACATTTTAAAAATCACGTCTCTTTCCGCTTCTTTTGTGTTGCCTTTTGACCAGATTGAGATCTTTAATTACACTGAGTAATTTTAGATCACGGTATGTGTGTGTTTATATCACAATATAGTAATTTTTGCTTGAAATTTCTACTAAAATGGATTTACATATTAATCACATGATAATACCTGTTTAAATGCTTAATTCAATTTTCTCTGGATGAAAGCCAGATTTTTCCGACTGTAAATTCTGAGCCTTATTCGAAACTGTTGTAAAATAGTCAATATTCACACACCTTCTGTATTAATGCTTTAAGTTACTGTAGTGCTGTAAACAACTATAGTTCACTTTATTATTTAACTTCTTCCTCATTTTGACTGGCATGATACCAAAGTTTCTGTAGTCGGTACCAAAACCAGTAAAATTTAATGGTTAATTTAAATTTAATTAATTTGTAATGCTAATAATAGTTCTAAGTAAGTAACCAATTTTGTATTATATTATATTATATTGTTGCAGGGCCTAAATTTTAACACTCGCCAAGCACCAAATGCAAGTAAAAATCGGTGTTGGCGAGTGTTTAAACCCCTGGGGCCGGTAACATTTTTATGAATTTTAACAATGCAATTATGAACGTGAACAAATGTGAACGACTCTCTGGACAGTTGACATGCCAGTGTTGCATCGCCACGAAAGTTTAATCCTTGCCAATTGAAATATTCAAGCCAAGAAGCCGCGAAAGGAACTCAATTTGTTACTCACGCGCTGTGTTTTGTATGTGCAGACATCCAAAGCGTGCGCCCAGATAGTGTGTGCGCTTTCACGAAAACTGAATTGAGTTCTTTTTACGACGTCTTGCACTTAAATTACAAATTCACTTGGAGTATCCTAGTAAACATAGTCTTTTGTGGCTTAAGTGAGGGTAAACCATAGAGAAAGACAATGCCTGTGTATTAGCATCAGATCCGTTATGTCTTAAAGGCTATGTTTACACGTGTGCGTTTTCGTTTAAACACAGCATTTTAAAATGAAAACGATCCTAGTCCATACTGACATTTCCACTGCATTTCAGAAAAGATCTCGGTCCACACTATACAACCGAAAACACGTCACATGACCATTCACGCATTCATGCGTGTACAAGTGTGAACAGTTGCTGATTGCTCTATAAGAGTTTAACTGCACAATGGCTGCTAAAAATGGACAAAGTCAGCAAAGCTTGCAGTTCCTTCTCCATGTTTTGTTTACGCTGTCGTCGAGGCTGCTCTGTTATTGGCGTGTTCTGGTAGCGTAATGGTCACATGATAGGGGCTTGTCGAATCATGGAAGGGTATGTAATGATCCAGAAGACCCAATCAGGGAAAACGCACTAGTGTAAACGTAGCCTTAAAATGACAGCAGCCTAATATTTCTGCTGCTGTCTGTGTTTTTAATGTTAATCAAACAAAAAAAGACAAAAAAAAAATCACCCCCTGCTCTTAACTGAATAACTTTTGCAACTTTAATAAGGATTATTCCATGTTTCATTTATACAGTGAAGACTATCCAGTGTAATTTTACATTTGATTACTTTATTCAATGTCTCTACCTGAAAACTGCTTTTACTTGTCTTTAATAATGTTTTAAATTTATATTAGTAGGCTGGTAGTTTTCGATGTGGTATTGAAAATGGAGAATAGAGAATTGTACATTTTCACTGGTATCTAAAATTTTGGAGTCATAACTGCATATTTTTGCTAAAAACTGTTTAATGGCCGGTAAAAAAATAAAATTAAATATATATATATATATATATATATATATATATGTGTGTATATTTGTGTGTGTATATACACACATGCACACTCAGACTGTCATACCTAGACTCTCAGCCTAGTCCTCTATTTGTCTTTTTGTTTGTGATGTTTCTGTTATATTGTGAAATCATGTCTGTAACCCAGATGCAATAGAGGAGAGCAGCTCAGTTTGTTTCTAAGCATGTTTATATAACCTCACGCTGGTCGCCAGAGGTTTAAATCAGCAGAGAGAGAGAGAGCAACTGCTCATATAGACTAATTGAAGAGCTTCTTCAGCCGGTTGTAAAGATGGAGTAACGCAAGACTGCTGCTGGTTTTGCTGCGTGTGTGTGTGTGTGTGTGTGTTCAGTCTGCAGCAGCTAATGGAAGTGCCAATGTAAAGTATTGATTATGTGTCAGAGCTTTAAAAGCGTGGGGGGGGATGAGAGAAAAGGGCTGGAAGTGCCAGTAATCTTGAGTCGTGTCGTGGCGGTGTCATCATAATGCGTGCGTGTGTGTGAGGGTCAGTCTCCTGTAATGTGCATCATCATCTCCTGCTGTGGAGCATCAGCTGCTGGAGTCGTGTCTCGTGTCCTCTGTTGTCGCTCGGGATCGTTGTCATCAGAACTGAGCTGAAGCATTTTTCTTGCTCCTCTTTTCAATCTTGTAATTCCTTGCTTCTTTCTGTGTCCGTAAAGTGTTTTAATCGAGTCAAGTTCTAGAAGTAAAAATCCCATTTATGTTCTCCCTAGGGGAATTGATTTGAACGATAACTTATAAACCATTAAAGACAGACCTTCTGTGAGCTATATCGATGGTATATGCTTTTGATGCAGCCATCAATTTTTTTTGTATAATACAATTTAACAGTGGACTTCCTGGTGGAAAAACTACATTACCCATGAATCTGCAGAGAAATCTCTACCAATCAGAGAATCATGGCAAAAGTACCTTTGAATTACGAAATGCTCTCAAACTTAAATATTTGTATTTATATGCATATTTTGCATGAAGAATGAATGGGAAAAACTCTTATAAAAAAATTTTTTCTTACAAACTGATGTAGTTGTTTAGGCAAAGATAAACATTTGCAAAACATTACGCATGTAATATATCATCCATCCCATACATGCATAGTGGATGGTTTTCAAAAAGTACACAGTCTTGTGCCTTTGTCTTTCTGTATTTTTAAACTCTTTTTTTGCTTCAAATCAAAGTTTGTAGTTGTAATTATGATTCTCCTCGTAGCTGATTGGTTTGGTTCATGGCCTATAACTTTTTAATGAATACTTAAAAAAAAAAAAGAAGACTTCGGATGTCAGCCTCAGCGTCTCTTTATCAAACACGTCTGGAGTGTGTTTGCGTGATGCCGGTTCCCCGGGGCTCTGAGTCTCCTGAGATCATGGGCCCTGCGGCGCTGTGACGTCCAACTGATGCACGCCATCACTGTGTGTGTGTGTGTGTGTGTGTGTGTGTGTGTGTATTCCTCCCGTCTCCGCAGTCTTTTTTTAGCCGGCTGCTGCATCAGTGTTATTATGACTCACCTCATACTCCCACAAACCACCAGCCGTATTTGCAGGATTTACACTCGCTGTTCTTAACAATCGCTCCCCCTGCGAAATGAATGAGTTTGTGTGAGTGTGTGTAGGAGGGGAGAGGTGGATTTGCCCACGGGTTTTCTGTTAAGATCCAAACTCCATCCAGTATGACCATCCTGTGCATTATCACACTTAGTGAATTTGTGCGGTGGTAATGTAGAAGCGTAGAGAGTTTGCTGTAAAGTTTATACTACGGTGTTTGCATTTGTTTTTATATTTGAAAACAAACATACATTTGAATCAATTCACAAGCAAAGGATTCCTATGAGACAGTTCTTTTGAGTGAATCAAAAACATACAGAGAGAACAGTGTGGTCTGATTCAAGAAAACATGATTCAGATGAGCCAGTACTTTTAATGAATCATTTAAAAAGATCTGATTTGAAACCGTTCGATGAATCTTTGCACTGAATCAGTCACAGATTCTACCGGATTAACTCCTGAATCACTTGCTGAAGTACTAGTTAACTTATTTGCAATGACGTCTGTCTTTAAATGAAGCAAGTTCTGTGTACTTGCGTTTCATGAATGTTAATCTGTTAATTGTTCACATGACAATGTGTTTTTTTTATATATATTTATATTTATGTATATATATTTATATATGTATTAGGGATGGGCATTTTTGTAAATTTCTTATTTCGATCATTGATAGGTCTCAAAAAACGAGTACTCGATTGCTCGGGGGCGTGGCTTATTCGGGGTAGGTGGCGGGGTGTGTCAGTCATGGAGACAATGATACCAATTTAATATTTAAGCAATATTTTGGATTACAGTAGCACTTTCTGATAAAACAAAATGTTATTTTACATTATATTGACTAACATTACACTTTAGTCAGAGTAAAACTGACTTAAATTACTGAACAACACATGACTGAATATGATATCTGAATACAATTTAGAGGAAATGTCATCATAAAAATGAACACACTTGATACTTTTAGGCTACTTTATTCAACCGTGACCGTCTTGCGCGATGGGATGTCATACTGGGGCTCAACATAATTCATCAAATTTTTAAACCCTTCTCCTTCGACAAAACGAATGGGTAGCAAATCTTTCGTTATCATTTCGATGATTAGTTGTGTCATCTTTTCACCTCTGGCTGCGGTGCATTTCTGTCTGACGGTAAAAGATGCGATGCTCGTCTGAGTTGCGTCTTTGGTGGTATCGGAAGACATTTTATGTACAAATACAAGATGATAACGCATTGTACTTGTGGTAGATTTGTGTGACAGCTTGGCGCTGCATATTTTGCACTGAACTGTTTTTTCATCTATTTTGTCGAAGTGAAGCCAGACATCACTACGTGACTTTGACGCCATTTTCTCTGTTTTCAGTTTGGATTTTGGACCACGCTCTTTCAAAGCTAACCATTCGGTGCCGCCCAAAATGCTGCTATAACCAATCAGAAAAAAATTATTTTTTTTAAACTCAGATCATCGTTTTTGAGATCGATCGTCGCTGTCACGTTCGAGTACTCGAGTGATCGAGTAATATGCCCATCCCTAATATGTATATATATATATATATATATGTATATATATATATATATATATATATATGTATATATATATATATATATATATATATATATATATATGTATGTATATATATATATATATATATATATATGTATGTATATATATATATATATATATATATATATATATATATATATATATATATATATATATATATATATATATGTATATGTATATTTATGTATATACATTTATATTTATTTATATATATATATATATATATATATATATATATATTTATATTTATATATATTTGTAAATATTAAAAATGACTACAACTAAATAGTTTTAATTTTCAATAAAATAAACACCCTTCGCTCTATATAAACACACACATCTACATAAATAGGTTATTGTTGTATAAATAAAAATGATAGTAAAACAAAAATTCAAATAAATAAATATTTGAATTTTTGTTTTACAATAATTTTTATTAATACAATAATAACCTATTTTTGTAGATGTGTGTGTTTATATAGAGCGAAGGGTGTTTATATTGCATGGTTATAAAAATATTTTTTAAAAATCCTCTGACTTACTGCTAAAAGAAACCTACATTATGTATATGTTATCGTGATATAAAATGATTCGCACCATGAGAAAAGCATTAGTTCCTAGCATCCACCCCTGCTCATGCTGAAGCTCCTCACTCGACGTCAGACTGCAGATAATTAAAGCACATGTATTTAGGCCATTCATGTCCCTGTGTACTCTTATGATTTCAGCTCGGAGTAAACAGCAGCATTAGCATCCCAGAGGAGGAATAACTGTGCAGGCTCTGATCCCAACCCGGAGGAAACCCATAGCAGGATCAGCACAGCTCAGGACACGCATGCAGGGACAGGTAACGTGTGTGTGTGTGTGTGTAATAGATGCAGTGAATATCAATGATTTCCATTTGAAGGCTCAGAATACTGTTGGATCATCATATTTTGATGACCATTGACGTTTGCATTGACAGAATATATAGCAGTATTTGATATAAACAACATTGCAATGATTTTATTTTACCATTTTGTTTCCTGAAGGCTGTGCCTTTGTACTACGAATGAATGAGGCATTTAAATAGCACTGTTTCTGTTATCTTTTTTGTTATTATTGTGACTATAATATGGTTTAATAGCATCTCTGATTTAAAATTTCAGTAGCAAAAGCAGTGTTTGAGTTGGTAGGTTGGATTAATTTCCATGAATCAGTTCAAACTGTCTTTTTCAGTGAACTGATTCAGAGCTAAGATTCATCAGTTCATTTGCATCTTCAAAACTGGTCAATTCATTTATAAATAACATAACACCTTAGCTTGTATTGTATTGAATATGAAACTTAAAAACACATTGAGGGTTTTGTTACAGGTTTGGTTAGATTATCAGACTGGGCCAATCATTTCCAGTAGTTTTTCCCATCAGTACCTCATCTGTGGTCCGAGCAGATTACAGGTTTACCCTGCTATACCGTAGTAGAGCATGTTACTAAAGCAGCTTTTCCTGTCAACCCACAAATCAGGAGACCGTCGATGTCTTTGTATTATGAGGGACTTTCCATGTTGGCAATGTTTGGAATAGCACACCACTCTAGCTATGTTTCCCTCCAAAGTTGTCTATCTAATTTGTTTGCGAAATTGGAATATGGCATAAAACATTTGTAAATAAAGCAGCGATTCCATCCCATGTGTTCAAGAGAATCAAAATCATCACTTCCTGGGAAATTTACTCAATATATCTGTGATACAAATGGAAGTTGCTGCAATCGGGCTCTAATGGAACCTTATTAGTGTTAACAACAGATGTATTAAATAATATTTAGCATTAATAAAATTATAGTACATATATATTGTAAATATTCAGAAATTGAAAAGCAAATTAAATGCATAAATGACACCATATAACATGACAGCATGTGACATGACATTATGTTAAAATAACGTGACAGCATTGTGGCATACTATGGTTTGAAATGTGTTCTGTTGCATTGTACATAGTTGTCATATTTGAAAAAAATAATAATAATATGCAGTTTTCTTTTCCAATCTGAGCCTGGAAAGATCCTCGCTTTTTAGACCTCTGAAAAGAAAGCCATGAGATGAGTAAGGAGGCAATCCTGCATTTTCATCCTAGGACAAACATTACTGACAGTAAATCTGGATGACAGATTTTTATAAAAAAGAATGTTAAAAAAAAAAAAAACATTTATTCATAATTTTGTGTTTTATAGTAAAAAATATAAATAAATCCTTAAAATAAGACGCATTTACTTCAGGCAACATTGCATAAAATTATTTTCATAGAATTTTCAAATTAGTTTTTTGTCTTACATTAGTACAGTGGTTCAGTGGCACTTTGGACAAGGGGGAATTTTCAAGCCCCACCTGCCCCCATCGCCCCAACACAATGCTAATGAAATACGCAACAAGCTTAAAATGTTCCAATTTATTGAAGTAACAAGTAGTATCAGTATAGTAACAAGTTGTTTCTAAATACAAACTAACTATCTACATCAAATAACAGCAAGTTCAAAAATAAAAAAAAATAAAAGTGCATCTGTGTCATAACTTGCATGAAATTCAAAAATAGAAAAGAAATAAAAGTGCCACTCGTCATAGCATCAGCACCCTGGTTGGGGGCTGGACTAACATAATATTGTACTTAAAAACGTAATATATATATATGTTATGTCTATTTTAATGTGTAATATATGTGTGTGTATATTATACACACACATATATTACACACATTAAAATAGACATAACATACTGTGTTTGATATGGGATTAAAATGATGGGCAGTGTATAGGTTATAAACTAATGATTAATTATTTTAATATTCCTTTGTTCCGATCAGAGCATGTGAGCGGAGAGAGCGAGAGCGCATCTCTGAATATTCCTCCGCTCGCTCATTCCGCTCACGGTCGCGCGCTCAACACAAAATGCACTGCTGGTTCGAGAATATGTGGAATAAGTCTCCGACTAAAGTTTTTTTCTAGTCGACTAGTAGTTGTTCATTTAAGCCATTAGTGGACAAACCGCCCCTTTTTATTGATTTAATTACTTAAATAGGCTATACAGGATAATGAGCGTTATATTGCCGCGCACGCATAAAGCTTGCGACAAAGAACCGGCAAAAGTAATGATTATGAATGTGTAAAAAACAGCAAGGAGTCATTTAATTGTTTATTAATAAACTGGTGTTTTCTGTGTCGCTGCAAAGATGAAGTTGATGATGCGGACTCGTCATCAACGAATAAGATGTAAATGGCATAAAAAGGAAAATTTCCTCCTGTTGGCACGCCACACCTGTCATGTCTCTATTCCCCACCAGTGGGGCGCGCCACACACTTCCAGAACCGCTGCATTAGTAGCAAATCGTTCTTTTTTAAAACATAAATCTAATAACATCTAGTGGTTTATTATTAAATCAGAAATATTTGCAAATGGAAAAAGAAACAAAACGAAATTAAGAAATGAAATCTTAATTTTGCTTTGAAATTTAATAAATGTCTTAAATAAAATTTTGCATTAATACCATTATAAAGTTCATATACTGTAATTAATCAGAAATTGAAAACTACAAGCAAAGTAAATGCATGCATTTTAAAATTGACTCAATTTTTGTATTATATTACAATACAAGACATCTATTTGACATCTCTATCAGCGTAATCAATTTCAAAGGAGGTTTTTGCCATTTCAAATGCTTGATAATTGGCTAAAAGCCTCAACAACTCAATTACACTGATCAATGTTGAAGCGGGGATGTTGTCCTGTGGGATGTTGATGCTCAGGTGCAGCTCTCAGCCTGTTTGCTGAACTCTGAGGTTTGCATTGTTCGCTGTGATTGATTGGCCTCTCACATCTGTCAGTCATGAGCTCTCAGCGTGTGATTGGACGAGGCTCAGACTGATTTGAGTAAATGGCTCTTTGTTGTGTCAGCAGCTGTTCTCTGAGTGGAGGCCCCTCACGACCCCCGACATACACCATCATAGTGGAGAGTGTGTCTGCTCTTAGTGTTGGTAGGGGCCATTTAAAATCATGTTTACAGCTCATTGGTTCATTGTGTTTAGAGCAGAGGTTTTCAAAATTAATAATAATTAAATAAGTTAAAATGCACTGCAAGTGCAGTTTCATTCTGCATTCTAAACGCTAGTCATCATGAGATTAATCACAAATTATTTAAAAGGTTAAAAAAATTATTATTATTATAATGACATTATTTCCCAGATTTTTACATTAAATATTTAAAAAGAATAGCTTTATAATTATTTTTTGGTTAACATTTTCCAGATTAAATAAGTAAATATTTTAAAATGCACAGAAATTGCCATTATTTCCATTTCATTCTGGTTTCTGAACATGGTTTGGAAATCATGAGATTTAACACAAATTACTTACTTGAAAAGTCACTATATAAATTAAAAAAAAAATACTATTATTATTATTATTAATATGATTATTATTTCATTCTATTGACGTTATTTTCCAAGTTTTTACGTGAAAAATATTTTAAGAGAATAAATGTATAATTATTTGTCAACATTTTCCAGATTAAATAAGTTAAAATTGTTGCAATTTCATTCTGCTTTCTGGTTGGAAATCATGAGCTTAATCGCAAATTATTTAAAAGGCAATATATAAATAAAAATATTATTTTAATTATTTTAATAGAATAAGTTTTCATAGAATAAATATTTTCCAGAAAACATTTTACATAATTATATATTTTCCCCCCAGTATAAATTCATAAAAAAAAAATGTAGGTGTTACTGGCATTAAAACGTTTGAAATTCCCTGCTTTGTAGTGTTTTTTTTTGTTTTTTTTTAAAGTATGCAAGTATTAATGCCGTTTTGTAAACAAACTAAAATGTCCAAACTTAATATGATTTCATATTTCTTGACAGGTTTGTGAGATTCAGCCTCACACGCACATCTGTGAACTCATAATTCCTGTCGTGTGTGTGTGTTTGTGTTTATGAATCTCTGCACACTACATATATTATTTTGTGGAGGATGCATACTTGTTGTTTTAGGCCTGTTGATGATCTTTACATAAGAGTTCACAGAGGTGCAGTGCAAGGGAATATCAGCGTGCTTGTGCCCTGTGTGTGTGTGTGTGTGTGTCATCCGGCTGTGGCACAGAGCAGATTGTGCTTCCTCTTGTATCAGTGGGATTATTTGCTTGTGTCAGATGTGGGGGATCTGGGTGTGTGTCTGTTGACCATCGACAGGAACCTGATCCTCCAGCCCCACCAGCTGTCCCGTCCCCAGCATCTCTCGTGTGTGTGTGTGGAGCAAGCGCAAGCACGCGCGTGTGTGTGTGTGTGTGTTTGTTTCTTTGTGACCCAATAATTTATTTTCGTCCTGCTGAGGAACATTATTTTCTTTCGGCAGTAGTGATGGGGATTATAAGGAATGCATTTTATTTTATTTTAATTGATTTTATTTTAAATTTTATTCTATTTTATTAAATTTGTATCATGGAACATTGTAAATTTGTAACGGAATTCAGCCATTATTATTATTAGTAATTATCATATTATGTTTGTAATGTAATATTAATACATTATGCATATTTATACTTAATAAAATTATACAATACTAAACAAAAATATTATTTCTGGTAACATGGAATTTAACGGATTATTATTACATACTGTTATTATATACTATTTCATAATAAAAATTATTAAATATTAATAATTATAAAATATTAAATTATATTTTTATACATTTATAATTATTATTTGTGGTTACATGGAATTTAACATTAGTAGTAGTTTCATTATTAGTATTTCATATTAACATTAATAATAACATATGGAGTATAAAATTATGTTTTTAATTTAATATTATAACACTGTTTTTATAGTTAATAAAATTATACAGTACTAAACAAAAATATTTATTTTTCTTATTATATAAGTCCACTGTACCACTAATTACAAGAAATATTAAGAATATGTTTATTTAAAGACAATCACAGTTTTCTGTTCTGTGTTGACTTATTTCCAATTGAAACAGGAAGATGAAGTGGGACATATTTCTTTTCTTTTTTTCATCAAATAAATGTACGCTTTAGTCGTCAAGATCTGCTACTGCTAATCAGAGTAATTGGGGAGGAGCATTCTCATTTTAGAGAGCATGTGATCGGACAAAGATTTGAGTATATTTGATGAATCCGTATTTCTGGAACAAACCGGTTCCTGATTCAGCGGTGATGACGGACCCGTGTGTATCGAGACGCCCTCCGTTGAGTCCAGTCGACGGATTAGTGGATTAAAGGTCTTGTTAAATCTCTCTCTTTGTCTGTCTTTTTCATCTTCTCTCTGTTTTTCTCTTGTCAGAAATCTTTCAAACTTTGTTGCTCGTCTAATACTTGTAAGTCCAGAAAGAAACATACTTTATACTGTTATTTTTATGAATATCAAGCTCATTATTAACAGCAGCTGGGTTAGTTATCTAGTTGCACAGGAACTGCATTGATAAGACCCAGATATTATTTATATCAGCACTGCCACCCAAACCCATGAATAATTCACAGCACTTCAGATTGATGTAGACTGGACTGGACCGGACCGGACTGGACCGGCCCGGACTGGACTGGACTGTAGATCTAGAAGCAGAACTAAACTGTTGTCATGACCAGCGTGTCTCTCCACGTGTCAATGCATTTTGGCAGGACTGTTGTTTTTTTCCCCTTAGACTGTAACTCTGAGCCAGAGTGGAATTACACACACACACACACACACACACACTCGCAGGTTTGAGGGTTACCTGAGCAAACGCTCTCTGGTTTCCTGCTGCACTCTCGGCACACGTGATGCATTATTGATGCTCTTGTGCTGCAGCTCTATCACAGCCACTCACAGGATCATCTTACGCTCATAAATACACCAAACACCCCACCACATGCACGATAGCAGCCATTTTATTTATTTATTAATTGTATTATTAATAATAATAATAATGATCTTTTTTGATTGTTTTTGTTGTTTATTTATTTATTGCGTTAGTATTGATTATCTTTTTGTGTTCGTTTGTTTTTGTTTTTAATTTTGCTATTATCATATTTATTTATTTTTTATTTCTTTGTTTATATTTGTTTGTTGTAGTATTATTTTTTGTTTTTATTGTTATTATTTATTTTTTGTATTTGTTTATTCATCTGTTATTTTTATTTGTCTATTTATTGTATTGTTATTATTAATTCTAGTCATTTATTATTTAATTAAAATAAATATTTATTCATCTTACATACTGTACACTATAGTGGAATGATGCTCAAATTCACTTACACTTATTTTTGTTTTCATTTTTCTTTTTACAAAGTATTGTGTATTTTTAAAATCAGCCAGTTATCTTGTGGGATGTGCTGAGAATAATTAGATGTGTGAGCTGCCGTAAGGTGAAAGTGTTTCTCCTGTTTCTCATTAATCTGCTTGATCTGGTCCAGAATTGGACGAGCGCTGCACGGGTCCTGATCCGATTGCAGAGTCCGGTTGCCGTTTCTCTCCTCTGACCCTCGGCTCTGATGGACTCTGACTCTCGCTGTTCTTTTGGGGTTTCATGACAGGTTTTTGAAGATACTTTGGCTCTCTGCGTGTTTCATCCATGAATGCAGAATATACTATATATTTATGTGAGTGTGCTTTGGATTTGTAAGGAAATGATTGGATAAACAGAGCTGTTCTTTTCCCAGGTCATGTGTCTTTTGTTTGAGTTTTGCTTTGGTAACTAAGAGTAATGGGTCAGTTTGTTTGGCTATATTGATCAATAGTGGCTGAGAATACAGCAGCTGTCAGAGGTGGATCAGTATGTGTGTTACCCATAATCCTCAGTAAAACCCTCTTGTTCGATCTCAACCTTTTATCAGTCTGTAAGTTTTGAGCAGGAGTTGCAATATAGAAAGTTTTATTATACGTTTTTTTTTTTTTACATGGTAAAACACACTATAGTCACACTACATTAAACATGACGCGTCTTCTGATTGGCTGTGATTGTGTCAAGAGGACAAACAGACTTTCATTTGGCTAGAAACTTGGTTTGAACATGAGAAGAACAACAAACACCAGTGAAAATATTGCAGTAAACTATAAGGGGTAATCTGCACAATATATTTATGTACATAATAAAGTGTGTCTGTGTGTGTGTATCACAAGTAGATGAGGGAGACACATTCCCGTTTACATCTGGTGTTTTAATCCGTCTCTTCTGTCAAAAAGTTTCAGACCCCGGCCCGTTTACGTTTATTTAGCGTCGTCCGTTTGTGATCCGATCGACCAAAACGCATCTTATTACCAGGTGTAAACAGGGCCGTAAAGGTCGCTGACCTCTGTTTCAGACACTAATGCAACCAAAATTATTTCTGTTTTGGGAGAGTTGGTCTTGTGTAACTATAGCAGCAGATTATCGGATGCTCGTGTGTGTGTGTGTGTGTGTGTGAGTGATGGTGGGCTGCGAGCGATGTCTGCCAGATGTTTCTCTCTCTCTCCGAGCTTCTAATACTCATTCTGCTTTAATCTCAGAGCTGCACTAACACAGTCGATCAACAGAGGCCGGATCACAACCACGGCTTCCCGGAATCTCTCTCTCTTTAAAGAGATAATCTTCATTAATGCAAATGCCTCCAATCCCTCACCCGCTGTGTGCGGAACGAGATTGGAAATTAAAATGATCAACTGTTTCAGTCTTTATTTAGCAGCCAGAGCTGGAGTTGCTGTTTAAAACGTTTGTTTATATTTCACAAATTCATGATTACACACACAGGAATATCTGTTTCCGAAACCAAGAGAGATGCCTATCTGTAGCTGTCTGACCGTAGTTTCTATTTGCTAAACCCTAATGCAGCATCACATGCATGCTTTACAGAAAGTTATCCCAGAATGCATTGTGACAAAATCCATAAAAAAAAAAAAACATTTATTTATAGAAAAAAAAAGCTTTTTTTAGGAAAAACATTATACTTTTATTAAGCTAGGATGCATTAAATTGTTTGAAAATGACAGTAAAGACACTTATAATATGACAAAAAAAAAATACTTTTGAAATGTCCTGTGCACTCATGTCTCAATGTTTGTGGGTTGTTTTCAGTGTCTTATTTCATTCTCCAGTTTTAAAAACAGCTTGATGGATTGACTTTACTTTTTTTCTGGTTACAAACTGTTTTTAAAACTGGAGCATGAAATAAGACACTGAAAACAACCCACAAACATTGAGACACGAGTGCACAGGACATTTCAATTTTGTAATATTATAAATGTCTTTACAGCCATTTTCAAACAATTTAATGCATCCTAGCTTTAAAAACCGTTTGTAACCAGAAAAAAAGTAAAGTCAATCCATCAAGCTGTTTTTAAATGCAGAAATGTCCTGACACGCTTCTCTCTCGGTCTTCCTCCTGCAGGTGTGTCATAAACCCAAACAGAAGTCATCCGTAACGCCTTGTCGCTCATTTCCCGTCGGGTGAGGAGGGCGTCTGCCCATGCACACGCACGGCACCATGGGAAGCTCCCCGGAGGTACTGTCCTGGACATCGTGTCCCAGTCTGCTAGTGGGGAAGCTGAAGGAAGAGCTCAAGCTCACGGTCGTCGGGGACTCCATCAAGAAAACCAGCAGCAACATTTCTCCTCAGGCTCTTCTGCCTCCTCCACCTTCTCCTCCACAGATCATCTCAGACCTCGCTCCTCCCACAACTCTTCCCGTTCCTCTTCAGCAGCTCTCAATCCCGTGCAGAGACGAGGAAACAGGCGGGGTCAGTCCTCCATGCACCGCTCTCAGCGAGGACTCCACGCGGGAACAGGGACACTTCGAAAACAGCGTGCTTCAGCTGCAGGAGCACGAGGAGGCCGAGTCTCCGGGATCCTGCGGTCAGGGAGGATGTGGAAGCGGTGGAGAGGAGAAGAACGAGGAGAGCGGGTGTCCGGTGGAGCACAGCGGGAACGACACGCACCACCTCCCGCATGACGACATCAAACTGCACTTTCATAGAGCCGGGCCGGGGAACGGAGGATTCCTGGAGGGGCTGTTTGGATGTTTGAGACCCGTGTGGAATATCATCGGGAAGACTTACTCGACTGAGTACAAACTTCAGCAGCAAGGTTAGTGATGAGTACGTTCAGGGCTTAATTTTATTTTCTTGCCCTTCCAAAAAAAAAACATCTGGCTCATACTGTGAAAGAATGGTTGGGTGGATGCATAAGGAATCATTTTCACACATGAATTTGTATCATACCATCTTAAATTCCAAAATATAGAACGAAATCACTTTTTAAAGAGTTTTTGCAGTGATTATATTTAAGTGCCAAACAAGTAACAACAAACGTATTCACCCTACCCAACAGCACCCGTATATACATATCGGTTTCATAGTTTGCGTGATAGAAAAACCCGAGTTTACAACGCAGTTTGTCATAAGCCTCCAATGTTGTAATGACTCCAACGTTCTCAAAGTCAATGACGCCACGATCATTTCAGTCAGTGAAAATCCACGGGAAGTTCCACAGGTTTAAGCAGTTCAAAGACGACAAACTCAGTCAATATAATCCATTGCTAATTCCCACGCGCATTACGCAGTCGAACTTATCATAAAACAGTCCAATAGAGAAACTTGTCTCAAGACTTATTTAGCATTTGCTCAATTAGAACATAAGGCTTAAATCAACCTAGAACTGTTACAAATTGTCCAAACATTAAATTTATTAAAAGTCTTTGGGATGTGCTGGAGGAGACTTTACAGAGTGCAGGACTCTTGCATTGACAAAACAAGATCTTGACCAAAAACTGATGGAAATAAATGTTGTGATGTTTTTCCACCAAGATCAGTTTTATTGTAACTGTATATGAATTGTATTTTCTGGCTTTTTATTGTATTTTTGATATTGTTCAAAAATAAAATGAACTAGTTTCTACACTTGATGTTTTGATGGTCTTTGCTGTGGTTTTGATTTGTGTACCGTGTTCCTGGTGCTTTCTGATTGGTCAGTAGACATGTGGGAGGTGCCGTTTGAGGAGATCTCGGAGCTGCAGTGGCTGGGAAGTGGAGCTCAAGGCGCCGTGTTCCTCGGGAAGTTTCACTCCGAAGAGGTCGCCATCAAGAAAGTCCGCGAGCAGAAGGAGACTGATATCAAACACCTCCGAAAACTGAAGCACCCCAACGTCATCAGCTTCAAGTACGTCACA
Organism: Gila orcuttii; assembly: GCA_026230005.1. NCBI lineage: Eukaryota > Metazoa > Chordata > Actinopteri > Cypriniformes > Leuciscidae > Gila > Gila orcuttii. Next base: position 50,425,643 of record JAPDVR010000007.1, on the reverse strand, counting down.
ATGTCAATGCCCACTTTACACTGCGAGCAGGAGGACCAGATACTTGCAATAAATGCTTAGTTTTGAATTCAGGGGCCGGACCAACAAAAAATTCTTGTATTTTGTTACTTAAGAAAAAAGTTATATTTACTTAAAATGAAAATTGTCATTTACTCACCCTCAAGTTGTTCCAAACCTGTATGAATTTATTTCTTCTGCTGAACACAAAAGATATGGGTAGAATATTAAACCAAACAGTTGATGGACCCCACAGATTTCCATAGATCGTGTGGAAAAAAATACTACGAAAGTCAATGGGTTCAACCAACATTCTTCAAAATATCTTCTTTTGTGTTCAGCAGAAGAAAGAAATTCATAAAGGTTTCAAACAACTCAAGGGTGAATAAATTATGACAGATTTAAATTTGTGTGAACTATCACTTTTAATCCACAAAGGTAAAGATGTTTTATACAAATTAAGTGTTGTAGTTAACACTAACTACATATAATATGATGTGCACACTGGAGGCACACCAGTGAGTGATGTAAACAACAAAAACAAGTCACATAACGATTTGAAAGGCATGGCACATTAAAAACACAACACCGAAGTGCTGAACTCCCGTTAAGCTGGTCGCAATGAAAACTGTCTGCACGCTTGTTATGATTATGACGTTAATCTGCAGACAGTGCAAAAACACGGCCTTTGATGTGTTTCTTTCTTTTTTTGAGTTGATCGAGTCATGGGGAAATGCCAGAGCCTGTCATTTTCTTCTTAAAAAAATGTCTTTAAGACAATATTTGAGAACTTCTTAAGATCGTACTTAAGATCGTTCGCACCAAGGACAATAACTATAATGATAATGATAAAGATGTAGTTCTAAAAATCATTCTAAACATAACATAGTTTAACGATAATGGCTCAGAGAAACTATGTCTTTGGAATCACTTTCAGAATAAGTTTAATCCAGCTGATGATCGATTCAAAACATCGACAGCCAATCAAATTCCATCTTGCTTTAAAGAGCTTGAGCATTAAAGCATCAGAACACAACAAAACTGCACCATGTGCTTAGAACAATACCGTCCGCTGGTGTGGACGCTAATATACTTCATCGTTATCTTGATAGTTATTGTTCTGGGTGTGAACGTACCTTTAGGAACTTCTTGGAGTTAATCCAAAAAAAATTTGTAACTTTGTTCTGAAGAATATTTTCGTGCATCCCTCCCCTGAACGTCTCAGTATGTTTAACACTGAAGCTTGCTGTCATGTTGTCTCTCAGGGGTGTGTGCACGCAGGCCCCGTGTTACTGCATCATCATGGAGTATTGTGCACAAGGGCAGCTGTACGAGGTTCTCAGGGCCGGTCGTAAGATCTCTCCACGACTGCTGGTGGACTGGGCTTCAGGGATCGCCAGTGGCATGAACTACCTGCACCTCCACAAGATCATCCACAGAGACCTCAAGTCACCAAAGTGAGACTACAGCCTCAGTTCAATAGAGTACCATTGATCAGAGTGTTGGCACAATACCAACTTTTCAGTATTTGGAGCCAATACACAGTTCTCCATACCAATTTGGTACCATAATAAAAACTATTGAATTTATTGAACTATTTACCTATTTTATTTAACTATTTGAAAATAAAAATGGCAAATTAAGTTAGTTAATTATTAATGCTGATAATAATAATTATACACTACCATTCAAAAGTTTGGAATAATTATGTTTTTTTTTTCATATTTTTGAAAGAAGGCTGCAATTTATTGGATGAAAAATTCAGTAACAACAGTAAATTATTACAATTAAAAAAATAGCTGATTTCTATGTGAAAATATCTTAAAATGTAATTTATTCCTGTGATGTAAAGCTACATTTTCAGCATCATTACGTCAGTCTTAGGTGTCACATGACCTTTCAGAAATAAAATATATTCAAATAGAAAGATTATTTTAAATTATAATAATATTGCACAATATTGCTGGCTTTACTTTATTTTTGAACAAATAAATGCAGCCTTGTTGAGCAGAAGAGACTCTTTAAAAAGTTTAAAGATTTTAAGTATATTTAAGTATTTTTAAGGTAAGTAACATTACTTTGAAAAGGTCAAGTGAAAAGTTAGTAATAAGAACAAAGTATAATGAAACAAATTACACACAGTTTGCATTTACACTCCAGGACTTAATGGACAGATATAATTTGTCATATCCGAGTTTTTGTCCCATCCGTTGATATCACAATGTCAATCATTCCACATTTAAATGCGTTTGTCACTCGTGGATTTTTTTGAAAAAGCGAGTTTACACACAACATTTTTTTTCTTTTTAATAACTTTATTGCCAAAGTAAGCCTTAGTTCAGAATCTTTCTTTATAATGAATTGGTAAAAAAAGACAAATCAGACTCGTTAGTTACTGGTTTGATTCTTCTAAAGTACTAAAAGAGTTGTTAATAAAACCATTAAGAAATATGAATTGTTGAAATTATAATCAGAACTGTTAAATTTTTAATGATTCCCATCTATAGATTTAATGTGTGTGTGCAACGTTTCCCACCTTCCCTCTGAGTGTGTTTTTTCTTTTGCAGTGTGCTAGTCACTCAAAATGACGGCGTGAAGATCTCAGACTTTGGGACATCTAAAGAGCTCAGTGACAAGAGTACGAAGATGTCTTTTGCGGGTACGGTAGCCTGGATGGCCCCCGAAGTGATCCGGAATGAACCAGTGTCGGAGAAAGTAGACATCTGGTGAGTGGAAACTAATGCAGTGACATTCACACATGTTTGAGTGTGATTTAAGAGCCTTGTATGCTGCATATACTGTAGAGATGCACAATTAATTGCTTTAAGATCACCTTCTCGATTCAAAACCCCAAGCAATCTTATTCCTAAATGACAGCGATTCGCCTGTGTCTATTAAACCTTTAAAAATCACAGATCTGTGCTCGTGCGGCCGCTGATCCGGAGAGATCAGTTGTCATGTATAGATATGAAACAGCTTCACAGTCTTTTCATCATCACAATTGGCCTGTTGTTATTTCTGTTACAACAATTTAGATTATCACAGAAGTACTGGAATAAAAGTTTGTAATACGGATATAAACACTGATGACTACGGTAGCTTAAATCAAAATACAGTAAATCACCTTTTGAAAGTAACTTGGCGCTTCAAATAACGATTGTATCAATTACATCGTTACACCAGTAGGTGGAGACAAGTGACCGTTAAAAAATGCACTTGTCATCGAATCATTCATTCAAGAGATTCTTTCAAAAACACTGATTCATCCAGTAATAAAACAAGTGAGATCTTTGAGTGAGTCATTGAATCATTCATTCAACCAATTTTTTTTTTAAATAATTCCGCTGCAATTAACATTTTGTCAGAACCTCTAGTAAATTACTTAACGGTAGTTGTCTGTTCAGACTCGTGGGAATATAGTGATCTCTATTTGAAACAAAAAAATATTATTTTTAATTTATCCAGAATCGTGCTCTAATACACTGCATACATTCTTCTTCTTTTTTAAAGAAATTAATACTTTTATTCAGCAAGGATGCATTCAATTGATTAATTGTAGTAAAGACATGTATAATGTTACAAAAGATTCTATTTAAAATAAATGCTTTTCTTATATTCAGAATTTTTATTTTTTTTATCAAGGTTTCCATAAAAATATGAAGCAGTTCAACTGTTTTCAACATTGATGATTACAAGAAATGTTTCCTGAGCAGCAAATCATTATATTTGAATGATTTCTGAAGGATCATGTGACATTGAAGACAGGAGTAAAGATGCTGAAATAAATTATATTTTACTATATATTCGCATAGAAAACAGTTATTTGAAATTGTAATATTTCACAACTTTTCTGTATAATTGATCAAATAAACACAGTCTTGGTGAGCAGAAGAGGCTTCTTTCAAAAACATTACAAATTCTTTCCGACCCCAGACTTTATAACAGTAGAGTATGTTGTACCTGTGTGTTTGCAGGTCGTTTGGTGTGGTGTTATGGGAGCTGCTGACCGGTGAGATCCCCTATAAAGACGTGGACTCCTCCGCCATTATCTGGGGTGTGGGGAGTAACAGCCTCCATCTGCCTGTGCCGTCCACGTGTCCCGACGGATTCAAGATCCTAATGAAGCAGACCTGGTGAGACTCCACATCATCTACATCTATCTGTATTTATAATGGAAAACTTTATGCTATTGTTTCTGGAATGAAGCTACAAACATGAGAGGCATAAAGTGCAAGAAATATTTGAGTCAAATCCACTGTTTATATACTATGTAAGAAGAAAGATTATTAAGTGATACAAGTGAAACTAGAGAAGCTGTGTAGAAAATCAATTATAAAACTAGATTTAATAAAAAATAAAAAAAAGCCTGGAAAAAAGTTTGAAATGGATTTGAAGATTTTAAGGCAATTCAGTCTCTCTTGCTAGGGTGTTTAATAGATTGTTCTGGATTTTCTGTGAATGACCAACCAGAACCAAGTATTAGCAAGTGTTCTGTAAAACATGGTTGTATTGGTTGTTAGAGATGTTGTTCTTGTACCTGCAGGCAGGGCAAACCCAGAAACCGGCCGTCCTTCAGGCAGATCCTTCTACATCTAGATATCGCCTCCGCTGATCTGCTCGGGACGCCACAGGAGACATACTTCAAATCTCAGGTGAGGAAATCTCGGTGTCTTCATAGAAGTCCATCTAGAACGAGTCACTGTGTCATCCAGAGGTATCACTCCAGTCTTCAGTAATAGAGAAGGGCAAAAGAAACATGAAGTTTGTGTATCCAACTGTTTCTTAATTCTCTAGTTTTATGATTCAGAACTAAATTTGCAAATTGGTTGCAACGACAAACATGCAGCGTGAAAATAGTTGTGCGATTCATGAACGGATGATTCTTGAGTCAGTTCTTTGTAATGAATCAGTCAAAAATACTCATGAATCAGTCTCACTCATGAGTTTCTGGTTTGATTCTTCTACTAAAAGTACTAAAAGAGTTATTAAACCATTAAATAAATTCTTTTTATGATTCTCTTTCATAGAGTAAATGTGTATGTGTGTGTCTGTGACCACTGTTATTTTAGTATACTGTTATTTTATTTATTGTTTTGAATTATCTTTTATTTCTGTATTTTCTGTTTTCAATTCATTTTAGTTTAATATGTGCTTTTGTCATTTTTATTAGTTTTCATTTTAAAATAATTTTATTTAGCTTTCATTTATTTCTATTTCAGTTTTAGTGTTTTTAGATCTGACTTATTTTATTTCAGTTAGTTGCCAAGTCAGAATTTGGCCATTTCAAATTCCCATTTACATTTTTTTTCCTTTTAAAGCTCCAGTCTGTAATTTTTTGGGGTTAAAAATGATCCAAAATCGATTTTTGAGCAAGTACATAACCAGCCAGTGTGCAAAACTCTCTGCTTGCCTTAGCTCGATTCAAAACGGTAAGCTTGTAATAATGTTTTTAATTCCAGTGGTACTGGTGGATTTTCGCGGGAAATTCAAGCATGTCTTTGCGTCATTTCGTCACATCTGTACACATAAAGAAGAGTCTCGGCTAGTAAGCTATGAGTGTGAGGATGTTGGAGGTGGAGATTTATAGCCTTTTCTCACAGCACTTGATATAATTAAACTTATTAATTTGATGGCGGATCCAGAAAGGTTCAAACGACAATCACTAGTGACAACTGGAGACTCATCCGTTGTAAAATGCAAAAGACTTCGGTCTTCGGAGTGACTGCAGAAAAAAAGAGACTGCAACCGGCCCATGCGAAAACAAGGATAATATCGGAAGGGTATTAAATATAGTCACGCAATGCTGATGTTGTTAACTAACAATTTGAGAACAAACTATATTTTACACGGTTTGACGTGATATGATAAGCGATCGTTAGATTTAATCAGCGCGATTTACTGCAATGCTTTTTTCCCCTTTGTTGGTCAGAACAAAAGTGGATGTTACTTGTTCAGATGACATTTTCCGGTGAAAATCCATATGTTGGTCATACTTCCAAAAAGTATAATCTGTGATTCCGAATGACAGTATCCACACCGGTGCAGCGACTGACAGCCGCACATTCTCCTCAAAACATTGGATTCATCCGCGCAGTGCCGTGCCGAGGCACAACCCACATAAAGTTGATAATTCCGCGAATAACTGCAATTGCAGATTTCGAACAGAGATGGCGACAAAGAGGGAAAAACTACAGACTGCAGCTTTAAGTTTATCTAATATTTATATTTTATTTAGCTTAATTTTAATGACTGAAAATGATTTTGAATGTTTTAGTTAACAATAACACTGTCTGTGACAGGCGAATTGGAGAGAAGAGGTGAAGAAGCATTTCGAGAAGATCAAGAGTGAAGGAACGTGCATCCATCGCCTCGACGAGGAGCTCATTCGACGCAGAAGAGACGAGCTGCGGTGAGACAGACGAGAGAGAACAGAAACACCTCATGCTGTTACTGTGTGCGTCTCCATTCTCACTGTCGTCTCTGTGTGTTTCAGACATGCTCTGGACATCCGAGAGCATTATGAGAGGAAACTGGAGCGGGCCAATAATCTGTACATGGAGCTCAGTGCGATCATGCTACAGCTGGAGGTGCGAGAGAAGGAGTTGCTCAAGTGAGTTCTCGAACTTTTCTTGTTCGCTCAGAGGAAACATAATTTATTCCTCACTGTAAAAATCTGGTTCAAATAATCAAGGCATGTTTTCGCTAAGTGAACACAAGGAACTATCATATTTATTCATTTTTATGCACCAATATAACAATACACAGTCATAAACGGCAATATTTACCTATTCATACTTTGCAGTCACGTGACTACCATGGATACCTGGCGGGCAACAAACGCTGAAAAAACGGCAAATTTCCAATACTAGCCTACAATCAATTATATAGTGAGGCTATTTTGTTTCCATAGCACATTAACAAAAAGTTTAATGACACTAATAACACTAAAAACAATACAATTACTAAATATTAATAATATCACTAAAATGACGAAACGATCCCGAGCTCTATATCATTTTAGTGATATTATTAATATTTAGTAATTGTATTGTTTTTAGTGTTATTAGTGTCATTAAACGTTTTGTTAATGTGCTATGGAAACAAAATAGCAGTCTTTAGTTCACGAACAGCACAACTCTGCCATCTGTGAAAATCAAAAGCAGCTTCAAAAACTTGTTTAAAAAGAAATATTCTTCTATTTTTTTACTGTCATTAATGTAGGTCCACAAGAGAAATATTAAGCCAGTAAATTAAGATAGTCGCTATACCGTTATATCCATTGTCGTCTTTAAGAGAACGCGGCGTTAACAGATGCTGAAAGCTCAGTCCGTTTCTACTTTCACTTTGAGGGAATGAGCGCGTTTACATGCACTGTAAATATGTTCATAATCTGGAAATCTGGAAATGTGATACTTTTATTCCCATATTTTTATATTTTTATTCTTTATTCTTATAATTTGTAGTATTATGTTTCTTGTTGTATTTGTATATGTCCACTGGAAGCCTCAGTACCAAAAACAAATTCCTTGTGTGTGCAAGCACACTTGGCAATAAAGCTGTTTCTGATTCTGATTCTGCATGGTCTTAACCCGGTTATGCTGAATAATAGTGCATCCAATGTCGCATCCGGCGCCTCCGTGTCGAGATTATCTATTGTCCACTATATTTACTACTTATTCATTAAATCCAGGCAATTGGTTGATGAAACATTGATTAAAATTAAGATACAATTAATACAGAACGAAATTTACTTTAATGAAAGGCTTTGTGCTGTCTGTTCGAGGTCTCTGTGAAAGTTTTAAAGCACTTTAGTGTCGCTTTGAGAGCGGTCATGTCCATAACATTGTTTTTTCCTCATAAATGCGAACTCGAAAAATAAAATGAATATTTTATGTTCTGTTGAGAGCCAACGCTTCTTCATCCGGTGGGTAGTAGCCTATTACTTTTGATTTGCGCCGTGTAATTCACAGAATTGATTTCTCTGCTACCAGCCTCTGTCACGTATTGTGTGAGCTTGTGACTATTGCAAGCGTAAACTGATGCCTCGTTCTGCTTTGTAACGGACGCTTTCTCGCGTCTATGGTAAACAGCTGTTGCGATGTGAGCAATAACGGCCGCGTCCGGTGTAGACAGTGTTAAAGCTCATTCTGCCTATAACGCTACGCTACAACATCAAGCAATATTCCAATCATTTATATAATTATAACAATTTATATAGGGCCATTCTGCATTAAGAGTATAGTTTCACGGTACATTTTGCTTAAGTATTTAAAATAGTATAAAAGTACTGTACATATGTAATTAAAAACGTTTTCGTTATGATATTATTAATTTTACTTCAGTAAAAAGATCTGAGTTCTTCCTCCACTGGTAGAGATTAGAGGAATTAAGAATAAAAATAGAAGATAATAAGGTTTTGTTAGTGACACTTTTGATATATTTATTGAAGTTGTTTTATATAACGTGACTAAATTAAAAGACAAAGTCGTTAGTGAAGATTATGCAACAGTATTTATAATATAATATAACATGCAATGCAAACTAGTTTGGTTACAGCTCAAATGCATCATTCTCATTCTATCATTCCCCCTGCCTCCATTACATATCTGTCACACAAGTGTTTGATTACCACATTTGAGTGATCATTGCGAAACGTTTATATATTTATTCTGTTTAAATACTGTGTATTCTATATACAGTACCCATCAAAAGTTTGTACACACCAATAGGAAAGTGTGTCCAAACTTTTGACTGGTACTGTACTATAATACACATAAATAATATTGCTACTGTACACATCGGCCGATATATCGGTATCAGGCTTTTTTTTTTCGGTATCGGCATCGGCCCCCAAAAATCCATATCGGTCGGGCTCTAAAATGAATCTCTGAATTGAATAATTTTGAACTGATTCTTTGAACTAATTTGCAGTAATGAATCAAGCTCTAATGCATTTTTTATGACTGAAGTTTAAACATCTTAAAATGTTCATAAAACTAGTTGCCGTAATCTTATAAATTAATCTGGTTATTCAATTTGTGTTTTTAATCTAGTAATTACTAAAATTACTTCTGGTAGTCTAACAAAAAAATGCATCCAGGAAGAGATGTTAAAAATCACTGCTGTTATTACTTTTCTTACGTTCATTCATCACACTGGAAATGGAAGGTCAGGCTGTGCACATTGCATTGTGGGATACAATACTGCACTGTGTGTGATCTGTTCTTTTTAACAAACACAGTATCTCTCTCTCTCTCTCTCTCTCTCTCTCTCTCGTTTCTCTGTTTCTCTGTTTATTGGCATGAAATTACTCATGAAAGGCTGTAATGATTCTGAACTCTAACCCCGTATGTGCCTGAACGCTGAAACTGTAATTAAATCTAATCTGCTTAAACCTCTACCCGGCTTGTGCAGTTCATGCCAGAATTTCCATGACCCACATTTTCACTGAACGAGCACACAATGATCATTCAGTGAAATCCTCTACCACAAACCTGAATGTTTGGTTGTAAGATCTGAACGTTTCCCATGTGTTCCTGCAGGAGGGAGCAGGCGGTGGAGAAGAAGCACCCCGGCACGTACAAACGCCACCTGGTTCGGCCCATTGTGCGACCCAACGCTGTCGAGAAGCTCATCAAGAAAAAGAGTAGCATGAACCATAAGCCTGGGACACAGCCGCCCAAGAGGTGACCGATCCCTGAACACATGGGCTTATGTGCTGTTTGTTGTGTTTATATAATATTAGCTAACTATTTCATAAAGTGAGGTTCACGACCCCTGGGGGTTCATGAGGGAACTGCGGGGGGTTCGTGAGTTGATGAAAAGCAAATCATTAATTACAAATTAATTTAAGTTAAATAAAACAATTAATGAATAATTAAATAATATAATATATTATATAATATAATATATAGATAATAAAAATAATTATTTCAATAATAATAATACATTTAAAAAAGAGAAAAATAGTTCATTTAAAATGAAATAGTTATTTTTTTTTTATAATTTAATACAATTATTTTTTTTAAATCTTAAATATAAATAATAATAATATATTTTAAAAATAAATAATATATAAATGAAACCTGTTTATGAAAAGTGAATAATTTATAAAAAATAAATTAATTTAAAAAACAATCATTAAAATAATATATATGTATATTTATGTTTTTTTATAAAAAAATAATAATAATACTCTTAAAATGAAAAGCTCATAATTAATAAAAAATAAATTAATCATTGTTTTAAAAAAATGCATAGTAAAAATTTAAATAGTCAAAATAAAAATGTTATAATTTAATGTCATGTGAACATTACCCAACGTTAGAGATCCGTAAACATGCAAATGTGTTTAATTAAAACAAATAATAATAATAATAAAAAATTCTAAATTAAAGCAATTAATATAAAGCACAAAGTGTGTTGACTGTCAGAAATCCCTGGTTTAAGCGATATCACGTTTTACTGAAACAATCGTGACAAAAAAAAACATATTATACAAATGAAAGATCTCATTTGATTATCTTTTTTTATTTGTGATACTTTTCCGTGAATATGCAAACATGCTTGGATAATTTGTAGTTAAAGTCAGCCATACTGTGGCAAATGAAATGGTATCAGTCACGAATTCTCCATAAGGTCATTAACCTGGTGCGTTTGATCTCCTGCAGACCGGATCTGCTGCGCTCCGATGGCATTCCCAGCGTCGAGCCTCTTCCGGCTCCGTCACCACTGTCAGGAAGCCCAAAAGTGTCCACCCCGCCTGGGAAAACCCGGTACCGCAGTAAACCCCGGCACCGGAGAGCGAACAGCAAAGGCAGCCACAACGATTTCCTAGGTTCACTGAAGCACAACTCAGTCCCTTCAGAAGAACAGCAACCCCTACAAGAGCAAAGTTATCATCATCATCATCATCATCCTCCACCCGAGGGTCCGCTCATCCCGGTCCAGAACCGTGCGATCGCAGTGGCAACGTGTGCCAATAACCTGCGTTACTTCGGCCCAGCTGCTGCTCTCCGAAGCCCACAGACAGATCATCTCCAGCGGAGGCTTTCCGGCTCCAGTCCTGATCTCATTTCCACCGTGGTCGATGCCGATTCCCGGCACCGCAGATCCTCCATTCCTCCATCCGTGAGCTCCGGTCCCGAGCCGCTTTGCCCCTGCTGTCAGGCTCATCCGTTCCCCGGCTGCACACACTGCCAGGAGACGCCACCCGCTCCCAGTCACCCACAACTCCCACATTACTCTCTGCTGAGCACCAGTGAGGGAACGCCACACGCTAACAAGAACACGCTGGAGGAGGAAGCTCCAGGAAAGAGAGAGAAGCCGGAGCAGGGATCCTCACTGCACACGCTCAGACCTCTCAGAAAGGTACGTGACTTTATCATCTTACAGAACGATTTCTATTTGTTGAACGTTTGAAGTGGATCAAAACCTTTCATCAAAGTTATACATGAATTTTGAACTTTTTTTGATCCTCTTCAAATGTTGTCTACTGTATATATTCATCAAAGAATCCTGAAAACAACTAATGTTTCCATAAAAATATGAAGCAGCACAATTGTTTTCAACATTGATAATAAACATCAAATCAGCATATTAGAATGATTTCTGAAGGATCATGTGACACTGAAGACTGGAGTAATGATGCTGAAAATTCAGCTTTGATCACAGGAATAAATTACATTTTTACTATATATCCAAATAGAAAACAGCTGTTTTATCTCTTGCATGTGTCCGTCAGGCGGGAGACGAGTCTTCTGAGGAAGAGGAGGGAGAGGTTGACAGCGAGGTGGATTTTCCACGCAGACAACGGTGAGTCTGCTCTGATGATCAATCATTAATATTCACTGTTTGGGCTGTGTATTATCTCTCATGATTCTCCAGAAGAGTAAATCTTTAAATGTGTGTGTTTCTGTAGCCATTAGCCTGTAGAATGTCAGGATTCATCAAGTTTAAATGTCACGTAAGGCGAGACACTGCAGGCAGAAACATTGCTTTTTCATGCACTGGTGAAATTTAGAGATTTTTGGCTTTTCATAACATGCCATTTCAGACTAGTGGAAAGGAAACATCCGAAATACACTTTTAATTGTTTATTTTATTACACATTAGATATTTGCATCTGTAGACTTCAATTATAATCCATATCTTTAAAGGTGGTGAGTTTATGTCAGAAATTTGATTCATTCATTCTTTATTTGAACGGGTTAAAAACTCATTGGGATTAAAAACTCTTTTACGAGAGTGAGCTGTCCTAGAAAGCAGCTTCAATAACATAAACATACAAATACACATCAAAACAGAAAAACACAACAGCAATTTATCAAAGGATAAAACACACAATCTGTGTAAAGTAACTTAAACTCGTTTAGTGATGGAAGCATACTCAGCTTTAAGATGTTTAGTAAATTATTCTGAGGAGAAGAAGCATTATATTTAAAGCCTTTTTTTCCCTAGCTGGACCTTTAAGATATAACAAATCATTAGAACGAAGATTGTAGCAAACATTTATATTAGAAACGCAGAGAGACAAATTCGATGGAATTAGACCACAAATAGACTTATAAATAAAACAATACCAATTAAAACTTCTTCGAGTTTACAAAGATGGCAACTCTTTATCATATAAAGTGCAATGATGTGCTTGATATCTATAACCAGTAATGAAACATAAATCTCCACTTCAGCAGCTTAACATACTTTAGCAGACGTCTTTGTGCAAAGCGACTTACAAATGAGGACTAAAGTAAGCGAGTCTTCATGAAGATGCAGAAACAACTCTAGAAGTGCTTAAAGTTCAGGCATTGCTCAGAGTAGCTTTCCTTTTCATACAAACATACAAAGAATAAATCCAAATCTTGCAAATCCAAATGTTGGGTAACACTTTATTACGACAGTCCACTTTAGACATTCTACTAACTATAAATAACTTTGCAACTACAAGTCAACTTATTCTCCTAACCCGAACCCTAACACTTAACCATAACCTACTGACAGTCTACTAATACTCTAATGAGAGTTAGTTGACATGTAGTTGCAAAGTTACTTATACACTTTTCTAACTTAGTATTTTTGTCTTGTTTCCAGTCCAAATGTCAAACATTTCTTAAATCAAGACCCATTTACTAAAGTAGAAAAATGACATAAGATATTAAGTCTTGTTTTCTGGGGAAATAAATAAAAATGAAGTGAGTTTTTGCTTAAAACAAGCTAAATTATCTGCCAATAGGGTAAGAAAAATAATCTTGTTTCTGTTTGAATTAACATTGTTTTTCTCACCCCATTGGCAGATAGTTTTGCTTTTTTTAAGCATCAAATCACTTAATTTTGATTAATTCCCCCGTAAAACAGGACATAATATCTTATGTCATTTTACTCATCTAGTAAATGCATCTTGATTTAAAATTTCTGGATATTTTTTTACTGGAAACAAGACAAAAATTCTGAGTATGAAAAGCATTTTTTGCAGTGTAGTTAGTCCACTTTAGACATTCTACTATTGAAATAAAGTATAACCAAATGTTGTCTCCTTCCAGGCCTCATCGCTGTATGAGCAGCTTTAAGTCGTACTCCACCTTCAGTTCGGAGAACCTGTCGGTGTCTGACGGAGAGGAGGGCAACACCAGTGACCATTCTCACAGCGGCCCGCTGGATCCGCTCAGCGCCAGTCAAGAGGAACATCTGGACGAGCTGCTGTCACACACTCCTGAGATCCCCATCGACATCTCCACGCAGTCCGACGGCCTGTCGGATAAAGAGTGCGCCGTCCGCCGGGTCAAGACTCAGATCTCTCTGGGAAAACTGTGTGCGGATGAGCACAGCTACGAGGTACACTCGTCTACATCAGTCCAACGCTTCGTTTCAATCAGGGAACTGCTGCTAGGCTATTCATTCATTCAGGAAAATGTCAAATTGGAAAGAATAAAAAATTTCAATTTGAAAAATTCACATTTTTAATTAAACAATCCGAATAAAACAATTACTAAAAATATGTAAGGTTTGAAATAAATAAAAATAAATATGTCTTAAATTCTAACCATTAAAATAAAACAATCACTGAAAAATATGGAACATTGGAAATAATTCAAATAAAAAGAATGTTTCAATAAATGCAAAATATAAACCTAAATGAAAAAACATTATTATTATATAAAATAAACTAATTTAAATACACTAAAACAAATCATTTTTTAATAAAAATAAATAAAATACTTACTAAAAAGATATTTTATTTGAAAAAATGTAAATAAACGCATCATTTTAAAATAAAAGCAATCAAAATAAAACAATTACTAAAAAATATATATTAATTAAATTAATATTAGAATAAATACATAAATAAAAACAATCAACATAAAACTAATACTAAAAATGTGAAAGTCAAATAAATAATTTTGAAATTAAAAACAATTGAAATAAACTTAAATATTTTATTTGTTTACCTGCATATCATGTGACCATTAACCATTATTAGAGAACTGTGAACATCCAAATGAGTTATTAGATAGATTATTAAAATATGAACTCAGAGGTATACAATATTTTAGGTCAAAGATGTTCCACTGACAAAAAAGTTCCCTGGTTTAAATGAACCAACTCAAACAAAACAATTCATCCACGCATCTTTGCTAATCTGAACATACAATCATCATTGCAATTTCATAATTGAAAATTCCCAGAGGACAATATTATAAAGAATAATCATTTTCTTTTTTTGGACTGAGTTGGGACTGAGTTGTTTGTGTTTTTGAAGAGACCATAATTTGGTGAATCAGTTGTTGGGCAGTTCAGTGTTTGAATCCCTTACTATAAACTTTGACTAAATGTGTTCTTTATCTCTTCTCAGAATCCGCTGCATTTCGGCGATTCCGACTGTGATACCTCGGATGCTGAATGTTCTGACGCCACCATCAGGAACAAGCAACCCTGCGCTCCCTCTTCCTGGTGAACCTCCGGAGGAAACCACGGCAATAATTCACGCCTGCTGTAAACAGCCATGACCCTTAGCCCATCTTATCCAGCCCTTCCCATAATCCACCACTCTCTCTCTCTCTCTCTCTCTGAGCATCTCAGGCAGATTCCTCTGAAGTGATAATGTAGCTAGAGTAACACGCATCATTTATATTATTATGAGCTGGAGGAAATGCAAAACAAAATCAGGAACTGGAATTCCAACATAAAAAAAAAAAAAGAGCATAAATTCAGAGTATTAGCGCTGGAGTGTTCAAAACAAAACAAGGCACCTCAATACCAGGTTAGTTAGTTAGTTAGCTAGGTTAAGATGATTGTGGTCTGCAAGAATGTGTGTATATATGTCAGTAGGTACGTGAACGAAAGTGTTAAGTGTGTAGCTTGAGGATCCATTCCATGACGGGACCACAGACACATGGGTCGTCAAAAAATGAGACGTGTCCCTCTGGAAACCTGCTACTTCCTGAGTTTACAGAAGTGACGCCCTTCAGGGTAACTTTAATTTGAGCACCAGCAGGAACAATGTCTTTGTTTGTTTCTTTTGCCCTTTTGACTTCCAAGATGAATCTTGGATATTGGATGAATCCCAGCATGCCTGCTTGGTCGGCATTTGATCAGCCAATCAGACGACTGCTTCTGCTGCTCGCCTCTACGGACAAAACGGAAGTAAAAAAAAAAAAAAACTGCTCTACTGGAACAACGTCTTTAATGATCAAATCAGTGTTTAAAGGAACCCGGAGCAGCTTTTTCCTCATCTCAGGACTGTGTTTGAAGAGACGCTGTGGACGGCCAGGTGAGAGCAGGACGCCTGCCGTGTGTGAAAGTATGACTTCATCCCTAGAGTTTCTTTTTTTCTGTCATCTTTAACTTGACGGGATAACCAACGATGTAGATGTTCTGGAGATGCAGTGTCCCTTTAGATTGAGTTAAAGGGATCTTTTACCCAAAACTAACACTATAATTCATGTCATTCCAAACCTCTTTGACTCTTGTTCTTTCATACAAGTATCATACACTCTTAAAAATAAATAGTTCTTTTTTGGCATTGATGGTTCCATTAGGAACCTTTTCATTCCACTAAAGGTTCTTTTTGGTGAAAAATGGTTCTTTTAGATTTTTAAAACGTTCTTCACACTAAGAATTTTTTTTTTTTTTTACAGTGCCCCTAATATGCTATTTTAAAGATTCCTTATTTGCATCCTTGATCATAAAACACTAGTTTTCTCATAATATACATTGGACATCTCATTTCTCGAGGAATCTGAAAATGGTTCGTTTGAAGATTCGGTCTCTCTAAACCCCTCCTTTCCGAGAGCTACTCTGCTCTGATTGGTCAGATGACCCAGTCTGTTGTGATTGGTCGACCGCTTATAGCGTTTGTCAAAAACAAAAAATCTGAATTTCAGATCTGGATCTTCTTCAGCGCTTGATACACAGTGATACGAACCGTAATGATCGAAGTCGGTTCTTCCGTAACGGTGAATCAAAGCGTGTCTTCTTGACACACACAACAACACTGACCAAACTCTTCCAGTCTCAGTTACAACTACAGCGTTTGAGGAGCAAAGTAGACGTCGTTCGCGTGCAGCCAATGAACACCATAGACTGGCATTATGTAAATGTGTTACTTTGTGATGGAGGTTTGTAACAGGAAGTGAGACTGGAATTACAGATGACTCGTTTCAGCAGTTCAGAATCGATTCGTTCTTTGAGACAATAACTTTATTTTGATCTTTAAAACTTTGCAGACCTTTAAAGGCACTCTATGCAGGAATTCTGTTTTTGTCAAACAGCGCCCCCTAGAGTCGCTGTAGAGTACTTGTATTTAACATTACTGTCGTAAATGCCACTCACGCAGAGCGTCTCTGCACTCGCGGCCTCTACACTTTATTATAATAAAGTAGCCTACCACTTTTGATGGCTTATAACGTTTTTACATGATTGCAGCTCAATTACAAGTAAATAGCCAATAGCCTAAGCCTACTTTATAATTAAATTTGTGTTTTTTGAGTGTAATGTAAACATTACAAAATTCCAGATGACATCAATAAAGTTACATGTACGTCGCATTATTTCGTAACAATGTCCGTTATGATGTCGTTAGACATGATTATTGCAATTTATCATAATAGTTTGCAAATTGCCCTCATTTACACTATTTACAACGTGTAGGCTTATTTATGTCCTGATAATTATGTGAGATATTGACAACTGTTCTCATGATAATCGCAGGAATCAACTTTAACAGTGAAAGCCTGAGCGAGTGGGACTCTTGTCCAGTTCCTTGCTCTGTCAGATTCTCGTTTCCTTTTTCTAGACTCTTCCAACCACGCTTTCTTAATTTTTTCGCCATTCTGAAAACACAGGTCCGATGTTTACTCGTGTCTGACTCCTCGCTCGGTCAGTCTGCCGTTTCCTCTTTCTCTGTGCCTCCGACAATGCTTTCCTAGCTTTCTGCTTCTTATATGCCGGTTTAGCCATGACGATAGTTGTTCTTATAGCTAGCCAGAACCTGGATGGGGGCGTGTATGCGTGTAATGTGTGCAGTGTCGTAAAGCAATTCGTTACATCGCGAGAGCTGAAATCACGCGATACTTCCTGGCGCTGAGGCCGGCGGCCCGAAGTTCGGTTTTTCCGCTCACAGGGACCGGGGGGGGGGAGACGACCACCATTCAGCCCGAAAAGAGTCATATAACCATTCCAATAACACCGAAGCTGTTCAGTTAAGCTAAAAAAATTGCATAGTGCCGCTTTAACATTCACAAACAGCTATATTACACACTACTTGAAGGGTAGTATTCAAACAAGCATAATAGGGGCACTTTAAGAATTATTCACTGAAAGTTTTTTTGGGGAACCAAAAGTGGTGCAAAAAACCCTTTTGGAACCTTTTATTATTAAGAGTGTAAAGTTTGTTGCAAGAACATCATACAGGTTTGTAACAACAAAAGGGTGAATAAATGATGACATAATTATAATGTTTGGTTGAAATATCCCTCTATAGCGTCTTTAATAACGTGTATGGTGTGTGTGTGTGTGTGTGTAGTGTGCCGTTCATGGAGACTGCAGAAGCACAGATGTTTAAACGAGCTTAGTTTGAGTCAGCAATAACGTCTCAGGATGATGTCTAGCGGGCTGGACACTCGAGAGGAGTGAGGAGAGGTGGAATAAACTGCTTTGTAAAAGACCTCTATTTTTTCAGATATGAGTTCATTATTTTTACACCGGGAGTTTTTTTCAGTAAAAAAAAAAAAAAAGGAAAAGGAAAGAAAAAGAAATGGGAAAATCCCTTTGCTTTTTGCTGGTTTAATGCTCAGGTTCAATGCTTTATAGTGCTGATGAGTCTCCACTAGGGAAAAGTCTGTCTGTCGTGTTTGGAAATAAGGCCAGTACACACAGTTTGCAAATGACCACTGCATTCATTCTGAACAAAACTGGATCAAACTGCAGTGTGTCTCAGTGTAAAATCTCCCTCGCGAACATGTTATTTTTCATTTCCTTATGAAAGGGACACTGCATCTTCCGCTATATCTATATATTATTGTTGTTGCATTCATATTTACCCTGTGTTTAGATATAGACGTTATAGTACTAGTTAAAAAGCCTCGTTCATCATCAGTAAATGCAGCCGGATCCTCCAGATGTGTTGCTGAACCGCACACGGCATGTCAAATAAACTGTGAATGGTATTTATTATTTTCCTTTTTTATTATTATCTACTTGCAGCTTACTAAAAAGAGCCTTGCAAGATGTGATTCTTTAATAAAACTACAGTATCGTTGAGTAAGCGAGGAAAGCTGCCAGTTTGCAGCAAATGAACAAAGCAAAGGCCACTGGAAACAAACTGTAGGTCAACATCAAATCAAAATGGACCCTTTTTTGCTTTGTTTTATTGTGCACGATTCAAGCGCAGAATTTCTGTTTGAATTCATTATTTTTAGCCATTCAGGCTCATAATGTTCATCATTCAGTCAAATCCTGAAGGGGAAAATCAAGTTCTGTCCCTCTTCTCTCTTAATATCAAGTTTCACCTAGAAATATTAAAAGTAAATTGGTTTGTGAACAGTGTTTCATGTTGACTTCAAACTCTGGGCCAATTTCCCAATGTCATTGGGGTGGAAAATATCAGCCATTATTACTGTACACTTTTTTTTTTTTTTTTTTGTCATTTCTGTTCAGTATGATGGTAATGTGCTAAAAGCGCAAGATTTCTTTAGACGAAGTGAACTTTATTAACATGGTCTGATTGTAATGAAGGCAGACCGAACGCATTGTTTCCGTTTACGTGTTGCTCTAAAGATCAGGCCTGATGTATGAAGTATGATGATTTATGAAGTTTTTCCGGCCACAGCGCCATCACAAATCCTGTAAAATATGATTTTAATTTAATTTAATTTAAAAATGTCTGTCTTTTTATTTGTAGCTGGTCTACATGATCATTTAACTTAATTTATTTTGATGCACTAGTAAGATTTCTGTTAATTTTTGTGTTTTTTGTCTTCTGAAGTATTACTGATGAGGTGAGATGGCATCTTAAAGATATGAACATTTGGTTATTATTTTCTCCACCTGTATGCTGTTATTATTTTTATATGGAAAATGGGGGAGGGGGATATCTGTACATTTATTACATCTAGACACTTTTCAAATTTCATTCTCATAGACCATTGTTTATGGCAAGAGATTATTGGCTCACATTTAATCATAGTAATAAAATTACAGTGATTAATTTTTTTTAATTAATAAAATGACGTTTTCTGGTTGTAAAGATAATTTCTGCGTCATACAGTTCAGTTCGGCTGTCTAAACTGTACCTTTCTCTATTGTAAATCCTGCCATCTCTGTCTTATTCACGTTAACCATTTTTAATTGCTTTGTCAACAACTACATATACAGGGATTTAAAAAATGATCTATTTTTTGTGCAGAATGTCTTCAGCTCTGGGCTCATTTTCCTCCAGTTAGTTTCTTTCTCATGTCTCGCCTCTTTTTCTTCCTTATCTTAAATGGTGTTCTGATCAACCAATCCTGAAGTTTTCCTGTAACAGCCTGTGTACAGTGTGACAGGAGTGACGTGTAAAATCAAGGCAGAGAAACTGCATGGAATAAACACTGATGTACTGTACCAAACTCATTCTGTGGATATCATCTGTAATGTTTCGTTTAACTGATACTCGTCAAGAGGTTTCTTGTGCATGATGTATTTCCTTTACAGACATAAATAAGGCCTAGTATTTCATATCCGTTCACTTACACGCGTATAAAGCAGAACTGAGTTTAAGGGCCAGATAACTTACTTAAAATAGATCAAAGTTCACAAGTTTTATTGCATTTGCAAATTATATAGATCATTAGGTCTTTGGAGTATTACTGTACAACCAGTGAGAAAAACATCG
Source organism: Gila orcuttii (assembly GCA_026230005.1). NCBI lineage: Eukaryota > Metazoa > Chordata > Actinopteri > Cypriniformes > Leuciscidae > Gila > Gila orcuttii. The sequence goes on along the minus strand of JAPDVR010000007.1, from coordinate 50,405,278 downwards.
AGGTTGCATTTCCCTAATTCACTTAATTGCATGAACTATTCGCTTTTTATTATAATGCAAATGATAATTACCGCTCTGGACCTCGTCATTTAGGAGTCACCAGTGACCAAATCCTTGAAATGTAACTTCTTTTTTTCAATGAAGAAAATCAATGTAGTAATTTTTTGTTCAATAATATTTTTTGATTTAGTATTTTGAGGGGATTTTATGATATTATGCGATATTTAAAAAATATATATCATTAGAATTATTAAATTTTATAAAATGTCAATAAATGTAATATTTCACATTAAAATAGAGTGAATGCCTTTAAAAAAATGTTTTTTTAAGTAAGAATAGTTCCATCTGGAGGCGTTAAAAAAAAAACACGTGTGTAATGTCGTGTAACCACCTGTAAAGCTCAGTGTATACATATATAGAGAGGCTTTTGGATTATTTTGGGGGTTTTTTAGACATAATTTCTTAATTTTTTTAGGTTTTGCATTTTTGCTAATTTTTGTCAAGGTTTAGATAAGTATCAGGTTTTGCATTATGATTACAATCAAACATTAAATTTAGTTAGAAAGGGAACACATGGAATGCATTTTTGTTAATCAGTATTTGATTATTTTTTTAAAAATAACAAAATAAGGAATGGATATGGATAATTCTTCATTGTAGTGCACTTTTTCTGCAGTGGCTGAAACTGATTTTCAGTTTGTACCACCAAAAGATTCTCTGCAATTATATTATGAGAACAATAGGTATTACATATTCGTAACATTATCACATTAATATTAGTATATACAAAAAAAATATTAATAAAAAGTAAAAATACAAAATATTACATAAAATCCAGTGCTTTTAAAGCATTACATGTTTTCAGTTTTTGTTTGTTTTTATTTTGATCCAAAAGATTTAAAATTAAAGTCCTTTTAAAAATGTGACAAATTTGGTTTCCATTAAGCCCACTTCTTTTTATGTATATGGTACTTTTAAAAGTATTTTATATGGTACTCTAATAAAATAAAAAAATGTATAATATGTTGCTCTTTACATTCCAAATCGCCATTCTGAGTATAAAAAAGCACATCAAATACACACATTTATATCATACACTTCATTTTTGTACTATTAAAGGTTTCTAAATCTTTGAGTAAATGCAGTGAAAAAACAGATGCAAAATAGTTTATTTTTCTAGTGCACAGTATTCACAGGTACATGAAATATCAAGCAAGCACAACACGTTTTTTATAACATCCCATGACGTTGCATTTCGGTTAGGGTTATTGCAACACTTTTGCACTGCAGCATCATAAATATTCCAGATCTTCCAGTTGCTCTAGTCTAGGATAAGGTAATCGTGCAGTTTGACGCGTCGCATTCGCATTGTGCCAAACCCACCGTGCAACTGCGTCAGCGCGCGTCAGGGGCGTCCTTGCGTCTGTTTCCCGGAAGGTCAATCTGCGCAGGAGACCCGACGCGACGCGCTGGGAACGAGCTTCTCCGAACGATTGATTTACAGTTGCACGGTAACCGTATACTGTTATTCCGTTATATACTGAGACATCGACGCGACGCGAGCAGAATGAGTTCCGCGGGGCTGGAGAAGCTGCGGATGACCGGCGCGGGGCGAGCGATCGCCGCACTGACCAGCGGAGGAGACGCGCAAGGTGACGCAGGGCCACACACACACATTTACACTAGTGAAAGAGTCAAGACACTCTCTGAGTTATATATGCAGCCGTGTTTGTTCATGTGGTCACTGCATAAAGCATAAGGAGGTTTATATAAAACATGTTTTTCACACTGAAATGAACTAAAAAATGACCTTCACTGTCACCTGGTCAGATATAGACTTTCTTCAGCTGTTTTTTGAGTTTAACATGCATTGAATGTTCATGCTGAAGCTCCACCTGTTGTCGTAATTATTCTAGAAGATCTATATAAATCTGGGTAACTAATGTTGCATGTACTTACCATAGTAATAACTCATGCATAATTACATGCAACTAACCCTCAACCAAATCCTAATCCTACCCTAACCCTATAGTAAGTACATGTAGTTGCTTAATATTACTCAGTCAGTACTTACATATATCATTTTTAATTTATTTTATTATTTAACCTTTATTTAACCAGGAGAGTCCCGTTGAGATTAAGAACCTCTTTTGCAAGGAATTATTACATTTTTTTATTATTAATAATTATAATTACACTGTAACAATGACACCTTAAAATAGTGTAAGTGTAGGCTAAATGTGTGCAGCTGTACTGTAAGTACAGTATTGGATGAGCAGATCTGACAGATGAACAGTTGAATCTCACAAGAACATTAGATTTCACATAGAAAATGTAGCTTATTTTTAAGATTTTTGTTTTTATATTGTGGCTTTATTTCCATATAAATGAAGCACATTTTACCCCCATTTGCTCTATACTGTTATTGATATGATGATTATGCTGATATACTATATGCCAGACAGGGTTATTATAGTTAACTAAAACCATTTTTTTTAAAAGCGTTACTTAAAATAAAAAATAGTGCTGTCAAATTGTTTAATCGTGATTAGTCGCATCTAGCATAAAAGTTTGTCTAACATGAATTTGTTAATATAATGTGTGTCTATACGCAAATAATAAACTTGACAGCCCTGTATACACACACACACACACACACACACACACACACACACACACACACACACACACACACACACTCTTCAGTCAGGAGTAATGAGTGAAATCATCTGACGAGTTCATGAGTGGAATAAACATGACAGGACTTTTACTTTCTGACCGATGGACTTTACACCTTATATATATATAAACCTTAATGTTAAATGCGATTAATCAAGATTATTAGGCAAGGCAAGTTTATTTGTATAGCACATTTTATACACTATGGCATTTCAAAGTGCTTTACAGAAAGGAATTAAAATAATCACAAAATAAAAGCAAGGAAAATTAAAACAGTTATATATAAACAGCAAATAAATGAAAAGAGATATATGATAGTTATAAAATTAATTAAAAGAGTAAAAAGATGATACATAGATGAACCTCATCTGGCAAAACACCATTGTATCATATTTTTCACAAATTCCAGTTTTACTCTGAGATTTCCTCATGGTGAAGTGTGTGTGTGTGTGTGTGTGTGTGTGTGTGTGTGTGTGTGTGTGTGTGTGTGTGTGTGGTGTTTTTGCCTAAGAAATCTATCTGACGTCTCCAATAGACCCGATTTACCAATAGACAGCACTAAATAAAATTATTTAAAAAAAATCAATTAATAAATACAAACTATAGTAGTATAATATAATTATATTAAATATTATAAAATAAAATATATGTAATATATTATTGGACAGGTTACTGGGAATCGTGTCAGATGTGCATTTTGAATTTACACCGTATTAAAATCCAGAAACTGATACTCACTATTGATTATTGTTATCATGATGGGAGCTGATCATTTCCATGTAATGAAACGTCTGAATACAAGGATTAAAGGCTCAAACTGAATGTCTCTCTGTCAGGAATGAACGCAGCGATTCGTGCCGTGACCAGGATGGGCATCTATGTGGGCGCAAAGGTGTATCTGGTGTATGAGGTACTGCCAACATTCATGTTCACACTGATCTGTGCTAATGTATGGATGATGAAAACATTTGAAATCGCTAAATGTGTGTTTACATGATATATGAGTATTAATGTGAGTATTTACTTTGATTTCAGGGGTATCAAGGACTGGTAGACGGAGGAGACAATATTAAACTGGCCAACTGGCAAAGCGTCACTAATATAATTCAGCTGGTAAGAGCATCCGTCAGACTCGCATCCGTTTACGTCCAGTCAGAAATACTTGCTGAGAACATTTGTACCTGAAAAAAGACATTCAAACTCTTATTATAAGCTCTTCTTTCAAATGTTTGGGCTCAGTACGATTTTATTCATTTATTTTTTTATACTATAAAGTATTTTTAATACTTTCATTCAGCAAAGATACAATGATTTCTGAAGGATCATGTGGCACTGAAGACTAGAGTAATGATAAACTTTGATCACAGGAATAAATTACACTTTACTATATATTCACATAGAAAACTACTTTTTTTTAAATTGTAATAATATTTCACTATTTTTACTGTATTCTTGACCAAATAAATGCAGCTTTGGTGAGTAGAAGAAACTTCTTTCAAAAACATTTAAAATTCTCATCGACTTTTTGAACGGTAGTGTATATTGGTTCATTCGTTTTTGTATTGTGTTTTTATTTAGCTTTAATTTATTTTTATTTCGGCTTTAGTTTAGGTCATTTTAGTAACTTAAACTTATTTAAATTAGTTGCCAAGGCAGCATTTCCAATATTTTGTCATCTAATCTTTATATTTTATTTCAGCTCTATTTTAGTGACAGAAAGCGATGTTTAACTGTTAAAGGTGCAGTGTGTGATTTTTAGCGGCATCTAGTGGTGAGGTTACGAATTGCAACCAACAAAAGTTACGGTGGCCGACAGGAAAACATGTCGTCGTCTGAGACAGCAGAGAGTAGCAGTTCAGCAATGAGGTTTCTTTACAAGGATAAATTAATTATGTTTACTTAATTATTCAGTAAAACTATGTTATTGCGAATATTATTGTTACTTGTTCATCATTGTGTCAGTGTTTTATTCGCTGAACTAAGCTTGCTTCCTTGCACGAAGAGCAACATAGTAACAAAACGCGTTTGTCTGTTCAGGGCCACTGTAGAAACATGTCGGCGCATTCAATGTAAGGGAACCGCGGTGTGTGTAGACAGAAACCGCTCATTCTAAGGTCATACAAATATAACGGTTCATTAAGTAAGGTCTTTATACACCACTGAAAACGTATTTTTCAAGGTAGTGAGGAAACGCGCTCTGTAGCGCTGTGTGTTCGCTGTCGGCTACGCTAGAAACATGACCACACAATATAATATGTCGACCTCCATAGAAGGGGGCGCCCGCGGTTATGGAGATATAAATGTCTCATTCTAAGGTAATAAAAACATAATGGTTCATTATGCAAGGTCTTTATACACCACTGAAAACATAGTTATGGATCTTATATTGCATTTCTGTGAATAGATCCTCAGAAATATTACACATTGCACCTTTAACAGTGCTGTAGTGAAGGTTTACTCACAGGATCTCTCTGAACGCTCCTCTTGTTGAGTCTCTTTCTCTCTTCTGTTTTCTGTTCTGTGTTCTTCGGTTGAGCTGGTTAACTGGTAAGCTGCCCTCCTGCATGTGCTTTCATTCAGCCTGGTCAAATACAGATATCAGAATAACAGAGACATTATTAACATCTATAGATGCTGCAGATGCTTTTGGAAATGCAGTAGTTTGGTCTTATGAAATGTCCTGTATGCAGTGAGTTGAAGATTATATTATTACCTACTCAAGATTTCCACGATTCTGTGATCAAGTGCATCCATTATTCTTCTTTTTAACATAATCCAGTTGGAAAGTGTTTATAGATTCTGTTAGAGGGACGGTTCACCCAAAAATGAAGATTCGGTCATCATTTATTCACCCTCATGTCGTTTCAAACCCTTTTGCTGTGAATCTTCACTGATAAACCTTCCGTCTGCTCTCAAATTTCATTTGCAATCACGTTTGTTGATGCATTGTGCCCGGTGTGATGTCATAGTTGCTGAAACTGCATTGAGCATCATGTTTGTTGCAACTGAATGAGACGAATCAATGCAACATTTTTTCATCTGATTGACAGAGGAGATTATCAATAACTTGGAATATAGTGCATGAATCACATGGGCTCCTGTTTGGGTACTTTAGTGGTGTTTTATGAAAACAGATTTCTGCATACATGCATGTAGACTAGTGGTGTAACGATACACTCATGTCACGATTCGATACATATCATGATACTGAACTCACAATACAATATTATTGCGATACTCCCAAGACATATGGTAAAAGGTTAACAAAAAATTAACTGTTGATTAAAATGCTAAATTTGATATTACATTGTGTGTGTAAATGAATAGGCTTGGACTTGGTGCTGGAAACCCAATTTAGGACAATAGAGACACCAGAATAACAACATTCATGATTCTGAAGCTGAAAATACAGAATTATTTTAGACGAATATGTTCCACTCTGTCACTGATTACATATATTTAAAATAATGTAGGCCACTTTTTACTGGTAACATAAGACATTTGTTATTATCAGGACCCACAAATATTCCCCCATTGCATTATTATACATTATATTCAACGTTATATAGTAGTTTAATGTAGTACTGACACTAAAACGTATACAAGATACATATTGTCACTATCCACAATATATATTGTTGCATTTTTGTGTTGATATATTGTGACACGATATATTATTACACCCCTGCTGTAGACAGAAATGTTTCTTGGGGAAAATAACAGCATATATCTTTGGAATGACATGCAGGAATTAGTAAATAAAGACAGTATTTTTATTTTCTGGGTGAACAGTTTTAACTCCTGAGTGCAAACTCTGTTCATTCAGTGAGTTTGTGTTAGTATGTGTATTAGGGCTGCACAATATATCGAAATTATCGAAATATCACAAATGTATATATCGCGATATGCATATCGCAACTGCGTGCAATAATAAGAATCTTTATATATATTTAATTCATACAGTGTGAAAACTAAGCAGAGTTTTATTTTTACATTTGATTATTCAGTTTCTGTTGTTTAATAAACCTATTGTAGGATAACCTGAAACCCTAAACCCATGGTTTACACTGATGTTAAAATAACACTTCTTATACTACAGTAAAACACCGCTGTTCACTTTCAGAAGTTGTAGGCATGTTTTATTGTCACAAAAAGAAACACATATGTAGGTTATATCATTTTAAATATATTTTTAAGATAATTTAAGTTTATTTTACACACTTTAAGCATTATCGTATCGCATATCGAATATCGCATTATATAATGAGTTATCGCATGCATATCGCATTTTTCTTCAATATCATGCAGCCCTAATGTGTGTGTCTCAATAAACCCCGTCTGCGCTGACGGCTGTGTTTCTGCTGTGTTACTCAAACTCACGTGATGCATGTATGCGACTGTTCTGGCGCAGCGCTGACGTGCATTTATGCCTGTGCTGAAGCATTGCAAATAATAACTCTATATGATTAAAGTTGCACAAACGTAACGGCGGTGTTGTCCTCCACAGGGCGGGACGGTGATCGGCAGCGCCCGCTGTAAGGCCTTCACCACGCGAGAGGGACGTCTAGCGGCGGCCTTTAACCTGGTGAAGCGTGGCATCTGTAACCTGTGTGTGTGTGGCGGAGACGGCAGCCTGACCGGAGCCAACATCTTCCGCTCGGAGTGGAGCGGACTCCTCCGTGAGCTGGTGGAGAAAGGTACCAACTCACACCAACATGTGCAAAAACACAGAGCTTTGCTTTTTACTTTATAGTTTGCCGTTATATGCTTTTTTAAAGGTGACTAAATGACTAAGTAATGACTAAATTTAATTTTTAGAGAAGTTTTCTACCCCAAAAAATAGGGATGCATGATATATCGGCCAACGTATGTTCAGTTTTACTATCGTTATCGGCCCAATAAGAAGATTTGACTGATATATTAAAGCTGATAAATAATGGATTATTTCCTTCACCTGAGACACTTCAGATGTGCACAGTTCAACATAATGTTTTTAAAAAAAATTTTTTTTAAATATGATTGGAATCACTTCAAAAACGAAAATATGGTTCAGCGCATAGGCTACATAAAATCTGAGAACAGAACATTATAAATGTGTGTTTGGGACATGGATTTTAATGGTAAGACTTTTGTTTTTGAAAGCAGGCTCATAAAAATTATATAAAAACCTTTTTATTTAGATTTTAGGATTTAGATTTATCGGCCATTATATTGGTTATTGGCTTTCAAATATGTATTTTAAAATATATTTGCCGTTATATGCTATTTTAAAGGTGTGTCGCCTCTAACAGAACTGCAAAAATAATGACTAAATAGAATTTTTAGAGACTTTTCTACCCCAAAAAATAGGGATGCATGATATATCGGCCAAAATATGTTCAGTTTTACTATCGTTATCGGCCCAATAAGAAGATTTGACTGATATATTAAAGCTGATAAATAATGGATTATTTCCTTTACCTGAGACACTTCATATGTGCACTGTTCAACATGATGGTTTTTAAAAATGTTTTTAAAAATCAATTGGAATCACTTCAAAAAGGAAAATATGGTTCAGTGCAACATTTTCAGCGCATAGGTTACATAAAATTATTATGAGAACATTATAATTGTGTGTTTGGGACATGGATTTTAATGGTGAGACTTTGTTTTTTAAATCGGGCTCATAAAAATTATATAAAAACCTTTTTATTTAGATCTAAGGATTTAGATTTATCAGCCAATATATTGGTTATTGACTTTCAAATTAAAATAATTATTGGTATCAACCAAAATATTTATATCGGTGCATGTGCATCCCTAAAAAAACGTATTCTATGGTCATGAAAGCTGACTCAAGCTCATGAATGATCAGCCGGGCAATAAAGTCTCCTCAGGATAAGAATCATAAATCTTTATGAAAGCTGTATCAAAGTGTCAACACAAGTCATTGACTCATCAGTGTTCAGGAAACCATTTTGAAATTGTCGTTTCCCAAGATACAAGCTACTCATAATGTAAAGTTCAACTACAGTCAACTAGTTAGCTCTGCTACAAGTTACTTGCAAAAAGTTGTTCCTTATTTACTTATTTATTTTCATATTAATAATAATATTATTTATCTTCTTTACGTGGCATCAAGGTTATTATTGTTAACTAAACCTAAAACTATTAAAGTACCCCTGTAGTCAATAATTTTATCCCTTAAAACTCATCTTTGATCACCAAAATTTCATATTTAAATGTTTTTTCCTTGAATAAAAATGTCTTCATTTCTTAAAATATATTGAATGTAACTCGACACCCTTGCCTCATTTAGTATACGTGGTTCTATGAATATGCAAATGAGCCCCACCTCCACTCACTCACTCAGCTCAGAGATTAGAGATGCGCGGTTGGCGGTTATAGCCGCGGATAAACCGCGGATCGGGCGGATGACGTGACGAAAAAATATTTTAATAAAATTCGGGCGGGTGGCGGGCGGTTTCTAGTCTCGCGGCTGTCATCAGCAGCGCCTTGTATCGCCCAATCAGCGATGCGGATGCGGATGCGGTTTTGAAAATTGGTCAAAAACGTTGGTGCGGATGGATGGCGGACGGATGATGAGTTTTGTGATGAGGTTGCGGTTGAAATAATAGCCCATCCGCGCATCTCTATCAGAGATCCACTCGTTGACGATCACACGTTGATCTGATTGGTTACAAGGTAGTTTGTGACGTCAGAAACACCAGCGATTTCAAACCGTGTTTTTGAGACAATACTCAGCAATGGTGTTGAATTATGAATTGATTTTCACCACAGGGGGACTTTAAAAACATTTCTGTTCATTGAAATAAAGCTGGAATAAAAAATAAATATTGGTTGAAAAACTTTTTCTGAAATAAGCTTAAATTGAAGACTCAAAATTATTAACTGAAAATAACTAAAAACTAAAACTGAATTAAATTGAAGTAAATTAAACCTAAATACCAATATTAAAAACAAAAAATGAATAAAATGACAAAAGCACATAATGAAATGACTAAAAATGCAACTGAAGTTAACATGAAAACTAAAAAAAACTTCAAAATATTAATAAAACTAAAATAAAAACTGGCATGAAAAAGTATAGTCACAATTAGACAAAAATTGAATGGATAAAATAACTGCTAACTGTGATTTTGTATATGTAGCTACATTTCTGAAATACATAACTTGGACAGTCACCTCTGATTACAATCACTCTTTCTGTAAAGATGCTTTGAAATGATGTGTATTGTGAAAAGCGCTATACAAATAAATGTGAATTGAATTGAATAAAATAACACTAAATGCTACTGATCTAACTCGAAAACACTAATTGAAAATGTTGATGAACTGCCGCATTCTGCTAAATATTTCCCCACACAAGGAAGTCTATGGATCGTTGTGAACTATATCTACTCATACTCGTCTTGTCGACAGGTCGAATCACGGCAGAAACGGCCCGTCAGCACGGTCACCTGAACATCGTGGGTCTGGTGGGATCCATCGATAATGACTTCTGTGGAACCGACATGACCATCGGCGCCGACTCGGCCCTCAACCGCATCACTGAGATCATCGACGCCATCACCACCACCGCCACCAGGTGCGCTCACACATTTATCATGTTCAGAGCTTATCTAAAGACTATATACACATATTTCAAAACAAACTACTCAAAATGACAGAAAAACTATTATTATATCATTATTAAAACTTTAACTGAAATTTAAATGGAATATATAAAAATAAACATTTACTAAAATAAAATATAAAAAAGTAAACTTTTTAATTTAGTTTAACTTGATTTAATAAAATAAAATAATCTAAAACTGAAGTAAAAATTTAGAAAAACTATATACACACATTTAAAAAAACTACTTAAATGACAGAAATGCAAAAAAAATGACTAAAACTTAAATTTAAACAAAAATCAAAATTTAAAAATAAACATTAACTTAAATAAAATGTAAAAAAGTAAACTTTTTAATTTAATTTAACTTAATTTACTAAAACAACTAAATGTAAAGCTGAAATAAAAATCAATAAAAACTATGTACAAATGTTTAAAATAAAAAATAAAAATGACAGGAAAAAAACTAATTTACTAATAAAACTTTTAACAAAATTAAAATGAAAACAAAAATATTAAAAATAAATGGTAATCATTTTTTTTTTTATTTCAGCAATTTTTTTTTCACATTTTTTTTTACTTGATGTAAAGTAACTAGAAGTAAAATAAACGATATAGGCATCTTAAAAAACAAACACTGAAATGACAAAAACACAACAAAATGACTAAATCTTTAGCTAAAATTAAAATCAAAATGACAAATATAAAAATAAAAGCTAATTCAAAATATTATTAAAAACTATAATTGTATCTCAACGATACTCAAAAGACAATACTGTATGTAGATAAGAAAATATAATATGATTAATGGAAAAATTGTCTGTGACTGACGACTGTGATTTCCTGTTGTTTGTTCAGGAATGCACTGAATGTGTGGAATTCTCGTCTTGTCTCGTCTCGTCTCTCTTCTTCTCCTTTCACCCTTCACACACACTGTTTTCAGCATTATGCAGTCCGACAGTTGCACGTAGGCAGATGCACATTAAGACAAGTTTTCACCATTTTATGTGCTCACTGTGTTATTGATCTTTTTTCCAGCCATCAGCGCACGTTTGTGCTAGAGGTCATGGGTCGCCACTGCGGGTGAGTTTCCTCTGCGTCGCTGTGAGAAAAACTGCACACACACCAAGAAGATCATGGGAAAATTACAAACATGTTTAGATTTGAGATTGTTTACGCTCTAGCAACCACACAGAACAATCTTGGCAAACACCCAAACATTCTAACAGTGCCCCTAGCAACCACACAGAACATCTTGGCAACCATGCAAACATTCTAACAGTGCCCCTAGCAACCACACAGAACATCTTGGCAACCACCCAAACATTCTAACAGTGCTATAGCAACTAGCCAGAACTTATTGGCAAGTTATTTTCAGTATTGTTTATATAATATTAAAGTATTTATTAAAAATTTTAATACTGCTAATTTTCTGTTTTAGTTTGCTTTTTTAACTTTACTAGTTTTTTATTTGTTTCAAAGCTTTCATTTTTATTTCAGTTTTAGTAATTTTAGTACTTCAAATTATATTTCTATAAACTTTGATTTCTGTTAGTTGCCAAGGCAACATTTCTAATTTACCTAAAATAAAAAGGTTAAGTTAAGTTTTATAAATACTTTATTTCAGTTTACCTTTATTTAAAAATTGTCCTTTTTCCTTTTAATTTTAGTTTAAGTTTTAGTCATTTTATGTGCATTTCTGTCCTTTTTTTAAACATATCTATATTAATTCATTTTCATTTCAGTTTTAGATTTTCTACTGCAATTCAATGCTCTACTGTTTATTTAATAATTTTCCAAAAATGAAAATTCTGCCATGATTCCCTCCTCCTGACAGGTTTGGATGAGGTTGAGATAATAATGTCAGAATTTTAGTTCTGTCATGACAACTCTCTGAGTGTTTGGTATGGTAATGGATATGACAATATTGATATGTTTAGTCTTGATGGAATAGATCTGCTAAACTGCTGCTGTTATTGCTGCTGCTGAGAGCAAGTTAGACATGCTGCTGCTGTACAATATAGCATACATGAATTACCTGTAGCAGATCTATATAGGTGGAGCTGGGGAAGGCGGAGGGTTTCTGAAAGCGTTCTGCACTGCTACAGCAAATGCCAGTGTTTGAAGGTTGAGCATGCGAGCTCATTGGCTACTGATATGATCAGCTGTGCCCTAAAGAGAATTATTTGATTGCAAGCAGATTGAGTTGGAGGGTTAGTTAAAATGAAAATTATCCCATGATTTACTCCCCCTCAAGCCATCCTAGGTGTGTATGACTTTCATCTTTCAGCCAAACACAATCAGAGTTATATTAAAGTCCCTGTAAAGGCAATTAAAAAAAAAAAATCTAAACACATTATAAATGTTAGAAATGTATTGCTAAAACATACTACAAAGACTGTGAACTGTGAAGTACTGAATTGTGGAGTTAAACAGTTTTTTTTTTTTTTAAACAGACCGTTAAACAGTTTTTCACCATTTGTGTGTTCCGGATTTTTTGGGCCGAGGCTAAAACGGGGTCTTGATGACGCACTGGAGCCCCTGAGCTCCTGGACACGCCCCTACTTGATGACGCACTGGAGCCACTTAGGCTGGCCCCGCCCCTAATCGCAAGTTACTGTCAGTGTACTACAGTCTACAGTTTGCTAGCTAGCTATGCCTTCGTCACGGAAATGCGTACTACCTAGATGCGATCACGTACAAAACAGATTGTTGTGTCCTTATTTAAATTTCCGAAAAACGATCACATCAAGAAGAGGTGGATTAATTTTGTGAAGAGCCACCTTGATGGAGAGCTGAGGATCACCACCAAAACCCGCCCCTGTAGTGATCATTTTACACAGGAGAGTTTTATAAACTTTCGTCGGAGACAACTGGGATTCACTGATAATCCCCTGTTACTGCTGAATGTGCCCGAACCGACTATCTCCCACCTCGGCCTTCATCCTCCCGTCGCGCCAACAACTAGTGCCATCATCGGCAGTGCGTGCCCACCAGGCGAGCATCCGTTCCGGCTGTAGCGCTGACAGTTGAGTGTGGCAACGGCAGCTTTCCCGCAAGTGGGCGTGGTTTCAGCGCAGCCAGCGGACACGCCCCCAGCGTTTGACAGCAGAGACTACTGCTCATTTTTTCAAGATTTTGATAGCTTATTTTATGTGCTTGCCGGCTTTTTTTATCATTCAAATTTGGCTGGGTGGCTAATAACACATTTTTCTGTGGTGTGACAAACTCAGAACACATACTTCATTTTGACTTTTAAGGGACTTTAAAAAATATCCTGGCTCATCCAAGCTTTATAATGGGAGTTAATAGTAACTGAGATTTTGATATTACATTCGAATGAATACGCATCCTACAGATGGTTAACGGATATTTTTCAAATCATCCACCAAATTATCATCTCTCCCTTTACAGTTTAATGAGTTAACAACAATGGCACAAATTATCAAAACACCTGGCTGTTAGTAAAACACATTAAATTGTGTTAATGCCTAAATAATATATTTTAATAAAAAAAATTATATACAGGTCTATATAATTTACCTTATAAATATAATTTCATTTAATTTTAAAATTCATCTATATAATATTGTAATAATGTCAAGTAACGATTAATAAAAAAACTAAAACTATTATGCAATAAATGTTAAAGCAGGAATATGAAAGCTGTAATGTAATCTCTGGTTTAAACTTGCTCGCTCTGCACTTTCATGTGCGCTCAGTTCTCTCCACATTGGATTGTGGGAAATAGTGCTTCAGCAAGTGTACATCGAATGTACACTCGAATTCAGAGAGGAATGTGGGTAAAAGTAATGAATGAATGTAGGGAATGATGTTGTTCACTCAGAGTTCGGACACCACTACAAAATGGCCGACACCCGATATAGTGCACTATTTAGTGGATAGGGAGCGGTTTCAGACACAGCTTAGTTCTAGCGGAAGAGTGACCTCTGACCTGACGCATGACGACTGACCTCTGACCTGACGCATGACGACTGACCTCTGACCTGACGCATGACGACTGACCTATGACCCGACGCATGACCAGTGACCTCTGACCCGACGCATGACGACTGACCTCTGACCCGACGCATGACCAGTGACCTCTGACCCGACGCATGACCAGTGACCTCTGACCCGACACATGACCAGTGACCTCTGACTTGACAACTGACCTCTGACCTGACGCATGACGAGTGACCTCTGACCCGACGCATGACGAGTGACCTTTGACCCGACGCATGACCAGTGACCTCTGATCCGACGCATGACCAGTGACCTCTGACCTGACGCATGACGAGTGACCTCTGACCCGACGCATGACCATTTACCTCTGATCCCTCTGACCTGACACATGACGAGGGACCTCTGATCCCTCTGACCCGACGCATGACGAGTGACCTCTGATCCCTCTGACCCGACGCGAGTGACGAATTGAGCTGGATTGAGCTGATCTGCAACGCTCCGGGAATTACGTCATCAAGTTGAAAGGTCATGTCCATGTTGCCGGCGCCAGCAGAAGTAGCAGCGGTACTTCCGCTGGCGCCGGCGACATGGACATGACCTTTCAACGTGATGACGTAGTTCCCGGAGCGCTGCAGATCAGCTCAATCCGCACAATTGTAGTTAAAAAGTATATATATATATATATATATTATTATTTTTGAAAATTACCTATTGTTTCGCTAGACAACCCCCTCCTCCTCAGCTGCGATCGTGCACAGTCCGCTAAAGCACTTCAAAGACCTTTGAAACTGCATTGATTTGGACTTCAAAACAGTGGTTGTCATTGAAGTCCATTATTAGAAGAAAAATCCAGAAATGTTTTGCTCAAAAAACTTATTTTCTCTTCCACTGAGGAAAGAAAGATATGGATATCTTGGATGGCATTGGGGTGAGTAAATTATTAGGAAATTTTCATTTTGAAGTGAACTAATCCTTTAACCCTCTGAAGCCATGGATCACTTTTATGATGGATGGATGCGCTTATTTGGAATTCGAAATCCCAGGCTCTATTCAATCCCATTATAAAGCTTGGAAGAGCCAGGATATTTTTTAATATAACTCTGATTGTGTTTGGCTGAAAGAAGAAAGTCATATACAGCTAGGATGGCTTGAAAGTGAGTAAATCATGGTATAATTTTCAGTTTTGGGTGAACTAACCCTTTAAGGACCAATCAGCCTGTGCCATCTAGAGTTTCATGACAGAACTTTTTACTTCCAGAGTCACTGATGTTTTGGGTTTTGGAAAAGCACATTATAAATAAAATGCATTATTATTTTTATTGTCGGCCAGTATGTGACTGTATGGCAATGACGCTGTTCTCCTGCAGGTATCTAGCGCTGGTTTCAGCTCTGGCATCTGGAGCCGATTGGCTGTTCATCCCTGAAGCTCCTCCTGAGGACGGCTGGGAAGAGCTCATGTGCGCTCGACTGGGAGAGGTGAGGTCATTTATAGATCAATAAATACACCGATGGAGCTCAAATTATGCCATTCATTTATAATTACCTGTTGTTTTAAGAGCATTGTTTTTATATTATCAGTTTTTGTTTTAATTTTAGTTTAAGCATTAGAAATTTTGTTATGAGCTTTTTTAATTCGTGTCATTTTTTAAATATTATTATATAGATTTCAATTATTTTTTATTTTAGTTTGATAAATTTTCGTAAAGATTAGATTTTTCATCTATTATGTAAGGGATAATGTACATCCAGCCACACACACACACACACACACACACCTGAAGGGGGTTTATTCTGAGAGCTCACACACACACACACACACACACCTGAACGGGGTTTATTCTGAGAGCTCACACACACACCTGAAGGGGGTTTATTCTGAGAGCTCACACACACACACACACACACACCTGAACGGGGTTTATTCTGAGAGCTCACACACACACCTGAAGGGGGTTTATTCTGAGAGCTCACACACACACACACACACCTGAACGGGGTTTATTCTGAGAGCTCACACACACACACCTGAAGGGGGTTTATTCTGAGAGCTCACACACACACACCTGAAGGGGGTTTATTCTGAGATAACAACCGGCTGGATGTACATTATCCCATTTATTTCACGGCTACTTGCCACATAACTAAATAATTAGACAAGAAATATTGATCTGAGACTAAATATTTTATTAGCTCTTTAAACGCAAAGCTTCCATGGAGAGAACAGTTTCAGCAGAAAGTTCAAACTAGACGGATATTTAAAAGATACGGTATACATTCATACTAGCCTGACAAGCCAGACCCACATCAAGATGTTGGGTCAGGGAACACACCATTGGCAGGGCTCAATCCGAACGACGGGATAAACGGTTGTCTTTCCCCCTGCACGCAATAGGATAGCGCTATCAACCAGAGCAACGAAGAAAGTGAGCGACGGACTTCAGTGCTGTTCTTTGCTTTTTTCTCAAAGAAAAGCTTAACTCAAAGTCGCGGCCAGAGCCGATTTGAAAGACCGCTGTTCGCCAGCAGCACCAGCGTCTTCTTTGTTTTCAAGTAGCAGGGAATACACGCGGAACCGCCGTCATTATGTTAAGCCCGCCCACCGACTCTATACACGATGTGATTGGCCTGACTAGAGTTTGGTTTTTCCAGCTTGCAAGCCAACGGAGAGTTGCTAGACAACACTGGCTACAAAATAAAATTAGCTGCCGCTAGGGTGCATCTAGATTTCTAGGCTACAGTCGTACCACTTATTACACAGCATTTCACCACATAAATCATTATGGAGATAAGAGATTAAACTGTTTTAAAATCGTACCTGTTTGATCCATTATAATCCAACAGTGTACAAAACAATAGTCATAAAATGGCAGCATCCGCGTTTGTATGAAACAAGAGAGAGTGAGTCCATGATACCGAATGGCATAATTAAATCTACACAAACCTACACTCTACACAAAATATTGATTTGACTGAGTTTTAATAATTTATTTGCTCACCAAATGCAAAACTTCCTCGAAGGAAAACCGTTCCTAGCGCTGCTGACTTCAGTGACCCGGATGAGCCTGTGTTTCTGTTTTCAGCGGTTGTTATCTGGGAATAACTTACCGCTGGATGCCACCACTGACCAATCAGAATCAAGTATTCCACAGAGCCGTGTAATTAAATATTTTATTACACGGCTCTCTGAAATGCTTGATTCTGATTGGTCAGTCGCAACATTCAGAGGTCAGTTATTCCCCATTAGAGTGCATTAGCACCCGCAGATGGGATAGAAATAACAACAGCCCAGTTTCACTTCCATATTTTAATATTTGACTGCTGGATGTGTTTACTCAGAGTCGCAGTAAAGGATCCAGACTGAACATTATCATCATCGCTGAAGGAGCCATCAACAAAAGCGGTGAGGCCATCACCTCCAACTACATTAAAGACGTGAGTGAAGCTCTTCAGCTCTTAAAGGGACAGTTCACCCAAAAATCATTTACTCTCCCTCAAGTTGTTCCAAACCTGTATGGATGTTCTTTCTTCTGCTAAACACAAAACATGATATTTTAAAATATATGGCTAACCAAAAAGTTGATGGACCCTTTTGACTTCCATAGAATTATTATGGAAATCAATACCGACATTTTACCAACATTCTTCAAAATATTCTTTTGTGAGAAACTCATACAGGTTTGGGACAACTTGAGGGAGAGTAAATGATGACAGAATTTTCATTTTTGGATGAACTATCCCTTTAAAGTAATTTTAGTACATGCTAATTCAATTATCATAGATATTATTTACACCTGCTTTAGTTTTTTCATAAAATTTACCATAAGTTTGCACTTATTAAATGTTAGCCATATGTTTTTTAGAAGTGATATGAACTTGTGGAAACTTGTTTTCGCCACGGAACAACAAAAAATAAGGTAGTTACTTTTTATTTTACATTTCTTGCAATTGTGATTTTATAGCTCACAATTCAGACTTTTTTTACTCGCAATTATGAGTTTATATCTCACAATTCTGTGAAAGTAAATTACCAGTAATAAACTTGGAATTGCGAGAAAAAAAAAGTCTGAATTGTAAGAAGAAATTGCAATTACTTCGAGTTTATATCTCACAATAAAAGTCAGAATTGCGAGTTATGAACTCAAAATTGCAAGATATAACTCGCAATTTGAAAGAAAGGAAGTCAGAAATGTACCTTTTAAATTTGCAAGGAAAAAGTCAAAATTGTGAGATAAAAAGTCGCAATTACCTCTTTTATTTTTTATTCAGTGGTGGAAACAAGCGCCCACAGTCTTCTGATAAAAAGTCTTCTATAGAGACATTTTAAAGCTGGAATATAAGTCCTTTTCATAAATTGATACATTTTGCAACACTCTTATTTTTTGTGAAGGTGCCTTAAAAATTATGTTTATTGTATAAAGCTCCATAGAAATAAGTGTGGGGAAAAAAGAGACCAATACAATAAGTATCAGCAGCTCTCTTATAACGATGCTTGACCAATCAGATGTGTATAAATGACCATGTGATTTGCGTTTGCGTGCAGCTGGTTGTGTCTCGTCTGGGTTATGACACTCGGGTCACTGTTCTGGGTCACGTTCAGAGGGGCGGGACACCGTCAGCCTTCGACAGAGTTCTGGTAAATAAACACTTTCAATTAAAGGTGCATTGTGTAATATTTAGGAGGATCTGTTGACAGAAATGCAATATCATATACATAACTTAACTATGTTTTCAGTGGTGTATAAAGACCTTGCTTAATGAACCGTTATGTTTTTATTACCTTAGAATGAGCAGTTTCTGTCTACACACACCGCGGGTCCACTTACATCGACATGTTTCTACGGTGGCCCTAAACAGACAAACGCTTTTGTTTACTATGTTGCTCTTCGTGCAAGGAAGCAAGCTTAGTTCAGCGAATAAAACACTGACACAATGATGAACAAGTTACAATAATATTCGCAATAACATATCGTTTTACTGAATAATTATGTAAACCTAATTTCTTAATTTCTCTTTGTAAAGAAACCTCATTGCTGAACTGCTACTCTCTGCTGTCTCAGACGACGACATCTTTTACTGTCGGCCACCGTAACTTCTGTTGGTTGCAATTCGCAACATCACCACTAGATGCCGCTAAAAATCACACACTGCACCTTTAAACCCAAGCAATAGTTTTGAGTAATGATGTTGAAGTGAGGCTTTGGATGTTTTGTGGTGTAGAGCAGTAAGATGGGTGTCGAGGCCGTGGTGGCCCTGCTGGAGGCGGGACCGGACACCCCCGCCTGTGTGATCGGCCTATCAGGGAACCAGGCCGTGCGTCTCCCGCTCATGGAGGCCGTAGAGATGGTGAGTCTTCAGTAGTGCAACGTTTTTTATTCCCACATTTTTTTTATTAAATTTTGCAGACATTTAAAAGGTATTACATCAATTACAAAATGAGAAAAGATGTCTGGTAAGAAAAACAAGAAACAAAACAAGTCGATACAACAACAAAGCCCCCCGACCCGCAACCCTCCCCAGAGGCCACCATAAGGACACAGAGGAGAAATACAAAAATAAATTAAATACAAATTAATAATGAATATATATATATATATAACAAATCATTTTTGTTGGTTTTTGTTCTTAAATGAGTGTTGCAATCTAAAATAACTGTTTTCTGTTTGAATATATGGTAACACTTTACAGTAAGGTTCATTAGTTAACACTAGTTAACTACCTTAGTTCTTCTTCAGCATTTATTAATCTTAGTTAATGTTAATTTCAACATTTACTAATACGTTATTTAAATCAAAGGTTGTATTTGTTAACATTAGTTAATGCACTGTGAACTTTTTTATAAAATGTAATTTATTCCTTTGATTAAAGCTGAATTTTCAGAATCATTACTCCAGTCTCTACAGTATATACAGCCAAACATTAAAGGAAAATCAGTTGCTTTTCTGCTTATTATTATTCTGCATGTTTATAACTATTATCCAAACTATCATCCACATCCACAGGTAATCTGAAAAAAAAAATGCATTAAAAGCCTTTTGATATACCAAACAGTTAATTTGTAATGCACTAATGAATTTGACAAGTAATCTTTTGGGGTGTTTTTGTCTCAAATAATTTCTCACATTATTAAGGCAATACACCAAGCGAATAGGGTAAAATTTATAACTAATTGACAACCCAATACCTCCCTAGTTAATTAAACACTAAAGGACATTCAATTTTCTATTACATGTTTTGTGAAATGTTATGTTAAATTTGCAAAGAGGTATCATCTAATTAAATATGCAGGACTTTGCATAAATTCCCAGAGCACTGGATAAAGCCAGGTTCAAAATTCTTTGATTTTGCTGACATATTAGAGTTAAAAGTTTTAACAGAGAGGATTTTGGATTTCTCTTTTTATCACTCCAGAAATCAGAGTATCAACAACCAAAAATATACATATATTTTATGTATAACATGTTCTATAAATCAGGCGAATAATACATGAACACACCTTTAGTGTATAGATATGAATCAAACTAAAGTTTGGTGTGTGTAAATCTGCTGAAGTGGAGATTTCTGACCTTTAAAGATAACGATTGTAATCTGTAAACACAAATAAAGTGTAATAAAATAAACACTTAAATGTGTATTTGGGATGTTATGGAAGCAAAATAGCCCAAAATCTCAACATTAACCAGTGCATGAAAAACAATAGTTTTGTCAAGTATATCTTGCCTTAAGAGAATAATTTGACTCTTTCTTCCAGACTAAAGAGGTTCAGAGAGCCATGAATGAGAAGCGGTTTGAAGAAGCCATCCAGTTACGGGGCAGGTGAGAAGCTTCACGTGTAAAGTTCATTATCATGTGTTTATTAGCGGATAAACCTGCTGAGCTCAAAGTTTCAGCTGACTGATTTCCACACAAGCCAGTAATAATGAATCAAATGATACTGTTTACAGGAGTTTTGAGAACAACTGGAACATTTATAAGTTGCTGGCCTATCATAAACCTGCTGCGGTCCAGGTAACACACACACACACACACACACACTAAATCTGTTTTCACAGCATTATATACAAAACTGTAAACTTTTACATTCAAGTCATTTTTTGCCACTGGTACTTAAACATTTATATTGTAGCTAAGATATCAGCAGGGCTTATGGATCATAAAAACCTAAAATCCTTAAAATCAAGTCACCTTTATTTTTAAAGCACTTTATACAATACAGATTGTTTCAAAGCAGCTTCACAGAGATAAACGGGGAAATAACAGAATCATTGATGCAAACATCAAATATCAGACATATTCAAATTCTCTAAAATGACAAAAGTGTCTATTTTCCCCAAAATGTTTGAATAATTCCATTTCAAATGTACAGATCCTCCATTGACTTGCATTACACTGCAAAAATGCTTTTCTTACTTAGTATTTTTGTCTTGTTTCCAGTCCAAATATCAAAAAATTCTTAAATCAAGATGCATTTACTAAAGTAGTAAAATACCATGAGATACCATGTCTTGTTTTCTGGGGAAGTAAATAAAAAAAAAAGTGAGTTTTTGCTTGAAACAAGCAAAATTATCTGCCAAAGGGGTAAGAAAAATAATATTGTTTCTGTTTGAATTAAGATTATTTTTCTCACCCCATTGGTAGACAATTTCGCTTGTTTTAAGCAAAAACTCACTTAATTTTGATTAATTCCCCCCGGAAACAAGACATAAAATCTTATGGCATTTTCCTCATTTAGTAAATGCAACTTCATTTAAGAATTTTTAGATATTTGGACTGGAAACAAGACAAAAATACTAAGTAAGAAAAGCATTTTTTGCAGTGTAGAAAAGAGCAGATTCTTGGTGCTCAGTGAAAGGTTGGTTTGGTTATGTGTTGTTCCGTTGTATCCTAGTTTCATGTTATTAATTGTGATTTCAGAGCAACTACTCGATGGCCATCCTGAACGTGGGAGCTCCAGCCGCCGGCATGAACGCTGCGGTGAGGTCAGCGGTGAGGGTCGGGCTGGCCACAGGACACCGGGTTTACTTCGTCAGCGATGGATTTGAGGGTCTGGCCAATGGAGCGGTGAAGAACCATGCTTTCCAATGATTTCTTTAATGATGCATTTATTGCAGTGACTCTCAGGGCTGCTCTAGAGATGAAGTTCATGTGTTCATGTTCTCATATAGTGATACGGCAGATGCTGAAAACACCACGAGCATCATGTGTGCTTTAGTGTGTGTGTAGTAGATGAAACTGATTCACACAGAACATGCACACCTCATATTTAACCCTTGAGCATCAATTCTAACAAGGTTTTTACTGACAACATTTTTTTTTTTTTACATCATAAAATGTTGACGCTTAAGTTTGGTCTCATTTTAAAGAAGACCCGTGGCAGATTATTGTTGAAGTAAAAAAAGTTTAAAAAATGAAAAATAAGTTATAGAGGTTTAAGTTTATGAAAATGATTTATGAACAATATTTTATATAAAATATATATTTTATGAAACATCTTGAACTCTAAAACTGCTTGAAAATCAAAGCCATAAATCTAAACAAGTCGTGTTCCAAATTTTTGATATCTCAAAAAATGAGCTTTCAATAAGATTTTGTTTGGGCGCAGTATCAAATTTTGGTACTGGAACACAGTGGTTGGGTTTGTGATTTGTAGTAGTTTTTCTCTCTCAAATATTTCAAGCACACATACACGCACACACACACACACACACACACACACACACATACACACACAATTTTTTTATTACATACATACAAACCACACTCCATACCAACACACCCACCCATTATAGTTGCTTAATTTATCCAATTAGCTCTATAATATGCATAAGCAGAAAACAGGAATAAAGCAAGTATTTGCTTTATAGGCCAAACCTGAGAAAATGGCACCATCTTGTGGAAACAGTAACAATTTTGAAGCCTTGCCAACAGAATGAAAGTCTATTATCAAAGATTGCATCATTTTATAGTTAAATGGCCCTAGGATTAAAAATTGCAGTTTTAATGCGTTTCAATAGGGACATTTTTGTTCAAAAGGTCCCGAGAGGAACTATTTTGTGTACCTAGTGCAAAATAGATTTATTTAAGGAAATTGGGGGTGAAATAGTAAAATTCCAATACAAATACACACCTGTGCCAAATTTTATGCAGTTGGCATTAACACAGGCAAAATAATTTAAAAAAACAATCCATGACATTTACAGTATACTGTAAATCCCATGTTTATGACGTGATTCCGTCCAATCATAGGGCTCTAAAATGACAAAAAAAGAAGACCAATGATCCTATTATCCATAATTCCCAAATGCATACAACAAAAGACTGCAATCCAAGTTAACATTAAAAATAAAACAAAAAATATAAAAGGGGTTAGTATAATCTCTTTCTGTTATTATCCCACTGTTTTTTATAGGTAAATGAAGTGTCGTGGAATGAGGTTGCCGGCTGGACGGGTCAGGGCGGCTCTCTGCTGGGAACTAAACGGTCCGTCACCTTTAAAAATCATGCATTTTCCACTGGCTCTTTAATTTAATCCCAGCTTTGTGACCCTCAATGTTCTCCAGAACCCTTCCCAGCACCTGCATGGAGAAACTAGTGGAAAACCTCAACAAGTTTAACATCCAGTCACTGTTTGTCGTCGGAGGTTTTGAGGTACAGAAAATGTTAATGCAAACTAATAGACCTGACACTTATTCTATGTGATGTGTTTCTTTGTTTTTCAAAGAGCTTGCTTTGTTGTTTCAACAACCATAACTATTTGTAGCAAGATTGCACTTTTTGTGTATTTTTTCCCTATATATATATATATATATATATATATATATATATTTGTACATTTCTTATTTTTATTCCGGTACCTTTATGTTTATATGATTTTAAAATATTCCTTTTGTGTTCATTTAGTAAAAATGTAAAAGTGTCACTGTCTTTTTTTTTTTTTTTTTTTTTTACTACTGCTGATTTTGCAGTAAACAATTAGTATGTACTTTGTAACAATGGCTGTACTATCCAGATTATGGGGGGCACATTTCATGGAGGGCAAAAAACAATCATTGTTTTTACATTTTGATGAATACTGTCAAAATTTGGAAATAAAATTGGAATATTTTTGCTGTTTCGCCCAGCCCTATTTCCAACTTATTTTATCAACAAAATTAAGTTTTCAATTCAACAAAAAAAAAAAGTCTGCGCTGCACTTTATGAAATCTGACTGTACTTTCTGTCGTGTCCAGGCGTATGAGGGCGTACTGGAGTTGGTTGAAGCGAGGGGCAGTTATGATGAATTATGTATTCCCATGTGCATCATCCCTGCCACCATCAGCAACAATGTTCCCGGCACTGAGTTCAGTCTGGGCAGCGACACTGCGGTTAATGCAGCGATGGCCGTAAGTACAGGACTCACGACACTCACGTAAACACTGATAGATATTGTCTTTTAGATTTACTCTTATTGCCATATGTATTTTACTAAACCTAAATGTGACTTGCAAGAAATGGAGAAGACAAGAAAATATTGTGGCTCTGTTTCCAAACCTAGTGAGCTGCCTATACACAATAGACGGTTTTGCTAGGGTACGTCTGTAAACATTTATTTTTCTGTTCCCGATGCATCTGTATTTTTTAGAGTTGTGTCAGAATTACAATGCTTCAGAGAATCGATGTTTCTGTCTCCCAACCCTACATACATAGAGCACCAACACAATGCTCTTAGTGTAAGTTAGTGTAACGCTGTGGAAGAAGCCTAATGCTAAAGCAGCATTGCATGTGCAGTTTACTTTGTGGACAAGGCAATCCCATAATGCATCACGAGTGAGAACAAATTAAGTGAGATATCAGTGAAATTATAAAGAATCAATATATTTTTTTTTTTTTTCATCTAATATGTCCTGGTTTGCAACTTCAAGGTCACGGGTTTGATTTCCAAGGAATGCATGAACCGATACAATGCAAAATACTGTACATGCAATAGAAATCGATTTGGGTAAAACCATTAATGTGGAATTTAAATATAAATGTATTGTTATGCTTATTAGAGTACTAGGTTTTGAAACATAGCTTGTATCTGAAAAGATTGTACACCTGCCAAATTGTACTTCATTAATTCCCGAAGCTATAAATAAAGATGGCGTTTGGCTGCATTGGTTGTGCAGTTTTTTGCCCCGTTTACACGGATTGCTGTTTGGCCTCTCATTTACACAAAAACCAAGTTTTTATCACAGAAAACGATTATTTATAAAAACTCCGGCCAAAGTGGAGATTTCTGATAACGCCGGTTATGTGTTGCGGTGTTAACTGGGAGAAACAGGGTTTTAGGTTCTCAAACGTCACATTATGCACCAGAAAATGCTTAACGTCATTCGTTTTAACGTTAACATTTTCAAAAAAGTTGTAATTTACATCAACCCTCATAAATACGCAATCGAGCGCCCAGTTTGGCATAGTTATGATGGCGCTCGATCGACGGCGTATTTATGCGGGTTGATGTAAATTACAACTTTTTTGAAAACGATGTTGTGTGCACGATGTTATTATTGAAAACGGAGGGGGGGAAATATTCATTTCTCTAAATACCCGGCTATGTGTAAATGTGTCCTTTGATGTGAAGCTGGTCTGTGTTTCATGAAGAGCTGTGATAAGATCAAGCAGTCGGCCACAGGCACCAAGAGGAGAGTGTTTGTGGTGGAGACTATGGGTGGATTCTGTGGTTATCTGGCAACCACCACAGGCATCGCTGTCGGAGCGGATGCCGCTTACATCTTCGAAGATCCTTTCAACATCCACGACCTCAAGGTAGGGCTGTGCGATATGTAAAGTGGCTAGCTTAAGTGAACACACCCATGCTAAAGTTGACTAAAAAGAGGAATAAAAAATCATCTTTTGGAAATTGATCTTAATGCCTTAATTTTAAAAATGAGGAAAAATCCAACCTTTAAGGACACCAATTTTCTTTGTGAATGAATAATGTATCATAAATAAATAAATGTTCTTCCTTAAAATACAGGTTGCGTAAGTCAGGACACCCCTATGTTAAATTCCCATAGAGACAGGCATATTTTTATTTTTAAAGGCCAGTTATTTCATGGATCCAGGATAATATGCATCCTGATAAAGTTCCCTTGGCCTTTGGGATTAAAATATCCCACATCATCACACACCCTTCACCATATCTAGAGATTTGCATGGGGCACTTTCCATAAGATCATCTTTCAATGCAAATCAAACCAGCTATTAGGCTAACTGAAATAACACCATGCCAATCTCTAGGTATGGTGAAGGGTGTGTGATGATGTGGGATATTTTAATCCCAAAGGCCAAGGGAACTTTATCAGGATGCATATTATCCTGGATCCATGAAATAACTGGCCTTTAAAAATAAAAATCTGCCTGACTCTATGGGAATTTAACATAGGGGTGTCCTGACTTACGCAACCTGTATTTTAAGGAAGAACATTTATTTATTTATGATACATTATTCATTCACAAAGAAAATTGGTGTCCTTAAAGGTTGGATTTTTCCTCATTTTTTAAATTAAGGCATTAAGATCAATTTCCAAAAGATGATTTTTTATTCCTCTTTTTAGTCAACTTTAGCATGGGTGTGTTCACTTAGGCTATCCACTGTATCGTGTATGATAGTATCGTAATTATTGTTTTAACCATGTGCCATCTGATATTATGGAGTCTCGTTTTGCAAAAACAGGCATTGAGAGTGCATTTTAATGGCATAATCATTTTATAAAACAGTTTAATATACAATAAATTAACATTTCCCAACGCTCCACATCTACACATGGAAGAATAAACACTGTTTTGCTGTTGGTGTGTCACTTCTTTTAGACCAACGTGGAGCATTTGACTGAGAAAATGAAGAAGGACATTCAGAGAGGTCTTGTGCTGAGGTATTGAGTCAGTCTGTCTACATTAATAACACAGTTTTGGCACATTTTAGGTTCCTACATTATTTTACAATAAACTAAACTATTGGAATATAATCATAAATAATAATTTATGATGTATGAAAAAAGAGCCACATTGGCTTCCCTGATTGCAGCAATTTCCACTTTTATGACATATTTCATGCCAATTTCCCAGGAAGTGACTACTTTGTTGAACATGTGGGATGGAAATGATGGCTGCATCTGAAATTGCATACACACAGAACAGACATCTAGCAAATATTCACAAAATTGTTTGCTTGGGTGTTGATTTCAATTTTCAACAGCGTTTCTCAGAAATGTCTTACAGCACCTTTAATGACGTTGAGTGTAAAACTGCTCTGTTCACAGGAATGAGAAATGCCATGAGCAATACACCACTGACTTCATCCATAAGCTGTACTCGGCGGAGGGGAAAGGTGTCTTCGACTGCAGGGTCAATGTCCTGGGACACCTTCAGCAGGTACAGGCTCAACTTATACATTTAACAACTAATAAAGTGACATATAAGCATCTCTGTGCATCCTATAAATTATCTTAAAAATCACCGGCTTTTCAAACATAAAGCATTGGTAACACTTGTGAAATTTGATTCCAGGCCTGAGAGAACACACTGTACTGATAACTGTAACTGTTTATATATATATATATATATATATATATATATATATATATATATATATATATATATATATATATATATATATATATATATATATATATACATATATTATCTCATTATGATTATTATTAATACTGTTTTGGTATATATGTAGTTGCATACACTTACAAGTGTTTTGGATTTACGAAATTATTGAAAGCCTGCTTTCTGTATTTTTCCTCGAAACGAAAAAAAATGAAACATAAAAACCTGCTTTTCAATTTAAAGTACACTTCATAGTTGATTTCACACAAAAATACTGTGTCAAAGAGCCTGGTTAGGGTTTCTAATTAGATTCAATATATGTTATTTCTTGCAACTAAACAGCTATTCATATGATATTTTAAAAAAACTTTAATGCATCAAATATTTAGGATCAGCGTTGTTTTGATTTCAAAACATCCATTCATTATAATAGTGCAAATTTCATCTGAACAGTTTTTCATGGAAAAGCAATAAGCTCCCATTAGTTCATATCAGTTAATGCATTATCAGAATTGTTAGTTCATGTTAGCTCAGATCCATTAAATAATATTAACAGATACAGCTTTAGATTTTAATAGTGTATTAGTAAATGCATTGCAATGAAATTAACATTAACTGAGATTTTTAAACACTTTAGAAGCATTTTTCTTTTTTAATAATTGGAACCTTATTGTAAGTGTTATCAAATTTTTCATGAATTACTTAAAGTATAATTATGTTGCATTATTACACGATTTAGGAGTGAAATTTGAACATTGGGGTTTGAAAGAAATGCAGCGTTTGAATGCAGTTTTTCTGATGTTGTTTCTCTGGTATTTATAGGGTGGAGTGCCGACACCGTTTGACAGAAACTACGGCACTAAACTGGGCGTTCGAGCAGTGCAGTGGCTCACAGAGAAGATGATCGACAATTTTAGACTAGGTGAGAGGATGATTAAAACTAAATATAACACAAAATATTTCTGTATAAATCAAATATTTCTGACTCTAGTTTTACATCAGGTGAGTTTTGGACTTAAAATAACTGTAATGGAGGGCTTGCGTTTTTGTTTTCCTGCTGAAGTCAATGGTATTTAGTCACATGACATAACTAATTCTGAGCAGCAGTTTAAACTGTAGATTTATTTGAGTAAAGCCAGTGTGTTTGTGTCTGTCAGGTCGTGTGTTAGCTAACACCCCAGACACGGCCTGTGTTATCGGCCTGTATAAGAAGGTTTTGACCTTCAGTCCCGTCACTGAGCTGAAGGACCAGACCGACTTTGTGTGAGTGACTCTAACAATTACACACACTACACCAGGTTCAGTAGGGGGGAAGTCAGGTTGATTGGGACACTTTTTCCTAGTCATATCAATAGCAAAAAGTGTCCTAATCCAGTGGTTCCCAACCTTTTTTTGTCTGAGACTCCCTTTTTCCCAATAAAATATTTTAGGGCCCCCCTTCACATTTAATGATATTGTCGCTCTTGTAAGCTTGCAGCAAGGATGACAAAATGTTTTGTTTTTAAACAAATAGTATGTTTATTACTATAACCAGATATGTTTATGCACAAATAATAGCGTATAATATTGAAAATACTATAACAAAAACATCAATCGGCCATTTGTAATTTAAAAACGTAAGCCTAGGTGTAGCCTATTAATTGGCCCTATTTAAAATGCAATAACAAAAATATTAGTATTTAAACTGGTGTGTAGGGAAAAAATAATTAATATAGGCTATAACAAAATTACTGGTGTCTGGGACCTCGTTGAAAACCCATTTTTTGGTCAGCCAGGGGATCGTGAATAAAATTAGCTAATGTAATCTGATCGTTTGGGCGCTCTAGCGATTAATAAACATGCGTTTACTAACAGAATAATGCGTCTTGCGAAAGAACATTGTAGCCGGAGCTACTTCTCTCTGTTTATGTCTATGACGAGTCACACGCGGTACGACCCGAACCAGTGTAAAATAGTCCCAATATAAACACTTATTATAGGTGTACCATAGTGACTCAGGATAAGGCAAAAATTCTGTTTCGGTTTAATGGATTCATGATGTACTCGCTCATTATATAAATTTAGTAAATTTTTAACACAAAAAAAGTTACGGACTGCTGCTTTAATGCTCACTGTTCAACACTTTTCAAAATATGACCTTGTGGGAAGACCCCCCTGTTGGGAACCGATGTCCCAATCAGCCTGACTTCACCCTTACATATTAGGTACATACTACTTTCACAACCAGTTGTGCAATAATACTATCATAACGGTTGATTTAAGCAAAGATATACTCAATTTAAAGTATTTTTTTCCTCATTTAAAAAATGGACACATGAAAAAAATACTTTTGAAAGATGATACACATTCTCATGAGATGGAGGAAAGGCTGTTTTATTGTTTGGAGAAGATGAGATGACCAGCTGTGTCAAGTTGCTACTACTCACTTTAAAAGATGGATATTAAGTCATGGCAACATCGAAATAATTTCAACAATTGCAACAACAAACATTTTTTTAAGTTATGCATGATTCAGGTAGACAAAATTTTAAAAACAAAACTTGTGGAAATGACTTGTACAGTCAACTTAAAAATGTAAGGAAGCAACTCAACTGAAGTTTTTTAAGTTGAATTAGGGGAATTTTTTATACAGTGTAATAACACTTTATATAATTATTTTCCAGTTCTCAAGGGATTTTACAAGGCTGCATCAAACCATACTTTACCAATGCATAATGACAAGTCTAACTAGTATCAGGGTAACACTTTACAATAAGGTTCATTAGTTAACATGAACTAAGAATGAACAATACTTCTTCAGCATTTATTAATCTTAGTTAATATTACTTTCAACATTTACTAATACGTAATTTAAATCAAAGGTTGTTTTTGTTAACATTAGTTAACGCGCTATGAACTAACATGAACAGCTGTATTTTTTTAACTAACATTAACAAAGATTAATAAATACTGTAACAAATGTATTGCTCATTGTGTAACGATGCATGCAGGGAAACTGATGACAGAAGACTCAGTTTCTCATAAAATACTAATAAGTTTAATAGCTACTTATTCCAAAATCAAGAAAACAGGCAGTGCAAACACATCTAAACATAACAGAGACTGGACAAAGAGTGAAGGCTTAAATAACAAACTGAAACGAGCTAATAAATGACACACAGCTGAAACCAATGAACTAATAATGAGGGTAACCATGGAAACTTATCAAAGGTGCGAAACAGAACAAAGGAACATGGAAACAGATCAAAAACAAATATAACCCTAAAGGCGGGCATACACTGTGCGATTTCCGTCCGATTTTGAGCCGAATTCTGACTCGTGCGACTCTTTTTCGGGTCGGGACGATTTTCAGCTTTGTCGTGCGTCGTTTGTCATGCCGTGTTCGTGCAGTGTACAGGGAGAGACGAGAGGCGATTAACCTCCCCCTCAATCGGATGGTCGGATGAATTTCTGGCATGTCAGAAATTTTGGTCGCTCCTCGTGACTATATCGCACAGTTGAAGCAGTGCTACGAACCGATTGCCCTAAACTCAGTGTTTTTCCCTCACTGCACCTGCACGAAAACAGAATGTTAACCATTTCAATCTGCAGCAAAAAAAAAAAAAAACGAAAAGAAAAGAGAAAAAAACGAAGAGGGAGATCTTTAAGTTCTGTAGTTCAAACTAGCTACAAATTACTGTTGCTTACCTGCAGTTTGTCCAGTTATTACCCACGTCTTCCAAGCCACCTGCGATGTAACACCGTGCCTCTTAATTTGTTAAACAATGTTTTTGAAATAAACCTGTTTTAATTTTCATTGATGACTAATTATTGCAGTGTTCGGACATATTATAGACTGTTAATATAATTATATGCCTATAATTCATTGTAATCGACCTAAATGTTTTAGACAATTTTCAATGAGGAGAAAATTGAAAATTTTTCCTCCTCATTGAAAATTGTCTAAAACATTTAGTTCGATTACAATTCTGTAAGCTTCTGTAATATTTTATTATCCTATATCCTATTTATAAATTATTGCGTGGCAAATTAATTATAATAGCAGATCAATTTAATAATAAAATTAGCCTAGGCCTTCCCTAATGATAATACAATAATACTAATAATAATTTAATACATAAATTGGAAATGCTAAATCATCTTGATATTGATAGCTGATGCTTGTTTTGACAATATCTCTGAATACATGATATCGTCTAGGCGCAACCCAGCACGGGGGTTTATCGCACACATTTCACACGTATAGTGTGAGTAGTCAAGTCGCAGCTCGACGTTCGGACCGTATAGTGTGAGCACATAAATCCTGAGCTTTGGCTTTACATCGCATGCGATTTACTCGTTCAGTGTGAGTAGGTACCTTGCTGAAATCGCACAGTGTATGGCCGCCTTAACACATTGTTAGTTCATGTTGGTAAATACATGAACTAATGAAGCGTATTGTAAAGTGTTAGCAGTGTCAGTAAGCGGTTTCTCTCGCCGGCAGACACCGGATGCCCAAGACTCAGTGGTGGCTGAATCTCCGACTGATGCTGAAGATGTTGGCAAAGTATCAGACGTCCTTCAACGAGTATGTGACGGGAGAGATCGAACACGTGACCCGTCGCTCTCTCAGCATAGACACCGGGTTTTAAAGCAGTCCCATCCTTCAGCCAACACACCACTGCCACTCCTCCGTTAAAACAGGTGAACGCCTGATGCTTTAGTGAGTAAAGGAGGGTACGACTCTAGATCTGTGCCTAAACCTGATCTTCTTCTCCATTGGAGGCCTGTATTTGCACCATCTTTATGCTGGACTGATGCAGAGTGTCCAAAACTAGATCACTCCCAGTGTAATTAATAGAATTATTGATACATTTACATTCATCCGGGTACTTTTTAAACTGCAATTTTATTTTAAAACATTCTCCGTCCACACTGAAATGTCTGAAAACTAGGGGTGTAACGATACACTCATGTCACGATACTGAACTCACGATACGATATTATTGCGATACTCCAAGACATATGATAAAAGGTTAACAAAGCATTTACTGTTGATTAAAATGCTAAATTTGATATTACATTGTGTGTGTAAATGAATAGGCTTGGACTTGGTGCTGGAAACCCAATGCAGGACAATAGAGACACCAGAATAACAACATTCATGATTCTGAAGCTGAAAATACAGAATTATTTTAGACGAATATGCTTCACTCTGTCACTGATTACATATATTTAAAATAATGTAGACCACTTTTTACTGGTAACATAAGACATTTGTTATTATCAGGACCCACAAATATTCCCCCATTGCATTATTATACATTATATTCAACGTTATATAGTAGTTTAATGTAGTACTTACACTAAAACTCTGAAAACTTGAATTTTTTCTCACACAGAATTTTTATTTTGGGTGAATTATACACACTTACACAGTATATACTGTCACTATCCACGAAACATTTTTGTATTGCGATAAATTGTGACACGATATATTGTTACACCCCTACTGAAAATGCTTAAATCATCATCTTACTGTGTATGCATTAAACGTAAACGCTCACTGAGATGATACCGAGAGACCAAATGTTATAAATTCCTCAAGCTATTCTTCTGCCACGATTATTTTATTTCCAAATCTCACCATTGAAATGTACGTCCAGGTCACACTCGATCCCCATTCTATGTTTGGTCTAAATCACAACTGTCTATATGCATCCTGACTAAACATACATTATCGTTTTCAAATACTTTCGTTTTCACAGTTCACACTACAAGACGGAAACAGCGTGTTCAAATTTATGCACTTATGCATAAATTATTAACTTAGAGAAAGCATCTGTTTCTGCTTGATTTTTGTTAACAAATATAATGTGTTAATCTATTGCTATAAATTTAATTTGTTGTATATTTGAATCACTTTATACCATTTCATCAAAGCCACCTTGTGATGTTTCGGGTCTTCTAATTAAAATCCCCTTAATGTTAACTATATGTATACACAACTGTGGCAATGTAAAGTTATTTTGCTGTTCAAAAACAACTAATCCAAAGTATTTTCCTTGTGCAATGCAACACCAGTCACTTTTAGTGTAACGGTCACTTTATTCTTTACTAAACTGCTGCTGGTAGTTGTTAAAAGTGTCTGCAGAATTTACTGTTTATTTCCTGGCAAATCTTTATTCCAGTAGCTTTCTGTGATGGAAATGTTTGATGTGAATGGGTTGCAGGTAAAGGAGATTGTGAATCAGGTGCTGTGATTGTTAAACATTAGAACAGGTGATTTGTGTCTGTGAGCTTCAGTGTTGTGTCTGTGATATTGTATGCCTATGCAACGTGATTTATGAGAAGCAATAGATAGTTCTATTGCAGCATGTTTTACATCTCCAGTATTTAATGCTCTGCATTGACATTCATTGAAGATTTTAGAAAATAATCGCTATAATGAACCAGGTATGAGTGTAAATAAAACAGGTGAATGAAAGTAAATAAAGTCTATTGAGGATTTGTTTTTGCTTTGTGACATTATTTTCATACACACTAATATAATGTTTAGCATTGCAGTATTATGAATGAGATTTTTTCTTTAATTGTCATGAAAATGTCACGATGCAAAAACCATAAAGATCCTAAAAGTTTCATTTTAATTTAGCAAAACGTGATTTTTCTCCTGATTTGGGGGTTAAATATGGCCTGCTTTGGTCAGTTGAATAAACTGCTTCGACTATAGTCATCTGTGGCCGGTTGTGTAAACGGCTTGGCTAAGACTAGTCTTAAAAATGAGTTATATAATTTTATTCTTCAAGACTGGTCCTAACTTTTAAAGACAAGATACATGAAAGTTAGATCGGTTTGATATGAACTGGATATCTTATCTAACTGCTAGTTGTTCACTAGTTCTTAAGATAGTCTTAACATAGTGACTGTGTTTATGCAACTGGACATGTTCTTGACAGGTTTTGTGAGTTTCACCTCAGACCATTTCAAACTTCCATGTTTAGCAGATTTTCGTATTACTGTCAATAACTATGAAATGGTTATTTTACTGAAATCTACAAAAGTGTACAATAAATGATTCCGTTTCTGTCTGTAAATGTAAGCCATCACAATCTAACATGTAAATGATGAATCCAATATTAAAAGGAATGTGTGTCATTTAATAAAAAAAAATATATATATACTACAATCTATAATAAAAGTATATATTTAAAAATAACTTCCTGTGTTGTAAGTAGAGGGAAAACAATTTGAAATAGACTTTTTCAGTGTCGTTATATTTTCAGTAACAAATTAGCACCAAATACATTTAATGAGTAGAACATGCAAGAATTCAAAACATTCCTTTGATGTTCTATTAATTATAAATGCATGCATTGAAGTATAAGCATATATTGAAGCGATCTCTGAAAATAAGTTATTTTGAATCATGTTGAGCAAACTAAAATTGCAGCAGTGAACAAAAGGAGCAGAATCAGAAAATCTGCAGTAAATATTGCCGTATGTAACTGTTGTAAACATATATATTTAACAAACATATAGTATAGAATGTATCGTCAACAGACTATTGAACACATCTCTGAAGTACAGCTATATGGATAAGATTTATGTTTATGAAGTTATAATTGTCCAAAGCTGAATGAAAAGGGAAAGGATTCAGCAGGTCCTGAAGTGTCCTGTGTGGATGAGCTCTTCTGAGGGCTTTCCATCCCGAACGAGAAGGAAAACTCCTCCTGATGACTCTCGGCTTCATCAAACAGGAAACCTTGTAGAGAAACAACAGCATTAACTCTAGACTCTTCATTTATATTTATGTATATAGAACCATTTAGGCAAAATATAATTTGGAATCATTTTTTGTTTTTAAACGGAGTCTCTTGCTCATCAAGGCTGCATTTATTTTATTAAAACTACAGTAATATTGTAAAATATTATTACAGTTTAAAGTAACCGTATTCTGTGTGAATATATTGTAAAATGTAATTTATTCCTGTGATCAAAGCTGAATTTTCAGCATCATTTGCTTCTCAAGAAAGGATGCATTAAATTGATCAAAAGTGACAGTAAAGAAAATATTTCTATCTTACCTAAATGCTGTTCTTTTGAACTTTCTATTCATCAAAAACAATTATCACGGTTCCCACAAAAAGTGTGCAACATTAATAATATTAAGAACCATTATTAATAATTGAACACCAAAAGGATCATGTGACACTGAAGACTGGAGTAATGTTGAAAATTCAGCTTTGATCACCGGAATAAATTACATTTGAAAATATATTTACATAGAAAACCGTTATTTTGAATTATAATATTGACAATATGACTGTTTTAATCAGCAGCATAATCATAATAAATGGTGAGCATAAGAGACTTCTTTGAAAAAGAAG
This sequence comes from Gila orcuttii, assembly GCA_026230005.1. Taxonomy (NCBI): domain Eukaryota; kingdom Metazoa; phylum Chordata; class Actinopteri; order Cypriniformes; family Leuciscidae; genus Gila; species Gila orcuttii. The sequence continues at coordinate 50,369,074 of JAPDVR010000007.1, read as the reverse complement.
TCTTACTTTTTTTTCTCTTACTTTTTTTTTTTAACTTATTTATTCCAAACTTTTGACAGGTTATGTAGATATTACTCATGAATCATACTTCACCTGAGAACTTGGGTGCTGATCCTGGTGACTTCTGTTACCAGAAATACAAAATCAGCTTTCAAACATTTAAAACATTCAGCCATTAAACACAAACATTTCTCCAGAAATACCTTGTCGCTGAAATAGGAGCTTGTGAAGGTAAATGGAGATGCCTACAACACACACACACACACACACACACACAAATGAAATGATGAAACAATGCACGTGTGAGTCTTCCAGCTTCTGAAGTTCACCTCTTCTGCTGCCGATCCCACGTCAAAGTCACAGCCCAGCTTCGAGAACGCAGGTGTGTTTGGACCAGACATCATGGAGAAGACAAACGCGGGCGACTTGGTGTCTGAGATCTCCTGTCGTCCAGGTGAGCATCTCGGACTGTTGCTGTTAACAGATCGAACAGTAATCAAAATAGTTCTATTAAAACGTGTTTACTTTCTGATACATGTCCCTGCTCTTGTGAACGATACATCAGAGCACGTTAAAGCAAATAAAATCAAGATTAAACATTGCCTCTAAATCCTAAAGTTGACATTCACAATCCCTTCACTTAAAGACTAGTTTAGAAGACACTTAATATTCAGTATTACTAATTTGACTGCACTGACACTATTGGATGAGAACAAAACTTGAAGTGAATTGAGTTGAATAATGACATTGTTGTCTTCTGTAGAGCTGTTTATGGCTGAATTGAACTCGTTTCATAATTGATTAACTTTACAGTTATTAAACTGAATTGAGCTGAATAATGGCACTTGTCTTTTTAAAGCTGCTTTACAGCAGAATTTCTATCTTACATAAATGCTGTCAACATTAATAATATTAAGAACCATTATTAATAATTGAACACCAAAAGGTTGTTGTCTCAAATATTGTCTCATATTTGATGAAATTTGCATTAATGATTCTGTTATTTTTCTGTTTATTTCTGTGAAGCTGCTTTGAAACAATATGTAGTGTATAAAGTGCAATAGAAATAAAGCTGACTTGAGTTTTGCACCACAATTTAGGTGTATCCCTGAAAAATGCATGAAGTAAAATGGGCTGCAAATTGTGTTTTTATGTTGACTTGAGACTAATTTAAGTGACAGACGGCAGCATATAGAGGTACAGTGCGGTCAGGTCGTACTTTAAGGAGAAGGTCGGGGTGGTCGGTGCGGCTTTAATTCTAGCCGGTGAGGGAGGAGGGCAGACTGTGTCCTCATGAGTTTCTGCTGTGGTCGCCTCCAAACTATCTTCCTCCTCCTCTTCTGATACTTCCACCATGAGCTCAGAAGCACATGAAACATTCACATTCCCCTTCTGTATTCATCCAAACAGAAATTATAAGAATATATACAGTAAACTACCGGTCAAAAGTCATGTATTTGAAAGAAGTCTCTTACAGCATAAACAATAATATTGCGAAATATTATTACAATTTAAAATAACTATTTTGTATGTGAATATATTGTAAAATGTAATTTATTCCTGTGATCGAAGCTGAATTTTCAGCATCATTACTCATTACATCATTACTACAGTCTTCAGTGTCACATGATCCTTCAGAAATCATTCTAATATGATGATTTGCTGCTCAAGAAACATTTCTGATTATCAATGTTGAAACCAGTTTATGCTGCTTGATATTTTATGGAATACTGTGATACACTACCATTAATTTTTTTTTTTTAAAGAAATACTTTTATTCAGCAAAGATGCATCAAATTTATCAAAAGTGACAGTAAATACATTTATCATGTGATTTCTATTAACCATCTGAGGTCTAAGGTGTTTTTGGGGTCCTTGAGATGTTTTGACATGCCCTGATATTTGTGCTTTTTTCAGTTGCTTATAAACACATTAATGGCAAAGGTGTAATTACACTCTATTTAGCACAAACAGGGCTACCATAATATGTGAGCAACATGTATGTATATGCTTGTATTTTTGAGGGAATAATGTTTATGCATGGTTATTGAAAAAACAAAAAATTAAAGTTTCTGAAATAAGGCCACAAAACACATACTAAGTATGTGTCCACAAGACTTTACATTGATTTAAATATGCGGGGGGGGCGTAAATGATCATGAATAATGATGTGATTCACACCTGAGAAGACAATGAGCCGCAGAGTTGGTATAACATTTATTTAACACCATAAATGCTGTTCTTTTGGACTTTCTATTCATCAAAGAATTGTGGAAAAAAAGCATCACGGTTCCCACAAAAACATTAAGCCGTTTTCAACACTAATAATAAGAACCATTATTAATAATTGAGGAGCTAATCATATTAGAATTATTTCTGAAGGATCATGTGACACTGAAGACTGGAGAAATTATGTTGAAGATTAAAAAATATTTAAATTACAATTTACAATATTTTCAAATAGAAAACAGTTCTTTTAAATTGTAATAATATTTCACAGTATTACTGTTTTTACTGTATTATTTATAAAGTAAATCGAGCCTTCATGAATAGAACAGACTTCTTTCAAAAATATAAAAAGAACTTAAAGGGTTAGTTCACCCAAAAATGAAAATTATGTCATTAAAAATATCTTAAACTGTGTTCCGAAGATGAACGGAGGTCTTACGGGCTTGGAACGACATGAGGGTGAGTCGTTAATGACATAATTTTCATTTTTGGGTGAACTAACCCTTTAATTATTACAAATATGGCCAGTAGTGTATATTTTAATCATTTAATTCCAGTTGTCTGTATTTCAACTATACCGGTTCATTCACCTTCTCTGACTGACTCTGATCGCCTTCTTGCATTTGATCTATAATAAAAGGAAAACTCGATTGTGATCGATAAATCAGTGTGCTTATTGTGGTTTATCTTGTGATGCTTTCAAAATATTAATATATGCTGGTGTTTACCTTCTATAGTTTCTCTCTTTGTCCATAAGCTGTGGGAAATTGTGTCCATTTGAGATTCGCTTTCTGCAGTTTTAACCTTATTCGCCTCAGAAGGATCTTCAGCAGTCATGTGCTCATCTGCGTATTCTTCAGGCCTCTAAAAGTTACAGAACTCAAAATAACTTTTCTCAAGTATTAAATAGAAGCAAACCATTTTGAATATATTTTTTCTCTCCCAATTCATGAAGATGGAGCTATAGTTTCAGGACAACAGCAGAAGTACCTGCATTATGGGCTCTTGATGAGGGACCATTTCATCAAATGACTCGCTTTCAGTTTGTATGCCGTCATTGTCTGGACACTTACTATTTTCATAGTGATTTCAGAAAAAAAGTTAATTAGACGAATGCAACAAACCTCTGATAAAAACAAATCTGCTGTAAAGATAAAATACCTGTCAGCAACATCAGTGACTGGCTCATCCTCACCTGTCAAAACAGAAGAAGATCTGTGTTGAAGGAATAGTTCATCCAGACATTATTTCTGTTGTTCGGAACAACATGATTTTTTATTTTTGAATGAACTGTTACTTTAAGAACAGAGTTACCTAGTGCTGCTGTCAGTTCTCTATCCTTCTCCATTATTTGTTCTTCTATTGCTCTCATTCTCCTTTCGATTTCCTCATTCTCAGCTTGAGCCTTCAGCAGTTTTTGAGCTAGTGAGTTCTGACAGTATCGATCCTTATACTGCTGAAACACGTTCCTGTAGCTCTCGATTCTCTCCTGGAACATTTTCCTTCAAAGACCAAGCATCTTTAGCTCTTTAAAGCCTGCTGTATCATGTTTGATACATGAATTTCTAAGGCCTCAACGTGATCAAAACTTTACTGAAAAACCTGTCGCACACAATCGACTACATGCCTTCTGTCATCTGACCGATATAGTTTATATGTTTTAGCAAGTAAAAGGCCGTTTAGTATAATTGTGAAAACGTTAATCTTCAGGTCGTGGTTTGTGTGTCTTTTTGCTGTGAAATCTTTAATGGTTTTCATAAAGTAAACATAAGAAAAACGTTTTATTCCTTTAGTAATATTTCAAAATGAAACTTACTGGACTGATCAAGTAAAAAATATGATTCATCACGGTTTTGAGGAACATTTAATTTTCTGTCAATCATCATTGTATTGCATTATGTTTTGAAATACAGATCGTTGATCATTAATCATCTTAGACATATTATTGGGTGATATAACTGATATGTATATGCATTTTATGCAAGTAGTCTATTATACTGTTATAAAGATCTCATTGATTTACATTACAAGCTATCAGAATTTGCATGTTTTTGCTCAGTTTAGACCCCTGAATAACATTGAGATGTTTTTTCCTCCTTGAGTATGAGATTCATATTCCCACTATATCATACTATAATATGAGTCAAACAAGCCTGATGTATCAAATATTTTTTTTCTCTAAATATTTAATACGTTTCTAGTTTTTAATTTAAATTTTTCCTATATCAGGGTTAAGTTCATTCAAGTGCAACACTATAGTGGCGGAGACAGCTCAATGCGTTGCAATTGAAGAAAACACATACAAATAGAAAAAACACCAGCAAATTAAGAAAACATCTTAATCAGTTTGACAACACATGTGCTGCACACAAATACAGAAATGTTCTGTATTTGGTTGCGTTGTGAGTATTTGCAGCTTGTTTTTGTCTTTGGTTGCGTTTCAGTATTTGTTGTGTTGTGAGTATTTGCAGTGTTTCTGTATTCGGTTGCGTTGTGAGTATTTGCAAATTGTTTCTGTATTTGGTTGTGTTGTGAGTATTTGTTGTGTTGTGAGTATTTGAAGCGTGTTTCTGTATTCGGTTGTGTTGTGAGTATTTGCAGAGTGTTTCTTTATTTGGTTGCGTTGTGAGTATTTGCAGAGTGTTTCTATGGTTGCGTTGTTAGTATTTGATGTGTTGTGAGTATTTGAAGCATGTTTCTGTATTCGGTTGCGCTGTGAGTATTTGATGTGTTGTGAGTATTTGAAGCGTGTTTCTGTATTCGGTTGCGTTGTGAGTATTTGAAGCGTGTTTCTGTATTTGGTTGCGTTGTGAGTATTTGCAGCTTATGTCTGTATTTGGTTGCGTTGTGAGTATTTGGAGCACATGTGTTGTCAAACTAATGAAGATGTTTTATTAATTTGCTGGTGTTTTATTGTAGTCGCATGTTTCTTGTTGCAGCAAGCTGTCTCCGTCACCATACAATGGTACTTCATGTTGACTTTAAGCTGGACCTACATGTCTTGCTTATAGCTGTTCTGTCTCTTCTCTAGCTCAGCTTCCAGTGTCTTTTCATACTGAAGCAGCATATGTCCTGTTCTCTGTTGACTGATATCAGAACAAAATATTCATATTCATACACTATATTACGCTAAGTTTGAGATTGGAAAATAAAAATATTGTCAGTCACACTTTGCCATACTTTTTTGTGTTTTCTTTGATAAACTTCCCAGTGTTTTGTTTTTGCTGGATCTCCTCTTCGAGTTTGCTGATGGTAAGTTGTGTTGTCTTAATGTAATCCTTCTTCTCCTGAATGTTGGACTCACAAACTAAAAACACAACAGACAGAACAATTGATGATAACAAACTAATTTTGTTTCTTTATAATGTGGGTGATTAGGGGAGCTTTTTTGTCCAAGGCTTATCAAATGTTTTCAGTGAGGTGTTCCTAAAAACTTACTTTGTATTTGCTGCTTGAGGTCATTCTTCCTCTGAGCAAGTTCTCGCGTCTCAATACCTGTCGTAGATACAACAGTATACAGGACATATCAAGTTAAACATGTCACAGAACCGGTATGTTAAAAAAAAAATGAGATGAAGAGAACTCATCACCTAACTGAAGCAACAGGTTGTCCAATTGATTTACCGTCTGCTCCTCCATTCAAACGCGATAAAAACACACACACACACACACACACACACACACACACACACACACACACACACACACACACAGGTCTTGAAAATACCACAAATATCACGTAAATAGATCTATTTTCCAGTCTTGATAAATTATATAACTCAAATATGGAATTGAAAGGCGAATATTGTGCGTATTAACGTATATACAGAGCTCGAGCGCGTCAGTTAAAACGTCCGTTACGAGATTCTGAATTTCTGACTGACGTGTGATGACGACATACTCGCGTATCAGATCAGTTTCAAAAATTAAATAAATTATTAAATTAGTAAGTTAATTTGGCTAGCCTGGCGTGGGACAAGTCGTTTCTGAATAAACAATTAAACAGATTTAACCATGTGCAATCAGTAACATCAAAGTTTAATTTTATCAAATAATTATTTATTAAAATAAATAATTTAATGAAATAAATGCAGACGTACATACAAATACACGCAATTTAAAAAGAAAATTTAGTATAAAATACTGATTGTAATAATAAATGTAGTAATAAACGTAGTAGTATTTCACCGGGAAATCGTTTGTACTGCTTTCTAATCAATTTTATTTACAGTGGATTTGGCTGGAGGAGGGGCTTCGATTTATCGTCATCTGATTGGACGGGACGGGCGTTCTAGAGTTAATGGGCGGGACTTGCATGTGGCCCAGGCGCATCTGTATGGCGGCTGCTGTTGGACATTTAACCCAGCTAAACATTTCATCGCAAGAGTTTTCACAGCGGTTCTTTCATGCGTGTGCATCTGGTAGGTGCGAATAAGGTTACGAATTAAGCAGGAGCTTTTTGTGTTTGTGAATAAGACGCTTCTTACAGTAGATCATGGTGTGATTATTAAAACCAGAGCGGATCAGCTGAGACAAAAACAGCCTCCGCCTGGCGCTCAGGCATTACAATACACTGATTTAAAATAAACCGCTATCTCAATGGGGTTTAAAATGAAGGATTTTTAGTTTTAGACGCTATTGTTTTAAAACACAATGCTATGATTGACAGTACGATTCCGTTGTCTCCTGTATGTCTTTGTTTCTCTGACAATAGAGCTGAATGAGACCCAGCTCGTTGACGGAAGGGTGTTGTTTCCCACACAAAATATATATGTCACTGTTATTTTAGTATTATTTATATACTATTTTAGCAATTATTCATATTTTAAATTAGCTTTCATTTTTATATTTTCATTTTAGTGTAAGTTTGTCTTTTTGTCATGTGCTTTTGTAATTTTTTATCAGTTTTTCTATTTAGATTTAATTTATGTTTACTTCAGTTTTAGTACTTAAACCTAAGTTATGTTATTCCAGTATCTAATTTTTATATTTTATTGTATTTTAGTGCTGTCAACTCGATTATTCGCATCTAACATAAAAGTTTGTGTGTGTGTGTGAAAGGCGACACACACACACATTATATATTTACAAACTTTTATGTTAGATGCAATTAATCACGATTAATCGATTTGACAGAACAACTTTTTTCAATCAACAAAAAAATATTTTTCATTTTAGTTAACAATAACAACACTGTTACTGTTATTGTTCAGGAAAATCAATACAAGTTTTAATAGACCTTCACCCCTACCAGATATTACACCATGAATACATTTATAACATTTTGAAAAATTTGACAACTTGCCCCAGCTTGACAAGACTTGTCTTTTATAAACTTACTTACATTACCTTTTAGTTCAAATGAGGCTAAATAATGTAATTTTTTCCTTATTTTCCCATTTGATTGAATGCATGCCAACTGTGCATCATGATGTTCTCTCTTTCTCACAGGCTTATCATGGAATAAATAGCCTTTTCTAGTCTCTGTTAAGTTGTAGCTCTTCTCAAAGCTTGTGAGACAGTAAACCAGAGCATGGAGCAGCCGGAGTCTGTTCGATCTGAGGTCTCGGATGGGCAGATGGATGTAGGAATCAGCGGGACCAGCACTCGACGCAAGAGGAGAAAGCGAGAACACCGGCCGGAGTCCATCATCGTCTACCGCTCGGATCCAGAGAGAGCCGCTGGTGAAGAGCATGGAGCAGAAAGTGAAGCTGGAGACAGGAACTCTGAAGAAGGAGCTTCATTTCTCAACAACCCCACCAGTGAAGGTGAAGCATTTCATTTTGTGCCTTATCCTAACCAAAACTTTTTATTTTTGCAGTTTAGTTTCAACAAATTGTCTCCAAACTAATTTTCAAGATCATGGAAAAACACTTTTTCTCATAAACATTCTTACAAAATAAACAAAAAAAAATCTGTCATTAGTTAGTGAACCGTTCCATCTGTTGAAAAGTTGAAATTGCTAAAAGTGAAAGTTTTTTTTTTTTTTTATCGGACAGTGATAAAAAGCTATTTCTTCATAAGGGAATGAAGTTTTGAGTTCTGAAAGTTACTAAAGAAGTACTCTTTTATCTTAGAAGATTTTGGAAAGTTTGATTCCTCATTTAAGTAGCATTTATTGCTATAGTGCTTGATACAATACAGATTATTTCAAAGCAGCTTCACAGTAATAAACAGGAAAATAACAGTGTTAATGAAACAATAGTTGTATGAAACAAGTTGATTTCAGCACTACAGAAGACAATAGTGTCATTATTCAGCTCTATTCAGTTCAGTGTTGATTCAGTTCAGTTCAATAATGAAGTTATTTTTCAGTTCCAATTTTGTTCTCATCTGATATAGTGTCAGACTTAGTGCAGTTAAATCGATAATATACTGAATATTAATTGTCTTTGTCTTATAATAGGGAATGCATTGGACAGAATGCATTCGGTCTCATTGCAGGGTTTCTGCGAGCCTTAAAAAGGTCTTAAAAAGTCTTAATTTACACTTCCGCAAATTAAGGTTCCGCTTAAATCAGAGCGGAAAGTCTTAAATTCATAAAGTTATGGCATTAAATGTTGCATCCATTGCAGAAAATGAATACTTTCTCAGTATTTTTGTACTGTTTTCCAATTCAAATATCTAAACAAGTTTAAACCAAGATAAATTTACTGTAAAATTAAGTCTTGAAAAATTTTATTAAATTAAGTGAACAAATATCTCTCAAAACTTCTAAATTATTAATTATTAATTAAATATTTTTTCTTGCTTTAATCATGAACTTAATTTTGATTAATTTCACAGAAAACAAGACTTCATATTTCATGTCATTTTACATCTGAAGTAAATGTATCTTATTTTAGAAATCTCTAGAAAAAAAATGTTTTGCAGTTTGATCAGAAGGTACAGAAAAAATATATTTCCATATTGTAGTGGCTTTTAGCAAAACGATTCAAGCTTCTTCTTTTATTTTAGTAAAATGAATTAAAAAGTAACAGATATCTGTTGGAAAATGTATTTTCAAACTCTGAAGTGTTTCTCCATAAACGTTTACATTTAGAGAACGTATTGATTTATTGAGTTCCCTTCAATTTATTTCTTAAATTTCCGTTTCTTGGTCTTAAAAAGGTCTTAAATAAGTCTTAAATTTACCTTCATAAAATCTGCAGAAACTCTGCATTGCAAATGAAATGTCTTGACCTCATTAGGTTGGGCTGTGCCTCCAGATAGTCGCTACGTGACGCTCACAGGGACCATCACGCGTGGAAAGAAGAAAGGTCAGATGGTGGACATTCACGTGACGCTCACAGAGAGAGAGTTCCGTGAGATGGCGAGGTCAAAGGAGCGTCTGGATGCCGAATGCGACGCTCGAGAGGGATCGAGTCGCTCGTGTGGATTCGGCGTTTCTAAGGGTCCTCACGTCGTCTTGTGGAGTCTCTCTTGTGCTCCCGTAGTCTTCGTCCTGTCCTTCATAACCTCGTTCTACTACGGGACTCTCACGTGGTACAATATTTTCCTGGTGTACAACGAGGAACGGACGTTCTGCCACAAAATCACGGTGTGCCCCTTCCTTATCATCTTCTATCCGGTGCTCATCGTGCCGCTTTCGCTGTCGCTGGCTCTTTACTCGGCCGTGGTGCAGGTGTCCTGGGCTTTCAGCGAGTGGTGGACCTCCGTCAGGGATTTAGAGAAGGGTTTCTGCGGGTGGGCTTGTGGGAAGCTCGGTTTGGAGGACTGTTCACCCTACAGCATAGTCGAGCTGCTGGACTCGGACACAATCTCTGGGAGTCTGCAGGGAAAGTCGCTGCAAACATCCTCGGTGTGAATATAGTTTCTCAGGTGGTTATCGGTCCTGTTTATTGACACTTGGCGAGTGTTATGCCCTGTTTACACCTGGTATTAAAGGGGTGGTTCAGGATTTCATTTCCATTTCCAAGTTAGTCTGGGTGTTATTTATCAGTGGAGATAATAATTTTCAAAAATTTTCATCCAGTCCTTCCAGTTGCATAGTTCGCCGGTGCTAGGCTAGTGCGAGTGAACGGTATCTGCTAGCCTGCCATTAAAGGGACAATGTGTAGTTTTTTTAGGTATTTTATTATCTAAAATCAATATTTTTATTCATAAATATGTCCTCAATGGTGTACAAATACCTCTGCCAATTATCTGACTCATCCTCGTAAACGAAGAATTTATTATCTTTATATACATGTGACGGGTAGGTCCACGGAGGCTTCCATGTCGTTCCGCCATCTTAAAAACTATAATAGCAGAGAGGGTCAAAAAGTACTAGGCCAACGCGTTTCCACAACGCGTTTTTGTTCAGAGTCAGCGTCACATGACTGAAAGCAGCAGAAACAGAGGAGCAGAGCAGTGAGAGGCGCTTCACTGCCCCGGCAAGTCAGTCAGTAATTCATACTGTAACATTCGTTTGTTCGTTGTGTCAAGTTGTAGTTTGTTTGAAATAACAAACCTGTTCACCCGAAGGAAAACTCGACGAAGTGCTATTAGAAGACATCCTGTCATAGCTTTTTGGTATATAACAGCTACCGTAGATGCAACACGCATTTGAAAAAGCGAGGCACTGGAGAGCACAATTCGTTTGAATGCAAAATACAATTTCACCGCTAGATGGGAGAAATTCCTACATAATGTCCCATTAAAAACAGTTTTACCCACTCCACAGTACACCAAAAGCAAATAAATTATAACGCCAGACTATCGATGTAAATGTCTGTTGAGAGAATAATGTTAGAAATCAAACTACTCTTGCATCTCAATGATCGCATTACATTTACAGGAACTAGTTTCTCAGCAGCGGCGAAATTTTACTTTGCTCCGGTTAGTAGCACTGCGCCGAAAAGAAAAAAAGACAGAACAGAAGCGCACTACAGTCGGGACGTCTAGCTAGCTAGTAGTAGCCTTGAACAACGATATTAAAACATTCGATTGTAAACGAAGGAATTGGCACATGTTGATATACTCTGCTTCTGTAGTGATGATGTCAGCGGCAGGGAAATACACTTGCGTGATTGTCATGTGGACCGGCTCTCTCGGTTGCCTAGGTAACTAAATATCACTCCACCGCTGCTGTAGACTGTGCTAATAAATACAGGGAACAAAGTATAACTATTGCTATGCGATGAAAGGGTAGTTTGATTTCTAACATTATTCTCTCCACAGACATTTACATCGATAGTCTGGCGTTATAATTTATTTGCTTTTGGTGAACTGTGGAGTGGGTAAAACTGTTTTTAATAGCAGGCTAGCAGATACCGTTGACTCGCGCTAGCCTAGCACCGGCGAACTATGCAACTGGAAGGATGAACATTTTTGAAAACTGTCTCCACTGATAAATAACACCCAGGCTAACTTGGAAATGAGGTCCGATGTCCAAAATCCTGAACCACCCCTTTAAGATGCATTTTGGTCGATCAGATCACAAGTGGACATGTCTAAATACAGGTGTAAATGGGGTCTAAAATGTTTTGAGCTTGTCCACTATTGACCACTTTCAGAGGTTGTTAAAAACGCGTTAGACTGGATTGCTTTCATAGGATTGCAAATGTATTCAAACAGACACAAAAGACTCTCCTCCTATTGACTTAATGCTTAAACAGTATGGGAAGCACACGAGCCAGACACGATTTAAACTTTGTCAGCTGGAGACCCAAGTTTGGTTTGAAGCAAACTGCAACCTTCCTGTTTCTTTCTTGAATCCAACACAGAAGTGACTTAAACTGCAATTCATCGACTGTCCACTAGAGACAGGCTGCAAAAGAGAGTCAATCCCATAGACCCCCATGTTAAAATGCCCAACTTTACAGCAGAAAAAAATATGTTTACAGCCTGGTGCAAAAAGTGGTTTTGTCTATATAGCTGCCCTTCATGACAACTGTGAGGTGGGTGAATTGTTTTATAACTCATCCGTTAAAACATTTTAAACAATTTAAACATTGTCGCCTGGAGACCCAAGTTTGGTTTGAAGACGAAAAACGTACCAATCACAATGTTCTCTCACCTTTCCTGATTTCTAACACTCACAGCGCTCGGCGTGATCCTGTTTATTGCCACTATTGGCGAGTATTAATTTAGGATCCTCGGCCAAACTTTTGTTTTGTTTTTCTTATAGCTTATATATTAGGGTGTCTTCACACTTGTAACTCGGTTCTCTTGGTTTTTTGGTCCGGACCAAAAAAGAAAATGATACATTTAGTCCTGGTTCACTTAACATTCACACTGGAATGTTGCATGGAGGAACAAATGAAGACGGAGGTTCTGATGCCTGTACTGGACCGTAATGGGCAGCATAGCTTCTATAATGAGAATAACCAGGTATCCTTGAGCATTCTGTGCATTTAAGGGTCACATCTTGTGACATCACGTCCTGTTTTTGGTTCATTTAGATGTCTTTTGTCCGTGTTGCATTCATATTACAGTCGAACCGCACCCGAGTTCGTTTTAATTGAACCAAACATGCCAAGTGTGAACACAGCCTTAGTCTCTTGCTTACCAACAAAGTTGTTGTTTTTTATGAAACCGTGTTTCTTATTTTCATACTGTATGTCAGACTTTCACACTTTCTTAAAGATGTGTATTTAAAATATTTATTCTTTCCTATTTTATTGTATTTATGTGGGTACTTTATAATAAGGTCCTATTAGTTAATGCATTAACTAACGAATAATACAGTTCTTATTAATCTTTATTAACGTTAGTTAATAACAACAATACATCTACTCATTGTCGACTCGAACCATTAAATATTATCAATATAACTATTGAAAGCTTTAGAAGAATTTTTCATTGTTTTTTCATGTTAACGAATGTAGTTAACAAATGGAACCTTATTGTAAAGTGTTACCATTTATTTTAACAGTTTGCATGTTTTATTTTAATTAAAAATGTTTTTTTGTACATCGAAGGGTTAAGGAAAGAACAGAGGAGTATATGCTTTTCATAACCTCCTGTAAAACTAAGCCATATTTATATGCAATTAAACTGTGATTATTTGTGAGATTGTGAGAGTCCTGCATATCTTTAAGTAGTTTTAATTTGCTCACTAACGACGAATCCCGAAGAGTGTGTGTGTGTGTGTGTGTGTGTGTGTGTGTGTGTGTGTGTGTGTGTGTGTGTGTGTGTGTGTGTGTGTGTGTGTGTGTGTGTGTGTGTGTGTGTGTGTGTGTGTATGTGTGTGTGTGTTTATGATTGTATATGGGGCAGACAGTTATTCCAAAAATTATGTTCATAAACAGTTCTTGGGCATCAAAAGAACATTTTAAATCATTTCAAATCAAATGCATTATGAGAAATGTGTGTTACTTTTAACATGTGTTTGTTTTGTTAAGGATCTTTTGTTAAAGTTTTGTATTTTTCCTTTTTTTCCGACTTTGCACTTTCATTGTGCAGTAATGCTCAGAAGAGACAATAAAATTCCTATTCCTGCATTTCATGTCAGGTTTGTGTGTCTATTGTGATCTACAAAACAAAACTTGTTGAAAACCCTTTGCAGAATTTATAACTTAAGAATTTTACACATGAAATTGCCTGGAGAAGAAAAAAAGTATTGTTGGAAAGTTATACTAAAAATATTTTTTCCATCGCTTACCAGGTTTAACTCTCTAATGCATGCATTAGTGATGAAGGAAAATATATTTTGATGTTTCTTTTTTCTTCACAACAAGAACGTAATCATTTACTAACTTTTTATTTTTTTCAAAATATGTAGTACTAACAGTTTATGTAATTCAAAGGCATGTTTTTGTATGTAAGCATACAATTTACCTTTGTTATACTCATAGGCCCGGTTTCACAGACAAGGTTTAGATTAAGTATCTTTAATAAACGTGCCTTAGAAAAAAAAAACATTACTAATGTGCATCTTGAGAAAAAACAATGGCACTGATATATTTTAAGATATAAGTTGCATTCAGTTAAAACATGTATTTTAGTCTGGGACTAGACTTAAACCTTGTCTGGGTTAGTGTACAACCATTTTAATGAACTTATAAAATGACATGCTATAATGAATCATGAGCTCTAAAATATTAGTTCAGTTTTTGTTGTTGTATTCATAAAGTTATGCACAACAATCATTATGTAAGACATGTTTGTTGATTTAGATATTTTGTTGATCCTGGAACAATTACAGTCCGAAAACATAGTCCTACCCTTACCCATAACATATCCATAAAATCATGAGGTGAATAACACAGATGTAGAAGCACCAACTTTGCTTGTAAGTTTAAACTTGACATAAACTGTAAGCTTGTCCCTCAAATCTAATTGGTTGATTGAATGTTGTAATGTTGATCCATAAACATGATGCATTTGGTGAAATCACATTCACCCAAAACAATCACATCCAATTTCAATAGGCTATATGCATGACATTGAATGTATATCCAGCCATGAGATTTGCCCTGCAGAGACTGTAATGTTCATCTTATGACTGGATATGTAGTTTGACCCACATAGAACAAGCTTCATCTAGTGTAAGAAGCCTCCTGCTTCAAACAGATATATTCAGTATTCAAGCACACTGATTACTCCAATGTTTTCTAAATCCCCGAGCGCTTCTCTTTTACAGGTTGAGGTAAACAATCGTTTACTCGAAGTTTAAAACTGTTTTAAATTATAATAAAGCATTATAAAGTGTCCTGAAATATAGGAACACAGACTTTTGGGGGTTTTATTATAGTTTTGTTTCTCTGTCTGGGGCGGAACCTTGTATCGTTCGTTCATGTACTCACCCGGAACAATAACAGACGGAAACCAGCAGAGATGGCGCGAGCGGCGAAGGTAATTTTGTCATGATTGGTCTTCATAATCAAAAGCTTGTTTTATTATTAATAAAGAATATGACTTAACTTTTATGAGACACATAATACATAAAACAGACTCACCATCTGGGTTGTATTTATGTCCGTATTCACACAGCACAGAAAGTTTCACCCACTTACTCCTAAAATGTAGAAAATAAGTATCATATTTAAGTTATTATCTGCAGATTTAAGTGTCGTTTAATATTCAAGTTTATATTGGATTGGTAAATTAAAATAGATAGGATTTATACTTTTGAATATTATGAATGCTGTCATAGATATATAATGTGGATAGCTCATTGGAATATTTAATGAAAATGTTTCTGTTTATATTGAGATCTCGAGTAAAATCTTAAATGCTATTGTTTTAGTATCTTTTGTTTAAAATTTGAGCAAAGCTTGAGACATGATCTGAAGCTCTAGAAGAGACAAAAGGGAGATTTTTCTCAGGAGAAACATCTGAGAAATATTAAAGTTAAGCATATGTCTCATTTAATCTCTTTGTATTAATAAAAAGACAATTCTGTCATAACTTTCTGATTTACTTGTTGTTTCAAACCTCTCTCTCTCTCTCTCAGACTTTTTTTTACAAATATAATAACTTATAAAAAATAACTTTTTTACAACAAAAATGAACTATCACTTGAACTTACTTAAGATGGACTGTGATGCTATTTTCTAATAGAAACAAACTTTGTTGCAATCTTTTCCTGTTATCTCTGTAAAGCTGCTTTGAAACAATCTGTATTGTAAAAAGCACTATATAAATAATTGTGACTAGAATTGACTTGAAAGCTTGTTTCCACCACAGAATAATAAATTAAGATAACTGGAGCTTTTTATCACACAATTCTGAGAAAAAAGTCAGAATTGAGAGATATAAACTTTGAATTGAGAGTCAGAATTATAAGATGAAAAGTTACGATTACCTTTTTTTTTAAATTGCAAGATAAAGTACATCCCACAATTCTGACTTCTTTTCTCACAATTCCGAGTTTATATCTCACAATTCTGAAAAAGTCGGAATTGCTAGAAATAAATTACATTTTATTTACAATTACAAATTACAATACATTACTTTTTTATTCCATTGCGGAAACAAGCTTCCATAGAATTGTGAGGTGAACTATTTTTTTTCTGCACGTATCCTCAGTTTTCTTTGTCTTTTGCTCTCTGTCTGTAGTCAGCGTTGGTGTTGTGCATGGATGTGGGTTTCTCCATGAGCAACTCTGAGCCGGGCCATGAACTGCCCTTTGAACAAGCCAAAAAAGTCATCCAGAAGTTCGTCCAGCGGCAGGTTTGTACTCGATGTTCTCAATTAATTTATTATTTGTGACCCTGGGCCACAAAAGCAGTCACAAGGGTTCATTTTTTGAAATTGAGATTTATAATTTATTATAAATATAAAGATTTATTTATCTGAAAGCTGAATAAATAAGCTTTCCATTGATGTATGGATAGGATTTTAATTTTTTTAGTTTTTTATTGCAAATTAACAAAACAGTAACACATACAAGGTAAGAAATCAGTGACACACATATACAATACAGAAGAGAGAAAAAGCACAAAACAAAAACAACAAAATACAAAGCAGCCCATCATAGTTATCGACAAAATGGTGTATGTAGGCACACGAGATCCTTTCTGTGACGTAAGTATAGTATCAGTATAGTTCTAGTGAGGGTAATAATCACCCAAACAATCACAACAACAACAATGTATTAATATTAGTGGTGATAGTATCAGTGATAATATTCATGACAACAATAGTAGCATTAGCTCTAGCAATCTACAACAATAGTGACAATAGTACTAATAACAATACATTTAGGTCAGTCAATAATGTCACCGTAGATGTATGGATGTATTTATGGATGTATGGATAGGATAATATTCATAATATAAAATTTATTTAACTATTTGAAAATCTGGAATCTGAGGGTGCAAAAAAATCGAAACATTGAGAAAATCCCCTTTAAAGTTGTCCATTTATGTTCGTGATTTTGCTGCATCCACTCACAAAAATAATCTTTTTATATATTTACGGTAGGGAATTTACAAAATATATGCATGGAACATGATCTTTACTTAATATCCTAATGATTTTTTGACATAAACAAAAAAAAATCGATAATTTTAATTTTGAAAAAAATACACCCGTGCGACTTGTGACTGGTTTTGTGGTCCAGGTTCACATATATGCTATTCCACAAAACGTCAGTCAAGCTGTTTTTATATATTTCAGGTGTTTGCTGAGAATAAAGACGAGGTGGCTCTGGTGCTGTTTGGTACTGATGGCACTAAAAACCCTCTGGCCAAAGACGGGCAGTATGAGAACATCACGGTTCACCGTCACCTCATGATGCCTGACTTTGAGCTGCTCCAAGAGATTGAGAGTGAACTTCAACCTGGTGGTCAGCAAGCAGACTGTATCCTTCATGTTACCGATACCAGATAATCGTTGATAAGATAAGACAACACCAGACTTTATAGCTCTCATGAGACTATGTGTATTGTACAATATATGAAACCAAATAATACAAGATAGAAAACAAATCATTTTGAAATTTGAGGGTTTCCAAACTGTTGTTCATGAGGGAACTGCTGTGGGGGTGTGAGTTAATAAAAAACGAATAATTTTTTTAAATTATTTCCCACATCGGGAATCATAAACAATTTCTTTGTTATACTTAAATATGCTATTTACAGTATATGTATGTATGTATATATCCTATATATATATATATATATATATATATATATATATATATATATATATATATATATATAAATAGGATATATATATTATATACATATTCATATGTACATAAATAAATACAAATTATTTAATTTATTTATTTTTTAATAAAAATAATATAAAATAAATTAAAAGGTATTTATCAGGGGGTTGTGATTGATAAAAAACTAATAAATTAATTAAAGCATAAAAATATTACATTGAAATAAATAAATAATTTTAAAATAAAAATGATCAAAATAAAAGGTAAATTTTTATTTTGTTTATTTTATAAGAAATATTTTATTTGTTTACCTTCATGTCAAGAGACCATTAACCACATCAGAGAATCGTAAACAATTTATATTATAAAACATGTTTTATTATTTAGTATACAAATGTATAAATAATACAGTATATTTTATAATTATATAATTATATTTATATAAATACATTAAAATGAATAAAAATAGTTATTATATTAAAATAAATATATAGGACATTTTTATTTAATTGTTTTTTAATAAAAATGAAATAATATAAAGTAATAATTTTATTTTCTAATTATTTGTTTATTTTATAAGAAATATTTTTTTTGTTTACCTGCATGTCTTGTGACCATTAATCCACATCAGAGAATCATGAAGATGTTAAATTTCAAATTTCATGGGGACTAGTAAACATTTACGTCAAAGGGGTTCTAACTTAATAATATTTTTTGTATACATGTACAATGTTACTATGTAAAGTCCTTGACTTATTTGTCAGGGCTTGATGCTCTTGTGGTTTGCATGGACCTTCTGCAGAATGAAACCATGTGAGATTTTTATTTTTATTTTTAAATGCAATTGAGGGGTTTTTACTGCTGCATTCACACTTTTTTTATTTGTTTTTTTTAGGGGGAAGAAAAACGATCGTCTGAACATCGTCCTGCTGACGGATCTGAACGTACAGACCTCGGCTGACCAGCTGGACGTTATCATC
The DNA here is from genome assembly GCA_026230005.1 of Gila orcuttii. Taxonomy (NCBI): domain Eukaryota; kingdom Metazoa; phylum Chordata; class Actinopteri; order Cypriniformes; family Leuciscidae; genus Gila; species Gila orcuttii. Next base: position 50,350,321 of record JAPDVR010000007.1, on the reverse strand, counting down.
CAAAACTTGAAGAATGCTGGTATCACCATGCAGTTCTTGTAAGAAACATGCACTGATAACTGATAATAATAATAAAAGGGCTACCCAATATTGTTATTTTTCAGAAATAATGTATATATAGTTTAAAGTATTTTATATATGCCACAAACATTATGAAGTGGGCATCAGTCATACTGTCTCTTACTGTCTAATGGGTCAAAAGTGACCCAGATTTGATGCTGTAAGTCAAATTTCTGACTGTGTGAGACTAATTCAAAACAGTTGATTATTGGTAGTCCCGCATCAAACTCGGCACTGATATACTGGGTATCGATTCAGATGTTCCAATTCGATTCGATTTCGATTTTTCGATTTCGAAATCTAAATTCGATTTTTGATTTCGATTCTTGATTCGACTCAATGAATATAGATTTAATACAAATCCTAAATTTATAAAAAAGAACAGTGGTTAATTAATAAAAAAGAAATTATTTTAGGTACACTTGGGTACATTAAAACAGAACCCAACTCTATTTTTCAAATGCATATAATGAATAGACAGGATTTTGATGCAAGATGAAAAATTGATGCTGAAAATTGGACCAGTCAGAACAGATGCCTTGATCAAACAGGATCAGGTTATTTTATGTTTAAGATAAAACAAAGATCAAATCTCACAGCATTAGCTGTAACATTCACATACAAGCCTATGAACAGTGCAGGAAAACTGATACTGGCTTTTGGGTGATAGATAAATAAATATGGGGAAAAAAATCGATTCGTGGCCTTTGAGAATCGATTTTGAATCGACCACATTTTAGAAAATGATTAATCGAAAAATCGATGTTGCCCAGCCCTAATATGCAGTTTGTTTGGTCCGTTCAGTTTGCCGTTCCCTGTGGATGATGAGGACAGAGGGAATGGTGACGGAGACGGACCGGGACCGTCAGCGGCTCCAGCCCGTCCTGGAAAAGGCTTGAACAAACAGCAGAAACAAGGACTGGAGATGGTCAAAAACATCATGACCAGCCTAGAGGAGGAGGACGGCCTGGACGAGGTCTACACGTTTAGGTATAAATTCATATCTGCAAGTGGAAAATATAGATAGTGCACAATTTCTTTATATTATGAAATATATTATATTTAGTATAAACATGTATTATAAAAAAAATAGTATTTTTCACGTTTTAATAAATTTATTAAATATTTTAAGAATTTATTTTTAATAAAAAGGAAATTAAATACACTAAATAATATATTACATAAATATATTTGTATTTTATTATAAAGATATTGGTTTAAAGTTATTTTAACAATTTGTTTATATTAAAATAATACAATATATTGTATAATTAAAAAATAATATAAAATACAAATATGTTATGTATTTGAATAAATTAATAAAATATTTAAATGTAATTATATTTTAATTAAAATGAAATAATATTCAATAATTAATATATTACATAAATGTTTTTTTTATCATTTTAAATATTAAAATCTATAATAAAATATATTTTATAATTATAAAAATAATATAAGATAAAAATATTTTTTATATTTAAATAAATTTAAATATTTTAATTTAATTATTTTTTATAAATTGTTGGTTATATAATATTTTATTTTTTAATTATATCAAAAATGAAATGATATACAATAAATAATATATTAAATATATATACAGGTGTGTATATATATTTTGTATGTATAAAGAAAATTTTTTACACATGCAAATTGGTTTAAACGTTTTTAATAATTATAGGTTTTTAATAATTATAATTTTACTTCTTCATTTAAAGGGTTGGTCTACTCAGAAATGAAAATAAAGTCATTATTTACTCATCCTCATTTCATTCCAACACTGCATTAGTAGCAGTTCGAATGTCTGAGGACGCTACATCAATCAGTCAATCAAAAAACACACAAACACTCACTGTTACGCACATCAAGCGAGCCACTTAAGCCACATTACTGACTCCAGGGGCCGTAGGAAGTGAACTGTGAAGCGCAGACACTATTGTTCAGAGCGACTTATAAAAACAGCTTTGATTTTCTTATATGAGCCATTTAACTGTCAGGAATCAGAATAACTAAAAGCCTGATATTTCCGAAATGAAATTGGACATGTCAGGAAATAAATTTTAATAGTGTGATTTACAGGCTTTCCAGATAAATCATCAACGATATATTGATTTTTGTGAGTAAAACTAGCCTGCAAATCAACGTCCATTTAGGGTCTCATTTAAAGTCTCTTGTGCTCACCAAGGTTACATTTATATAATAAAAATACAGTAATATTGTGAAATATTATTACAATTTAAAATAGTTGTTTTCTATTAGAATATGTTTTAAAATATAATTTATTCCTGTGATGGCAAGGCTGAATTTTCAACATAATTTCTCCAGTGTCACAGTCTTATTTGAGTTGCATTTGTACTCTGATAATAATCGTTTAAATCTATTAACTCAAATGATTAGTACCTATTAATAATTCAATTCACGTTCATTTGTATAGCGCTTTTCACAATAAACATCATTTCAAAGCAGCTTTACAGAAAATGCATGAGTCCACATTACAATTTAGAGTGATCTGTTATCAGAGGTAACTGTCTAAGTTATGTATTTCAGAAATGTACATATACAAAATCACAGTTAGCTAAAAATTTATTAATTTAAACAATGTAATAATTGTCCATCTTCAAGCGTATCGACAGGAGGCCAAAGGCTTGGCACTGCCAGCAAATAGTTTTCTATTTGAATATGTGTTAAAATATATATTTATTCCTGTGATGGCCAGGCTGATTTTTCAACATAATTTCTCCAGTGTCACAGTCTTATTTGAGTTGCATTTGTACTCTGATAGTAATCGTTTAAATCTATTAACTCCAATGATTAACACCTGATATACAGTTCAAATTGGAAAAAAGAGTCCTGTAATCCAGGCACAGGCGTAACTACGGTAAGCAGGGTACGCGGTTGCTTACGGGTCTGGACCAATCAGGGGACGGCGTGACTGGAAGATATTGATTGACAGCCGGGGGCCCCCTATCGCATTTGACTACTTTTAGTCTGATCGCATTTTACTTTATCGCGAATTTATTTGAATAAATAATGACAACAACATATTTTACTGATCATTAAATAAAATGATGGATTTTGGTGTAATTTGTTTTGAATTGGGACTGGGGAATCCCCGGGTCTGTACGTGAATATGCCCGGATAGCACACGTACATCACAGAGACGTCTATTTGATGTGCGTGTTTACATCTGGAAGACATATTTTTTAGAGTGTTTGCTCATCTGCAATACGTCTATAGGACGTTTCCTGTCAGATGTTAAATAGATGTTTAGAAAATGTCTTTAAGATGTAATGATTTAGAATGTATGTCAAACTGACATCTTAAAGATGTCTATCAGATGTTAGTAAATAGCAGATGCTTTCCAGATGAATCTTGCAGGCGTACGTGTGCTATCTGGGTGTGTATTGGGTGCAAAACCGTAAAAACATTGAACTTGAGACAGACAATATCGATATGGAGTCGTCGTCAAATTACAAACACAAAAGTGGCTTTCAAAAGCGAAAAGAGGAATAGCAGTGAGTAACAATGTGTTATGGAGCGCCGTCACCAGCAGTGTTTTTTCGTGTGTTATGGTGTGCATTCACAAGTGTTTTTTTTTTTTTGTGGTGCGCGTAGGCTACTCCTGATTCAGTCAGTCATCTCATCTCTTATATGCTGTGTCTCTATGATCCTATCCTATCTTGTCCTCTTCATGGTTGCCTACTCGTGGACATTGTGTCATCACGTGCTGTAGTAGGCGCCTGCCTTCATAATCCTGCGTAAGGGCCCGGTGTTGGCTCGTTACGCCACTGAATCCAGAATTTGTCAGAAAGTGACTGTGTTGATGTTTTCTGCAGTGATGCTCTGGAGAAGCTGTCCATCTTCAAGCGTATCGACAGGAGGCCGACGGCTTGGCCCTGTCAGATGACCATCGGCAGCTCTCTGACCATCCGCATCGTTGGATACAAAGCTGTGAGTTCCTGTTCAAAGCGTTTCTCAGAATACAATCGGATCTAATCCGGTCTAAAGGGGCTTCCGCACCGGATATTTTAGGAACTAGCCACCAGGATGGTTCCCCTAAAAACTAATGGTTCCTATAGGAACGTTTTCCTGGTTGCATTCGCACCGTCAGTAGGAACTCAGAAATGACGTGAGCCGCACTTCTTGTTGTGACATTTAGGCCGTGTGTCCACCAAAGCGTTTTTTCACGCAGCTGGCGTATAATTCCAATTGTTTTCAATGGGAGCGCTGTGTTTTTTAGGCCGTGTGTCCACCAAAGCATTTTTAGCCGGCTGAAAATGCTAGACGCTCTGCTGAAAACGCCTAGCTGTGGGCGCTTGAGAGCGCTTTGGCAGCGCAGCGTTTTTTCAGTTGAGACGATTCGCTGCTATGATACAGAATATCCGCAGCACAGTTTACTTGTAACTGATTTCGTAGATAATTTGTTTCATACTAAAAATTTATTTTTCATCCATTTTGTTCGGTTAGCTCTGCTGGTTGACGTCGTTGTACAGAAAGAATGTTGTGACAGTTGGTCAGTGTGATATTTGTCCCGCCCCTCCTCCACTGTGATTGGACGGCTGTGTAAAAAGTGACAGTGATGAGCGCAGCGTTTTACCCAAAGTTGAACATTTTTCAACTCTCGGCGACCAGTAAAAAACGTTGGGCGCTCGGCGCTTGAGCGTTAAATACACGCTCAGCGCCTCGTTACGCTCATGGCGTTTAAAAAACGCGGCGCTCCCATTGAAAACAATTGGAATTTTACGCCAGCTGCGTGAAAAAACGCTTTGGTGGACACACGGCCTATTTAGGTGACGCTGAGAACGCCAGCGCTCGCATTCTCAGTGTTCATTAGTTTACGATCTGTCTAACAGTCCTGTCTAATACGTTATTAGATAGAACTGTTATACATAGAAAGTAGACAGTAATGAAAAGTTATTAGCGTATGCCGTCTGGTTTATGTCCAGTGTCGCTGAGCAGAAATACATAATCATGTTTCTCTTGGTCTCCTCAAAGTTGTGTTGGATTTTAATTGCAAATAATTCCAATTGTTAAGAACAATGTTAAGAACATTGGCTAACAGGGAACGTTCCCAGAACATTGGCTAACGTTCTCTGAAAGTTCTCTCAAAGTTATCAAAAAACGTTCTTGCAGTAACGTTGTGCCAACGTTATATGTCATTGACAAACGTTCTAAAAACGTTAGCAATGAAACGTTATTCTTACGTTGTTAGTGGAACGTTTTAAAAACGTTATTACATAAAAAAATATATTGTTCATTACAAATTTGTCATACAGCTTTTTCTTATGCAAATCAACTTCAGAAACATTATTTGTATATCCAGTGACACAAGGCCCATCTATCACTCTTTTCCATGTTCGTAAAGTTAGTTTGTGTAGTAATATATAGTACATTTGACACTGAAGCTTCAAAGCGCGTATTGCGTACGCAGCGCAATTTCTCATGAAGTTGTGCATTGTTTTCAGAGAAACACGTGATCAACGAAAAACGAAGCCTCACTTTCTTTCCAGTCACGTGAATGCTTCACTTTCCGTGTTTGAATGTTTGAACCCAGACCACTACTCTACAGGTTTATGGAAGTTTAAGTCCATTTACTAATTTAAAAAATATATGTATAAATAAGCCTATAGCGTATGTTACATGATCATATATTTTGTCACATAAACAGCATAGAAACCATAAAATAATTAGACCAACATTTACTTGCATCAAGCAACTCTGTTGGTATTTTTATAATTAGTATTAATATAATTGTTAGATTTATTACAACGAGCGCAGCGCTGAAAAGGGGCGGGGCTACATAATAGTGCGTTCAAGTCATCTCGTAAAGATCGTATTTATGAGTTGAGCGCACATGAACGCCACCACAATGTCGTAAATACGAGTGGGAAGCTCGGTATTTTCTTTAAGCCCCGATCTTTACGAGTTGGGGCCGTATCAGTGAGAAATATGGAGGAATACTGCAATATTTAAAAGTATTTAGCAGTAATATTGCTAGACTTTTCTATTTACAGCAAAGTAAGCTAATTCCCTGCACAGAATATTATGGCATTATAATATAGCAATGTAATATGTAACGATAAAGTTTGCTGTGGCTTCATAAATTAATTAAAAACATAAAAAACCAAAGCACACCTGATGCACATTTCTTTGTTCTTCATTTTCTAGAACTAGAGTTTAAGAAACTTGCTCTATTTTTGTGTAATTAATTAAGAGAAAGTACACCGCCATTTTACTCCGACGAAAGTGACTTGAACCGTCATAAACACGACTTCCTTTCTATTAATCAAAGAATCCTGAAATAAAGCATTATGGTTTCCCGTATAAAATATTAAACAACACAACTGTTTTCAACACTGATAATAATAATAATAAATGCAATGGCTACTAAGATAAGTACGAACTTCCCAGGAGGACTTGAGCGCACCATATAGTGCTGGTTTAGACCCGACTCTGAAGGAGGAGTAAATGAGTTCCTCCAAAAGGAGTCCCTAGAACTAAAATCACTCCTAGTTCCTGCGGTGCGAACGCGCCAAAATCCGGGTACTTCCGCCAATAGTTCTAGGAACTATGAAAAGGTTCCGCCGGTGCGAAAGACCCTTAAAGGGATAGTTCACCCAAAAATGAAAATTCTGTCAGTAATTACTCACCCTCATGTTGTTCAACCCCGTAAGACCTTCGTTCATCTTCGGAACACAAATTAAGATATTTTTGATTAAATCTGAGAGCTGGATCACTCCTTCATAGGCTTCTAAGGGATTGAAACTTGCTAGCCCCGAATAGTTATTAAAGATATCGTTAAAATAGTCCAAGTGACTACAGTGGCTCAATCTTAAGTTTATCAAGCGACTAGAATACTTTTTGTGCGCAAAAACAAACAAAGAAAACTACTTTATTTCAACTATTCATTTCCTTCTCTGTGGGCCTCGAGTCAGTTCACTAGTGTAATAGCGTAAGCTTCTGTGTTGTACGTCACACGTAGGCTCACTATTGGCCGACGCTGGTCATGTGGGTGATGCGTGTGACGTACAACACAGAAGCTCTACGCTTTTACACTAGTGAACTGACTCGAAGCCCACAGAGAAAGAAATGAATAGTTGAAATAAAGTGTTTTTTTTTGTGCACAAAAAGTATTCTCGTCGCTTGATAAACTTAAGATTGAGCCACTGTAGTCACTTGGACTATTTTAACGATGTCTTTAATGACTTTTTGGGGCTGGCAAGTTTCAATCCCTTAGAAGCCTATGGAGGAGTGATCCAGCTCTCAGATTTAATCAAAAATATCTTAATTCGTGTTCCGAAGATGAACGAAGGTCTTACGGGGTTGCACAACATGAGGGAGAGTAATTACTGACAGAATTTTCATTTTTGGGTGAACTATCCCTTTAATATTGTGTTCGTTGGCCGTAAGGTGACGGAGGAGAAGGTGAAGAACTCCTGGACTGTGGTGGACGCTCAGAGTCACCAGCGGGAGGACGTCAAGAGGGAATCGGTTTATTGCCTGAACGATGATGATGAAACCGAAGTACAGAAGGATGACACTATCCAAGGTGCAGAACAAAGATTACAAATGTTGCATTCACTCACTGTGATTTTTGCAGTTCACATTGTCTTTCATCACAATATCAGATTTGGGACACAGTCAGTTTTGTGGACGTAGGTCGTTTACTGGTTGAAATGGGGTTTAAAAATACAAATAATTACTATTTCAACTTTCGGATGAGAACAAAATTGGAACTGTATTTAACGTTAGACATTGAAATGTTTTTTGAGCAGCAAATCAGCATATTAGAATGATTTCTGAAGGATCATTTGACAAAGAAATCAGCTTTGCATCACAGGAATAAATTACATTTTAAAATATATTCACATGGAAAACAGTTCATTTAAACTGTAATAATATTTAACTATTTTTACTGTATTTTTCATTAAATAAATGCATCCTTGGTGAGAATAAGAGACTTCTTTCAAAAACATAACAAATCTTACTAACCTCAGTCTTTTGAACGGTCTTCTTTCCTTAATAATTTTACAACGTTAACACTGTAATTTTCCTGTCTTATTGCTGTGAAGCTGCTTTGGCACAATCTGTATGTATAAAGCACTTTATTAATAAATGTGATTTGAAATATTTTTAAACAAGCACTCTCTGTTGATGCTCTCTGTTTCCTATAGGTTTCCGTTATGGAAGTGACATTGTTCCGTTTTCAAAGTTGGACCAGGACCAGATGAAATATAAGCATGATGGGAAGTGTTTCGCTGTGCTTGGCTTCACAAAACAGGAGGCGGTAAGATGTGTCCAGCAGAAGGCGCTCTTTTCAAACGAGTTATGGAAAACCTGAAATATCAGGGAGTTTTACAAATTGCACTCTCTATAGTTTCATAAGTTCTTGTTGTGCTCAGCTCTAAAATAGTGCAATATTTATAAAATAGCTTTGCTGCAACTTGAAAACAGTGTAAGAACCCTGACAGGACATAATACAAAGTTACTGATTACAAATTGTTTATTTATGGCGGTCCAGCCAGTAGGACGATTATGTTCACACATTCTCAAAAATCAAATAGTTTACTGTAAAATGTTGATATTTGTTTAAATGTAAACACTTTGAACTGCACTGATGTGCCTTGCCTTGTTTGTTCCCTTTATAATGTACAATGACAGTTGTTTGTTTGTTTATTTGTTTGATGCAGATTCGTCGTCATCAGTTTATGGGAACCCAAGTTGTCAAAGTTTTTGCTCCCAGAGATGATGATGTGAGTTTTACAAAGCTTTTGTGTTCACTGTGATGTTATTTGCTTAATTTGAATAATTTGTTTAATAATTGTCAGTAACTGTGATGTTTGAATGCATACGGCGGTGGTGACCAAAAGTTTTAGGACACATAATCATTTTTATTTCAACCTGGAAATTAAAAAAGTTTTTGGGTTTTGAAAAGAGAAAAAGAATGTAAAATTAAGAAAGAATGTCAGATTTGGCACTATTTATAGGTGACTAATCAAAAGTGACATTCTCATGTTCATGTTAATTTTTCACTCAAATTATTATGCTGATAATATATTTTGCACTACACTAAATTTTTAAAAGTTTGGGGTCGTTATGATTTTTTTATGTTTTTGAAAAGTCACCAAGGCTGCATTTATGTAATCAAAAACAGCAGTAATATTGTGAGATATTATTTATTTTATTATCATTTTATTTATTGAGAATAACTGTTTTCTATTTGAATATATATATATATATATATTAAAATGTTATTTATTGCTAGAAAAAACTGTACTTTCAGTAGCCATTGCATTTATTATTATTATAAAAGTTGAAAACAGTTGTGCTGTTTAATATTTTATACGGGAAACCATAATGCTTTATTTCTTTGATTAATAGAAAGTTCAAAAGTTTATTTGAAATAGAAATCTTTTGCAACATTATAAATGTCTTAACTGTCACTTTTGATCAATTTAATGCTGAATAAAATTAATAATTTATATAAAGAAACGGTAATACTTAAAGCCTTTATGTATAATTCATTATAAAGATATTTATAACGTACGTTATAATGCATTATATTTATTCATAAATAATTGTAACCAAAGTTAAAATGCATTATAATATTCACAGATTCCTTGTTACATCTGAAAGTGTTTGTCGTGTTTTAATGCATTATACTTTCTAAAGGTGTATTATAACTGTGGTTACAATTATTTATGAGATATCACAATGCATTATAAGGTGCATAATTAATGCATTAAACATACTTTTATAATGCATTATATATAAAGGCTTTAAGTAAAGTGTTACCCAAAAAAAACAAATTGAACTGACCCCAAACTTTTGAATGATTGTGTAAATAAAAGCAGCATAGAAGCATTTTAACTAGCAATCTGAGACTTTTGACTAAACTGCATATATTCTTTTGTGAGTGTGTTTTATTGTGTGTGTGCAGCATGCGGCAGTGGCTCTGTCCGCTCTGATTCATGCCCTTGATGGTCTAAAGATGGCAGCAATTGTGCGTTATGCTTACGATCGCCGCAGCAATCCTCAAGTGGGCGCCGCCTTTCCCTGCATCAAGGAGAAATATGAAGTATGTGGATCATATCGAGCAGAAAACACACTTTAAATGTTTAATCTTCAGTATGTTGGACAGCAGAGTCACTCCTCATGTGTCCCATCCTCAGTGTCTGCTGTACGTGCAGCTGCCCTATATGGAGGATCTCCGACATTTCTCCTTCCCAATGTTGGAAAACAACAAGAAGTTCATGCCCTCAGGTGGGACCTCACATTACAAGAGCCGAATAAACACAGAGTTAGATTCTGAGGCACATATGTGAACCTAGACCACAAAACCAGTCACAAGTCGCACGGGTATATTTGTGCCAATAGCCAACAATACATTGTATGGGTAAAAATTATCGATTTTTCTTTTATGGCAAAAATCATTAGGATATTAAGTAAAGATCATGTTCCATGAAGATATTTAGTAAATTTCCTACCATAAATATATTAAAGCGGCACTATGCAGTTTTTTTAGCTTAACTGAACAGCTTTGGAGTTATTGGAATGGTTATATGACTCTTTTCGGGTTGAATGGTGGTCGTCTTGCCCCCCTCTGGTGCCTGTGAGCAGAAAAAACGCACTTGCAACTTTGGGCCGGCGGACCAGCGCCAGGAAGTATCGCGTGATTTCAGCTCTCGCGATGTAACGAATTGCTTTACGGCACTGCACACATACATGCATACACGCCAGGCATAGACAGTAAAAGAAAGATACACGCCCCCATCCAGGTTCTGGCTAGCTATAAGAACAACTATCGTCATGGCTTAAGCCGTATATAAGAAGCAGAAAGCTAGAAAAGCATTGTCGGAGGCACAGAGAAAGAGGAAACGACAGACTGACCGAGCGAGGAGTCAGACACGAGTGAACATCGGACCTGCGTTTCCAGAATGGCAAAATAAAGAAAGAAAGCGCGGTCGGAAGAGTCTAGAAAAAGGAAACGAGAATCTGACAGTGCGAGGAACCGCACAAGAGTCCCACTCGCTCAGGCTTTCACTGTTAAAGTTGATTCCTGCGATTATCATGAGAACAGTTGTCAATATCTCACATAATTATCAGGACATAAATAAGCCTACACGTTGTAAATAGTGTAAATGAGCGCAATTTGCAAACTGTTATGATAAATTGCAATAATCATGTCTAATCACATCATAACGGACATTGTTACGAAATAATGTGACGTACATGTAATTTTATTAATAATGTCATCTGGCATTTAGGCTCAGGTAAGCCTAACGCGGTAGGCTACTTTATTATTATAAAGTGTAGAGGCCGCGAGTGCAGAGACGCTCTGCGTGAGTGGTATTTACGACAGTAACGTTAAATACAAGTACTCTACAGTGACTCTAGGGGGCGCTGTTTGACAAAAGCGGAAATCCTGCATAGTGCCGCTTTAAAAAAATAATTTTGTGAGTGGATGCAGCAAAAGCACGAACATAAATGGACAACTTTAAAGGTGATTTTTTTCAATGTTTCGATTTTTTTGCACCCTCAGATTCCAGATTTTCAAATAGTTGTATCTCGACCAAATAATGTCCTATCCTAACAAACCATATACATCAATGGAAAGCTGATGTATTCAGCGTTCAGATGATGTATACATCTCAATTTTTTTTTTTAAATGACCCTTGTGACTGGTTTTGTGGTCACATATAGACTAAATCAGGTGCATATTGAGGTTCTTGTCTTTGTGTGAATGTCTCTGGTTAGGGTCTCAGCTGTCAGCCGTGGACTCGCTGATCGACTCCATGATGCTGGTGGAAGAGGACGAGGATGGAGAGAGCGTGGACATCTTTAAAGTCAACCACATACCAAACCCACAGTTCCAGAGACTTTTCCAGGCATGATGGGAATGGGATGGGCAGCCTGACAAAATCTGATACTTTCATAGTAGTCAAATAGATTCAGAACGTTTAATGTAAGAAGTAAAGTACGAATTAAACATCCAGCTAAAAACTCAAGGCATGTGTTTCACACTAAATAAACTCGAGGAAGAAGAATATTTAAGCATTTTCATTTATATGCATTAATTTGATAATACAGTCAGAAACAAGCATGGTTATCTATATCTATACATTTTAAACATCTATTTTTTGTAACACTTTTACAATAAGTTTAAGTTTGTTAACATTAGTTAATTTACAGTAACTCGCACTAGGAAAGAACAAAATATTGCAACTTTCATGCCGACTTTATATATATATATATATATATATATAGAAATTTATAGATAGATAGATAGATAGATAGATAGATAGATAGATAGATAGATAGATAGATAGATACTGTAAGTTTGGGGGCTCTTATTCTCACCAAGGCTGCATTTAATTGATCAAAAATACAGTAAAAACACTAATTTTCTGAATTTTGTGTTTTCTTTTTGAGTATGTTAAAACATTATTTATTCCTGTGATCAAAGCTGAATTTTCAGCATCATTACTCCAGTCTTCAGTGTCACATGATCCTTCAGAAATCATTCTAATATCCCAATTTGCTGCTCAAGAAACATTTCTGATTATTATCAATGTTAAAAAAAGTTGTGCTGTTTTTTTTTGATAAATAGAAAGTTCACAAAAACAGCATTTAGTTGAAATAGAAAATCATTTTGATCAATTCAATGCATCCTTGCTGAATAAAAGCATTTGTTTCTTTCAATATCCAAACACAAACACACACACACAGTGCCCTAGTGTTTATTCCCCCTCACATCCCCTCTCTTTGTCCTTCAGTAATACAGTGATTCAGGTGTGTGATATTGGCTGTGAAATCCATGTTGTCTCAGGTCGTGTCTCTGCAGTGGGTCTCATTGATCTTTTCTTGGCTCGTATCCTCAGTGTTTGCATCACCGCGGTGTGAATCCTGATGGTCCCCTCCCATCCATCGAGCCCTGGCTGAAAGCGGCCCTCGAGCGACCCCAGGCCGTGTCCACACGCTGCCAGGCTCCTCTGCAGGACGTTAAGACCAAGTTCCCCATGAAAGTGGTGCTGAAAAAGAAAGAGCTGAAGACAAGCGCAGACGTGTTCGGCGTCAGGTGAGAATGGATCAAATCAACATTGGAGCTGCGGATCAAATCAATGAGAAGTGCTACATGACTTCCAGCAGGGGCGCTTTAATGGGATCTGTGTATTGTGATAGACATATTTGCACTGCTATCAATGGATGTTTTTCATTATTTAAGTGGAATAGCAATGAAGAAATATGCAGTTATGCAAACCGATGGGGGAGGGGTTTATTTTGCGACCGACCAATCGGAATTATGTATTCTGGAGGATTGTAATAAAACTCACAAAAAGTATGTCTACATACTTTTAAGGTTTATCTTTCTGGCATTTTTACTGTTTATAATATGCAAACGAAAAACTCGCACACACTATCGGTACTTGCATTTATAAAAACCTGTTCAATAATGAAAAAAAAAAAGTTTTTATAAATGCAAGTACCGATAGTGTGCGGGAGTTTTTTGTTTGCAGATTTATCGACCTATTTTGGTCGTTTTTTACCTATCATCTGCAGGTGTGCGATGGTTTTTTGTTTACTGTTTATAATATGAAATCAGGGCAGAAAATGTTTGTTTTAGTTGGTGATGTTGATCTGTGCGTTGATTGTGTCTTCATCAGTGCTGATGAGCCAGATGTGAAGAAAGTCAAAGTGGATGAAGAGATAGAGTTTAACCTGGCTGAGATTGCGCAGGGCAACGTCACATCGGTGAGACAAAAACCTGTTCAGTAATGTACACTCTGATTAAAATTACTAGATTTTATACGTTTATGTTTTACACTACAGTTCAAAAGTTAGGGCTCTTTTTGAAAGAAACAAATACTTTTATTCAGCAGTGATGCATTACATTTATCAAAAGTAACAGTAAAGGCATTTATAATGGTGCCAAAATCTATTTCAAATAAATGCTGTTCTTTTTGGGCTTTCTATTCATCAAAGAATCCTGAATAAAATTTATTACAGTTTCTGCAAAAATATGAAGCAGCACAACTGTTTTCAACATTGATAATAATCATAAATATGTCTTGAGCAGCAAATCAGCATATTAGACTGGAGTAATGATGCTGAAAATTCAGCTTTGATCAAAGTAATAAATTACATTTTACTATATATATTCACATAGATAACGGTTACTTTAAATTGTAATAATATTTCATAATATTACTGTTTTTACTGTATTTTTGATTAAATAAATGCAGCCTTAGTGAGCAGAAGAGGCTCTTTCAAAAACCTTTTTTTTTTAAGTATCGACCCCAAACTTTGTAACTCTAGAGTAATATATTACATTGAATTATATATTTAAATTATTGCTGTCAAATGGAGTAATCACGTCTTACATCAAAGTTGATATATATATATATATATATATATATATACGCACACACATATATATATATTATATACTTACAAACTTTTATGTTCGATGTGATTAATCGATTTGACTGCACTAATTTAAATATTTTTTTATATATTTATTTTTTAATGCTTTCGTTTTAATTTATAAAACATTCAAAAAGCTGTCACTGTCTTAAAGTCGATGTGAAAGGCCTTTCGCAACCCATTTTGTACGAAAAATGACGCATTTCAGAGTGAAAATCATGTACCGCAGACAGCTGCCTGACAGCAGAAAAGCTGTTTCAGAGACTAAGAGAGTTATTTACAGTAACATAAGCACAAATAAGACCAGAAACATGTATTCATATTTACTCTAATACTGTATGAATTCTTGCTCTTTAACACACACTCTCTCTTTCAGGTTGGCAGCATCAATCCGTCGAGAGATTTCTGCACGCTGATTAGACAGAAGACCATTTCTTTCGATCAGGGTGAGATTTGATTGTTCAGTTTGATTTTTTTCATCTCTCACTCCTACGATGAGCGACGTTAGTAACCTTAAACAAAGTGTCAACTATTATGCATACTATAATGCAGTAGCGTCGCTTCAGGCATGTCTGCAAGGTTGCTCGTCGTCTCTGAAGCACTGAATAGTCTCTCAGTGTGATGTAAGCTTTAATTGATTCGATGGACGCTGTCATTGAGTGGTGTTGTTTCTGAATGTTAGCTGCAGGTTTTCTTGTTAGTGCATTCGCTTTGATTATCATTGTTTTGTAACCTTGACAGCGTGCCAGCAGCTGACCCACAGGATTGAGCAGTTGCTGGGCAACAGGAGCCCTGAGTACTACACCAAGAGCATCACATGTATCCAGGCTTTCAGGGATCAGTCTGTATCGGTGAGCTCTCAATTAAACCTCTGCATCCAATCAGGAATCACTTAAGAATCAGTCGTGGGGGGTTCGGGCAGTAAGAAAAACACACTGTTGGGATTCATGTCAGAGGATCTGAGCTCAGGTGAAGTCTGAGGCTCCGTTCCAAAACCTAGTGAGCTGCCTACCTAGACTGGATTTTAAGGCATCATAAGTGCATTTCTGATTGTCAGGGTTCATACAAGGTGCTTAAAGTGCTTGAATTTGACTCTTTGAAATTTAAGTCCTGGAAAAACGTTGAAATCAGCCCTATTTATTAAAAAGTGCTTGAATCATTGAAAGAAAATATATGTGAAAATAGTGTGTGTAATTATATCGATAAAACTATCTTTTCACACAAAATCAACGCTGCAACCCGTCTGATATAGATATAGAGCCATTTCGCATGGCTATGAACGTGATATTGCTCATATGAATATCCAATTATATGATACAGCTTTCATTCTTCAGGTCAATCATATATTCTTGAGAAAAAAATCAGTTTGAATAAGAAAGCGATATCTTTGTCATAGTATCCTTTTACCACAGTTACCACAGTCATTGTATGTGCTGCACTTTATTTGTACCATTTTGTTTTATCCATTTTCCTTTATTAGAATTTGCAAGATAATAAAGATATTGGTTAACAAGTGAGATCTCTGATTGCAGTCCTTCAAAACCAAAAAAGTAGTGCTTGAAAAGTCTAAAAAAAATTTTACAGTATGTGTACGAACCCTGGATTGTGGACGAATTTAAGTCTCACATTTACAAAGCTATAATTATTTGAAGAAAGAAAACCAAGAGTGTGAACAAGTCAAGAGAATTTGAGTCAAGACTTGCTTGTATTGGACAATGAAGTGGCTAGTAAAAAGTAGACTGTTTTACCGAACTTTTGCATTTGATATATTTAGTGCTTATTAGAGTGTTGTGTCTTTAGTGACATGTCAACATCAGACTCTTTTGTGAAAGTTTCCTGTGCACTTTGTGTAAACATCCAAAGTACTCACATGTCAGGACCTGTGATGTTAGAGAAAAACATTTCATCGAGACGTCAGTAACAGTATTTGTTTAGTGATACTGGCCTTCATTCATAAAAAGATGCTATTAAACATATTTGAAATATACCGTCTTTATGTTGATTCTACATTAATTAGTGACTTTACATTAAAGGGTTAGTTCGCCCATTTAAGACATGAAGTTGTATGGAATCCATACCAGCACTATATAGTGCATACACACTGACCCACTCTGTAGTCACCTCCCTGGTCAGAGTTCTGGCCGCTGGAAGTTTTTCAAGATAGTACTCCCGGTTAGTTTCCGGGGCCTCAAAACTGTGCGGTTTTACCTAGAAAAATTATTTGCGTTTCAAAGCTTGATTAATTTAACACAAAAAAAACACGCCGGTCAAAATTCATACCTCAGTTTTAATCGGCACTATTTTCTTTCCATTTCTATCAATCCGCGCTGCTGTCAACGTCAACAGTGCGCACGTTCTGATCAGCTGTTGATAGCGCGACTCGCTGACAACATGTCTAGACCCAAGTTTAGACATGGGATCATAAAGTTAGTAAATAGAGCTTACCCGTGGTACTGGTACAGCAAAACTCTTTAAAATCAGTTTTTTTCTTTTTCCTCCTTGGTTGGGGATGTAATCGTCTTCGCTGAAGTGAGCACTGCACACACGATAATCCTTGATTCTGGATATTTTAGCTCCCGCAGAGTAGCCGATGGCAACCAGCCAAAGCTGTCTCGTAGCTATATCCGAAACAGGAAAACGATGGAATCTGAACGGTGATCCCGGCACATTCTTGTGGTCACAGCCTGGAAATTTACAAGTTCGCACCATTGTTAATTTTCTACTTTTTACGTCGTTTCGTAATCGATTGTGTAAAGACTATGGAACAGCTGATATCGGAACGTGCGCAAAGAAAATAGTGAAAATAGCTAAAGAAAATAGTGCCGATTAAAACTGAGGTATGAATTTTGTCTGGCGTGTTTTTTGCGTGGTAAATTAATCAAGCTTTGAAACGCAAATAATTTTTTCACGTAAAAACGCACAGTTTTGAGGCCCTGGAAACTAACCGGGAGTACTTTCTTGAAAAACTTCCAGCGGCCAGAACTCTGACCAGGGAGGTGACTACAGAGTGGGTCAGTGTGTATGCACTATAGTGCTGGTAAGGATTCCATACAACTTCATGTCTTAAATGGGCGAACTAACCCTTTAAGGTGTGAATAATTACAAGAAAATGTGACTAATTCGTTTTTTTTTTTTTATTGATTTGACAAATAATAATTTAAAAAATATATATACACACACACAGTACTATATATATATTGCTTTATTTCAAATGAACACACAATTTTATTTAGTTTTTTTAGTTTTAGTTAACAATAACACTGGTTTTTACTATTCTGCTTCTGTTAAGGCTTGAAGTACAATTTCTTTTTTTATTGAACATTTTTTACCCTGTTTACACCTGACCAACCAAGACAGATGGTAATAGTGTAATAGCTGGTGTAAACAAGGCCTGTATGTGGCATCATTACCAGTTTTCAGTGTTTATGACATTAAGTATGAGTACATGAGCTCAGAGCATCATTGCATGTGCTTCCACACGTCCCACTGCGCCTGACCAGAATCTCCCAATGACATTTACTCCATCAGAGCGGAAACGCAGAGCTGTTCAACAGTTACATGCAGTCTCTGAAGAGGAGCGTTCCTGACAGGAATCTTCAGGAATTCTGGGATCTGCTTAGACAAGGTAAAGGACAGGCCTTCTGCTCACGTTGAGCTGAAGTCATCATGCCTTCAACATGTGCTTGTTTTTTCAGATGCTCTGACGCTCATAAGCAAAGATGAAGTGGACGGAAGCACCGTCTCCAAAAAAGACGCAAACGAGGTACTTATAACTCGCCGAACTCGCAAACAAGAAACTCTGCTTCTAACCACAGATCGAGAGCTGTCGTTCCAAACACACAACTCTGCGATGCTGTTTGCGAATGTTCGTTAGAACAATGGTTTCTGGAAACACCAAATCTTTGAACTGTTGATAATGACGTAACTGGCGACCATAGTTGGCTAACGATGCTTTCGGGAAACACATCCCAGAGCGTTACTGACAGACTGGGAAGAGAGGAGCTGCAACAATGGAGAACATGAGGAAAATAATCAACATTCAAGCAGCAAAACCTGTTCTAGTAGAGCCCAAAAAACTTTAAACCAGAAAAACAAGACTTTAAAAAAGGGCTTAATAGGTCCTCTTTCATATGCAGAGGTTGCTGGTAAAGTCTGTGTGTTATTGTGGTGGTTTAACTCTGTATTTGCTGGTTTAGTTCCTGGCGTTCGAGCAGAAGGAGGAAGAGCTGGCGGCTCCGGCTCAGGACGACACTGGAGATGTAGATGATCTGGTGAGTGTTGCATGGTTTTTGCTTGTTTTGATGACAAGCATATCAATAATTATATTTGTGAGTGTGATTATGGTCTAAAAGTTAGAAAAATAAAACTTCACTTGTCTGTTATGCTTTATTAGAGATTTCAGGCATTCGCTTTTTAATGACATGCTAAGTTGTTGACTAATGTTTTTTTTATGCAGCTGGACATGATGTAAAACCAACACCGACGTCCATCAACCTCCTGCAACTCTCCATTAGGTGCCATTACTTGTGACACACAAATCCCTAAAAACAGTGCATTTGTACTAAACAGCTACAGCTACAGCTTTGCAGTTTGGAGCGATTATGTTGCTAGAGTTTGATTACTTGAATGTCTCACGTACTGCACAGTCTATGCTTGTTGGGTTTTCTAAAGGAAAAAATAAATGTCCATGTACTTTATACAGGCAGTGATGCTTCAAATAAAAGATTAAACAAAATAAAACTGATTCCCTTTAGTTTCTGCAAAATCAATCAAACATCTTTCTGTATCTCCACAATCCCTATTTGAGCAGCTGATCATGATGTCAATTATATATGCCTACATTTGTGACCCTGGACCACAAAACCAGTCACAAGGGTCAATAAATAAGCTTTCCATTTATGTGTGGTTTGTTCGGATAGGACAATATTTGGTCGAGATACAACTATTTGAAAATCTGGAATCTGACGGTGCAAAAAAATCAAAACATTGAGAAAATCCTCTTTAAAGTTCAGAATCAGAATCAGAAAGAGCTTTATTGCCAAGTGTGCTTGCACACACAAGGAATTTGTTTTGGTGCTGAGGCTTCCAGTGGACATATACAAATACAACAAGAAACATGAAACATAATACTACAAATTATAAGAAATAAAGAATAAAAATATAAATATATGAGAATAAAAGTATCACAGTTGGGTTTAGTCAGAATAGACATTTACAGATTATTAACATATTTACAGTGTTTTGAATATTATAAATAAATAAATCTACATATAAGTATCACCTGAGTTGTAGGGTATTGCACTAAACAGTGGGAGTATTGCACTTAAGGCATATGCCTTGGGAGGTGTGTTAACTGTTCAGGAGGGAAATGGCCTGTGGGAAGAAACTGTTCCTGTGCCGAGATGTTCTTGTGGCCAGTGATCTGATTCGCCGTCTTGACGGTAACAGTTCAAACAGGAGGTGTCCAGGGTGAGTGGAGTCTGTGATGATTTTACCTGCTCTCTTCCTCACTCTGGAAGAGTACAGGTCCTGGAGGGTTGGCAGGGGGGCACTAATGATCCTCTCCGCAGTCCGGACTGTCCGTTGTAGTCTCCTGATGTCTGATTTGGTAGCTGAACCAAACCAGACAGTGATGGAAGTGCATAAGACAGACTCAATGACGGCTGAGTAGAACTGAATCAGCAGCTCCTGTGGCAAGTTGAACTTCCTCAGCTGGCGAAGGAAGTACAGTCTCTGCTGGGCTTTTTTTACAATGGAGTCAATGTGATTGTCCCACTTCAGGTCCTGAGAGATGACAGTGCCCAGGAACCTGAATGACTCCACTGCTTCCACAGTGCTGTTCATGATGGTGAGTGGGGGGAGTGCTGGGCTGTTCCTCCTGAAGTCCACGATCATCTCCACTGTTTTGAGCGTGTTCAGCTCAAGGTTGTTAGTACTGCACCAGACAGAGAGCTGTTCAACCTCCAGTCTGTAAGCAGACTCGTCACCGTTTCGGATGAGACCGATGACAGTGGTGTCGTCGTCGAATTTCAGGAGCTTGACAGTGGGGTCTTTAGAAGTGCAGTCATTAGTGTACAGGGAGAAGAGCACTGGGGAGAGAACGCACCCTTGAGGGGGCGCCAGTGCTGGTGGTGAGAGTCCTGGATGTGAGTTTCCCCAGTCTCACTCGCTGCTGCCGGTCCGTCAGGAACCTGGTGATCCACTGACAGATCGAGGATGGTAAGGAGAGCTGGGTCAGTTTGGCTGTGAGAAGATCAGGCATGATGGTATTGAAGGCCGAACTGAAGTCCACAAAGAGGATACTTGCATAAGTCCCTGGTCTGTCGTGATGTTGCAGGATATAATGCAGTCCCATGTTGACTGCATCATCCACAGACCTGTTTGCTCTGTAAGCAAACTGAAAGGGATCCAGCAGGGGTCCAGTGATGTCCTTCAGGTGGGCCAGCACCAGTCTTTCAAACGACTTCATGACCACAGACGTGAGAGCGACAGGTCTGTAGTCATTAAGTCCAGTGATTTTGGTTTTTTTGGGGACAGGAATGATAGTGGAGCGTTTGAAGCAGCAGGGAACTTCACACTGCTCCAATGATCTATTGAAGATCTGTGTGAAGACCGGGGCCAGTTGGTCAGCGCAGGCTTTCAAACAAGCAGATGAGATGCCGTCTGGGCCTGAGGCTTTCCTAGTCTTCTGTTTTTTGAAGACTCGGCTCACGTCCTCCACACAGACCTTAAGCTCAGGTTGGATGGCAGGAGGGGGGAGTAATGGGAGTGCAGGAGGTGATGGTGAATGTGTGAAGTGCAGGTCAAAGCCTGTGTGTGGTGTGAATGAGGGCTTTTCAAACCTGCAATAAAATGAATTTAAATCGTCAGCCAGGTGTTGATTGTCCACAGATCGGGGGGATGGTGACTTGTAGTTGGTGATGTTCCTCAGGCCATTCCAGACTGATGATGGGTCGTTGGATGAAAACTGGTTTTTCAGTTTTTCAGAGTAGTTCCTTTTAGCAACTCTGATCTCCTTTGTCAGTCTGTTTCTGGCCTGGTTATACAAGATTTTATCCCCACTTCTGTAATCATCCTCTTTGGCATGGCGAAGGTGTTTGAGTTTCCCAGTAAACCATGGTTTATCATTAGTGAATGATAAGAATGTCCTGGTAGGAATGCATGTATCCTCACAGAAACTTATATATGATGTTACAGTATCTGTGAGCTCATCCAGATCGTTGGTAGCAGCTTCAAAAACAGTCCAATCAGTGCAATCAAAGCAGGCCTGTAGATTCTGCTCTGCTTCATTAGTCCATCTTTTTATAGTCCTTAACACAGGTTTAGCTGATTTCAGTTTCTGCCTGTAGGTCGGTATGAGATGAACCAAACAGTGATCAGAGAGCCCTAAAGCTACTCGTGAAACGGAGTGATACGGATTCCTTATTGTGGTGTAACAGTGGTCCAGTATATTACTGTCTCTGGTGGGACATGTAACGTGCTGTCTGTATTTTGGTAGTTCACGGGAAAGATTTGCTTTGTTAAAATCCCCAAGAATGATTAAAATAGAGTCAGGATACCTTTGTTCTGTTTCAGCTATTTGTTCAGCCAGCTGTTGTAGCGCCGCGCTCACGCACGCGTCTGGAGGGATGTAAACATTCACGAGAATGAAAGAGGAAAACTCCCGAGGCGAGTAGAAAGGTTTGCAATTAATGAAATGGGTCTCTAAGTTAGGAGAGCATATCTTGTTCAGTGTTGTTATATCTGAACACCAATTTTCGTAAATGTAGAAACACAATCCACCACCTCTCGTTTTCCCCGTTAGCTCCGCGATGCGATCCGCTCGGAAAAGCTGGAAGCCCGGCAGATGTATTGCGTTGTCCGGTATGGCTTCACTCAGCCAGGTTTCAGTGAAGCACAGAGCAGCAGAATTAGAAAAATCCTTGTTAATCCTTGTGAGGAGAAGTAGTTCGTCCATTTTGTTAGGAAGGGATCGGAGATTCGCGAGATGAATACTGGGGAGTGCAGTGCGGAGGCCGCGCTCGCGGAGTTTAACCAGCGCGCCGGCTCGCTTCCCGCGTTTGCGTCTGACCGCGCGTTTGAACAACAACGCTGCCCCTCCGACGAGAATGTCCAGCAAAACGTCTGAATAATCAAAAACTGTATAGAAGTTTTCTGGTGTGTGTTTCCTAATGTCCAGTAGTTCGTCTTTGGTGAAACTGATAGGAAAATAATGACTTAACACAGGACAAACGAACAAAAACAACACAATAGCTGGAGAGCTCCACACCGAGGCGGCCATCTGCGGCGCCATCTTGGATCAATATTGCGCCAAGTTGTCCATTTATGTTCACAATTATACTGCATTCACTCACAAAAATAATTTTTAATTATATTTACAGTAGGAAATTTACAAAATATCTTCATGGAACATGATCTTTACTTAATATCCTAATGATTTTTGGCATAAAAGAAAAATCGATAATTTTGACCCATACAATGTATTGTTGGCTATTGCCAAAAATATTCCCGTGCGACTTGTGACTGGTTTTGTGATCCAGGGTCACATTTAGCTTTATTATTTTAAGTGCATTTAATGTCACGCCAACATCTTTTCAAACCAGTTCATTGAAACGAACAGTCTGATTCAGTGAAACGAGTCAGGCTTTCCATCATTAATCAGCTGTGAGGGATCTGTCAGGACGTTTATGATCCACACTCATAAAGCCTCATTTTTTATGCCAGACTGTGAGGCTCTGATAAATCGTGCCGTCTCTTTCAGGGCTGATGATCGCAGTTTGCTTCTCTTCGCACCAACGGTTTGCCGAGAGCACGTAAGCGTCTCAATCCTCCCCCGGATCCCAGAAAACGCACACGCTGCAGTTTCACACGACCGTCTCCTGGGTCGAACAGCTCGAGCTCGAGGCTTCGTCTCAAACTGCTCAATACAACTGTGTTATGAAGAGACCAGAGGTGTAGTGGCGTGATAAAGCAGACAGAAAGATGGATCGGATCAATGGGAACAGTGTTGAGGTGAACACCATGTCACATTTCACCGCAAAGCCAGAAGAAAGAAGTCTTTGTTTTTTATATACTACTATTTTTTCCCCAAAGCATTAAGGTTTTTAGATGTATTTTTAATGCACAAAACAAAACATTCAGTTCTTTCTTGTCCAGAGTAATTTCCATTATTCCAAATAGTGATTCTCATTGGTTAATTACATTTATGTATTTCATTCAATTCACAATTATTTGTATAGCGCTTTTCACAATACACATAGTTTAAAAGCATCTTTACAGAAAATGCATGTAGACACATTACAGTTTAGAGTGATCTGTTATCAGAGGTAAAGTTATGTATTTCAGAAATGTACATACACAAAATCACAGTTAGCTAAAGATTTATTAAATTAAACTATGTAATAATTAAAGGCAGAAACAATGAGCTCATTGAAGTAATGAATACTTGTTTGTTAACAAATGATTATAACATTTAGAAAAATGTTGACACTTTCAATAAAGGAACGAAAGCAATTCAGAGAGCCAACAATATTCATCATAATACAGTAATTCTTGCTATTTTGCATTACAGTAATGACAAAGAGATTGTTTTGTATGATGTTAATGAATTTGTGGAGGGCTCATTGTCATGACGGCAATTGTCCTAAAAACATACATTTTCTGTAAGTAAAATAATATAACCTGTACTGTAGTTTATTTCTTTTGAATTTGGGGTGTAATGTGACCTGCACTACTTCCTGACACGTTTTTACAGGTTAATAAGATGCTGTTCCATATTAAAATGAACAATTTCATGCACCCATCTCACATGCATTCAGTCATTATTTACAGTAATTGCTTTAATTGAGTAATTTGTGGAAACCAGCGATTTACCTTTTTTAAATGATTCTTCAGTCACCGTAATTGACTGAGAGGTAAAAGTGTTGTTAGACAAAAGGTCAGCTTGTAAAGCATCCGTTGCTCTGATCACATCGTAATCATTGATTTTATTCGCTCGCATGGGAAACGGGAAGTAAAAAGTCACACTTCAAAGATGTTTATGACATCCTTGCAGCAGAAATAATGAGATTGATCCGCAGGTGTTCATGAGAACTACATATCATATCTTCCTGTATCATGTCTGTTTTATGTTTTCATTCCCATTTCTTTCCTCCCAAGTCTTTCCCTCTTTCTTTGATGGATCAGTTGGGTAGATTGCAGAGATCTGGAGCAGAACGTACAGCATCGGCTCACAAAACACAAACCTTTCCAAATGAGTAACACATCTAATCAAATCAGATCATCCAGGTACGCTTGAACTCTTTGCATCGCTTATGTGGGCCATAATGCTCAAAACTAAATAAAAAACAAATTCGATATAAAACATGGAAACTTTCTTTTTGAAAGCTTAAAGCATAAGAGTCAGTTTGTATCACGGGTAAAGTATGTTTTCAGCAAAGAATAGTAAAGTACATACATATATCTTATTGATATTAATCAGAATAAACAACTTTGCAAAGTAATTTAGTTCATTTAATTTAGGCTGTTTAAATCAACATTAATACTGAGTGTGCGGACACAGATATGTTATAATCTGTATGTTACAACTGATGATGCGGCTCGTCCATCAGAATACAGTCCGAACTATCCATTGTATAATATTTTATATACGATCAAATTTTAATTAGATAAAAGAATTGTAAAATAATATAGAGTTTAAAAATAAATATTTAATATTTACTGAATATTTAAGTTATTGCACTGTTTAAAATATTTATATCACATGTATTTTATAAAATATTATTAAAAATATAATATATATATAGTATATAATTATATATTTTAGAAATTATATATTTAATTTTATGTAGCTCAACAATGTAATATTTTATTTAAAAAATATTTCTATTTACTTGGCATATATATAATTTTTGTTAATTTTTTTCAGTAAAAAACATTCAAATATATTGTTATTATGCTTATTTTTTTTCTCAATGACTATAAGTCAAAAAGTTTACTATATATTTTGTGTATAATATTCTAACATTTTTGTCTTTTAAATATTCGGAGTGGAGGTAAGTTTATTACAATTTTTAGGTTCATCTAGTTTTTAGTCAATTTTGATCCTTGAATGCAAAATGTTTATACCTCGTTTGCTTTCGGATAATGACCAACTGTAACTGTACATTATGCCACTAATGACATTTGAGTGTAGATAATTTTTAGAGAAGAAATGAAATAAGGTAGAAAATCAGTCTGTCATTATATAAAAATATCCCAGAGAACATTTGCTACGAGCTCAAAATCTTTCCCTCAATCCCGCAACTCAGGATCTTCATCTCTCATGTTTTCAGAAGGGTGCGTGTGAATTGTAGTCACGTATCTGACTGTAATAGTTTCTGTGTATGAGTGTGTGAGTGTCAGAGCTCAGAGCGTTCGATTAAAAACGTGGCACTCATTTCTGACGCACCATTTTGATGTTTCCAGAATGAAAAACTGCAGAAACCTATAATGACTGTCATTTCAAACTTCAAACAGAAGCCGGGAAGCAATCCGACAGCCTTTTCCCCTTTACACCTCTAGTAGCGACAGGGAAGATAAAAGGAGAGGAATGAATTTCATGCTTTTCTGATCACAGTGTGTTTCAGATCCGTGTGTCAGTAGAGCACAACACTTCTGTTCCTGAGGTACACTCCCATTCATTGTTTTACAAAAAGACTGAATTTTAGCAATTATTTATAAAGCTTTCAAGACAGATGTAACATGAGTTTCTTCAGTGATGATATATGCTTCTGTGTATCCAAAAGACACTTCCCATAATCCTCAGCTGAGAGAGACCAATCAGAGGAGATGCTTTGGCCAGTTGCACTCATGAAGCATTGCGAATAAAAAAAAAAAAATATATATATATATATTAGCAAATTGTAGGCATATATTTATATATATAGTGAAAAGTATTACATATTAAGCAGCACAACTGTTTCCAACATTGATAATAAATCATCTTATTAGAATGATTTCTGAATGATCATGTGACACTGAAGTACCGGAGTAATGATGCTGAAAATTCAGCTTTGATCACGGGAAAAAAATTATAATTTACCATATATTTTAATATTTCATAATATTTCAGTTTTTACTGTATTTTTCATCAAATAAATGCAGGCTTGTTGAGCAGAACAGACTTCTTTCAAAAACATTAAAAATAGTAATGTTACCAAACTTTTGACCATGTGTGTGTACAGACGTGTATACCTATATAAATATAAGAATATACATACACACACACATATATATTATGCAATGTTAGATGCGATTAATCCCGATTACTAATATCCCTGGAGAAAATGAATGGGTTGAAAACTGCAGAACAAGCCTGTGGTCACTGTTACACTCTGTTATGCAGTTTTAAAATAAATATTTTTTTCAGATTTCTCCTCGGGCAAGAAATGGAACAACTTCTTTTTTTGATACTGGATGTTTTTACCAGAAGACCCAGATCAGCTTTGAGTCTTAGTTCCACATGATGCAATTCAAACCCAAACTCACCTTTTAAATGTAGAGATTATCTTGCAGTTGAACTCTGTGTAACCTTGAGGAACTCAGAAAAACAGCAAATATATTATGCAATATGACCACATCAGTATATATAGTTTAACATGGATTTCTTTGATTTTTGTTTCTAAAAAAATGTAAATTCATATTTGTGAATCGTGAGGTGCGTCCCAATTGGCGTTCTTGCAAGTATGCAACTATGCGGGTTTGTAGAAAGTGTGATTAGTGTGTTCCCAAAAAAAAAAAAGGAGCACTTTAAATAACCGAATTATGCATTTATTCGACTCTGATGTTGAACAACAAAATAACCTTATAAAATTCAGACACTACATGGATGAGTACATGGTATACGTGTTTAGTGTGTTATTTGGGACACAACTATAATGTGCTACTTTTTATGCTTGTTATGCAGAGGGCATCAGGGGGAGGGACAAACTCATTCTAGACAGCATTTGATTGGACGAATATTACAGGATTAAGAAAAATACAGGAGTCCTCAACATCTTTGGTCCATTTTTCAGAAAGAGAAAAACAGAGTTTATCTGCTAAAAGGATTTAGTTAACTTTTGGTTTAGACATGAACTACAAGCCTTAAAACTACAGTTTTGATATGATGGGGTTTAAACTTTCATGCTCCTCTGTATATAAACCCATGTCTGCTTTTATTTTTAAAGGAAGACGCCGACTTTTTGGGACTTATTCACCGTATCCCCCAGAGTTAGATAAGTCCATACATGCCTTTTTCATCTCCGTTTCATCTTCATCTCCAACTCTATCTGACGCACCCACCGCTAGCCTAGCTTAGCACCAAGACTGGAAGTAAATGGCTCCAGCTAGCATACTGCTCCCAATAATAATTAACAAAATAACGCCAACATTTGCCTATTTATATGTTGTGATTTGTATAGTCCGAGCGTGTACAAATAACAAGGTTATAAGAGACACAGCCATCTTTTAACCGTATAAATATTGGGAACTATATTCTCAGAAGGTGAAGCACTGCTACTTAGGCGGAGTGATTAGCGCAACACTCTGAACACTCTCTCTGCTCCTCACCACCATAGACAGTAAAAGAAATGGACACAGCGACCCCCTTGATTTCAACAGAGAAAACTGAAGCCCGATTATAGCACTCACTTCCTGATGGCTGAGCGACTGCGCCGGCTCAAACTGAGCTTGACGACAGTCTGACAGTTGTACATCTTCTAGTCGCTGTGCCAAGACAATCACCTAATTCCTCAAAAACCCTGTTGAAATATTTTATCCTGTTGCTTTTATGGACTCTCTATCTATGGGCTTCTCCCTTGACTTTATGCCTCTATGTCCCCCCGTTTGCCTCAGACAGTAAAAGATTGCCTTCGAGCTTCTCCTCCTGCCTATACGGTAATTTCTCTAAAGTGCGACAGAAAGTCGCGTGGTTATGACGCAATCGTAAGCCTATTTTTACAAAAATGGCTTCTACGGGGCCATAACGTAAGATACAAAGTAATGGAGCCTTTTATACATTGTCGTGTTTCTTTAAAAATAAATAATGGACAAATGAAGTCTTTGGACGCCTCAGATGTAAAGTTATTCGCTGTCAAAGTGACGCCAAAATGAATGGGAGTCAATGTAATGCTAACAGCAGGTGAAGTTCTGCTACAATGGCGGCTCCCGCGAGACTTCAGTTTCCGGCTGATGGATTACACCCTTGCTCACCACGGGCTTCTCAGGTGCTGCTGCAAGTAAATCAATCCGCCCAAGTAGCAGTGCTTCGCCTTCTGAGAATATACAGGTCCTTCTCAAAAAATTAGCATATTGTGATAAAGTTCATTATTTTCCATAATGTAATGATAAAAATTAAACTTTCATATATTTTAGATTCATTGCACACCAACTGAAATATTGCAGGTCTTTTATTGTTTTAATACTGATGATTTTGGCATACAGCTCATGAAAACCCAAAATTCCTGTCTCAAAAAATTAGCATATCATGAAAAGGTTCTCTAAACGAGCTATTAAACTAATCATCTGAATCAACTAATTAATTCTAAACACCTGCAAAAGATTCCTGAGGCTTTTAAAAACTCCCAGCCTGTTTCATTACTCAAAACCCCAATCATGGGTAAGACTGCCGACCTGACTGCTGTCCAGAAGGCCATCATTGACACCCTCAAGCAAGAGGGTAAGACACAGAAAGAAATTTCTGAACAAATAGGCTGTTCCCAGAGTGCTGTATCAAGGCACCTCAGTGGGAAGTCTGTGGGAAGGAAAAAGTGTGGCAAAAAACGCTGCACAACGAGAAGAGGTGACCGGACCCTGAGGAAGATTGTGGAGAAGGACCGATTCCAGACCTTGGGGGACCTGCGGAAGCAGTGGACTGAGTCTGGAGTAGAAACATCCAGAGCCACCGTGCACAGGCGTGTGCAGGAAATGGGCTACAGGTGCCGCATTCCCCAGGTCAAGCCACTTTTGAACCAGAAACAGCGGCAGAAGTGCCTGACCTGGGCTACAGAGAAGCAGCACTGGAGTACCCACAGTCAGTGATGGTCTGGGGTGCCATGTCAGCTGCTGGTGTTGGTCCACTGTGTTTTATCAAGGGCAGGGTCAATGCAGCTAGCTATCAGGAGATTTTGGAGCACTTCTTGCTTCCATCTGCTGAAAAGCTTTATGGAGATGAAGATTTCCTTTTTCAGCACGACCTGGCACCTGCTCACAGTGCCAAAACCACTGGTAAATGGTTTACTGACCATGGTATTACTGTGCTCAATTGGCCTGCCAACTCTCCTGACCTGAACCCCATAGAGCATCGGTTCCCAACAGGGGGGTCGCGGCCCACAAGGGGGCCTCAGTGAGCTCTCTGGGGGGTCGCGTCATATTTTGAAAGGTTTGAGCAATGAGCATTAAATAAAAGTCCTTAACTTTTTTCTGTTCAAAATTTACAAAATGCATATGTAAATTTACAAAATGAGCGAGTTCATCATGAATCCATTTTCCAATCCGTGTTTTTGTCTTATCCTGAACCACTATGGTACACCTATAATAAGTGTTTACATTGGGACTATTTTACACTGGTTCGGGATCGCTGCCGCTGCGGAGTAGCCCAGTACCATCGTGACTCGTCATAGACGTACACAGAGAGATGTAGTTCCGGCTACAATATTCTTCCGAAAGACGCATTATTCTGTTAATAAACGCAAGTTTATTATTGCTCGCTATAGCGCCAAAAGCGTAAAAAATAAAGCCTCACATTGATAAAGCCTCACAAATAACATCCCAGACACCAGGGTCCCAGAGGTCCCAGACACCAGTCATTTAGTAATAGCCTATATTCTTTCTTTTTTTACCTACACACCAGTGTGAATATTTTTGTTTTTGCATTTCAAATAGGGCCAATATATAGGCTTCTCCTAGGCTTACGTTTTTAAATTACAAAGGGCCTACTGATGTTTTTGTTATTGTATTTTCAATATTATAGGCTATTATTTGTGCATAAACATACCGTTTGTTTGAAAACAACATATTTTGTCATCCTTGCTGCAAGCTTACAAGAGCGATAATATCATTAAATGTGAAGGGGGGCCCTAAAATATTTTCTTGAGAAAAAGGGGGTCTCAGACAAAAAAAGGTTGGGAACCACTGCCATAGAGAATCTGTGGGATATTGTGAAGAGAAAGTTGAGAGACGCAAGACCCAACACTCTGGATGAGCTTAAGGCCGCTATCGAAGCATCCTGGGCCTCCATAACACCTCAGCAGTGCCACAGTCTGATTGCCTCCAAGCCACGCCGCAATTTCTTTCTGTGTCTTACCCTCTTGCTTGAGGGTGTCAATGATGGCCTTCTGGACAGCAGTCAGGTCGGCAGTCTTACCCATGATTGCGGTTTTGAGTAATGAAACAGGCTGGGAGTTTTTAAAAGCCTCAGGAATCTTTTGCAGGTGTTTAGAGTTAATTAGTTGATTCAGATGATTAGGTTAATAGCTCGTTTAGAGAACCTTTTCATGATATGCTAATTTTTTGAAATAGGAATTTTGGGTTTTCATGAGCTGTATGCCAAAATCATCAGTATTAAAACAATAAAATACCTGAAATATTTCAGTTGGTGTGCAATGAATCTAAAATATATGAAAGTTTAATTTTTATCATTACATTATGGAAAATAATGAACTTTATCACAATATGCTAATTTTTTTAGAAGGACCTGTAGTTCCACATATAGAGATATTATAGCACAACATATAAATAGGCAAATGTTGGCATTATTTGTCACTTATTGGGAGCAGTATGCTAGCTGGAGCCATTTACTTCCAGTCTTTGTGCTAAGCTAGGCTAGCGGTGGGTGCGTCAGACAGAGTTGGAGATGAAGATGAAACGGAGATGAAAAGGGTATGTGTGGACTTATCTAACTCTGGGGGATACGGTGAATAAGCTAAAGTCCCAAAAAGCCGGCGTGTTCCTTTAAAGCTGCTGAATTCAGGAGAAGAACAGCAGATCTGTTCATGATGAACTCTGGGATCTTCCTGCAGGCTGACTGTTATTTTAACTCTTCTTATTGATAGCAGCGCTTCATCAACTGAATTATTCAGTGTTACCTGACGCCCTACAGGTGCTGAGATGGGTCAAACCTTCAGACACGTCTGATTACAAAGATGTGTAATATTTCAGTCGTTTCATGCTGATGTTCGTTTATACATTAGTTTTATTTCATTAGATATGAAATGGCAACATGACAAAAATATGGATCTCAGCACACCATGTTGAAGTTGATATATTTGATAGAAATATATGATGGCAAAATAAGTAAAATGCGTCAACAGGGCATAATTCATCCAAAAACAACAACTTTGTCATCATTTACTCGACCTCGTGTTGTTCCAAACCTGGTTCTGGTGGTAGGCTACCTTTTTTGCTATAAATCATCTTTTGTTTTATTTGTATGAACCTGAAAAATCAGCTTCAATATTTTGCTTAACATCTCCTTTGTTTTCCACAGAAAGAAAGAAAATAACATGAGGGTGAATACTGTAAATTACTTGTATTTGTAATTTCCTTACAATAATTGAAGGGACAATTCTCCTGGTGTTAAAGTCAACATGAAACTTACTTCTATTATGAGATGTGTTGTCATTGAAACCAAATATTGAAATAAATAAAGTATAGCAGAACTTGATTTTATCCATCGGGAATTGATTGGATTGTAAAAATTGTGAAAAGTTATTTCAGAGGCAGAGCAAGTAACTACATTTTGATTAAAGATTAAGAAGACAATAATTTGTTTTCTTTAGAATAAGGTGCACTGATGAATTAAGCACAATAACACCTAAGACATAATAAGAGATATGTGTTATAAAAAAAAGTAAATTTTGATTTCATGTTGACTTTTAAGTGCTCAAGGGAGAAATGTTCACATGGATGTCCCTGTTCTATGATTTGAGATGATCAATATCCTCACAAAGGTTGTGAGAATATGAAAACATGCATTACCAGCAAGCATGAGAAGAACAGAAAAAGCAAGAGAGATTGAGAAAGACGGCTTGTGCTTTTCAACAGATTGAGCTGCAGTCCTGAGTGACATCTGTCAAAGTGATGATTGACAGCTGTCACTCATTCTTTATGGACAGTGAAAGGGTCATGGGCGGATCCACGCGCTCCGTTTAACGTCTCTGTGGCGGCACCGATAACGTTACTGTAAACATATTTATAATCTCCCAAAACTCACTGAAATCAGTTCCAAAAGCACACACATCTACAGCAAAGCAAAATGTTGCTCAAATTGGGTGCTCAACAAGGACATTGATAAAAAGGGGGGGAAATAAAGTCGCTACACCACGGCTCCAAAAATGTGAAAATGTAATGATAGACTCACACACAGGTGTTAACGTTTCCAGCACGTAGGCTCTTCATCAGAACATTAAAAGTTAAACACACAACGCATTTATACTCACAGGCCCCCCCCCCCCCCCATTGATACTAATTATCACCCAAGAGAACGAAGAAAGGCAAAGAAAAAATACAGAGATAATGCATACTAAATGTGAAAGTAAAATTAAACATACAAAATGAATATCCATTTAAATAGTGATACATACACCAAAAACAAAATCAAGAGCAAATCTTAAAGAAACGGAAAAATATCAAATTCTCATCGTGAATTAACGTGAAACCTTCTGGATTCTGGCACCTAGGGGATTAATTGAATTTGATATGTGTCTGTTTCTTTAAGATTTGCTCTTGATTTTGTTTTTGGTGTATGCATGACTATTTAATTGGATATTAATTTTGTATGTTTAATTTGACTTTCACATTAGTATGCATTATCTTTGTATTTTCCCTTTGCCTCTCTTTGTTCTCTTGGGTGATAATTGGTATAAAAAAAAGGGGGGGGGGGATGTTCACCTGTGAGTATAAATGCGTTGTGTGTTTAACTTTTCATTGTCTGACGAAGAGCCTATGTGCTGGAAACGTTACCACCTGTGTGCGAGTCTATCATTACAATTTTCACATTTTTGGAGCCGTGGTGTAGCGACTTTATAATCTCCCAAAACTACATTTTTTTATATATATAAATATGATCTAAATATAAAGGAATAATCTACCCAAAAACAAAAATTCTCTTATTGTTTACTCACCCTCAAACAGGGTTATTATCGATGACTAAAACTAAAAAAAAACAAAAAAACATTTTTGTTACTTGAAATAAAATAAACATTAACTGTAATAAAATACAGGCAACATTTCAAAATTTCATTTAAAGTGCTAAAATAACTGAAGTAGTACTGAAATAAAACGAATAAAACTAAATAGACACTTAAAAAACTACAACTAATAAAAATAAGAAAACTGACAAAATTATTTAAACTAATTCAAATTGATTAAAATGACACTTATAAATAAATTAGATTAAATAACATAAAAATTATAGTATATCAATAAAACTAAAATAGCACAGGCTCTAAACCCATATATTGTTATTTTTACTGTCGAACAATGAATTGTTTTATGCATAAAGATTCTTCATTAATTCTCCTTTTTTGTTCCATTTTTGTCAGGTTTGTACTTAGTACTAATATATTAAGACAGTGAGATTAAAATACCAAATCAATATACCGCTCATTAATGATGCATACTATGTACAGGCAAGCAGAATATAAACTCAACACGCAGTTTCTCGTTATTCGTTTTTCCGTAGAAAACCATTATGAAGAAAACGCTTCACCAACAAGCACATTGCATTCACATTCTGGGCTCATTTGCGCACCTGTAT
The DNA here is from genome assembly GCA_026230005.1 of Gila orcuttii. NCBI lineage: Eukaryota > Metazoa > Chordata > Actinopteri > Cypriniformes > Leuciscidae > Gila > Gila orcuttii. Next base: position 50,316,057 of record JAPDVR010000007.1, on the reverse strand, counting down.
CTAGCATGCATCATCAGTAAGGTGTAAACTCAATTTGATCTTTTAAAATCAGTGTTTTAGTACATTAAGGCACTTTAAGTGTTTTTCATGTTAAGCATTGAAATACTGTAGTAGGATGATCACGAGTGCCCAAAACTTGCATTTAATTCACATATTTTTTTCTTTTTCTTAATTTCGAGGTCTAAATAGTTGTGAATTGAAACTTGACAGGCCTGTGTTGAAGTTCTACGGGCATCTCCAGTCACATGACTGACAACTATGAACACGTCTTCGGAGCCTCGTGAGGGTGAGTAAAGAATGACAGAAGGTCCATTTTTGGGTGAACTGTCGCTTTAAATTCAGTTCTTTAAATCTCAGCATATGCAATTAAAAACCCATATTGTTCATGATCAGCATATATTCTAGTCATTTATAATCCAATCCAACAGTTTGAATGCTGTGCTCATCGTGTGTCTGTGCTGAAAGGCCTCCTCAGACGGTGGTGACTCTCATCACCACCTCTCTGGGTTTGGTGGTGTTCGTGCTGATGTGAGTCGGCGAGCTCCGGGGCTCGTGGGGCCGAAGATGGCTCAATAGATAGCGAAGGTTATACGGACAGTGTTGTTCAGGCAAAGCCGGGCCATCAGTGGCTGTGGGGTCCTGTGTGGTGTGTGTGGTGCCGTCGGGCACGTCGAGCGCTGGCGTCCCAGCAGAAGCCATGAGTGAAGACGGGGATGGAGAGACGTCCACTCTCACCGGCTCCCTCTGGTGGAGCAGCGAACGCTTCAGTTCCTCGCTCTTCTTCACCTCCTCGCTGTCTCTCTTTTTGTCGTAATTTAAAACCTTCCACTGCTGATTGACGGCCTGCCAGCGGTGGAAAATGCGGAAGACGGACGGGCCCTCGTGGACGATTAGAGCTGTGGAGAGATTGATTCGGGTTATGTTTCTGCAATGTTTTTCATGATTCATGACTGAACAACAAAGTTTAACCGCCCTATTTTCACGATCTAAGCAGTGCATGGTCTAAAGCGCACGGCACAAGTGCACTTATGAATCCGAATCCACTTTTGCTAGTTTAAAGGGATAGTTCACCCAAAAATGAAAATTCTGTCAGTATTTACTCTCCCTCATATTGTTCAACCCCGTAAGACCTTCGTTCATCTTCGGAACACAAATTAAGATATTTTTGATTAAATCTGAGAGCTGGATCACTCCTCCATAGGCTTCTAAGGGATTGAAACTTGTTCCCCGAAAAGTTATTAAAGACATCGTTAAAATAGTCCAAGTGACTACAGTGGCTCAATCTTAAGTTTATCAAGCGACGAGAATACTTTTTGTGCGCAAAAAAACAAAAATAGCGTCTTTATTTCAACTATTAATTTCCTTCTCTGTGGGCCTCGAGTGAGTTCACTAGTGTAACAGCGCAGCGCTTCTGTGTTGAACGTCACACGCATCACACACATGACCAGAGTCGGCCAATAGTGAGCCTACGTGTGAGAACGCGCTGCGCTGTTACACTAGTGAACTGACTCGAGGCAAACAGAGAAGGAAATGATTAGTTGAAATAAAGTTATTTTTTGTTTTTGCGCACAAAAGGTATTCTCGTCGCTTGACAAACTTCAGATTGAGCCACTGTAGTCACTTGGACTATTTTAACGATGTCTTTAATAACTTTTTGGGGCTGGCAAGTGTCAATCCCTTAAGAAGCCTATGGAGGAGTGATCCAGCTCCCAGATTTAATTAAAAATATCTTAATTTGTGTACCGAAGATGAACGAAGGTCTTACGGGGTTGAACAACATGAGGGAGAGTAATTACTGACAGAATTTTCATTTTTGGATGAACTATCCCTTTAACGGCAGGAAAAATGATCGGCGCATGGTCCAAAATTGTTGTCCCTATTCTCTTAATGAGTAATGGCTGTGTTTTGGGCATAACGTGCAATAAACCAATCAGAGTCTAATTTCCCATTCCCTTTAAAAGCCAATTGCGCTCGCGCCATTGCGGATTTGCTATTTACATGGCGGAATTTGCAAACGGAAAACCTGAACGCTTCTCTAGCGAGGAAACGGATCTGCTCGTGTGCGAGGTTAAAGCGCGACCATCTACAGGACAAAGTGTACGCATGTTGTGGACTCGCCTATAGGCGCACATTACTAACGCGCTCTTTAAATAACAAAAAAAATACTGCGTCATTGACTTTAGACCAGGTTTCAGTTGGTCAATGGCTCAGTCTATTTCAGTTCCTCAAAATAGTAATACGCCAACAATGCGTCTGAACAGTCCTTGTTTTCAGACCAGCAACTCATGGGCAATCAAATGGGCACAAATGCATTTGCTATTTAAACAACGTGGCGCAGGACGTGAAAATGAAAACTGCGTCGGGCTGAAACTAGCAAAAAATACACGTGTCTGGCGCTGCATTGCACTGCGTGTAGAATAGGGCCCTAAAGGGTCACATCACTCAGATAAAGAAAATGGTAACACTTTACAATAAGGTCTCATTTGTTAACATTAGTTAATGCATTAACTAACAGGATCTAAAAATGAGCTTGGGCATAGCGGTATGACAATATCATTACCACGGTATAAAATGTCTATTGTTAGAGATCTTGCGATAGTATGTAAATACATAGCACTATTGACACTTCAGAGTGATGAAATGCATGAATGAGAATATAAGCGGGATGTGCTTGATGTTAAAAAGAGTTATTAGTGCAATATATCCTATCCTGAAAAGGAAAGGAAAAGGAAAGTGTGCGCACAGAAAGCTGCCTCTCTTAGGAGGCGAACGCGAATTTTAGACGCACTCGATGTTAAAAAGTGTTATCAAACACAATAACCAGTGAAAAAACTCAATGCAGTCACAGAAAGCCGTGTCTCTCAGCATGCGATTGGGAATTTGCTACATGTGTTTTTTTCTTTTAGATTTGAATCCCCTTTTGCATTAGATTCATGGTCACAGGTGTATTGTGAGTCACAGAAGAAGATTAAATGAGTTATGGGTTCTTTACAGACCAAGTATATCAAGGTTTTTCTGCTTTTAAAACACAAATACTGTCTGTGGATTTTTTTTAAAAGAGTTTGTTGTAAAATTCTCCTTCATCTTTTCTTATAAATATATTTATTGTACTAAGAAAACTTTCGGAAAGCAAAAAAATCCTCCCCAGTGAAAAAAGAGCTGAACTAAACTGCATAAACGACTCATTATGACTGAATATATTATATTGTTTATCCTTCTTTTAAACCCTAACTTGACCTTTGACCCCAAGCAGAACCGTACGTACCGATGCAGATGACGTCCATGAAGCCGTACATGCCGTAACAGATCTGAAAGAGCAGGTCTTGCCGTTGCCATTTGGCCGAAGGGCTGAGAGACGACCACACGAGCCACGAGATGCTGGCGATGAGGAACAGGGAACCCAAGATGGCCGCCGCTATCTGGACCTTCTCTATGACGGTGAGGGAAATCGCTTGCCACTTCATTAAAAGACAAAGACGGAGAGAGAAGAGTGTTTCAGTTCTACTGTATCTCACTATTTAGGATTGAGAGTCAAGATCCAGTTCTTATTCAAAACTAAATGATTCAAACATTCTCTGGTTTGCAAACAAATGATTCAATTGAACTGATTCTCTGTGAAAGACTCAAGAATCAGCATTTCGATGAGTTTTAAAGGGATAGTTCACCCAAAAATGCTAATTCTGTCAGTATTTACTCTCCCTGATGTTGTTCAACCTTGTAAGATCTTCGTTCATCTTCGGAACTCAAATTAAGATATTTTTGATTAAATCTGAGAGCTGGATCACTCCTCCATAGGCTTCTAAGGGATTGAAACTTGCCGGCCCCAAAAAGTTATTAAAGACATCATTAAAATAGTCCAAGTGACTACAGTGGCTCAATCTTACGTTTATCAAGCGACGAGAATACTTTTTGTGCGCAAAAAACAAACAAAAATAACGACTTTATTTCAACTATTAATTTCCTTCTCTGTGGGCCTCGAGTCAGTTCACTAGTGTAACAGCACAGCGCTTCTGTGTTGTACGTCACACACATCACACACATCACACACATGACCAGCGTCGGCCAATAGTGAGCCTACGTGTGACGTAACACTACGCAATCACACTACGTTAACTGACTTGAGGCCCACAGAGAAGGAAATGAATAGTTGAAATAAAGTCGTTATTTTTGTTTGTTTTTGCGCACAAAAAGTGTTCTTGTCGCTTGATAAACTTAAGATTGAGCCACTGTAGTCACTTGGACTATTTTAACGATATCTTTAATGACTTTTCGGGGCTGGCAAGTTTCAATCCCAGAAGAAGCCTATGGAGGAGTGATCCAGCTCTCAGATTTAATCAGAAATATCTTAATTTGTGTTCTGAAGATGAACGAAGGAATTGGTCAAATGACAGAGTGATTCTTCATTCACTAAACCTTAGTGACGATATGTAACTTAGTTACAGATACACATTTGGAGTTTTATTGTTTGTAATGTTGTTTATAAATGCACTTTAGTTAAAAAATATAGTACATCCAAATACAGTATTATTCTTGTTTAGTGTAGTACCATTTATTTTGGCATTTTTTTATGTATTATTTTCAGCAAGGACACATTAAATTCATCAAAAGTGACAGCAAAGACATTTTTAATGTCACTAAAGATTTTTATCTCAAATAAATGCTTTTGAAGTTTCTATTCATGAACTAAAAAAGTATCACAGTTTCCACAAAAATATTAAGCAGTTTAAGTTGTTTTCAAAATTGATAATAATCAGAAATGTTTCTTGATCATCAAATCATCATATTAGAATGATTTCTGAAGGATCATGTGACACTGAAGACTGGAGTAATGATGCTGAAAATACAGCTTTGATCACAGGAATAAATTACATTTTACTATATATTCACATAGAAAACAGTTAGTTTAAACTGTGTTTTTGATCAAATAATTGCAGTCTTTGGTGAGCAGAAGAGACTTCTTTCAAAAACATTCACAAATCTTACAGACCCCAAACTTTCGAACATTATTGGAGGGGACCTTGCTCCAAATTAAAATAATTTTTAGTAGAATAATTAAGAATCAAAACCATTACTACACTAATTCAGGCCTAATTTTGTAAACAAAAATTCAGTCTTGTAGTGGTTTTGTGAAGTTGTACCTGCAGTGGGTTCTTGGTGCTGATGGCGATCACCTGATACTTGTAGTAACAGAGTTCACAGGTCCACGAGCCTCTTTCACTGATCCACTTGATGAGACACGGCTGATGAGTGCTGCGAACGGACCCGCTGCAGCGACACGGGCTCAGCAGCTCGCCCTGACACACACACACACACACACACACACACGAAACTCTCAGTAAACACACCATTTGTTGAACTGAATTAAAAAAAAAGACTCGCAAAGAATTACATTTCCCAGAATGCACCATCAGTAGCAATCGCTTGCTTGATTAAGAGCACCTGCTGAGACATGAAGTTTCTCAGTCATTCAGACAAGCAAACTTTTTTTTTTCTTTTTTCTTATCTCAGGTAAACATTACATTTCAATCGGATGTATATCAGATACTATATATCGAATACCTTCATATCATGCCCATATATAAACACAATACAGTAGTGTTTGTCGTACATCTACTCATCAGAAATGTTTTTTTTTTTTTTTAACAAAACAGCAAAAGAAGAAGAAAGAACTATGTACATGTAGGGAGCAGTCTTTCTGTGTATTCTAAATATTAACTAGAAAATAAACTCAGGTCTTTGAGATGTTGCATAGTTGGTCCACTTTTCCCAGCACAAAGCAAATTGTTCCAAATCTTCTCCAATTTGTAAATGTCCATTGTGATTTCCATCCATGCATTTGGGTAGGGCTCTCGTGTGACAACCATTTTTTGGTCAAGCTCTTTTTTACAGCCACCAGCAGAATATTCATTAAATATTTATCTCTTTTTAACCATTCTTGAGGTATATATCCAACATATAAGGTTTTACTGTCAAATGATATTTTACATTTAAAAATATATTGTAAAGCAATACGTATTTCTCTCCAATAATCCTTAATAATAGAGCAATCCCAGAAAACATGGTAATGGTTTGCATTTTGGTTTCCACAGCTTCTCCAGCATATAGGAGCATTATTACTATGATATGATTTCTGAGAGGGTGTAATAAAATATCTTATCAGATTTTTCCAACCAAACTCCCTCCATTTCAGTGACCTGGTGCATTTCCATTGATACCTCCATATTATTGTCCATTCTTCCTCAGATATAGTTATTCCTCCTTTCTCCCATTTTGTTTTAAGTCAAGTGCGTTTTTAGATTTAACAGACATTTATAGACGCATGAAATAATTCTACCAATCAAATCTGAGTTGTATGCTTTTCTGAACAATTCCATTATAACTTTCCCTGTCTTAGTCAAGTCAAGTCAAGTCAAATATATTTATATAGCGCTTTTCACAATACAGATTGTATCAAAGCTGCTTCACAGTATCAATCTTAGCCGCAATCTTCATATTTCACTACAAGTTCACTCGTAGGTTCAGTCCTAAGACGCCAATGGTCGGTGAAATGTTTAATTTACTTTTATGATGTTTGAAATGCTGCTAAATATGTTCAAGCTATGTTTAACTGTGTAGATTGATTAAGAAACACATTACAGCATTGATTTCATTGATTTTGTGTTAAATGGGTTTGTGTGAAGAAATATTTCATTTTGTGTTTGGGAAAATTAAAAGTATAAGATTTAAAAGATGGTACAAAGTTAAAAATGGTAAAATGTTAAATTTCTGGTAGATGAATTTGAATTCATGAAATCATCATTTTCTTTATTTCATGTAAAGGAATTAAATGTTTAAACTAATTTAAAATTCAGTAAAAATATTTGGTTACACTTTATTTGAAGGTGTCATTGTTACAGTGTAATATATATTTAAGTACCGAGTAATAATAATTAACAACATGTACTTACTATAGGGTTAGGGAAGGATTAAGTTTTGGTTTAGGGTTAGTTGCATGTAATTATGCATAATTTACTGTTATTACTACGGTAAGTACTTGCAACATAAGGACACTGTAAAATAAAGTGTTACCAAATGTTTAACTAAAATGTTTAATTAAAATGGTAATGTTTGTTCTCTGTTTTTGAAGGTTTACAACCTAACACGTTACAACCTTACAAGTTGAACAGACCAATCAACTGACAAAGCCAAATGAAAATAAAAGTGATTGAGTCTGAACATTGAGTTGTCCTTGTGTCCTGTGGATGTTGAACTGAAATAGGACTTGACACCATTACCTGAGCATCCAGAGAAGAGAATGAAGGAATATTAACCCTGTAAAGCCTGACATGAACCGGACATTCTCATACTCGAGGATGAAAAAACATCTGAATTTTATTCAGAGGCCCAAAATATGCATATGTTAAATATATGCTAAATAAAATAAAATTTAAAAATATGTTAAATAAAATATGTTTGGTGCAGATACTGATATTTATATGGCCAAAAAGTAAGATGAAATTCTGATGCTTGTAATGTAAATCAATGAGATCTTTATAAGAGTATAGTGACTACTTGCATAAAATCCATATAAATATAAGCTGTCACTCTATATCTCTAATATTCATAGTAAGATGATATTTAAATGCTTAGTTTTATGATTAAATATCTGTAGTTTTAAAACTTATAGTGCAATGCAATACAATGATGATTAACAGATGAACAAAAAAACGCTCCTCAAAAGCCTGAAGATCATATTTGAGACTCACATTTTAACGTGATATTATTTCTAAAGAAAAAAAAATGTATGGATAATCCAGTACTAAGTTGCTTCAGTCCAGTAAGTGTTCATCTTAAAATATTAATGACAACATAAAAGTTCTTCATATGTTTACTTAATAAAAATTCGTTTTCAAGGCAAAAAGACATGAACCATAAGCATAACATTTTTACAATAAAAAAGGCTTTTTTCTAAAAAAGTATAAACTATCAATCAGACGACAGATGGCATGTAGTAGATTGTGTTTTTAGTTTGTTATAAATATGTTTTTAAAAAGTCTATTTATCTGCACCTTTTCAATACCCAGCCCTTTTTATCATCTATTTATTTTTCAATGTTTTATCTTGGTTTTAGACAGTTCAGACATAATGAAAAATGAAGTAAGTGAATTGACTATTTCAGAACAAATCATTTATCTTCCTCATGAACACTGTATGAATTTTAAAATTGGATAAAGAGAACTAACGCCCAACGTTCATTCAGAGTGACTTTTTAACTGCACTACACATGGTAAACCACTGGTTACTGGATCATCAGAAGCGCTGAGATTCTGGGAAATCACAGTAAACTAACGTACAGATTGACTGTGCTATTCATGCTGTGTTTGGATATTTAAAGGAATAGTGCACTAAAAATACAAATGTTAGGTTGAATGTGAGAATCTCCAGGTGAAGCTCAGTTATAACCACATAGAACCACACTGATTTATTTCACCTGCACAGAAGTATCTTAAATATCCTTTAAAAACAAACTAAACTCTCCTTTTGCGTTCTGCAGAAGACAGAAAGTCACGCAGGTTTGGAACAACATGAGGGAGAGTAAACGATGACAGAAGTTTAATTTTTTTGGTGAACTACAAAAGTCGGGTCAGTACTATTTTTTTTATTAACTCTTTCCCCGCCATTGATGGAATTTTATGGCTTTCTGTGTTTTCACTGTTATATGGTAGGGGGCGCTATTACACATCTTCTGAAAGAAAACTGAATCTCCCGATCAAAACACTATGGAAGCTTGTTTCCGCCACAGAATGAAAAATAAAAAAGGTAATTGCGACTTTTTATCTCACAATTCGGACTTTTTTTCTCACAATTGCGAGTTTACATCTTGCAATTCTGACTTTATTTCTCACAATTGCGAGATATAAAGTCAGAATTGCGTGAAATAAAGTCGCAATTGAGTGTTGTAAAGTCAGAATTATGAGATATAAACTCGCAATTCTGACTTTTTCTCTCAGAATTGCATGTTTATATCTCACAATTATGACTTTATAATATGCAATTGGGAGATATAAAGTCAGAATTGCATGATTAAATTGTGAGATATAAACTATTCTGAGGGGAAAAAACTAAAGTCAGTCTTTTTTTCTCATAGAATTGGACTTTATAACTCGTAATTGCGAGTTTATATCTCACAATTCGGATAAAATAAATCAGAATTGCAAAATATAAACTCGCAATTATGTGTTATAGAGTCAGAATTGCGTGAAATAAAGTCAGAATTGCGAGAAAAAAAGTCAGATTTGTTAGTTTTTCTCTCGTAATTCTGACTTTATAACACAATTGCGACGATTTCACGCAATTCTGACTTTATATCTCGCAATTCTGAGAAATAAAGTCACAATTATCTTTTAAAATGTTTTATTCTGTGGCGGAAACAAGCTTCCATAAAACACTGACGAAGAAGCAGAAACAAGTGACGATTTTCACAATTTTCTCAGCTTTATATTCAAAATGTTGCTTTTTTTTATGAAACTTTTTTATGAAATCTGTTCTTTCTTTTGATATGTTGCATGTTCAGATATTGATACAACAAAATATTCTGGGGGCCATGAAATTTTTGTGAAAAGTATCAAAAACACTTGCAACTTAAAAAAAAAAAAACGCTGGCAGTGAAAGCTAATATTTTTATTCAGCAAGGATGCATTACAACGAATGGCAGTAAAGACATTTGTAATGTTACAAAAGATTTGTATATCAAATAAATGCTGTTCTTTTTTACTTTCTATTCATCAAAGAATCCTGAAAAAAATGTACACAATGTTTCTTGAGCATCAAATCATCATATTATACTGATTTCTGAAGGATCATGTTACACTGAAGACTGGAGTAATGATGCAGAAAATTCAGCTTTGATCACAGGAATAAATTACACTTTACTATATTACAAAAAAAAATGTTTAGAGGTTTATTTTTACTGTATTTTTTATCAAATAAATGCAGCCTCGGTGAGCGGAAGATACTTCTTTCAAAAACAGTAAAAAATCTTGAAATCATAAACCGACCGCAATCTTTTACTCTGCAGTGTATGGATGCAGATTGAGAAGATTGAAATCGCACTATTTCATAATTGAATGACACTCTTTGTCATGACACCTACAACACCTATTCGCCCTGAAAGGATGCACTATAAAGAAAAGGGCTCCGTCCCTAAACACAGTGAGCTGTCTACCTAGGCAGCATTTTAAGGCATGCAAAGTCTATTCCAAAAGAGATTATCACAATATGGGATTGGCTTTACGACGGATCCAAAATGTAGGAGAAATCGTTGAAGAATATTATAGTCAAGTCACCTTTATTTATATAGCGCTTTTTACAATACAGATTGTTTCAAAGCAGCTTTACAGAGATAACAAGAAAATAATGTTGTAATAATATTGTTAAATATAAAATTAAATGTCCCCAACTAAGAAAGCCAAAAGCGACAAAGGCGAAAAAGGCAACATTATAATATAGTATTATAAATATACTTACCAATCATTTACTACCCTAGTACTGTTCAATCTCATAAAAAAATAAATTTTAAAAAAGTCTATTTTACCCAATATCTACAACCCCAAATCAGAAAAAGTTGGGACAATATGGAAAACACAAATAAAAAAAAAAATAGTGATTTCTAAATGTACTTTGACTTGTATTTCATTGCACAAAATACAACAGCACATAATTTAATGTGTTCCTCATGATTTTTATTGTGTTTTTTTTGTTTGTTTTTTTTTTTAAAAAACAAAATTCCTATTTTGGTTCTTGCAACACATTTCAAAAAAAGTTGGAACAGTAAAGCATTTACCACTTTGTAATGTTGCCATTCCTTTTCACAACACTTAAAAGACGTTTAGGGACTGAAGACACCAAGTGATGAAGTGTTTCAGGTGTAATTTTGTCCCATTCTTGCTGCAAACAAGTCTTAAGGTGGGCAACAGTACGGGGTCTTCGATGCCACACATTCTCTATTGGAGACAGGCAGCATATTGTGCTCCAAAATCTCTATGTACTTTACAGCATTAATGGTGCCATCACAGAAGTGCAAGTTACCTTTGCCAAGGGCACGGACACAACCCCATACCATGACAGACCCTGGCTTTTGGACTTGTTGCTGGTAACTGTCTGGATGATCCATTTCTTCTTTGGTCCGGAGCACACGGCGTCCATTTCTCCCAAAAAATACTGATTCATCTGACCACAGTACACGTTTCCACTGTGTGATGGTCCATCCCAGATGCCTCCGATCCCAGAGAAGTCAACGGCGCTTCTGGACACTGTTAACATAGGGCTTCCTTTTGGCACAGTACAGTTTTAACTGGCATTTGTGGATGTAACTACGTATTTTGGTACTTGACAAAGGTTTGCCAAAGTAGCCCTGAGCCCATGTGGTGATATCGCTTATAGATGAATGACGATTTTTGATGCAGTGGGGATCGGAGATCACGGTTGTTCAGCTTAGGCTTGCGCCCTTGTCCTTTACGCACTGAAATTCCTCCACATTCCTTGAATCTTTTAATTATGTTATGCACTGTTGAAGGTGAAATAAGCAAATGTCTTCCTATCTTTCTTTGAGGAACATTGTTTTTAAACATTTCAATAATTTTCTCACGTATTTGTTGGCAAACTGGCGATCCTCGGCCCATCTTTGCTCCTAAAGGACTAGACCTTTCTTGGATGCTCCTTTTGCACCAAATCATAATTACAATCACCTGTTGATATCACCTTTTTCAAATCACATCATTATTTAACCAATTTACCTGATTCCAAGCCCTAAATTGCTCCTGTCCCAACCTTTTTTGGAATGTGTTGCAGGTCTGAATGACAGGAAAGGATGTATATTTACAAATGAAATTAAGTTGACCAGACAAAACATGAAGTATTTTGTGTTCACGTTGTCTGCAATGAAATACAAGTCAAAGTACATTTAGAAATCACTACTTTCTTTTTTTATTTGTGTTTTCCATACTGTCCAAACTTTTTCTGATTTGGGATTGTATGTGCGCAGTCTATATTTATGCTTTTTAGAGTATTGTGCCATTATTTAGCAACATACACTGAAAGACACTGAAGGATGTCTTTTGAAACAATTTCCACTTAAAGTAAATTTCACAAAGAAACAGCAAGTAGCAGTGAATTAAACATTGTTAAGAATTAGACATTGGTAGAAAGACTGAGCTAGTATTTTCTTTTATAATGCACTCCAATAAAAAAAAAATGTTCATCCGGCAATCCAATTTAGACTGGTTTAATCTGTTTTTTCTCACTATGTTTTGGACGTGAGCATCTAATGTGCGTCTAGTGTGGTATTTTTTACTACGGGACGGTGTTGTACTGAGTAATGTGTGTGTGTGTGGTATTCTGCTCTACTGCATGTACAGGACAGTGTGTGAGGAATGCGGATGGATGTAGTGACTGTCGTGTGTGTGTGTGTGTATGTGTGTATGTATGTATGTGTGTGTGTGTGTGTGTGTGTGTGTGTGTGTGTGTGTGTGTGTGTGTGTGTGTGTGTGAAGCGTAACTGAGACACAGGAACAGGTGTGACGCAGTGTGACGCTCACCTTCCAGCAAACACTAACGCTAGCGTCACGCTGAGAGACATCGACACTCGCACAAACAACGTGCACTCTCGTTTCTCTCTGCAGAAGATGAGTGTATAAACAGAGCTCGAGTTAAACGTTTCAGAACCCAAAATCAGATCCGAATAACTAATGCAGTCTTGCTTAGGATAGAAGAGGATGCTATTGCCCAGAGTTTGCTCATTCAAAGCTCAGGACACATACGAGTGCTCAGTTTTGTTAACTTTAAAGTCCCCCTGTGGTGAAAATCCAGCTTTTAATGTTGTTTATATGTCTATGTGGAGTTTTTAATATGCTTTAAGTCAAATCATGTGTAAATTCATAAGTCGACAGCATTGCTGAGTATTTTCTCCTTAAAACTGCAGTGAACCAAAGACAGTCTCAAAAACACTGTTTGAAATCGCTGGTGTTTCTGACGTCACAAACTACCTTGTAACCAATCAGATCAACGTGTGATCATCAACGAGTGGATCTCTGAGCTGAGTGAGTGAGTGGAGGCGGGGCTCATTTGCATATTCATAGAACCGCGTATACTAAATGAGGCAAGGGTGTCAAGTTACATTCAAGCTATTTCAAGGCATGAAGAAATAAAAAAAAACATCTAAATATGTCATTTTGGTGATCAAAAATTAGTTTTAAGGGATAAAATGATTGACTACATGTTTGCGAGAAATACAGATAGACTCAAGTTGGTGATGTTGTGTTGTGCTGCATTTTAGAAGAAACGTCTGAGAACATTTGAGTTGATGCTTGAATAAAACATGTTTAAACCTGTTACGCACATTGTGTTGGCAGAAAAACTGATAACAAGTGGAGGAAAACAGGCGAGATCCACGGAATAAGGAAAAAAAAGTGTCTTGTGCATTTGGGTGTTAGAATCAGATTCAGACTGCAAAAAAATAGATGCGGTGCGTCCGAAATCACATACTGTCTTAGTAGTTACTACATTTGAACTGTTTACATTCACTTAAAACATAACTGATGTTTACATGTACACTCGCCAAGATCTGCATTTTGACATTATTTTGTGTGTGTTTGACTGTTTAAGCCCAATAAGCAGCAAAAAATAACTCAACGTATTCAGACATACTACTTTATTGGCGTAATGTTTTTTTTTCATACTATATAATATGTAAGTATTCAGTTTTGGATGCCGCGCTGGTCTTCTTTTTATAGAATACCATCGACGAAGAAGCCCTTTGAAACTTTACACAGACTTTTATGATTGCAAGCCATTAAACGGACAGTCTGGACTGATGAAACCTGCTATTAAAGCATGAATTTGATCTAGATGATATTCACATATATAGTTCATAGGGAGCATAATGTTTAAGCCTATAGTGACAATATGAAATAACATTTAAACCTATAACATTGAAAAACTAAGATTTTTATAGACTTTTTTTCTGGCAATTGCAAGTTTATATCTCCCAATTCGGACTTTATAGCTCACAACTGTGATATAAATCATAACTGTGACTTTTTGTCAGAAAAGTCTTTTGTCAGAATTGCAATGCTATGTCTCCTGAGCAATGAATGAGCAAAGTGACAAGCTTTAAAATGAACGGGAATAGCATGGACTTTGAAGATCTCAATCATATTGAGATCTCTGACTTTTGATTGCAGACTTTGGTATTGTGGCAAATCTGAGCACCGTTTGAGACAGTATTGAGATCATTGAAATTACTGGGATCTTTTTTTTCCTAAGGAAACACATCTGAAAAGCAGGAGACTCTCATTGCTTTAATCTCATTGCTGTCTTGGAGACACAGCTGAGATATAAAAGAGATTTTCTTCATGATTATCTCCTTGAATTCAGCATTGCCAGAGTTGCTCTTATGAGAAACAACTGAGACAAAGTTGATACTTGAATAAAACTCCATTATGTCTCTTGAGCAATGAATTAGCAACCTGTGAGCACACAAGAAGCTTTAAAATGAATGAGAGTAGACTGATGAGAAATATTTGAGTTCATTTTTTAACTCTCTGTCTTTTGATTGCAGAAAATCTAATGACCGTTTGAGACGGTTTTGAGATGATTGAGGATATATGTGAGATTACTGAGGCCTTTTTCCTCAGAAGAAACATCTGAGAATTAGGAGATTATCACGATTTAATCTCACTGCTGTCTAGAAGAATTACTTGAGATGTATTTTTCTTTCTTCTGTGTCTCCTAGAGGAAAATGTTATTGCTCACAGGTTGCTCTTTCATATCTCAAAAGACTAAATTGAGTTTTCAGACATGTTTTAATTATCAACTTTATCCCAGATGTTTCTCCTAAAATTCTTTAAGCAAAATACAAATAGAGACAAATGACTTTTCCTTGCAGACTTTGGTATCTTGTCAAATCTGAGCACAGTTTGAGACATTGTTGAGATTTCGAGGAGTGATGTGAGATTTCTGTTTTTCCTCAGGAGGAACATCTGAGAAACGGGAAACTCAATGTAAGCTCCATTTAATCTCACTGCTGTCTAGGATAAATAGCGTTAGTGATTATTCTTTCCTTTACTTTTTATTGCTCACAGGTTGCTCTTTCAAAGCTCAAGAGGCTCAATGGAGTTGTTTAATAAAAATGTTAACTTTGTCTCAGATATTTCTCAAAGTTGTGAGAAAAATTAAATCTGCATATAATGGATAGCAGCTCAGATTATTTGATCTTTGGATTCATTGATGAGAAATATTTTGTCATATTTTGAAATATGTAAAAATTCTGTCAGTAATCACTCTCCCTCATGTTGTTCAACCCCGTAAGACCTTCGTTCATCTTCGGAACACAAATTAAGATATTTTTGATTAAATCTGAGAGCTGGATCACTCCTCCATAGGCTTCTTAAGGGATTGAAACTTGCCAGCCCCGAAAAGTTATTAAAGACATTGTTAAAATAGTCCAAGTGACTACAGTGGCTCAATCTTAAGTTTATCAAGCGACGAGAATACTTTTTGTGCGCAAAAATAACAACTTTATTTCAACTATTTATTTCCTTCTCTGTTGGCCTCTAGTCAGTTAACGTAGTGTGATTGCGTAGTGTTACGTCACACGTAGGCTCACTATTGGCCGACACTGGTCATGTGTGTGATGCGTGTGACGTACAACACAGAAACACTACGCTTTTACACTAGTGAATTAAATTGGTGCAGTAGAGACTGTGATTTGGATTTTTGACTAGTAACCAAAAATCCAAATCACAGTCTCTACTGCACCAATTTAATTGATATTAATACTAGTGTAGGACATTGCATAGAAACTGTGTCTATTCCTCGTTTACTAAGATCAAATAATAAATCTACTGCGGGATCTAGAAAAAATCTAATTGTTATTAAAACAAAAAATCTCGCTATTAGTGAACAAAAACAATTTCTAAAGCTAGGTCTTCTAAACATTAGATCGCTCACACCAAAGGCGGTTATTGTAAATGAAATGGTCACAGATAATAATTTCGATGTTCTGTGCCTTACTGAAACCTGGCTTAAACCAAATGATTATTTCGGTCTAAATGAGTCTACTCCGCCAGGATACTGTTATAAGCATGAGCGCCGTCTGATCGGTCGTGGCGGCGGTGTTGCAACAATCTACAGAGATATCCTTAATGTTACGCAGAAAACTCGTCATAGGTTTAATTCGTTTGAAGTGCTTGTGCTAAATGTTACGCTCTTAGATGTAAGAAAAAAATCCCTATTATCTCTAGCATTGGCTACCGTATATAGACCTCCAGGGCCTTACGCCAATTTCTTAAAAGAGTTTGCTGACTTTCTATCAGATCTTTTGGTCAACGTCGATAAAGCATTAATTGTTGGAGATTTTAACATACACGTAGATAATTTAAATGATGCGTTAGGGGCTGCGTTTACAGATTTATTCAACTCCTTCGGGGTCAAGCAAAACGTCACCGGACCAACTCATCGTCTTAATCATACACTCGATTTAATTATATCATATGGAACCGATCCAACCGATATAGATATCATTCCACAAAGTGATGATGTCACTGACCACTACTTGGTAACTTGCATATTACGCACTGCTGTAATATGTCATGCTGCGCCACGTTATCGACCAGGTAGAACAATTCGTCCATCCACGATAGATCATTTCTCAAATAGCTTATCTGATCTGTCTCAGCTGCTGCCTGAACCCAAACAAACAGATGAATTAGACGAACTAACTAGCACTATGAGCACCATTCTCTCTAGAACATTGGATATTGTTGCACCTATTAGATTAAAAAAGGTCAGAGAAAAAAGTAAAGCACCATGGTACAATAATACTACGTATGTTTTAAAGAGAGAAACCCGTAATTTAGAGCGTAAATGGAAAAAAACTAATTTAGAGGTCTTTAGAATCGCGTGGAAAGACAGTATGTCACTTTATAAAAAGGCACTTAAAACGGCCTGGGCTGAGCACCTCAGCAAATTAATAGAAAACAACCGAAATAATCCAAGGTTTTTATTTAATACCGTGGCTAGACTAACAAATAAACAGACGTTGTCTGAACAAAATACCTCGTTACAGTTTAGTAGTAATGATTTCATGAACTTCTTCACCGAGAAAATTGAAAGCATCAGAATCAAAATCGTAAACGTTCGATCTTTGCTCGCGCTTTATAATTCGGCCGCAACTATCACCCCGCAAGAACAATTACAATGCTTTACAACCATAGAACAAAAAGAGTTAAATAAACTTATCACTTCATCTAAAACAACAACATGTTTATTAAATCCTATCCCAACTGAACTACTGAAAGAAGTGTTACCTGTAGTGGAAGAGCCTCTTCTCAATATTATTAACTCATCTTTATCTTTAGGTCAAGTTCCAAGAACGTTCAAGCTGGCAGTTATAAAACCTCTTATTAAGAAACCACAATTAGATCCAAATAACCTAGCAAATTACAGACCCATTTCGAATCTTCCATTTATGTCAAAAATATTAGAAAAAGTTGTGTCCGCTCAACTCGGCTCTTTCTTGCAAGAAAACGACATCTATGAAAAGTTTCAGTGTGGATTCAGGCCACATCATAGCACTGAAACTGCGCTTGTTAGAATCACAAATGATTTACTTTTAGCTTCGGACCAAGGCTGTATCTCAGTACTAGTTTTACTTGATCTTAGTGCTGCGTTCGATACTATAGATCACACAATACTCTTAGATCGACTACAAAATTACACTGGTGTTCAAGGACAAGCATTAAGCTGGTTCAGGTCATACTTCTCTGACCGCTACCATTTTGTCTACTTAAATGGAGAAAAATCGATTATAACTTCGGCAAACTATGGAGTGCCGCAGGGATCTGTGTTAGGCCCTTTATTATTCTCAATATATATGCTGCCACTTGGTAATATTCTAAGGAAACATGGAATTAGTTTCCATTGTTATGCTGATGACACTCAAATATATATTTCATCGCGGCCAGATGAATACGCTAAATTATCCAAATTGACAGATTGTGTTAAAGATATAAAAGATTGGATGACGCATAATTTTCTTTTATTAAATCCAGACAAGACAGAGGTAATACTTATCGGTTCTAAAAACTGTCCACAAAACCTTTCACAGCAGGACTTTAACATAGTAGGATGCCCTGTTACTTTATCCGCTACAGTAAAAGACCTGGGTGTTACATTAGACTGCAACCTGTCTTTTGAAAAGCATATTTCATGTTACAAAAACTGCCTTTTTCCACCTTAGAAAAATTGCTAAGCTACGTAATATGCTATCAGTCTCTGATGCAGAAAAGTTAGTTCATGCATTCATGACCTCGAGACTAGATTACTGTAATGCTTTATTAGCTGGTTGTCCTGCATCTTCAATAAACAAGCTACAGTTAGTCCAAAATGCAGCCGCTAGAGTTCTTACTAGATCAAGAAAATATGATCATATAACACCGATTTTATCATCACTTCATTGGTTACCTATTAAGTTCCGTATTAAATACAAGGTATTGCTTTTGACTTATAAACCTCTAAATGGTTTAGCTCCAGTCTATTTAACGGATCTTCTATCGCCTTACAATCCATCGCGCTCTTTAAGATCACTAAATTCGAGGCTTCTGGTCATTCCTAGGATATCCAGATCCACCAAAGGAGGCAGAGCATTTTCACATTTAGCTCCGAAGCTCTGGAATAGCCTTCCTGATATTGTTCGTAGCTCAGACTCGCTCTCACAGTTTAAAACTAGACTGAAGACGCATCTATTTAGCCAGGCATTCATATAAATTTTTTATCTTACAGTTACTGTAAATTCGGCCTCTAGTTCATAAACGCCAGAGGAGAACTGGCCCCCGACTGAGCCTGGGTTCTCCCAAGGTTTTTTTTCTCCATTGGGTCATCTGATGGGGTGTTAGGACACCATTAGGTCACTGGATGGAGTTTTTCGGTTCCTTGCCACTGTTGCCTTTGGCTTGCTCAGTCGGGGATATTCAAATTAATTAACCAATCATACCATTGATCAGCTCTACCAAACTTGGATGTCTTTTTTCCAGTAATAAACAAACATTGTTATGTTGTTTTGATTGATACTGTGAAGCAGCTTTGATACAATCTGTATTGTGAAAAGCGCTATATAAATATATTTGACTTGACTTGACTTGAACTCACTCGAAGCCCACAGAGAAGGAAATAAATAGTTAAAATAAAGTTGTTATTTTTGCGCACAAAAAGTATTCTCGTCGCTTGATAAACTTAAGATTGAGCCACTGTAGTCACTTGGACTATTTTAACAATGTCTTTAATAACTTTTCTGGGCTGGCAAGTTTCAATCCCTTAAGAAGCCTATGGAGGATTTAATAAAAAATATCTTAATTCGTGTTCTGAAGATGAACGAAGGTCTTACGGGATTGAACAACATGAGGGAGAGTAATTACTGACAGAATTTTCATTTTTGGGTGAACTATCCCTTTAACTTTTGATTGCAGACTTTTGTATCTTGTCAAATGTGAGCAGCACAGACATTGTTGAGTAACATGTGAGATTTCAGTATCTTTCCCCAAGGAGAAACATCAGAGAAGACCTCAAATTCTCCATTAATCTCTTTACTCTCTGAAAGAGATCGCATTCGTACTCCTCCTGCCAAAGAGTCGTTTAAAAGCTCTCCTTTGAAAGCCGCCTCGAGCTCAACTTAACGTGAGTATTACATAAGCACGAGAGCCAACAGCGCCGAGAGGAAACAGAAAGGGAGTGTGTGTTCAGACACAGGCCCGTCTGCAGATGGACTTGGTGGGAGCGAGTTGCCGGACAGTATGAGGAGAGCAGGAACAGCCAATGGGAGGAGGACGGCACAGGAGGAGATGAGGAGCGAGTCCAAAACATGCAGCCTAATCCACCTCCGTGTTCTCAGACGCCATTACAACTGTGACAATCTGTTTCACTTACTCCACCGAGAGCTGGAGGCCGTTCATTTTACTTCTGTTCTGATTCACTTCAGCTACACTCTGAAAAAATGCTGGGTTGTTGGGTCAAATATGGACAAACCCAGCCGTTGGATTAAATTTTCAAATTACATTTTTAACCCAACGTTTGGGTTTGTCTATATCTGACCCAAAATTGGGATAAAACAACCCAGCATTTTTCAGAGCGTAGTGACAACTAAAAATGTGAACCCAAGCAAACTGAACTAGTCATCATGAAATCAAAATTGACAATTCTTGTTTGTATGCAATATTGCAGTGTTTATTATCAATGATTGATCCGTCCACATCATTATTTTTTTGGTAACACTTTACAATAAGGTTCATTACTTAACATTAGTTAACTACCTTAGTTAACATTATCGAAGAATGAACAAGACTTCTACAGCATTTATTAATCTTAGTTAATATTAATTTCAACATTTACTAATGCATAAAATTAAAATCAAAAATTGTATTTGTTAACATTAGTTAATGCACTGTGAACTAACATGAACAAACAATGAACAGCTGGATTTTTATTAACTAACATTAACAAAGATTAATAAATACTGTAACAAATGTATTGTTCATTATTAGTTCATGTTAGTTAATACATTAACTAATGTTAACAAATGAACCTTATTGTAAAGTGTTACCATTTTTTTTTATCCATGTGCCTCGTAATCTTGAATCAGAATAACTTCCTCTTCTCTGATGACGAGGGCGGGGCAACCTGTCACTCACATGAGATCCACCAATAGCAAACCACAACCATCCAATCAATTACCCACAGACAAAATCAAGCCCCGCCCACATTTGTTCTTGTTCCAGTAGCGTTTCACTCGGATATACGACACAATAGAGAAGAAAAGACAAGCGCAACTTTCGTTTCATGTCCACTTTAAGTTCAATTGACAACATTTGTGGCGTAATGTTGACTAAAATAAATTTGACTTGTCCCTCATTTTCTTAAAAAAAAAAATTCAAAGTTGAGGGATTTACAATAAAAGGGATTTTTTAATAAGAAATGTGTAGTGTGCGAGTTGTTTAAATCATTTTTTTTAAGGTTACGTTTTTTCACCCTAAAACATGTTAATGTACATATTATTTAATTACAGTATGGTCCCATTTACTCATACTGTAAGTGTTTCATTGATTTGTGTGTGTGTGTGTGTGTGTGCGCGCATGTGTGTGAGTGTGTCTGTCTGTCTGTGAGTGTGTGGGTGCGTGAGTGTGTGTGTGTGTGCGTGCATGTGTGTGTGAGAGTGAGTGAGTAAGTGTATCTGAGTGTGTGTGTGTGAGAGAGAGAGAGAGAGAGAGAGAGAGAGAGAGTGTATGTGTGTGTGTGTGTCTGTGTTTTAAGATAAGGGGGATGTCTAAATTATTTTTCATTTGTCTTCAGAATTTTAGTCAGTCAAGTCAGTTTTATTTGTAAAGAACTCTTCACAATACACATCGTTTCAAAGCAGCTTGAAAGAAAATAATGATGTTATTTCTTATAATATCGTAAAATCTTCCTGCTTTATAAATCCCATTTAGCAGATTAGAGCTGGGCGATAATATAGTTACAATCTGAGACAATATAAACAATCACGCAGCTGAGATTTCCTAGTATATATTGCTTTACGTACGTAGGTATATTATATGTATGTGAATAAAACTGAATGTATACTATATATATATATATATATATATATAGATGAAATCAGTAATATTAGAGTTGCTGAAGACTAGAGCATTTAAAAACGGACACTAATGTTCCATTTGAATTATGAAGCTTAAGCCTATAAAAATCTGCAGGATAGATTTAAACATGGTTATATGTGTTAGAGCCGAGAGTTGCTAAAAGCGTGATCAAATAAGAATAACAAATGGCACGACATATGAAAAAAGGTTTCCCGTGAGAAACGAGAGTGTGAAAAAGCTTGTCACGGGTCGTTCGTGAAGCCAGCGCACCTCAGTCAGATTGTTACTCGCCTGCAGAACTGTGTCAGTCGTGTGCCGCTCTGAATTATGAATAAGTATGACTCAGAAATAAATAAACATCTGAGACGTTGCTGGGTGGAGGGAGACTCGAGGGGGATTCTCGTAGACTTCAAGGAAAGAGAGAAAGCGTGTCACTGATTGACACTCTTTAAATGAAATTTACATTTACATTTATTCATTTAGCAGACGCTTTTATCCAAAGCGACTTACAAATGAGAACAATAGAAGCAGTGAAACTAACAGTCGGACAACAATATGCAAGTCAATATGATCCTTCTCAGTTTAATCTAACGCAGTATATGTAATTTTATTTATTTATTTATTTTATTTTTTTGCAGATGTGATTCAGAAATGTGAAGGTCTTTAGGGTGTTTGATACCATCTCACATTAAATTAACCTAACCTAATTTGCATGAAAAGATATTTCGGCATGTTTCACCTCAGAGGTCTGTTGAATTGATGTTGTTCACTGTCATAATGTATATTATGTATATATTATACATTATTTTAAATTATTTATGTGCAACCTTATGTCTATAGGATTTTCACCTGCTACAAAACATGAAAATTGTCATGATGTAAAAAAAAAATCAAATCAAGATTTAGGTTTCTCTTATTTAATTTACAAGAAATATGCATTTATAAATAAAAAAACGACTGAATTTAGACGTGCCCCAAATTGATAACAAGTTTGCAAAAGCTGCAAACCTCATACAGAACCAAATAAATGGTCTATAATATTTAATATGTATATTTGACCTCTTGAGGTTGATGATGAACATTTTCTGAAGGTTAAGCTCACTAATCATTTGTGCTCTATTCACAGAAAGTGCAGAACGCAGTATAAGTGTGCAGTCATCCATACGGAAATATCCATATCAGACCTACTTTTCAGATTAATGGTAAGTAGGTCATTTTACTAAATGTGTCAGTCTGATTCCTTATTTGGTTCCATGTCAATTAAAACATCAGGATTAGACGTGGTTTAATGTCCCGAGTTCATGGTGGCTAAACAAGCTGATTTTGGCAACGACCTTTTGACATGCAAGCCTACTTGCATTGCATAGAAATTGTAAAAAACGTAGCTTGCCAGACCATATTAAATAATTTTCTGGGTTTTATGAAATAAAAGGAAACCTATAAGTACAGCAACAACAAAGAAACCTGAACTAGTAATGTTGTGCTTAAATACATGAGTGTCCTTTGCACTTATACTTATTACAGCTATCTGAGGCCTTTTGAAAGCCTTCTCGCTCTGGTTTATAAACCACTTCCACTTTTCAGCAACATTCCCGCTGCTCTAAAGAGGTGAAATGAATTGAATCTGTCGTAAATAACTAAATATATGCCAGGAGAGGGGCTGCCTTTGACTCTTAATGGTGCACGAATGTCCCGCACAACAAAAGGCGGCACATAAGCGCAGCCTTAAGCCGTTCTGAAATAGCAATTTCCATCATTGGCTCGCTGGAGGGACGCCTCATTCAGAGTGATGTGAATGTAATGTGGCAGAGAAGTCGAGTGTAGACCTGTGTTATTATGAATGGCCTCCACAGGATTACATATGCTAAATAATGCGTGTGTGGACATGAAGGCTTCTGTGCTGGGCATTTGTCTTTATGCTGCTGCTTCTGAAGCTGTTTTTTTCAAATTACTGTATGCATGGTCTAAATTTAAAATAATAAAAAAAAAAACATGATTTTGCTCCTTGTATTTTCATTTTAGTGGCTTCATGCAAGAAATATTCCATGTCTTAAAACAATTATGGTAAATTTTTCAATGAGGTAAACGTGCATGTAGTTGCATACTTGAAAAAAATATATATTGGTAACACTTTAATAAGGTTCCATTGGTTAACATTAGCTAATGCCAGTGGTGTAAAGTATTTAAGTAAATGTAATTAGTTTCTGTACTTCAGAAACTAAATTTGCTAAACTGCTGCACACTAAAGTATCAAAGATATATACAACTTTCAATCTCTACTTGACTACATTTTTGAATAACTATATGCACTCTTTACTCCAAAACATTTGCATTACTTGTTATGTTTTTGCATGGTACCTAACTTTTTCTGCAGCAGTTTATTTCTGCTACAAAAGAAGTGATATCGCCATCTACAGGGAATTGAAGGTACTATATCTTGTGCGTTTTGCTCTTGCTCACCCAAACTTGTTAACAAAGCAACTGGACAGTTTTTGTGAATCGCAGGTGTTTCATTTATGAGATGAGGAACCAGTGATGAGGCTGAAACCAGCACACCCAGTGCATGCAAGTACGCTTTGACTATTTAACTTTATATAACATCTGTTATATTGAAGAGACCTTTTTGAAGGATATTGGTTTACTTATGCACTATTTGAGCTTAAAATGTTAGGTGTGGTGTGGTGAAAATGTTGTTTATATGTCTATGTGGTGTTTTTAATATGTTTTAAGACAAACCATGTATAAATTCATAAGTCGACAGCATTGCTGAGTATTTTCTCCTTAAAACTGCAGTGAACCAAAGACAGTCTCAAAAACACGGTTTGAAATCGCTGGTGTTTCTGACGTCACAAACTACCTTGTAACCAATCAGATCAACGTGTGATCGTCAACGAGTGGATCTCTGAGCTGAGTGAGTGAGTGGAGGCGGGGTTCATTTGCATATTCATAGAACCGCGTATACTAAATGATTGACTATTGATTGACTACAGGGACTTTAAATGAGACTTGAGTGTTTCTAGAGGCTGTTGTGTCATTGCAATTTTGTAGCATTCAGTTTTATTTTGTTTTTATAAAATAAACGTGATTGCTGTTACAAATCAACCTTTTCTTGTTTTCCACTGGCATGTCTCTGAGGTGTCGAGTGCATCTTTGAGCCTACATTCAGTAAAATACTTTAGTACTGTTAAAATCAGATACTCGAAGAGTTTTATTGGATTGGGTGATTTGTAACTTGGAGTCATTTTTGGTGTAATGACGTAATAAAGTATGGTTTTCAGGTAATGCATTAACTAACTTTAACTAACAAGGAGCAATACATTTGTTACAGACTATTTATTAGTCTTTGTTAACCAATATTCAACTGTTAATCATTAGTTCATGTTAGCTCAGGTCAATTATATAATATTAAAATATGAGGGTAATAATTTATACTTTTAAATATGACAGAACAACAAAACACAACTTGGTTAGGTATTTGTCTGACAAAATTATTTGGCAAAAAATGGTAAAACTAAAGTAACAGATTTATTTTACAATGGAATAAAATGCAAGCTCACAGAGTGAGTGAGAGTACAAAAAAGAGTACATCATCAGTTATTAATATTTCGTTGGTTCTGCATGTGCATTTCTTTGTATGACAGCCTGGATAAAAATGATGTCCGCAAAATTTGTCATGTTTCATTGTGTTTTTATCACAAATAAAACAATCAACTCCAAGCACAACTATGCAATATGCTTACAAAATGTTTAATAATATTCAAATAAAGGGTGAAGATGTCACTTTTCCTCAGCTGGGCATCACTTTTGGACATTACTGTATGTAGCTGCTGCTGTAATTTTCCATGTACTGTAACCCTTGTGTGTTGTAGCAAAATGAAACATGTTTTTCTGCCTCTCAAACACAGGACTCTCCCAGGGCTTCCTCATAAATCTGTCCATTTGCTAAAACGGTAGTACGAATGCTGAAGTGAGGCTGTGTGTGAGCGCACGTACTGTAATACTACAGGGATCTCCACAGCAGAATGAGTGTGTGACTGTACGTCTCTGTCTCTGCAGGTCTACACAGCTTTAGTGAGCATCACAGATGAAAGGAGTCTTCCGGGTTCAACACGAGTTACAAGTAAAAAAAGAGAAAAGAAGCCAAAATCACAGTTACAGTAAGACATAGAGCCAGTGCTCCCGAGGGTTTTATAAAAGCAGAAATGTGAAGCTTTTTTGTTAAAGCACTTGCATTAATTATTCAGTAAAAACTGTATTTATTTTCAAGTATTGTTCTTTTTGAGATAGGGCAATACTTTTCTAGCTTCATGAACTTACCTACACTGATAAAAATGATTTTGTGGTGAAGTAAATACTACAGAAAAAAACTATGTAATTTACACGAAAAAGTTAGTTCAGGCAAGAAGTAAATTTATATTAGTACTCAATTTAAGCGTGTAGAAATTAAAGCGTAAATATCAACGTTTAAGTAAAATTACTCAAAATTACTTAAAATTAAGTAAAATTACTCAACTTTTCTCATATTGGTGTTCCCATCATGCACTCGGCCTTGAATAATTAATGAGGTTGATTTTTCACTGTTTTCTAGCTGTATTTACACTGTTTTATCATTGCTTTTGTTGTTAGGATTAGTAACTTGCCATTTTGGGTCATTTGGAGTTAGTTTTCTACTCAAAATGACACATTCAAACACAAAAAGATCCATCAAATGTTACCGTCATTGTGTATTGTCTACCAAGTATTGAGGGCTCTGCGTTCACATAAATCATATCATTTAAAATGAAAATATAGTATCTCACACAGTATATATTGCATTGATTATTTAGATGTTTATAAGTAAAGCATATACTTTGACTGTGTGTGGTTTAATTTAATGTTATATTGTTGTTGGAGTGAAATGTATTGCAAAGTAAACTTTAACTAAATAGATATTACTCAACCTTTTACAAGCCAAGTTAAAATTACTTATTTTCTGTGTTACTTTCACTTAACTTAAGTAGAAGTTACTTAATTCCATGTGTGAAATTCACTTTAAAAATATTTGTGCAAAAACTTGCCAAAGAAAAATGAAGTGTACTTTTTTTTCAGTGTACTTAGTTGCACACTTCTGAGGGCTCACGCACCGGCCAAGAAACTGCCATTTAGATGAATGAGAAACAGATCGCTCTCTCCATATATCCGAGACCTTGCTGGTTTGCTAAATGTAAACAGTCTCCACACTGAAAGAAATTGGTGTAGGATTTCCTTTGAAACAATTTTATACATAGGAATGAGTAATTTCACAAGTAATTAACACTTTAAAATAAGGTCCTATGACATATTAGCTGAAGGTACACTATGTAACTTTTGGATGTTAAAATAATAAAACCGCATACATTTAGCAAAAAAAAAACCTTGTTTTGGTTGGGCTGTGCGTGACTGTGCATATAACCTTTCACAATAGATAATGCTTTATGATGAACTCTGTTAGAGATACATATGACAATTTATCTGTCCAATTAAATTAATCTTAATCTCTTGTTGAGTAATAAAAACACCATCATTTGTGAGTCACTTTTACAACATTTCAGATCCCTCAGTTCTCCCCATCCCTGAAAAGCCGAGTTAATGTTGATTCTTGTTTTATTACGAGCTCTGTCTCGTTCTCTTTTCTCCAGCAGACTCTCCTCTGTTCAGCGTTTGTTTAAAACTGGTGATTCTCTGGAGGATGGAGATTTGCCTCTTACACGTCTAGAAACACTCAAGTCTCATTTAAAGTCCCCCTGTAGTCAATCAATCAATAGTCAATCATTTAGTATACGCGGTTCTATGAATATGTAAATGAGCCCCGCCTCCACTCACTCTTTCAGCTCAGAGATCCACTCGTTGACGATCACACTAGGGGTGTAAATCGGACAGTTTGTCACGATACGATACGATATCGATTCTCTTAGCCAACGATACGATATTTGCGATACCTCAAAAGAATTCTGCGATTTGATTTGATTCGATTCAGGGCAATATCGATTGATTTATCGATATTTCGATTTTATGTGCCAAGTTTACACAACCAGTTACATTTTTATTTACTCACAAATGCAACCACAATATAAAACATTAACTTTTGATTAAACTATTTGAAAATCACACACCCTCTCCCAATTAGGACATTTATAACAGAAGAGTCCATTTGCAAAAACAGATAACTCTGTTCTTGTTCAATTTCGTGAATCATGTTTTTTTTTTTGTGCATTTGTTGTGCAAGTAATATCAATCAAACAGCAGCTGGTTTGTTTTAAATAAGTAATAATAACTTTAAAAAATCCAGGTAACTCACAAAATTAAAGTTCATTGAAAGTATGTTTTTTATGTATTAAAAGTTAGTTTTTTGGCAAAAGCAGATAACTCCACATTTCATGTTTCAGAGTTAAACAAAACTCCTCTCAGCTAGCGCGTCTTTTCGAAAGTGACTAGCAGCCTTGTCACCTGACCTGAATATCGCTGATTCGCTAAAACAGGCTTATCGAGATGTTCACAAACACAAAAGGGGCTTGTCGGTTTCTGCTGTAAAACATGAACTGCGATGCCTTGACCATGAACAATTCCGGCTTTTGTGACAAAACGTGTTTAGGGTTCAGTCAATCTTGTCAGGCGTTTATTTTAGATGATGAGATTAACGTTACAAAGACACACCGACAAACAGTATGGTGAGTAAACAAAAATGCACGCTTTGGCAGAAATGCATAGACGGACGTTACGTGAGGATGTGGAGAGTGTCAAAATAAAGGTACCTTATATTGATATTTTACGTGTAGCAATCGATCCATCGTATCGTTAGACGTTTGATCGATGCATCGATCCATATCCATGTATTGTTACACCCCTAGATCACACGTTAATCTGACTGGTTACAAGGTAGTTTGTGACGTCAGAAACACCATCCTCCAGAGCTGCTCCACACACACACACACACACACACACACACACACACACACACTCAACTAACCTCTGCCACTCCCACACCGGACACACACACACACACACACACTCAACTCTGCCACTCCCTCCCACACACACACACACACACACACGCACACACACACTCAACTAACCTCTGCCACTCCCACACCGGACACACACACACACACACACACACACTCAACTCTGCCACTCCCTCCCACACACACACACGCACACACACACACGCACACACACACTCAACTAACCTCTGCCACTCCCACACCGGACACACACACACACACACACACTCAACTCTGCCACTCCCTCCCACACACACACACGCACACACACACACACTCAACTAACCTCTGCCACTCCCTCCCACACACACACACACACACACACACACACTCAACTCTGCCACTCCCTCCCACACACACACACGCACACACACACACGCACGCACACACACACTCAACTAACCTCTGCCACTCCCACACCGGACACACACACACACTGACTCAACTAACCTCTGCCACTCTCTCCCACACACACACACTGACTCAACTAACCTCTGCCACTCTCTCCCACACACACACACACACACACACTCAACTCTGCCACTCCCACACCAGACACACACACACTCAACTAACCTCTGCCACTCCCACACCAGACATGCGCCACAGCAGCCAGAGCAACTTTTCTATATTTACGGATATGACGAGACACACACTGGCGAGTGACGCATGTACGCAGTTTCCCACAAAAACCACGGCTGCTTTTATCTCCACTTTTAGACATACACTCGTGAACTTCCCATCGGGAGAATCCCTGCCGCCATTTTGAAGTGTGTTTAACTTCCAGTGGGCAAGGGAAGTTTATTTGGACAGACCCTCGACGACTCGATTTTGAGCAAGGAAGCAAGTCTACTCAAAATGTTCACTTCAGCAGATCCATAGACCACAATGCAACATGATTGTGACGTGATTAATTTACCCTCATCCCACACAACTTTAGTGTTTGATAATGGAGTTATTTTGAGATTTAACCGTTCATTCATTTCAAATTCGTTCATTTGCGGAACACAAATTAAGATATTTTTGACGAAATCGAGAGCTTTCTATCCCTCCATAGACAGCAACGTCATTGCAACTTTCAAGGGCCAGAAAGGTATTAAAGACCGTTAAAATAGTCCAAACGTAATGTTATGAAGCATCAAGAATGCTTTTTGTGAATGAGACCGAGGGAAGTTAGCGATGGAAGGGCATAAAAAATTAGATTGAAATGCAGGTCTAAAATATAAACTCAATAGGATTATCATAGTAAATCAGGGTAAGTCAAGATGATGTATTGACTTATTATTTAAATTTTGTTAATGTTTGAGCAAGTTACATAGTGTACATTTAACAATAACTAACAATGAGCATTACATTTGTTACAGTATTTATTAGTCGTTGCTAACGTTATAGTTAATAAAAATACAGCCGTTAATTGTCAGTTCATGTCAGCTCAGGTCTATCAAATAATATTACCTGATACAACTATTGATTGTAATAATGTATTAGTAAATGTAGAAATTACTAAGATTAATTAATGCTTTAGAAGTATTTTCCATTGTTAGTTCATGTTAAATAATGTTAACAAATGGAACCTTATTGTCAAGTAACACATTGATTTGAAGTAGAAAAACTAAAATAGTGTTTTCTTGTAAAACATACTCTAATAATACTTGCTTACTCTAATAACTTTGGAAAAATATTTTTTACAGTATATCCTTGTGCATATTGTGAAAGTTACAGGCTTTACCGGCATTATTTGATCATGACATTGAGGTTTGAGGTAAAAAACGTATACAGACAAGGTCACTAATTCTAGTTTAATGTGAGCACTTAAGTGTAAACTCCTAACGCTCAAAATAATTAATTGGTTTGAGTAGGACAAACTTAAATTAAACTAATTAGTTCAGTCAAATTAACTTTTATGAGTATTTAGTACTTTCTTTTTCTTTCAAGTTCACAGAATGGATATATTGTAAGTAAACTGAACTGTTTCATTGTTTTTAGTTTTATGAAATTATTTATTTTAATTTAGATGAACTTAAGTTTAACTGAAACAGCTGGGATGTCTATTTCCCAGCATGCTTTGCCAATGGCACTCGAAAGGGAGAGTAAATGCTAAAATGAAGTGTAATATAATGTTTTTTTTGTGCAAGATTAATGTTAAGTGGGTGATTTAGTAATGATTAATGTTTTGTTATGCTAATTTAGAAGAATTTCTGTTTATGTTGGTTTTAGGAAAGTTACCATCATGGTGACAAGTGGTGCATGAGCTTGATTTGAGAGCGAATAAAACCTTTATATTGCTTTATAAGTGCTACTGTATAACATACTATTGTTAACAAATTAGTATGTAAAAATAGCTGGCTAAGTTTATACTAATAAAAGTGTTCACATTGAGATTACATGAAATTTTAAGTTAAATGTATGAATTAGTGTACTCAAACATTTCAAGTTAAGAACAATTAAAATGTATAAGTGCAAAATAAAAAAAACAAAAAACTGTATACTTCCATTGCAAATGCGTTAGAGCTGAACTTGTATTGAACCCCCAGAGCTCAGTCCTTGTGCATTTCAGATCTAGTCAAGATGCATTTGAGAAGATGAAGATGTCTGGATAATGCAATGTGACGTGAACAATCATTACATTTGGAAACAATTCACCAGTGGAAGCCGTCTGAAAGATGCAACGGCACATTCCCGAGCGCTATTACTCAGTGTTACGCATTTAAACAGGGTGTTTTTTCAAAGCATCTGTCAGCTGCCCAATGAACCCCAGCGCTGAATCAGCAGAAAAACAGCCATGAATCAGTCAGAGAATGATAAAAGACAGAAAATCAAAGCTCTGCCCTTCATCCAGACACGTCTTTCCATCACGCAGTGCGTGTAAGACATCAGTTCTGCTTCATCTCTACACACAAAAAGCTCAAGAGAGAAGATCTGGTCCGTCTCTAACTGGAACAATCGTCTGAAATCATTCCCTCGAGTCGGGTTTGCCTGCTCTTTACACTTACAGCAAAGCTTCTCAAAGACACCATGCTGCTCGCTTTGGGGCAACAATCTGAGAATAGCATGTTTGTTTAAATCTGAATTCAAACTGTGTAATTATGGAGCTGTTAATAAAAATACTGAGCGCCTCAGAGGAACTTTATGTGATTCATAAACACAGATACTGCTCTCTTTATGATACGAGCCTACCGCTATTTTCTACCGCTATTGTCCAGGAGAAAAAGATACGATTCATTTAAGACCTGACCTTTTGTGACACGATGACTCTGTAGTGGGGCATGTTGTCACAATGGAAAGATGCCATTAGAAAGCGTATTTAAAATTTTTCAGAAAACGCAAAGAAAACTTAAAAGTTACAGTACATACAAAATATAAAATCATTGTTTCGGTCAACAGATATTAAAACTAATGAATTGAATTAAATAACTGATGATTTATGAAATAAAGCCTTTATTTTAGTTTCAGCTTTAAATTTTTAAGTACAATCAACTTGGATGTTTGAGTAATTTCATCTAAGATTACATTAACTAAAAAAATAGTTGAATCTTGTATAACTTATAAAAAAAGTTGAAAATGTCTTAACTTATCATATAATTTTTACTAGTGATCGACCGATGTATCGGTTTACCGATATTTTTACCGATTTTTAAGCATTTTCCCATAATCGGGTATCGGTTTTGTAATATCGGATTCGCCGATAAACGGCGCCATCTTGTGGCCGTTTTGAGAATTCCGCCATTGCAGCCCGCGTCTGAGGAGATCAGTCAACAACAACTCTGTGCACAGGTAAATTATATGTTCTACTTGCTTTGCTTTAATTATTTAACTTTATGTAACATAACAGACATGCAGAAATGAGTTTTGAGACATAAATGCCTGATATAGTTTATTTATGCAGCTTGGTTCTAAAAAATTGAGACGAACTCATGGAGTCATGTTGCGTAATCCGTCATGTCCTGCCCCAATAAAGCAGTAGCACCTCAATGCAGTACATGAGATCCACGGGGAGGAGTCGGATCAAGATCCATGGGGTGGAGATGGGTAGGATAAGGGTTGGGTTTAGGGATTAGGGGTGGGTTTATGGATCAGGGGGCGGAGTTGGGTAGGTTTAGGTGTATGTAAGGTGGGAGGAGTCGGATCTGGATCCGACTCCTCCCCGTGGATTTCATGTTCCGCAGTGTAAAAGCGTAACTTTACATGAATTAAATAAATGAATGAGTGCATGTTGAAAATAAAAGCGCTGAATTTAATTCTTTATCTGTTGTATTTACTCACCATTAGTCTCGAAAAAAAAGTTCGCTCATATTGCTGAGCACTCACTGGGTTGATGATCAGGAATGCTCAAGCACGGCCACTGAATGAAACTTTTGACAAGATGATCTTGTTTAAACATCCTAGATTATATTATCATTTACTACATATACTGCAATTATTTCGCTTTAAAATGATACCGCTTTGTGGAAATTAATTATTTATTATCTGCACGCGCGATCGCGGTTGAGTATCATTCTGTGTAAATGCATAGATAAACAGCACTTTGTTAGAAAGCATTTCATGATCTAGACCGACAAAAACATTATTAATAATTAGTAACATACTAGTTGGAAAATGCAATGATGTATATGCTGTTTTGTTTGTTACTTTCCTGACAATGTTAAATTCCAGCTAATATTATTCAGTGAATTAATATTACCCAGTGAATTATTCCTCACTCTTAGTTTAAACCTATTAAACGGCACATAAACCTTCGAAAACCGTTTAAAATTAATTACATTTCTGCAAAGGTGATATGACTCTGTCCCCTGTCAATTATTTTCTCCATATGAAAACATTAGACTTTTAACATTTACTTGCCTATTGTTAACATTGTTGCTGCTGATGCTTATAAATTATATGTATAATTTAGATATAAATTATATAATGTAATAATATAAATGTTTTTATTGTGATTTGAAGATTTAATTTAACATGAAAGAGTGTTAACTTTCAACACTTTTGTTTATTTTTTTAAGATGACTGAAAGGAGGAAAAATCAAAGGACTTACTCCACAGACCCCTCTATTTATTTGTGTATAAATATAAAGGGTTTTTTTTGTATGCAAGGAGGGAGTGATTGTTATAAATAAAATGGTTTGTTCAGTTCATTTGTGTTGTAATAATTGTGTCAAAAACAGAAGTATAACAGTAAATAAATATCGGTTCTGCATATCGGTTATCGGGCACAAACCTGCAAATAATCTGTATCGGTATTGGTTATAAAAAATCAATATCGGTCGATCACTAATTTTTACAGTGTAGGTATTTATAATGTCCATTATAATGCACAATATCTTTTGATAAATAATTGTAACCAAAGTTGTGTATTATAATATTATGCATTATAATGACATTATAATAAATGCATTATAATATTTCTCCTGTGTTTTAATGCATTACACTAAAGGTGTAACAATGAATAGATAAGTATTATAATGTATTATTTAAAAAATTCATGAGATAATACAATGCATTACAAAATACTTTTATAATGCATTTTACAGTATTTGAAGGTTTTAAGTTAGGTGTGACAACTAGCCCCGGTCTCCTCTATAACTAGTGTTTTAAAATCCCCCTGTGGTGAAAATCAAGCTTTTAATGTTGTTTATATGTCTATGTGGTGTTTTGAATATGCTTTAAGTCAAACCATGTGTAAATTCATAAGTCGACAGAATTGCTGAGTATTTTCTCCTTAAAACTGCAGTGAACCAAAGACAGTCTCAAAAACACGGTTTGAAATCGCTGAATCGCACAATCAGATAAACGTGTGATCGTCAACCAGTGGATCTCTGAGCTGAGTGAGTGAGTGGAGGCGGGGCTCATTTGCATATTCATAGAACCGCGTATACTAAATGAGGCAAGGGTGTCGAGTTACATTCAAGCTATTTCAAGGCATAAAGACATTTTTTTCAAGGAAAAAACTTTTAAATATGTAATTTTGTCGATCAAAGGTGAGTTTTAATGGATAAAATGATTGACTACTGGGGGACTGTAAGGGTTTTTGCTCTTTGCTTGTAACCCTCTCAGGAGGAAAGTAATGGATCCGTCTCTGCTGACTCGGCTCAGGTTTCCTTCTTTCAGAACAGGTGAGGCTCATCTCAGGTAACATGACAGTTACTTTAACACAGTTACAGTTTTTCATATACTCTGACTTGGCACGAGCTTAAATGTATCAGTGAAACAAGTGTGAAATAAATGTCGTTCTGTTGTAAATTCTGGTGAATCACCTTCCCTTTGGGTGAAGACGGTGCAGAGGTTTTTGAAGTGGAAACTATTTGCATATATTGATGAATAATTCATGAGGCCTCCTCTGAGCTGCAGTTTTCCTACTAAAACAAGAAGCATTAAGAAGTGTAAATACTCCTTTGGCAACTGCAGGGCCTTGACCTTACAATCATGAGTTTCAGTTAAACACGGCTACCTGGAAATATCAGGGAATTTCAATATCAACGCTAATGAAAATTAATAAAACATAAAAAATTCATGGACATTTATAGACTCGTGAGTAAGAACTTTTGTAGTTATGCTCAGCTATTTCAGCTAGAAATTTCTCTTTGCAAATGCAATCTTTCATAGAAATTAATAAAAAAAATTAAAATAATTTCATTTCACAAATTTCTATGACTTCAGGGATTTATTTGAAAATAAAAATAAAAAATCATTGAAATTTATTGGTCAAAAGTATGAGAACCCAACTGAAGTTTGGCCTACTGAGACTATCCTTATCTTTAATGTTTTGAATCTTGAATTTGGTCCCAAATATGTTTTATGTAAACTGCTTTGATTAATTTTAAATGTTTTTCCTTTTACTAAATAATAAAATTTGCTTTAAATATACATTCCCTGTGTTTTGAGCAAACTTATAACAAATAACTAAACTACATCATAAAAATCGAGAAGTTTCATCTGAAGTGCTGTCTGCACATTTGTGCATTGTTCTTGGGGGCGTGGCCATTGGCTCTTGCTCATGAATATTTAATGAGGTAGGCACATGCATGATGGAACTATATGGACTTTAATAGTTGTTGGTAATGAATATCAGATCACAACAGATCTGAGCAACGATGTTTTGTATTACAGATTGTTTTTCTAATCCTGTTCTGTTTAACTGAGCTGACTGCTGTTTACATGTAAATATTTAGTATGTTTATGTAATATGTTTGGTCTATGTCATATATTACACACTTTTTCAAAATTCACATATGAAGTTTGACTGTAATTTAAGTTGTAGTCTCTTAAAATTATATTATCCACACACCTCATTTCCTCAAAAAAGGAAATGTGCTATTCTAAAAACCCACAAAAAAAATTAATTGGGTTTTTTTCTTGGTTATATAGGATTACAGACAGCAACCAGTTTTTCTTCTTTTGTCAAATCAGCTTAGATGATTAATGTGGTTCGGATAACATATTTTGAGTTTCTATTGATTAAACCAATCTCCTTCTTTGTATTAACTTACATTTAAGTTTCAATGAACTTAAGGCAATCAGGTCACCTTTTACTTTTTACTTACTTTTTACTTTTACGGTGTACTTAGATGGATAGTTGTTAACTTTACTCAATACAATTGAGCTGATATTAATAAATCAGTGCAACCACATAAAACTAAAACTTTTTAGCATGGTTAAATGACTCAGCTCAATCCTCATTTATCACGTAGCCTAGCCTATATGTTATTTGTTTCCTTCATAGGGATTTTATGTAATATATGTATTTTATTTATGACCTTAATCAAGTCACCTACTTTTATTTTTTACAGTACTTTCTGTAGATGGACAGTTGTTCACTTTAAACAATAGGCCTACAATTGTGCTGAAATTAATAAATCAGTGCAACCACATAAAACTAAAACCTTTTAACATGGTTAAATGACTCAGCTCAATCCTCATTTATCACGTATAGCATATACACTGTAAAAAAAAATGATATGACCAATAAGTTATGACAACATATGTTTTTACATTGCTATAACTCATGAAAATAAGTTATACAAAATAGGTTATACAAGATTAAATTAATTTCTTCAAGTCAGTTTAGTGTAATTTAAGTTAAATCATCCAAGTTGATTGTAATTAAAAAAATGTAAGTCCGCATTTTTTTTCTTTTTTTTTCTTTACAGTGTAGGTTATTTGTTTAGCCTACTTTATAGGGTTGTTATGTACCTGTTCCGGCCCTTGGAAGCATATCCTGCACACCGGGGTTCCTTCTGCATAGCTGATGAAGGAGAACCGGTCTTCCCTCCGGTCCTTGGAGAACTCATCCGCCACCGCGGGGCCCGTCCACCCGGTTCCGCCCTCAGGAGCCTCGGGCCCGGCAGAGTCCTCTGTGGACGGGGAGCTCCAGTCCCGGAGCCGGTGGGCTCGTAAGGTATTGCTGTTTTCTGAGGCATACGGGCTGATTCTGGCCGTTTGTCCGCTCATGGGGCTTGTGTGATCCTGTGGCCCGAGCAGAAACACCTTGAGGTCACGGAAGAGAACGCAACAGCGGCTCTTCAACATGCCGTGACCGCTCAACATCCGAGAACGGGAAGAATCCAGATCAACTAATGCAGGTTCCCTTCGAGTTCAGTCTGTGAAGAGTGAATAGCCATGGCATTCCACAAAACCCAGTAAAATCGAGAACTTAAATTGAATGTTTGCGTTACAGTTCCTGTAGTGAGTTCATTGCACTTTTAAAATTGATTGCAAGTGAGAAGTTGTGAAATAATTAAGTGCCATTATCAGTCAGTGATCTAGCCTAGGCTATATTTCGTCGTGCGTTATTAGGTAAAAAATAATAGAAAGGCAGTAAACAGGTGTCAGAAGCCATATGATTGATTTATTCTATTGGCGTTGTGGTCTGTGTATTTCCTCCAGCAAAGTAAAACACGTGTGTGTCTCGCATTCCTCGCTGGTGTGAAATCATTCAGGAATCTGAGCCTCGGTGATGTTTCCTCTCGCGCTCGTTTCGTGATCAGATCTGTTATTCGCGCTCGACCTCATTCCATCATTCAGTTGATCAGGGATCGTGTGTGTAATCCGTGAGTTGTTCTCCTCCTCTGCTCGGTGTCGGAGTGTGTGTCTGATGCTGCGGGTTCAGCACTGTGATTCCCGGGACAGCTCCCGGTTCCCGAACACACGTCACGCGCGTGGATGATGCGGGAGGAGGGAGAGAGGGACATGATGATGATGATGATGATGATGATGATGAAGTTGGCCATCAGTCTGTTCATTTATTTATTTTTAACTCTGTACCCTGAATTATTTACACATTGACAAAAAAATGAACAGGGTAGCAAAGGTATTAAAGTTGTAGATTAGTTTTTCTTTACCATATTTTGACTTTTTTAATCTTATCAAACCGTTTTGTGTAATTTTGGATGCTTCAGAGTGAGAAAAAATAACTCAAAACATCACTGAATTCATAAAATCTATTGCTGAAAATTCATTTTGTTTTGTGCTTTAGTAATTATCAGTGTTCTATTTGCATATACATTTTGTTAATTACAATGTTGGCCAAAAATAATTGTTATATGTTACCTTTTACATTATTATTTTTCGTGATTCATTCATTCATTCTTTTACATTATTATTTTTCGTGATTCGTTCATTCAGTCATCCATCCATCCATCCATCCATGCACTTTTATTGTATGTTTGCAGGTTGACTTCAATGTAAACATGTCTATATTCATTTTTCAACAATTTTTTTTTCACTTTAAAAAAACCCGTTATACCGTAAAAATGTTTTTATCTTTATTTTATTTTGTTATATATATATAATCTTATAGGGCTGAATCCAGGTTGATCGGGACACTTTCCCTCAGTCATTTCGATGGCAAAAAGTGTCCTTAAAAATATTCATGGAGTAGACTAAAAAGTGACAATTAGCCCTGAACTCCAGTATAACTTGTGATATACAATTTAACTAACCTGTTTCTCTAAGCAGCGGTGACAAAATAGCTTAATTTCGCTTCTT
Source organism: Gila orcuttii (assembly GCA_026230005.1). Lineage (NCBI taxonomy): Eukaryota > Metazoa > Chordata > Actinopteri > Cypriniformes > Leuciscidae > Gila > Gila orcuttii. The sequence continues at coordinate 50,277,395 of JAPDVR010000007.1, read as the reverse complement.
TTTTATTGTAAAGCATATTTACCAAGAATATTATTATTGCCATATTACGTGTTGACCCTTTGTCCCGCCCACCGGTCACATCTGGCCTCCCCATTGGAGAATGCTTGCGTCCATCAAAGTACGACCAGCAGCGCACTGACGTTACGTGACGTCTTTCCGTCATATCCGCTTCACCGCGTCTTTTGAAGTAGATGGTAAAGTCTAACTCTATAACCATTAATAATTAACCTGATTTTCACGCGTTCGTTAAGATTACTCAAAAAAATAATACATTAAATGACTCGGGTGTGAATCAACTTAATTTGACAGTGTTAAACCCTCTATGATCTGAACTTCGACAGCATCCAGAAAAGCAGAATGTAAACAACGATACTGAAAGCAGACTGAGAAGATTTCAGTAACACGTTGATGTATGTTTATATGTGAACGCTTAAAATACGACATGTATGTGTTATGCTGCTGTACGTTTTAGGAAGAGACTCAAGCCTGTGTGTGTGTGTGTGTGTGTGTGTGTGTGTGTGTGTGTCAGTGTCAGTCAAGTCACCTTTAGTTATATAGCGCTTTTTTCAATACGGATTGTTTCAAAGCAGCTTTACAGAGATAACAGGAAAATAATGCAACAAAATTTGTTTCTGCTGTAACTTACAGCAGATCTAGAAGAAAATAGCGTCATAGTCCAGTTTAAGTAAGTTCAGTAAAAATTACTGTTTTATTTTTATATATAAAACAGTGATGTCATCGTCCAGCTCAGTTCAGTTCTCATATAATGGTGCCAATGCTGGCAGATCAATAGATCAATTGTTGAATATTAAGTGTCCCCAACTAAGCAAGCCAAAGGCAACAGTGGCAAGGAACCCAAACTCCATCTGTGTGTGTGTGTGTGTGTGTGTGTGTTTTTGGGGGTGTCTCTTATGTTTGTGCTATTTTGTGCTAATCACTAACAGCAGCGATGTCTCTGAGTCTGACACCGGAGCAGCAGCGGAGGATAGAAGAGAACAGAAAGCGTGCTCTGGCCAGAAGAGCTGAGAAACAGGCTCAACTTACCCCTGGATCTGCCCAAACCCAGCACACACAGCCCGTCTCTGCACAGCCAGGCCCAGCGAAGAACGGCCAGCTGTTTGCATCTGATCGGGCACATCCAGGGGCACCTGCTCATGCTGCACGACAGGTGGGCACACGTTCCTGAACCCAGAAATGACTCTGATATAGTTAATTTTTTATGCTCTGCTCAATAACTTAAAGGGTTAGTTCACCCAAAAATGAAAATTATCCCATAATTTACTCACCCTCAAGCCATCCTAGGTGTATATGACTTTTTTTCTTTCAGCCAAATACAATCAGAAATATATTAAATATATCCTGGCGTTTCCAAGCTTTATAATGGGAGTGAATGGTACCTGAGATTTTGAAGCCCAAAAAAGTGTATCTCTCCATCATAAAAGTAATCCTACGACTCCAGGGGTTTAATAAAGGCCTTCTGAAGCGAAGTGATGTTTTTTTTGTAAGAAAAAAATATAAATTTATAACTTTATAAATTATAATCATTCGCACAATTTACGCGAGTCTAGTTCTGGCAGAAGAGTGACCTCTGACCCTTTAAAAGGATAGTTTCCCCAAAAATTACAATTATGTCATTTGTGCTCACAATCTTTTGATATTTTGAAGAATGTCGGTAACCAAACCGTTGATGGATCCATTGACTTCCATAGTATGGAAAAAATACTATGGAAGTCAATGGGCTCCATTAACTGTCTGGCTACCAACATTCTTCAAATTGTGTTCTAAAGAAATTTATACATGTTTGTTGAGACAACTTGGGTGAGTAAATGAACAGAGATTTTGGGTGAACTATCCCTTTAAAAAATGTCAAATACGAGGGAATTTAAGAGCCTGGCTGTCAATCACTTATCAAATGACTACTACAACCAAAAATTATTTATTAATATCAATTACATACATTATCATTAAAAGAAAATAATCTGTTTTCAACTATATACATTTTGTAATTTTAAGTTTGAATGGTGTGCCTATAATTGCTATTATTATACATAACATAATTACTTGTATAATACTGTAGTGTTTTGGGGGGTTTAGAGACTCATTTAAAGGTGCCATTTACGCATAAAGTTTATATAATACTCGATTACTTGGTAGAAAAGTGTGTTTTGGGTGTGTGTGTGTGTCTTAAGTTTTGTGCTCATTTTTGCAGACTCAGCTCTTAGACTCTAAAGGTCCCTGTACAAAGACAACACCTCCAACTTCCAACACTGCTTCTCCAACTTGTAGCTTTTATGGACAGGCGGACAAACCGACAACAGGAGAAAAGCGACCATGTAAACTCCCTGAAGCAGGAGGAAATATCCCTGCAAAGAAGCCGACGGTGTCCGTGAAAGGGAGATGCGTGTCGCACACAGAAAACCGTTTTCGGGTGGAGATCGGCTACCATGCAGAACTCATCACGGTATTCAAAAGCATTCCCTCCAAGAACTATGGTGAGTACAGACAACGTGTGTGTCTGCTGTAACTATATACAGAGAGTTTAAAGCATGCATATGTACTCTGCTGTGCAAAAGTTTTTGATCTGTAAGATTTTTAATGTTTTTAAAAGAAGTCTACTTTCCTATATTTAGTTTATTTTTCTAGTTTAGTTTATTTATTTATTTAACAGGGACCATACAGTCAAACATAGTTACAATACAAAGCCTGTAACTGATGCACAGCATATAGAGTTTATAGCTAATGCTAATTTTAAACTCCTGTCCCTGGTTGGGCATTTCTAAATACATTATAAAGCAGATACATACAAATAGAAAACATTCACATTTCTTCAAACACACACACACACACACATACAAACACACACACTCTCACTCACTCACACAACCAGAAAAATAACAATAGTTAAAAATGGTTACAGTTTTGGTTTGCCTTTAGCCACAACTTAATCCTGGATTAAGTTATATTAAAAATAACTTAAACATATGAAAAAGTTATTTTAAATTGTCATAATATTTCTCAATATTACTGTTTTTTTTTATTTTTAATCACATAAATGCAGCCTTGGTGTGCAGAAGAGACTTATTTTAAAAACATTAAAAATCATACCGATCAAAAACTTTTCAACGGCAGTGTATGCTAATTAATCTTAAAGGAAAAAGCTTGATGGCCTATAATATTTATGCATTTTTCATTTCTCTGCTGTCACAGACCCTGCTTCAAAAATGTGGAACTTCAGCCTTGAGGACTACCAGATGCTGAGTACGTCTTCATGAGCATTACTTGGCATATTTAAGTACATCTATTACCTGTACATCTATTAAAATTAGTGCCGGGCAACGATTAATCGCATCCAAAATAAAAGTTTGTGTTTACATAATATACTGTATGTGTGTGTGTGTACTGTGTATAAATATTTAGTATATATAAATACACACACATACATGTATATATTTAAGAAAAATGTGTTGTTTATATATAAAATATTTATATATATATATATAATATAAATTATGTATAAATATATATACATGCATATTACAAACTAATTATACACAGTACACACATATATATTATGTAAACAAAGTTTTATTTTAGATGCGGTTAATCGTTGCACAGCACTAATTATCCTTCTATTTGGTGTTGCACAGTGTGTAATGGTTTTGGTCTGTGTTTCAGTGGAGCAGGCAGCGAGTCTCCCCTCAGTCTCTCTGAAACCTCTGGCTGGGATGGAAGGGCTGAATATTTCAGCGTCCACCAGTCGCCCTAAAGATGCGGCAGCTCTGGCAGCTCTGATGCGCCTCTGTCAGGGTTGGCAGAAACCAGGAGCCACGATAAAGGGGAAGTGTGTTTTAGTGTCTCGCTCTCGGCTGGAAGTCGATATTGGATACCATTCTGATGTTATTGCAATCTTCAAGCAAATGCCGTCCAAATGTTATGGTGAGTGAAATATATGTATTGCCAAAAAAAGTAAGCAGTCACTTTCCATGAATTGGGTAGAGATAACTGATCAAAATTAGTTTGCAACCTTATGAGGCATCTTTATAAAATTAAGTCTGGTAGAAGATTTTTTACATTTTTTATAATAAAAATCAAAATGAAATTTATACAATTTAAAAGGTATGCAATAAACGGTTACATATTTAGCCTACATTAAGTTGCCACTCAGTAGTGACTAGATAATTTTTAATCCATTTTTGGAATAATTTTGTTATTGACAAACTTACATTTCCCATAAATTAAAGACAAATGTTTATTTGATATATTTTTTTTTAATATCCAGGGGTCGAGTGGTTGAATTTGATGAACTATTCCAAATGATGTCACTTCCTGGGTGACACGATGTTAAAAGCGGCATAATAAAAGAAAAATCCTGCTGTAACAAAGTTGCATGCAAAATGGACGACAAACTAAATATTATAGTTAAATAATATAATTAAAAATATTTTTAAATGTATTTATTTATATTTTATATTATATAAAAATATTTATATTTAATAAATGTATATATTTACACTCCAAAAAACCCCATAGGATATGTGCCTCTACTGCTTTAAAAATAATAATGGTTCACCGAAGTGTGTGGAAAGTTCCAGAAGGCATTGACAGGTATCATGTCATCATTTTATTCTTCGTTTGAATATTATTAGACATGAAGACCAGAAGGTGGACTTTCCTTCTGGAGGACTACGGGCAGTTCAGTGAGTTGTTTAAAATTTTGTTCATTTGATGTAAATGAATTCTTTGTTCATGTACCTGTCTATGTTTTGGCCTTAAATTTGAGTACCATATTTTCCGTAATTTAAGTCACAATTTTTTTATAATCTAAAACATGCTGTGACTTTCATAATGCAATTAACATCTAGCATGCCAAACGAGAGAGGTACATGAGCTCAAGTTTATTTGTATAGCCACTAGTTTCAGGTTTGTATGTTGTTTTATACTTTATATTTTTCCTTCCTGTTCTCTTTTGAATACCGTAATATGAATATGTTTGAATATTAATATGATTATAGTATGTTTATAAATGTTTTATTTTATTTACTGGTATTTTACATAATTTCTGAATGTAATAAGAAAGTGTGACTTGTGCACTGATGCAACCTATTTATAATTTTTGCAAATGTAATTTTGACCCAGTGTAACTTGTACAGAAGTTGCTGATGATGTCTTGTGTCTAGTGGCGGATTTGAAGGAGCTGTCTGCGGTGGAGATTGAGCCTTTACCTCACGCTGTGCTCCAGTCCTTCTGTTCTCAGTTTGAGAAGAGTGAGTCCAGAGCTCCAGTCCCTCCTGAGGCCGATCTCTCACACGTAGATCAACATCTCACACGCAGCCTCATGCCCTTCCAGAGAGACGGAGTCAAGTAGGTTTCCATTACCAGACATCGTTTAGTTAAATAGAAAGTTAGTTGGTGCATTGGTAACACTTTAAAATAAAGTTAATTAGTTAACTAACTTGGTTAACATGAACTAAGAATGAATAATACTTCTTCAGCATTTATTAATCTTAGTTATTAATTTCAACATTTACTAATACGTTATTAAAATGAAAGGTTGCATTTGTTAACATTAGTTAATGCACTGTGAACTAACATGAACCAACAATGAACAGCTGTATTTTTATTAACTAACATTAACAAAGATTAATAAATACTATAACAAATGTATTGTTCATTGTTAGTTACTACAATAACTAATGTTAACTAGTGAACCTTATTGTAACCAGTGCATTTTCTGTAGCTAAAACAGTCTAGCATGGCACTAGGTTCATAGGTTCGATTTCCAGGGAATGCATGAACTTATTTTAACGTTGGATAGCATAAGTGAACACACCCATGCTAGAGTTGACTAAAAAGAGGAATAAAAAAAATCATCTTTTGGAAATTGATCTTAATGCCTTAATAAAAAAAATGAGGAAAAATCCAACCTTTAATGACACCAATTTTCTTTGTGAATGAATAATGTATCATAAATAAATAAATGTTCTTCCTTAAAATACAGGTTGTATAAGTCAGGACACCCCTATGTTAAATTCCCATAGAGACAGCCGGTATCTCTAGGTATGATGAAGGGAATGTGATGATGTGGGGATATTTTAATCCCAAAGACCAAGGGAACTTTATCAGGATGCATAGTATCCTGGATCCATGAAATAACTGGCCTTTAAAAATAAAAATCTGCCTGTCTCTATGGGAATTTAACATAGGGGTGTCCTGACTTATGCAACCTCTGTACATAACATACAGTTGGTACGATCTCTGTTATTGTTCGGATGCTCAGGGCACTGTTTAGCTATAGAAACGGGTAGATGGAACAATATACCTTTGACAGAGAGAATCTGTAGTTATTGTAAATTAACTAATACCTCTGTGATTGAAGATGAGAAACATTTCTTGTATGATTGTTCTTTGTACACGGATCTGCGTAAGAAATATTTGAGTGATCTCACACTTGTGGGTGATGTTTGTGTTGATGTGTCACAGGTTTGTGAGTCGAAGCATGCTTGGAGATTGGCATTGTATATATATCATGGAATGAAAAATAGAGCATCTGTCATGCTATTGTGACTTTGGAACTATGGGCAGAGAGGCCGTGTATTCCTGAAATAAACAAACAACAAAAAAAAAGACTTATGCAACCTGTATTTTAAATAAGAACATTTATGTATTTACGATACATTATTCATTCACAAAGAAAATTTGTGTCCTTAAAGGTTGGATTTTTCCTAATTTTTCTAATTAAGGCATTAAAGGGTTAGTTCACCCAAAAATGAAAATTATGTCATTAAAGCTCCAGTAGGTAGTTTTTGTAAACAAATATTTGTTAAAACTGTCATTATGTCCTGACAGTAGAATATGAGACTGATAATCTGTGGAAAAAATCAAGCTCCTCTGGCTCCTCCCTGTGGTCCTATTGCCATTTGCAGAAATACACCGCTCCCGGTCAGAAACAACCAATCAGAGCCAGGAGGAATGTCTTAGCAGTGTCAATCACGCTCGTGTACGCGCTGATCACCCCTCTCTTGCACAGCGCGAGCGCGTACTGTCGTTCGTGAGTCTCCTGTTCGAACTCGTTCATCCAAATGAACGAATCTTTTTTCGAGTCATTTCGTTCATTCAACGAACGAAATGACTCGAAAAAAGATTTGTTAATTTTGAACGAGTCTTTTTTGGAGTCATTTCGTTCATTCAACGAATGAAATGACTCGAAAAAAGATTTGTTCATTTTGATGAACGAGTTCGAACAGGATCACGAACGTGCGTCACAGAACAGAGCAAGGCGAGCATTTGTGCTTATAAAACTTAGTTTTTTATTTATTTTTGAAATGACCGATCGTTTCGCTAGATAAGACCCTTATTCATCGTCTGGTATCGTTTAAAGCCCTTTGAAGCTGCACTGAAACTGTCATTTGGTCCTTGAAACGTTTGTGTCCTATTGAAGTCCATTATGTGGAGAAAAAGCCTGGAATGTTTTCATCAAAAACCTTAATTTCTTTTCGACTGAAGAATGAAAGACATGGACATCTTGGATGACATGGGGGTGAGTAAATTATCAGCAAAAGTTTTTTTCAAAGTGAACTAATCCTTTAACGTTATCTTACTAGCTATTTATAACTTATAGAAAGAGTGCAACGTTATAAAGTTACATGTATTGCAAAATACATATTGATTTGAGGACCAAGTTTGTAGTCAAACTATGGGCAGGCCATAGTCAATGTAAAGCATATTGTTGATGTTTCGTCCCTATTAGTGAATGTTCCATAACTGTTTATAATCCGGCGTCATCGGTGGTCCTGTTTACTAGCCTGCGCGTTCACGGCAGGCTCCGCTGTGGGGGAGGAGCTATGGAGGGAGGGCTGTAGTGCAGCAGAGAGCAAGGGGGTTGGACCTGGAAGTTGTGCTTGTTCAAATTTTCAGGCTAAGTCAACATTTTCTCAAAACTCCCTACTGCAACTTTAATGACTCACCCTCATGTCGTTCCAAGCCCGTAAGACCTCCGTTCATCTTCGAAACACAGTTTAAGATATTTTAGATTTAGTCCGAGAGTTTTCTGTCCCTCCATTGAAAATCTATGTACGGGTATACTGTCCTTGTCCAGAAAGGCAATAAAGACATCATCAAAGTAGTCCACGTGACCTCAGTGGGTTAGTTAGAATTTTTTGAAGCATCGAAAATACATTTTGTTCCAAAAATAAAAAAACGATGACTTTATTCAGCATTGTATTCTCTTCCGGTTCTGTTGTCAATCCACAATCCAAGTTGTCTTCCCCTGTGTCGAAATTCTTAGACATGTTTGCAAAGATTGTTTTGTTTACAGCGTGCGTCTCCCTCAGACTGTAAACGAAGCTCGGGCGCACCAGATAACACGTCAGCGGACTCATGAACACGGATTGACAACAGAACCGGAAGAGAATACAATGCTGAATAAAGTCGTCGTTTTTTTTTATTTTTGGAACAAAATGTATTTTCGATGCTTCAAAAAATTCTAACTAACCCACTGAGGTCACGTGGACTACTTTGATGATGTCTTTATTGCCTTTCTGGACAAGGACAGTATACCGTACATAGATTTTCAATGGAGGGACAGAAAACTCTCGGACTGAATCTAAAATATCTTAAACTGTGTTCCGAAGATGAACGGAGGTCTTACGAGCTTGGAACGACATGAGGGTGAGTCATTAATGACATAATTTTCATTTTTGGGTGAACTAACCCTTTAAGATCAATTTCCAAAAGATGATTTTTTTTTATTCCTCTTTTTAGTCAACTTTAGCATGGGTATGTTCACTTATGCTATCCACTGTAAATGTAAACCTTGAATGCAATGCAAGACTCTTTGGATAAAAGCATCTGCCAAATGCTTAACATGCATGAATGTAATGTAATGTTTTCTAATGTCTCAGCTTTGCAGTGTCCAGACAGGGCCGTTTGCTTCTGGCTGATGACATGGGCCTGGGGAAAACGATCCAGGCCATCTGCATCGCTGCCTATTACAGGAGTGAGTGGCCTCTGCTGGTGGTCGCCCCGTCCTCAGTGCGCTTCACATGGGCTGAGGTACACACACTTACTTTTAGACTAGAGGGATGTTTTTTTGAGGATGCATGTCACACCTATACTACCGTTTTTGTTCACCAAGTCTTATCAAAAATACAATAAAAACAGTGCATATTATTACAACTCAAAAGAACTGTGAATATATTATAAAATGTAATTTATTCCTGTGATCAAAGATATATTTTCAGCATCATTACTCCAGTCTTCAGTGTCACATGATCCTTCGTAAATAATTCTAATATGATGATTTGCTGCTCAAGAAACTGATTATCAATTTTGAAAACAGTTGTGCTGCTTCATATTTTTGTGGAAACTGATACATTTGTTTCAAGATTCTTTGATGAATAGAAAGTTCAAAAGAAGAATTTATTTCAAGTAGACACTGACACTTCTGATCAATGTAATGCATCCTCGCTGAACAAAAGAGTACATCATACTGGTTAAAAAAACTATTTCCATCTGAGATCCAGAATAAACAGTATTTGTGTGACTGTCCGTGACGGATACATTTTGTATTAAGTTTTATTTAAAAAATAAAATGCAGTAGTTACATGTTTACCTAAGCATTAATAATCTTTATACATTATATTAAATAATACTCTTCTTGCATTTCAATATTTAAAGGAACACGCCGACTTTTTGGGACTTTAGCTTATTCACCGTATCCCCCAGAGTTAGATAAGTCCATACATACCCTTTTCATCTCTGTGCGTGCTGTAACTCTGTCTGACGCACCCACTGCTAGCCTATAGTCACAGTGTGTACAAATAAGAAGGTCATATGAGACACAGGCACACTCACAACATATAAATAGGAAAATGTTGGCGTTATTTTGTCACTTATTGGGAGCAGTATGCTAGCTGGAGCCATTTACTTCCAGTCTTGGTGCTAAGCTAGGCTAGCGGTGGGTGCGTCAGAGTTACGGCACGCACGCAGATGAAAAGGGCATGTATGGACTTATCTAACTCTGGGGGATACGGTGAATAAGCTAAAGTCCCAAAAAGTCGGTGTGTTCCTTTAAGAGAATAAAAGTAGAATATATCACTCCCATGCTGTTAGTACCATAATACACTTGCTTCCTAAATTAGAATAGTTGACTGTTCATAATTGGGTGTTTATTAAAAAGTAGTTCTGAGTGGTAGTTTAAGAAGCAGCAGTGCAGACACCAAAATATAAAAAAATATTTTTCTGTTGATAATAAATGGCATCTGTGTTTCTACACTCTTGAAAAGCACCAGCTGTCAGGTCATCTTTTTATAAGCGGATGCCTGATGTGAAATCTGATTTATTAATTCATATTTTCCATCGCTGCACCCTTGAGGAAGGACAAATCCTCCTCTTTCCCAGCAGGGATTCATCATGGTATATTTAAAAGTTTGAAGGGAAATGCTGAAGATTTTGCAGTGTTCCTTTGTAAGCTTTTAGTCACACGAATCAACTTCTTTAAAATAGCTGAAATAGCAGAAAAAGTCACTCAAAGACACTGATTTCTCACCCTTTTCCCTCAGGCTTTCCACCGATGGCTGCCTTCCGTGAGAGCCGACAGCATTAATGTGGTGGTTACAGGCAGAGACAGCCTGCGCTCCGGTCTCATCAACATCATCAGCTACGACCTGCTCAACAAGATGGACAAACAGCAGCCGTCCAGCCCTTTCAGTGTCATCATTATGGTGAGAGCTGAGATCACTCTCATTTACTGACTGCATTACTTAGTTATTTAGATAAGAACTTTAGCTTGTGCCATGTTTCAATCCACCTATTTTTATCCGCATTTTGGGATTTCGCATAAAAAAAACGCTGGTTGGAAACTCAAATATGCGCTCAATTGAGTCGGTTAAACCATCGGTTCCCAACAGGGGGGTCGCGGCCCACAAGGGGGCCTCAGCGAGCTCTGTGGGGGGTCGCGTCATATTTTGAAAGGTTTGAGCAATGAGCATTAAATAAAAGTCCTTAACTTTTTTCTGTTCAAAATTTACAAAATGTATATAATGAGCGAGTTCATCATGAATCCATTTTCCAATCCGTGTTTTTGTCTTATCCTGAACCACTATGGTACACCTATAATAAGTGTTTACATTGGGACTATTTTACACTGGTTCGGGATCGCTGCCGCTGCGGAGTAGCCCAGTACCTGCGTGACTCGCCATAGACGTACACAGAGAGATGTAGTTCCGGCTACAATATTCTTCTGAAAGACGCATTATTCTGTTAATAAACGCAAGTTTATTATCGCTTGCTATAGCGCCAAAAGCGTAAAAAATAAAGCCTCACATTGATAAAGCCTCACAAATAACATGCAAGTATTGAGGCCCCAGACACCAGTCATTTAGTAATAGCCTATATTCTTTCTTTTTTTACCTACACACCAGTGTGAATATTTTTGTTTTTGCATTTCAAATAGGGCCAATATATAGGCTTCTCCTAGGCTTACGTTTTTAAATTACAAAGGGCCTACTGATGTTTTTGTTATTGTATTTTCAATATTATAGGCTATTATTCGTGCATAAACATACCGTTTGTTTGAAAACAACATATTTTGTCATCCTTGCTGCAAGCTTACAAGAGCGATAATATCATTAAATGTGAAGGGGGGCCCTAAAATATTTTCTTGAGAAAAAGGGGGTCTCAGACAAAAAAAGGTTGGGAACCACTGGGTTAAACGTTTTATCCGATAAGAAAACATGCATATGAACCGATGGAAACACATTTACTGAATCAATTCCCTGATGCGCATCAAAAAAGACATGTGACTTTGCGATGTGACAGCATAACTGGACCAACCAGCGGATCGATGTCAATGCACAGCATCTGAAATGTTGTTTTGCTCAACGTCAAAGTGGTTCAGTGTAATTACCTGCCAGAACTGTTCAATTCAATTCAATTCAAATTTATTTGTATAGCGCTTTTCACAATACATATTGTTTCAAAGCAGCTTTACAGAAAGTGCATTTCAGAAATGTACGTAAAAAATACAGTTAGTTAATCATCATGTATTAATTTATGGCATAACATATCGCCGGCGTTGAGTCGTCTCTTCACAGGCGTCGAGTCGTCTCATCGCAGGTGTTGGGGACTCTGAAGTCTCCGCGAGAGGCTGGATACAGACTGTAGCTGAAGAACGCTATTTACCTCGGGATTAGCGTCCCGAGATAACAGCAGAAAAGCAGATGGGAAATAATTAGCGTAGCTGCTGTTCATAATATTAATGCATTCGATCTGGTTCAACAGTAGTATAAGAGGCAAGCATTATGTGAATGCTTGGCTGAAGAGATGCGTCTTTAATCTAGTTTTGAACTGGGAGAGCGAGTCTGAGCAACGAACAGTATCAGGAAGGCTATTCCAGAGTTTAGGAGCGAAATGCGAGAACGCCCTCCCTCCTTTAGTGGATCTGGATATCCTAGGAATGACCAGAAGCCTCGAATTTAGGGATCTTAAAGAACGCGATGGATTGTAGGGCGATAGAAGGTCCATTAAATATACAGGAGCTAGACCATTTAGGGCTTTATAGGTCAGTAATAGTACTTTGTAATTGATACAGAACTTAATAGGTAACCAGTGCAGAGATGATAAAATTGGTGTTATATGATCATATTTTCTTGACCTAGTAAGAACTCTAGCAGCTGCATTTTGCACTAACTGTAGCTTGTTTATTGAGGATGTAGGACAACCAGCTAATAAAGCGTTACAGTAATCTAGTCTTGAGGTCATGAATGCATGAACTAACTTTTCTGCATCAGAAACAGATAGCATGTTACGTAGCTTAGCAATATTTCTAAGGTGGAAGAAGGCTGTTCTTGTAACATATGAAATATGATTTTCGAAAGACAAGTTGCGGTCTAGTATAACACCCAGGTCTTTTACTGTAGTGGATAAAGTAACTGGACATCCTTCTAAATTAAAGTTGTATTGTACGAGGTTTTGTGGGTAGTTTTTTGGACCAATAAGTAATACCTCCGTTTTATCTGAATTTAATAGCAGGAAATTACACGTCATCCAGCATTTTATATCTTTAAGACACTCTGTCAATTTAGATAAGTTAGTGTTTTCATCTGGTCTTGATGAAATATATAATTGAGTGTCATCAGCATAACAGTGGAAATTAATTCCATGTTTTCTTATAATATTACCCAGTGGCAGCATATATATTGAGAATAGCAGAGGGCCTAACACCGATCCTTGCGCCACTCCATAGTCTACTGACGTTATCTTCGATTTTTCACCATTTAAACAGACAAAATGGTAACGGTCTGATAAGTACGATCTAAACCAGCTTAATGCCTGTCCCTGAACACCAGTGTAGTTTTGTAGTCGATCTAAGAGTATTTTATGATCTATAGTGTCGAACGCAGCGCTAAGATCGAGTAGAACTATTATTGAGATACAGCCTTGGTCAGAAGCTAAAAGTAAATCATTTGTAATTTTAACTAGCGCAGTTTCTGTGCTATGATGCGGCCTGAATCCTGACTGAAATTTTTCATAGATATCATTTTCTTGCAAGAAAGAGCACAATTGAGCGGACACAATTTTTTCTAGTATTTTAGATATAAATGGAAGATTTGAAATGGGTCTGTAATTTGCTAAGTTATTTTGATCTAATTGCGGTTTCTTAATAATAGGTTTTATTACTGCCAGCTTAAATATTTTTGGAACATGACCTAAAGATAAAGACGAGTTAATAATATTGAGAAGAGGCTCTTCCACTACAGGTAACACTTCTTTCAGTAGTTTAGTGGGTATTGGGTCTAATAAACATGTTGTTGGTTTCGCTGCAAAGATAAGTTTATTTAGCTTTTCCTGTCCTATAGTTGTAAAGCGGTGTAGTTGTTCTTGAGGGGCGATAATTGTGGCTGAATCATAAGACACCATAGAGGATTGTACATTTACAATTGTATTTCGGATGCTTTCTATTTTCTCATTGAAGTAATTCATAAAATCATTACAACTATACTGTAACGGAATATTTTGCTCTGGTGATGTCTGTTTATTTGTTAGTCTAGCCACGGTGTTAAATAAAAACCTTGGATTATTTTGGTTATTTTTTATCAGTTTGCGGAGATGCTCAGCCCTGGCTGCTTTTAGAGCCTTTTTATAACGTGACATACTGTCTTTCCACGCGATTCTAAAGACCTCTAAATTAGTTTGTTTCCATTTACGCTCTAAGTTACGAGTTTCTCTCTTGATAACATGTGTAGTACTATTGTACCATGGTGCTTTAGTTTTCTCTCTAACCTTTTTTAATCTAATTGGTGCAACAATATCTAATGTACTAGAGAAAATGGTGCTCAAACTGCTAGTCATTTCCTCTAGTTCATCTGTTTGTTGGGGTTCACTGAGCAGCTGAGATAGATCAGGTAAGCTATTTGTGAATCTATCTATAGTGGTTGGAACGATTGTTCTGCCTGGTCGATAACGTGGCGCAACATGGCAAATTTCAGCAGTACGTAATATGCACGTTACCATACAATGATCAGTGAGATCGTCACTTTGCGCTATAATATCTATATCGGTTGGATTGGTTCCATATGATATAATTAAATCTAGTGTATGATTTAGACGATGAGTGGGACCACTGACGTTTTGCTTGACCCCAAATGAGTTTAATAAATCTGTAAACGCAGCCCCTAACGCATCATTTGTGTTATCTACGTGTATGTTAAAATCTCCAACAATTATTGCTTTATCGGCATTGACCAATAGATCTGAGAGAAAGTCTGAAAACTCTTTTAGGAAATCAGCATAGGGCCCTGGAGGTCTATATACGGTCGCTAAGGCTAGAGATAATAGGGATTTCTTTCTTACATCTAAGAGCGTAACATTTAGCACAAGTACTTCGAACGAATTAAACCTGTGACCTGTTTTCTGAGTAACATTTAGGATAACTGTCTTACACAACTGCTTTCCCAAACAGCAGGCATCCACCTCCGAAAGCAAGAGAACTTTATTGCATTTCGTCTGCGTGCTGTGAGGAGATTTATTATATATGAAATTATGATATACAGTGGCTTCTCTGACTGCAGCAACTTCTATTTTTCTTAGTGATATTTAGCACCAGTTTATCAGGAAGTGATGATTTTGTTCTCTTCGGCTCACTGGATGAAGCGGTGCCTTATTCGCTAATGTTTTATGCCATATTCCAATTTTGCACATAAGTTTAATTCTCAACTTTGGATGGAAACATAGTTTATGAGAGTCCAGGTTTGTGTAACTAATGCAGTTCGTTTCATGCAACTCTCAGATGTATTATTAACAAAACTCTCATACCAACCCAATTTTCCTCACTTCATTTGTAAATGCCTGAAGAAAATAGTTTTGGATAACATTTGAATACTCACTGCATATTCAGTTATTATGGAAGAAATTATTTTACTGATAGTTGTGCTTCTACTGTCTCTGACTTTAGTTACACAATCACGAAATTCAGTCATTTTAGGACCACAATAATCAGAAAAAATCCTGATGTTTATCTGTCTGTTTACACCACCGTTCAAAAAGGTATAAATAAATGAATACTTTTGTTCAGCCATGATGCATTAATTAATCAAAAGTGACACCAAAGATATTTCAATTGTTTGAATAAATACAGAAGAAAATAAATGCTGTTGTATTGAACTTACTATTCATCAGAGAAGACTAAAAAATTTAAATGTATTAAAGTTTTAACAGAAATATTAAGTAAATCGTGGCCATATAAAAGTATATTTACTTTTGTCCGCAAGTCATGTGCAGGGCTCTGTAATGTTTACCATATTTTTGATCAAATAAATGCAGTTTTAGTGAGCACAAGAGTTTTTTTCAAAAAGTTTTTAAAAACTTAGTATTCTTTCTAGTAGCCACCTACTCAGCATCCCTATATCCTTCACATATAAAGACTTTTAAAATCTCTTTTGAGCTCGTCCTAGGTGGATCCAGTAGCAGGATGGGATCTGAATTCTTCCTGTTTTCTCTTTGTTTGTTTGTGTACAGGATGAGTCTCACTTCCTGAAGAACATGAAAACTGCTCGCTGTCGGGCGGCTCTTCCTCTGCTCAAGGTTTGCTGCTTCAGGCTTATTTTAGACATCATTCATAGAGGTGAACTTTAAAACACTGCGGTTTGGTTGATCCTGCCCTGTGCTATTAAAGTTTTAGTTCTGTCTAGAGTTCACAGACACTGGCTGTGTCTAAAAAACCAAATGTGAATGCCTACCTAGCCAAAATGTTGCCCAGAAAACCATAAAAGCCTAAGGCAAGAAATTAAGACAGCCATTAATATTAGTATGTTAATTTGACTTTTGTCTGTAATATACAGTTAGAATTTATATTATTATTATTATTATTATTGTTAATAATAATATTAAATACTCTATTTGTTATTTTACAGTAAAATAGAGGTAGTTTAGTTTAGTTTAATTTATTTAACAGTGACCGTGCACAACAAATATTGTGCCAGAGTTAGCTAGATAGCTAATTTGCATCTGTGGTCCCTGGGCAGGATGTTGTTACATGAAATTACAGCCATTACAATCCAGGAAAAAGAAGAAAATAATAATATCACATCACAATATAACAAATTGCAACATCACAATATCAAATCACAACAAAAAAAAAATCCAAATGAATGATCACATTATTGATTTAAAAAAATACTAAATGATGTACACTTTCTAATATGAACAGGCACTGAATTTCATCTTTCTGCTGCTCTAAATGAAAAAGCTGCTGTCCAAAGACAGTTTTCTTAAATTTAACTGAACAGTCGCCTCTGCCCTGGTTTCCCTAGAATTGTCCTTAAAGAAAGTCACACATTGTGTAAAATGTGGTGGCACAAAATCATGGATTAATTTATACATCAAACACATGTCTGCAAAAAATAAAAAAACTGCCAACAATTTATAATTTTTGATAATACAATGATGAAAACTTGTCTGTGATGCTTCTAATGAAACAGGCCGCTAAGAGAGTGATCCTGCTGTCGGGAACGCCTGCCATGTCCAGACCGGCTGAGCTCTACACTCAGATCCTGGCTGTCAGGCCTTCCCTGTTTCCACGCTTCCATGACTTCGGCACACGTTACTGTGATGCTAAACAGGTGCGTCCATCTCTATACAGGTGTGTTCTTGGTTCATACCTACAGTGGATAGCATAAGTGAACTAGGGGTCGACCGATTATCGGCGTCAATATTGAGCATTTTTATGGTTATCGGTATCGGCCATTTTCAAAACCGATTTGCCGATAAAATAATTTAATTTTGAAATGCGCTATATTTGGCTCTGACGCAGCCACCTCTGTCGGAACTCACCACTCTGTAGACTAGACCAATGCAATGTCCCGCACATCTGATTTGTTGGGAGTCACGAGTCCGGCCAATCAATGCGGAAAGCTGAAGGCACTGAAAGTTGAGCACTCGCTGACTGGAACTGCTGCACTGATCATGCATCAGTTGTCTTGTCTCTCAAAGTTAAGGCAGCAGCAGACTTTGCTGAAGTAGCAATAAATTACTACACTGAAGTTGCAAAACACCTCAATATAATAGGGTCCTGTGATGTCCGCGATGCAGAAAACACAGACGGAAGCGCAGAATCCAGTCATAAAAACGGAATTTACTGTATAAAGCGGAATGTCACGGAATTTGTCAACTTCTTGATGAATTAATAAAAAGCAGGTCAGTACAAATCAAATCGAATTTCAAACCGCAAAAAGACTATTTAAATATGAATCCTGCGTGTCTCTAAATGAATAGTGCAGACGCGTGATTTCATTTACCACACACACACACACACACTGGAGCACGCGTGACGCTTGCGCTGTTTTCAGCCTCAGCATTATATGAGGACATGATTGCATAAACATCATCTCCAGAGCCGCTTAGTCACTTCATGAGCTTTTTAAAGCTTCAACTGAGAAAAGTTATCGTCATATCATAAACACACAGAAACTCAAAGAACTCCACGGCAACCCGTCAAAATAAAAGTTCGTTTTTTCATAGGGCCCTAAACAAGTAATTTTTGTTAAACTGTAAATAAATTGAATAAGTTTGATGATTTAAATGAAATGCTTCTTGATTACTAAAATTTTATTTAACCATTAAAATAGAGTCTTTAAGTTTTACAGAATGCTGCTGGGTGCTCCCTGCACATTTTTTTTTGTTATTATTATTATTATTAATAATAATAATAATGTTATTATTAACAGTTATCAGATTTAAAGATATGTTTAAAATAATTTAAAGAAAGCATTTGTCAAAACATTTTTACACCAGACATATATATATATATATATATATATCGGTTTTAAAATATCGGTTATCGGTCTACTTGATCTGTAATAATCGGTATCGGCATCGGCCCTGAAAATCACATATCGGTCGACCCCTAAAGTGAACACACTCATGCTAAAGTTGACTAAAAAGAGGAATAAAAAATCATCTTTTGGAAATTGATCTTAATGCCTTAATTAAAAAAATGAGGAAAAATCCAACCTTTAAGGACACCAATTTTCTTTGTGAATGAATAATGTATCGTAAATAAATAAATGTTCTTCCTTAAAATACAGGTTGCGTAAGTCAGGACACCCCTATGTTAAATTCCCATAGAGTCAGGCAGATTTTTATTTTTCAAGGCCAGTTATTTCATGGATCCAGGATACTATGCATCCTGATAAAGTTCCCTTGGCCTTTGGGATTAAAATAGCCCCACATCATCACACACCTAGAGATACCTAAGGAAGAACATTTATTTATTTACGATACATTATTCATTCACAAAGAAAATTTGTGTCCTTAAAGGTTGGATTTTTCCTCATTTTTTTAATTAAGGCATTAAGATCAATTTCCAAAAGATTATTTTTTTATTCCTCTTTTTAGTCAACTTTAGCATGGGTGTGTTCACTTATGCTAAGCACTGTAGAAGTACAGTGTAGGGCTGCTCAATTAATCGAAATTAACAGAAATATATGGCTTTGTGCAATTATCAAATCACAAAGGCTGCAGTTAAGGCAGTGGTTTTCAAAGTGTGGGGCAAAAGATCAGCAGAAAAAAAGGCGGAAGGGGAAACTGCCTTTCAAGTGTGTGACTAGCGGTTAGCGCTCTGCTCTGCCTTTATAAAGCGGCATCGAACGGCAATTACAATGAATCGTTCTTCTTCAGACCGTTGACTTGTAACAAGCCCATCATAAAGGTTGCTCTCCATCTTCAGCGGACCGAATCACATGCTGCTATTATGAACGCGCATCATTTAATTCATATTTACGCATGTATTTAATGTTTTTTTTTTTAAATTAAGTTCTGATTTATTATTCTCTCTTACTTGTTATATCAATAACATTACAAAGTGAAACTATTGCAGGTGTTTTTCATTGCACGTTTTTCAATTTAAAAAATCTTTCCGTTTTATTTATTTATTTGTTTTTTTGTTTGTTTTTTAAAGGTTTAAAGGGGAACATGACCAAAAAAGTTTGGATAAACTTTATGGATTTAAAGATAATGAAATAAATTTAATTTAATTTAATTTAAATTAAAGTTTATGGATAAATCATTTATAAGAAATACTGCAATATTCCATTAAATATTGTCAATTTTGATTTCACGTTGACTTCAGCATTTGAAAATGATGAAATTAAGAGAGCCATAAATATTAGTAGTGTAATTTTATAGTTGTAGTGGAAAATAAAACAATTATTATTATATTATTTTTGTTAAATACAGTGATGTGAATAAGTTAGGACACCCATGCTAAAGTTGCCTAAAAAGAGAAATAAAGAATCTTTTGGAAATTGATCTTAATGCCTTTATTAGAAAAATGAGGAAAAATCCAACCTTTAAGGACAATTCCCACAGAGACAGCAGATTTTTATTTTTAAAGGCCAGTTATTTCATGGATCCAGGATAATATGCATCCTGATAAAGTTCCCTTGGCCTTTGGAATTAAAATATCCCACATCATCACACACCCTTCACCATATCTAGAGATTTGCATGGGGCACTTTCCATAAGATCATCTCTCAGTGCAAATCATATCAGCTATTAGGCTAACTGACATAAAACCATGCCAATCTCTAGGTATGGTGAAGGGTGTGTGATGATGTGGGATATTTTAATTACAAAGGCCAAGGGAACTTTATCAGGATGCATATTATCCTGGATCCATGAAACAACTGGCCTTTAAAAATAAAAATCTGCCTGTCTCTATGGGAATTTAACATAGGGGTGTCCTGACTTATGCACCCTGTATTTTAAGGAAGAACATTTATTTATTTATGATACATTATTCATTCACAAAGAAAATTGGTGTCCTTAAAGGTTGGATTTTTCCTCATTTTTCTAATTAAGGCATTAAGATCAATTTCCAAAAGATGATTTTTTATTCCTCTTTTTAGGCAACTTTAGCATGGGTGTCCTAACTTATTCACATCACTGTACTTGATTTTACAGTGAAATATTACAAGAGTAATATTTCTTATTTTTATTAGATGTTTCTTTAGTAGTAATAAAAATAATTGGTAACACACTTTAGTTTAGAGTCCAATTCTCACTATTAACTTGTTGCCTATTATCATGCATATTAGTAGGATATTGGATGTTTATTAGTACTTAAAAAGCACATATTAATGCCTTATTCTGCATGACCATATTCTACATCCCTTTATCAACCCAATACCTAAACTTAACAACTACCTTACTAACTATTAATAAGCAGAAATTAGGAGTTTGAGGCAAAAGTTGAGAATGATGAATGAGAATTGGACCCTAAACTAAAGTGTGACCAAATAATTATTATTTTATATCCGTATTGATGTATAGTAACAGAATTTAAGCCAAATTGTGCAGCCCTACAAACAACCACAGCAAACCTGGATTTTTTTCAATCGCATTTTAATTCGCAATTTTAATTGCGATATGATTTTTTCCCTCCCAAATCATGCAGCCTTAGAGCAGTGTCTAAAAGCACACTGTCATAGACCTTGTAGTCTTTACAATGACATGCACTATATAAAGGTCCTAGATCACGTAATTTTCACAACTTTCAAAAATGTTTTATGGAGTTTTTGTCTACTGAAAGTTGAGCAATCAGTATGTTGTTCAATCCATTGGACACACTATAATTCTCTCCCTCACTGCCTCGTTTTCATTACCGTCAAAATGTAAATATGGCACTGCCCTGATTAAAGGTGAAGTGTGTGATTTTTAGCGGCATCTAGTGGTGAGGTTACGAATTGCAACCAACAAAAGTTACGGTGGCCGACAGGAAAATTTGTCATCGTCTGAGACAGCAGAGAGTAGCAGTTCAGCAATGAGGTTTCTTTACAAGGATAAATTAAGAAATTATGTTTACTTAATTATTCAGTAAAACGATATGTTATTGCGAATATTATTGTTACTTGTTTGTCATTGTGTCAGTGTTTTATTCGCTGAACTAAGCTTGCTTCCTTGCACGAAGAGCCACCGTAGAAACATCTCGGCGCATTTCAATGATCGGGAACCCGCGGTGTGTGTAGACAGAAACTGCTCATTCTAAGGTCATACAAATATTACAGTTCATTAAGTAAGGTCTTTATACACCACTGAAAACTTCTTTTTCAAGGTAGTGAGGAAACGCGCTCTGTAGCGCTGTGTGTTCGCTGTCGGCTACGCTAGAAACATGACCACACAATATGTTGACCTCCACAGAAGGGGGCGCCCGCGGTTATGGAGATATAAATGTCTCATTCTAAGGTAATAAAAACATAACGGTTCATTATGCAAGGTCTTTATACACCACTGAAAACATAGTTATGGATCTTATATTGCATTTCTGTCAATAGATCCTTAGAAATATTACACATTGCACCTTTAAGTTCTATTGGGAAAAGCGATCACCAGTGTGGAAAGGGTGTATAGTGAAGGCGTATCTCTGACTGCAGCTCCCGTGGGGTTGGGATTACTCCGGCTCGTCTCATCTGAGTGAACTCAAGCTTCTTCTGGAGGAGTCTCTAATGCTCCGACGGCTGAAATCAGAGGTGCTCTCTCAGCTCCCTGCCAAACAGCGTAAGGTGGTCACAGTCACCACAGACGGCATCAACTCACGCACTAAAGCTGCTCTCAACGCCGCTGCCAAACAGCTCGCCAGAGGATACCACAACGTGAGCGCAAACCACTATACATCTCTGAAAATAAGTCATATTCTTTTTTTTGCTTTTTATTTGGTTCATCATAGGTCAGACAGAAAGTGACAATAACATAAATGTAGTAATATAGTATAAATAATATAGATGCATACACATATATACATATAACATACAACCATACATTGATTCAGAAACAGCAGGCAAGTATAGTTACACACACACACACACACACACACACACACATAAATATAAAAATAGGAATTAAAGAAAAAAATTATAATTAAGATGTAGTTGTCTCCTTAAAATATTCCTGAAAAGGGCTCCAGACTTTCAGAAAAAAATAAGTCATATTCTGAGGAAATTCTTTCATTATTTTCTTCAGAAATTCTTCTTTTCTGTTCAGCATATTGGTTTGGAACGACATGAAAGTGAATGAATAATGGCAGGATTTGTGTTGTTACTGTCTCTGATGAGCTTTTCTGTGTTCATGTGCAGAAGTCACAAGAAAAGGAAGCACTCCTGGTTTTCTTCAACCACACAGCAGAGGCCAAGATCAGAGCCATCATGTACGTTTGACTGTTACGAGTTCAGCTTCATACAGGTCCTTTATGGAGAAGCATGCTTTATTATTATTTAAAGATTAATGTACATTCAAATAGTTAGATGCATAAAATTAAGCCATTGTAAAAATACACATTCTATATTAATGCATTAACCATAAGCAGACTTTTATTAATAGATAGAAGTATTTTTCTGATTAATATCAAAAACTGGTGTTTTTATAATGTTGCTGTTGCCATAGTTAACTGGTAAAATCGTGCAATGTACAGCTTCAAGCACACTGATTTTATTAAATTGTCTAATACACGACCTTACATGACTTATGGTTTATATACAGTATAGTGTGTTTACTAAAGCATATGATTATTCTAGGGTTATTATCATCAACTAAAACCGAGGGGCCGTTTACACTACAACTAAAAACGGAAAACTTTTTATGCATTTGGCCGTTCATTTACACGACAACGCCGTTTTGTGCGCCTGAGAACGCAAACTTTTGAAAGCGAGTTTCAAAGTGCAAGTTTCTGAAAACGATGCAGTTATCGTCTCTGTAAACTACAAAAACTCGAATTTGTGAAAACAGTGGCGTGATGCGCATGCATATTACAGGTTCAGTCTATAGCCACATAGTTTTTCTTAACAAAGTGACATCTACTGGCATGGCAGCATATTACAGCAATTTTAATGGCTTTCGCTGATCAGTGTGAACGGGGACAACAATGTCGTCTGTATGTGAGAAAAGTAAAGGGAAAACATTTCCTTTTTTAGTACATCGTTGTTGTGTAAACATACCCTAAAACCATACAAATTATTTTTGTTAATTTGAACAAAATAAACGTTAACTAAAATAAAATCAAATATATTTCAGCTACCGTACTTGCCGAGGCAACATTTCTTATTTTAGTTTAGTTCAACATAAAGTACTAAAATAAATAAATAAGTACATTTTAATACGTTTTAATTATTTTTTATTTAGTTAATTTTAAAATATTAACAAAAAATATATATAGACAAAATTACAAAAAAAAAAAAAATGTACTAAATTGAAAGTGAAAACAGAATATATTTATATCAAAGATACTAAAATAATAGTGTTTTAATGCATTCTCCAGGGAGTACATCTCAGACACGCTGGAGTGCGGGCGAGAGAAGTTTCTGGTGTTTGCTCATCACAAACTGGTGCTGGATAGTATAACCAAAGAACTCGGTGAGAAGGTCTGTCCAAATTTATTTTTTCCCCACCAAAAAAAATAAAAATGTCTTAAACATTTGCCATTCACTGAAAGAAGCCCCAGATGAAATATGCAGACTTTAATTCAAAAAAATTTTTTTATTAATTCAAATTTGGTAAAATACTTATAATGGAGCTGAGAGTATAAGACTTAAAAGCAAGACTGAAATAATATTTGTAATAATAAACTATTTGTTTTTCTATAGTAGTTCTCCATCATCATGCCATACATTATTGGAGTGATGCATATTAGAATGATTTCTGAATGATCATGTGACACTGAAGACTGGAGTAATGATGCTGAAAATTCAGCTTTAAATCACAGAAATAAATTACATTTCACAATATAATCACATAGAAAACAGCTATTTTAAATTGCAATAATATTTCACTGTTTTACTGTATTTTTGATCACATGAATGCACCCTTATTGAACACAAGAGACTACTTTCAAAAACGTTCAAAATCATAATTATAACAAACTTTTGGCCAGTAGTGTACAGTATGTATGGTATGATGTCTTTATTTCTAGTCTATAGTGTTTTTTAGTATTGTTTATAAAATTGATCAGATATCAGCCATAATGTGAAAATAATTAGCAGATAATTGGTATTGACAAGAATTTATATATCAGAGCATCAATAACCAAAATAGCTAATAAACATTCATATAAGGTCTAGAGTGAATTCTGATTTTGTGTCGGTCTGGTTTGTATGTAATGATTGAGTTGGATGTCCAGTCAAACCAAAAATATATTCAGACACCTTCAACATTCCTCACATTATCACAGTTTATTCTCTATAGCTTAGAAAATGGTAATAAAATATGACAAGAACTCAGTTATTAAATCAGTTGATATTTCACTGGTTTTGTCCATCCTTCTGTTAGACTCTCACACATGAATTATGTTGATTACATAATACCAGTTTAGCTCAACCAATCACCAAGCAATGCTTCATGTTGTTCAGTCTGTGGTGTAAAAAGGTGCATTAGCAATTAAAGAAAAAACACTTCAGTGAAGCATGATCAGCTCAAAGTGTCTGAATAATTTTTGGTCCCAAATTTATTATACATTTTTACTGGTAGTCACTGTATGAAGGATTTTTGTGTATAATAATTCACAGTTTACTTTATTTTGCTCTCCTCACTTACATAAATGAACTATGGTGTCCTGCACCCACTAGTGAAAAAATACCAAAAATGATATCTGGTGTCTGAATAGTTTTTGGTTTGACTGTATATGAGCACTAGTACTGTGTTGACATGTGTTGTGTTTGTGTGCAGGGAATCAATTACATTCGTATCGACGGATCGACGGCGTCAGCGGACCGACAGCAGTTGTGTAACAGATTCCAGTCTTCACAGAAGAGCTGCGTGGCGGTTCTGTCCATCACGGCCGCCAACATGGGGCTCACGCTGCACTCGGCCAACCTTGTGGTCTTCGCTGAACTCTTCTGGAACCCGGGAGTGAGACGCCAACACTTTACAGGGTTCACACACTCATCAGGGGAACTTAAAGGAGTAGTTCACTTCAGAATTAACATTTCCTGATAATTTACTCTCCTACACATCATCCATGATGTTCATGACTTTCTTTATTCAGTCGAAAAGAAATTAAGGTTTTTGAGAATTTTTTTCCATATAGTGACTTCAACGGTTTTATCGGTTTGAAGGTCCAAATGTGAGTTTCAGTGCAGCTTTAAAGTCTCGACACGATCCCAGCCGAGGAATAAGAGTCTTACCTAGACAAACCAGCGGACATTTTATAAATAAATAAACATTTATAAACTTTTTAAACCACAAATGCTCGTCTTGCACTAGCTGTGATGCGCCACACATTACGTTATCACGTTGAAAGGTGTTCCTGTTCGAAAATGTAGAGTAGGGCATCTCATTTTCTCCTCCAACTTCAAAATTGGTCGACATCGTTGTTTGACCTTTTTTTTTATTTTTTTGTAAATGGCGTTTGACTTAGTCTTTGCTTTGCTTTGTAAACACCAGGTTGATACTTTATTTTTTAACCAGAACTCGCGTGACCTTTCAACGTGACGACGCAATGTGTGGCTCATCGCACAGCTAGTGCAGGACGAGCATTTGTGGATAAAAAGTAAATAAATGTTTATTTTTGTTATAAAATGTCCGCTGGTTTGTCTAGATAAGACTCTTATTCCTCGGCTGGGATCGTGTCGAGACTTTGAAGCTGCACTGAAACTCACATTTGGACTTTCAAACCGTTGAAACCGTTGAAGTCACTATATGGAGAAAAATCCTGGAATGTTTTCCTCAAAAACCTTCATTCCTTTTTCGACTGAAGAAAGAAAGACATGAATATCTTAAATGATGTAGGGAGAGTAAATTATCAGGAAATTTTAATTCTGAAGTGAACGAATCCTTTAAAACTATGGCTTCAGGCCTGGAAAAGTCAAGCGGAGATATAAAATATCACATTGGCTGGAAATTGCAATTTGTGAATGCAACTTTTGTAAACAATTAAAATTGAAGGTGAAAACTGAAAAGTTTTTCAGAAACAACGACTTCAAGTCATGAGATGTGGGAGCCCTGAATTTAACTATTAAACAAGACCTCAATTTGAAATGTTAGACTTT
The DNA here is from genome assembly GCA_026230005.1 of Gila orcuttii. Lineage (NCBI taxonomy): Eukaryota > Metazoa > Chordata > Actinopteri > Cypriniformes > Leuciscidae > Gila > Gila orcuttii. Next base: position 50,250,867 of record JAPDVR010000007.1, on the reverse strand, counting down.
GTCTTTTGGCACATTGTTTTTAGCTTAATTTACTTGCTGTTGTGGTATTTTGATTTGATAAAACTCTTTTTATGTCAAGAATTTAGTTTTTAGCCCTGATTCTCAGGTGATGCAGATCTGACTTCCTGTCCCTATAGAAACGGTTAGACGGCCAGACTCAGATAAAAGCCTCGTCTCGAGTTGAAAAGCATTTCCATGAATCAGCAGAGTAATTTAGTCTGGAACAAGCTCTCATCTGGGTTCAGAAAGCCAGTCGAATGAAAAAAAATGGCTTAATGAATGTAATTGATATTGAGAGTGCTGCCAGACTACTTGTTAAATAAACGCGTGTGTTTCCTTCAGGTCCTGATTCAGGCTGAGGACCGGGTGCACAGGATTGGACAGACCAGTAATGTGGACATTCATTACCTGGTTGCTAAAGGCACTGCGGACGATTACCTTTGGTGAGGGCAGGGATATTCCCCCTGCAAATATCAGGACATTTAAACAAAAAAACCTTCAGAACTGGATCAGTTGTCGGAAGAGAATGAATCAATTGATTGGTTTTGTTGGTTTGATGCAAGTTTGTGAAAAATTATTATTGTGATATCTATCTATTATATGTGTATAGATTGTGTATATATATATATATATATACATAATCCTTAAGAGTATATATAAATATACAGTAGTGTCCAAAAATAATGTCCAGAAGGAATATTTGTTTTTAATGGACTTACAAGTTCAATAAAACCTTCAAAATATGAGGAAAATATTTTATATATGTTTAAATACTTAATACATGAGGGAAGAACACAACACTTGGTTAAGGTGTTCATCTGACAAAATTATTTGGCAAAAAAAGGCAAGCTACAGGTTTTATTTTACTATGCAAAAAAGAAGCATACATTGACTACAACAGAATCAGTCATTAATATTTAGATGGTTCTTTCTTGTTCATAATTCATAATTTCTTTGTATGACAGCCTGGATAAAAATGATGCCAGCACAACTTGGCATGTTTCGTTGTGTTATTATTACTAATAAAACAATCGACTCCAAGCTCAACTGCACAATATGCTTACAAAATCTTTAACCAATTTTGAATAATATTTGAATAAAGTGTGAAGATGTCAATTTCCCTAGTCCGGACATCACTCTTGCCCACTACTGTACATATAAGATGCTGTAACTGGCCACCTTTTCATTTTTTTCACCATTTTAAATCACACTTTGTGCCCTCAGTGGTTCATTTTAAATGTTTACTACAATCTTAAATTTAGATTCAAATAATTTTATCTGGAATACAGTTACACTTAGTTATACATAGTTAGACATTTTAGTTATACTTATAATTATGCATGTATTAATTTCATAAATGTAATACTTTTTTTTCAAATTCACTGTTTAAAGTTCCGTTTTGTTTCTGCAATGTATTGTTAATTTCAGTAGTTTCTCACTGATAGGCCTCATCATTGCTGTTCTCTGCTGTTTTTATACCGTTTGCTTGTTTCTCAGGCCCATGATTCAGAGCAAAATGAGTGTTTTGGAGCAGGTCGGTTTGTCTGAGTCCAACATTTCAGAGAACGCAGAATCTGCCAGCTTCCACAGCAAGGTTAGTATCCAAACTTTCAGCATTTGACCATCAGTAAAAGAATAAATTAGATTTTCATTGCACCATTTTCATTTAACTTACTGTAGAAAGCTTTAGCTTTTAGAATAATCAAAGTAAACAATAGTTATTGCGTATTGCAATAATTATGAAACGTCTGTAGTAATGTGTCCTTTGTTTTCAATCCTCTTGCTGTGTGTCAGGACCCTGAGCAACTGACCATCACTGAGATGTTTCAGAGGTCCTTTGATGAGGAGGAGATGCTTGCTTTGGTCGATCAAGATCAGTAAGAAGGCTAATTATTACATGAAATTAAACAAAATATTTGGGTTGGTTGAAAGCCAATCATAGGACTTGTTTTTGTCAAGTGCCTCACATTTGTATGTGATAAAATATATATATTTTTTTAAATTCAGTTTGAACCAAACAGATCAGCCTTGCACCAAGTATTTAAACAGACAAGCGTTTAATTCACAAGAGGATGTAAATGATTTATAAGAGACTGAAGATGAAACCACAAATCACTGGCTGTTTGTTGCAGATCTAGACGCCTTCAGGTCCAAACTGGTGGAGAACGACAGAAAACTTTCATATCATCATGTGTTACAAACGGGGTTATTATTGTTAACAAAAACTAAAACCATAAAGAATCATTACTTTAAATAAATTAAACATTAGCTGAAATGAAATAAAATCTAAAAAAAACCAAACGTTAAAACTAATTTTATATGAGTTTTAATATTAAATTAATATATTCATTTTATACTCATTTTATATTAAATTTTAGGCAACATTTTCTTATTTTCATTTAGTTTAAGTTGAAGTACTAAAATAACAAACTAAAATATCAAAAACTTAAGAAAATGACCAAAAATGTTACTACAATTAAAACAGAAAATAGTTTAATTCAAAAATATGAACAAAAACTATAATGGTATAACAATGATAAAAAATAATACACCTTATTTGAATTGGACAAGTTTGATGCCTTGTATGAACTGATTCTTTTAATGAATCTGTCACTGACTCGTTTGTTTGCGAATCAGTTTAATTGTAGAAACACTTGTTCTCATGAATGTTCTTGACACCCGACCATCTTTACCTCTCCTCTTTTTTGACAGATGATTGTGCAGATTTCAGGAATTTGTCGGATCCCCTGAAATACAGACGACAAGCTCTTCGTCACATTTACATCACAAGTAAAAGATAAAATAAAGTTTATTTATAATTCCAGTATAAAGTCACTGACTTAGTGTTATTGTTTATCACGTTTCTGACATGAGTTCATCTGTCAAGTTTGTCAAACAAATCACTGATTCTTGAGTCATGGGACAAAACAGACTTCAGAAATGAAATAAAACTATCAATAAATAAAAGTTTGTGCATCAAGGAATTATTTCTGATTAATGTGTCCTTTATGCTTCTGTTTCCATGTTTCAGTTTTTCCTTGCTGTTTTTTCAACACCAGATAAAATGAAGAAAATCCAAGCAAGTTGACAATATTTTGAATATATTTTGTGTATTAAGACACAACAGTCATTTTGTTTCCTGGTTTTGCTGACAATTAATAAGAACCTATTTAAAATTAGGGAAATTTTCTAAAAATGTATTTCTTTACAGTTTGGGTGACGGGACTGATATACTGTATACTAGTTCTGACAAAAAAATATGAGCAAAAACATAGGCACAAAAAAATCTATTGAGATTCGGGAACCTCTCTGATTGGTGGATCTCGCATCGGGTCCCGGCGGGTCATAATACGCACAATTCTACCGTAATATTTAGGATTACAACATAAAAACCTGATACAAAAGCTTGTGCTTTGTTTTATTTGTTTGTTTGTGTTTTGCTCGTGCATTCCGAGGTGAATAAAGTACTGCTTATATTTGGTTGGTAATAGATTTGCACTTGCAAGTTTCCAATAAAAAATGCAACGATGTAATAAAAAATAAAAAAAGCTTTTTGAACATAAAATAATGTAAACAAATTCTAGTAAACCCCATAAACTAAATTATGAACCTGTAAATAAGCATGATTGGACTCCTTTAATATCTGACAGTGCTGACAATTAATGGCGAAGTGGAAATGTTGATGTTTTTTTTTCAAACCATATTTCCTCTCATGTCTGAAGGATCTGTGTGTAAAGTTGTTCTTGATTGTACATCACTAGTCACTGAAACACACACCTGTGTCCTGCTGGCTGGAGGCGGGCGTCTCGAGTGTGTCGGTCTCATCGGATGACACTGCGTGACTCTCTGTCGTCTCGGGGGGGATTTCTTCAGCAGCTTCTGCATGTGGAGATCAAGGGTAATCTTGACTTTTGTGTTTACATGTGACTTTTCACCTCAACTTAATGGACTAAAGCAGGGATTCGGCCGAACCCCTTAGATGTTAAATATTTACTTGAAGACCCCCATTTACTAATATTTCTATCATTTAACGGCACATTTCCACGTTCACGGTTCTCTGATGCTGCTTATTGGTCATGTGATATGCATGTAAACCAGTGGTCTCAAACTCAATTCCTGGAGGGCTACAGCTCTGCACAGTTTAGCTCCAACCAGCTCAAACTCACACCTGCAAGGAAGTTTCTAGCAATCCTGAAGACCTTGATTAGCTGGATCAGGTGTGTTTGATTAGGGTTGGAGCAAAACTGTGCAGAGCTCTGGCCCTCCAGGAATTGAGTTTGAGACCACTGATGTAAACAGATAAAATCACAACAGACTGGGACTGGCTGATCAATCACAACAGACTGGGGCCGGCTGATCAATCAAAACGGACTGGGGACGGGCTGACCAATCACAACAGACTGGGACCAGCTGACCAATCACAGCATACTGGGGCCGGCTGACCAATCACAACAGGCTGGGACCAGCTGACCAATCACAACATACTGGGGCCGGCTGACCAATCACAACAGACTGGGACAGGCTGACCAATCACAACAGACTGGGGCCGGCTGACCAATCACAACAGATTGGGACGGGCTGACCAATCACAACAGACTGGGACCGGCTGATCAATCATAACAGACTGGGACGGGCTGACCAATCAAACAGACTGGGACCGGCTGACCAATCACAACAGACTGGGGCTGGCTGACCAATCACAACAGACTGGGACCGGCTGATCAATCACAACAGACTGGGACCGGCTGACCAATCACAACAGACTGGGACCAGCTGACCAATCACAACAGACTGGGACGGGCTGACCAATCACAACAGACTGGGGCCGGCTGACCAATCACAACAGACTGGGGCCGGCTGACCAATCACAACAGATTGGGACGGGCTGACCAATCACAACAGACTGGGACCGGCTGATCAATCACAACAGACTGGGGCCGGCTGATCAATCAAAACGGACTGGGGACGGGCTGACCAATCACAACAGACTGGGACCAGCTGACCAATCACAGCATACTGGGGCCGGCTGACCAATCACAACAGGCTGGGACCAGCTGACCAATCACAACATACTGGGGCCGGCTGACCAATCACAACAGACTGGGACTGGCTGACCAATCACAACAGACTGGGGACGGGCTGACCAATCACAACAGACTGGGACCGGCTGATCAATCACAACAGACTGGGACCGGCTGACCAATCACAACAGACTGGGACCGGCTGATCAATCACAACAGACTGGGACCGGGTGACCAATCACAACAGACTGGGGCCGGCTGACCAATCACAACAGACTGGGACCGGCTGATCAATCACAACATACTGGGGCCGGCTGATCAATCAAAACGGACTGGGGACGGGCTGACCAATCACAACAGACTGGGACCGGCTGATCAATCACAACAGACTGGGACGGGCTGACCAATCACAACAGACTGGGACCGGCTGATCAATCACAACAGACTGGGATGGGCTGACCAATCAAACAGACTGGGACCAGCTGACCAATTACAACAGACTGGGGCCGGCTGACCAATCACAACAGACTGGGACGGGCTGATCAATCACAACAGATTGGGACGGGCTGATCAATCACAACAGATTGGGACGGGCTGATCAATCACAACAGTCTGGGGCTGGCTGACCAATCACAACAGACTGGGGCTGGCTGACCAATCACAACAGACTGGGACCAGCTGACCAATCACAACAGACTGGGGCTGGCTGACCAATCACAACAGACTGGGGCCGGCTGACCAATCACAACAGATTGGTACGGGCTGACCAATCACAACAGACTGGGATGGGCTGACCAATAACAACAGACTGGGGCCGGCTGACCAATCACAACAGACTGGGACCAGCTGACCAATCAGAGCAAACTGTGCTTTTCAGAAGGCCGGTTTTAAAGAAACCGAAACTAAAATGGAGCGTTCAGGTGCTGCAACAATGTAAATTATAAGAAGAATAATGAGTTGTTAGAACATTAAATGATGCAAACCCCATAAACTAAATTATGAACCTGTAAATAAGCATGATTGGACTCCTTTAATATCTGACAGTGCTGACAATTAATGGCGAAGTGGAAATGTTGATGTTTTTTTTTCAAACCATATTTCCTCTCATGTCTGAAGGATCTGTGTGTAAAGTTGTTCTTGATTGTACATCACTAGTCACTGAAACACACACCTGTGTCCTGCTGGCTGGAGGCGGGCGTCTCGAGTGTGTCGGTCTCATCGGATGACACTGCGTGACTCTCTGTCGTCTCGGGGGGGATTTCTTCAGCAGCTTCTGCATGTGGAGATCAAGGGTAATCTTGACTTTTGTGTTTACATGTGACTTTTCACCTCAACTTAATGGACTAAAGCAGGGATTCGGCCGAACCCCTTAGATGTTAAATATTTACTTGAAGACCCCCATTTACTAATATTTCTATCATTTAACGGCACATTTCCACGTTCACGGTTCTCTGATGCTGCTTATTGGTCATGTGATATGCATGTAAACCAGTGGTCTCAAACTCAATTCCTGGAGGGCTACAGCTCTGCACAGTTTAGCTCCAACCAGCTCAAACTCACACCTGCAAGGAAGTTTCTAGCAATCCTGAAGACCTTGATTAGCTGGATCAGGTGTGTTTGATTAGGGTTGGAGCAAAACTGTGCAGAGCTCTGGCCCTCCAGGAATTGAGTTTGAGACCACTGATGTAAACAGATAAAATCACAACAGACTGGGACTGGCTGATCAATCACAACAGACTGGGGCCGGCTGATCAATCAAAACGGACTGGGGACGGGCTGACCAATCACAACAGACTGGGACCAGCTGACCAATCAGAGCAAACTGTGCTTTTCAGAAGGCCGGTTTTAAAGAAACCGAAACTAAAATGGAGCGTTCAGGTGCTGCAACAATGTAAATTATAAGAAGAATAATGAGTTGTTAGAACATTAAATGATGCAAACCCCATAAACTAAATTATGAACCTGTAAATAAGCATGATTGGACTCCTTTAATATCTGACAGTGCTGACAATTAATGGCGAAGTGGAAATGTTGATGTTTTTTTTTCAAACCATATTTCCTCTCATGTCTGAAGGATCTGTGTGTAAAGTTGTTCTTGATTGTACATCACTAGTCACTGAAACACACACCTGTGTCCTGCTGGCTGGAGGCGGGCGTCTCGAGTGTGTCGGTCTCATCGGATGACACTGCGTGACTCTCTCTCGTCTCGGGGGGGATTTCTTCAGCAGCTTCTGCATGTGGAGATCAAGGGTAATCTTGACTTTTGTGTTTACATGTGACTTTTCACCTCAACTTAATGGACTAAAGCAGAGAGTCAGCCGAACCCCTTAGATGTTAAATATTTACTTGAAGTCGTCCTAGTTAATATTTTAACTTGGACGTATACCACAAGAGGTCGCTTTATTGGTAACGTAATATGCATGTAAACTGATCAAATATTTTATGTTATTTTGATAGTATATATATATATATATATATATATTAACATTATTTATATATAAGGCTGCATGACTTGGTCAAAAATGTATATTGTTATTTTTCATATATTGCTAACATATAATTATTATTAGGCCTATTATTATTAGTTTCACCTCTAAAATGAAGACATTACTAAATTTCTGTTGTAAATAATAATTGTACTGTTAAATAAATAGTGAATATTTTAAAGTCATTATAATAAACAAAACCGTGGAGCTTTTAACATTCAAAATCCTTGAGCTTTTATTTTGGCGGAATACTAGTGAAATGCTGTAAACTTCTGTCCAAATAAATGTTGGAAATTATATGATTGTAAATAAAGTGCACCTAGACTTTTATTGTGAATAGAGTCGCTCTAAAACACTATAATAAGCTGCATGCGTGTTAATGAGCTTCACTCTGAAACACGCAGAGCAACAGACTATAGCTGTGTCCCAATGTGAAGGCTGCATCCTCCGAAGGCCGCGGACTTCGAAGGATGCAGCCTATTCGTCCGTCGAAGGACGCACCATGTAGCCTTCGCAGGATTTCCTAATTGCGCAACCAGGTGTTCCCGATTACCGCTCCTGGCGCCTAGCGAGAGTACAGCTGCCATTCTGATAATTCATTTTATACAATTGAATAAACAGCTAAGGATCCAGAATTGGCTATTGTCATTTTTTTTGTTTATATTTTACTGGAAGACATGGTGAGGATGTTTCAGTCATGTATTTTCGGCTTTAATAGCCAAGATCATGGCCAGAGCTGGTTTGTTGTGTCCCAATTCAGAAGCTGCGTCATGAATTGCCAGATTACACTTTAAACTGTTCAAGTATTGGGTGTTAACTTACGTAAATAATGTAATGAAAAGAAAAGAAAACATACATAGGCATATGGTTCAAATGTTCACTTATATCTTACCTTGATGCGATTTTGTAGGCTAGTGTATTCTTTTTATTATGTAGCATAAATGGACAATATAAATGATGAATATGGTAAATATATATTTCAACCCCGTATTATGGAGGGGAAAAAACCCTCAATCCGTGGTGACGGTTGTGCACTCCGTCCCTTCAGTTTATAAACTGTACTCACAATATTTTTTATGTGTAAACATAAATGTATAAAAATACACAATTTTATTTGTGTAAACTCACAATAACAAGAAAACTTTGTGCTTTTGTAAAATAAAAGAAAACAATCAGGCGTGCTTTCATGATCTCCGTGAACTGGAGCGCGCCTCAAAAATGAACTAAAACAAAATATAGCCTACCTATACAAAGCTTGAAATGTCCACTTTTAAACGAACAAATTCGAATATAATTTCCAGGTTCTAATTTGGCCTTAGAAAACCAGTAAAATCGATTTTTTTCCATATTAATTTGTGAATATTTCAAATATTTAATAAAGGGGAAAAAAGTCATAAACAAAAATTTTTTTTGCGCAGCATTTGGTGTGCAGTTCAAAGTCAAATTTTGGTGCTCAACTTTGCGTTTTAAAAATAGCCTAACAACCGTTAATTTTTAATTACGGGTTAAAAAAAGAAAAACGAGTGGACGCAAAGGTACACGTCGACCTTATATTATTATATTTAAAATAATGTAGGCTATTTGTAGAAAAAGTTAGTCTTGGGTCCGTGTACTTTTGCGTCCATTCGTTTTTGCACAAATAAAAGTAGTTGCGAATGATGTATATTATTCTTTTCTGTATGACCAGACATGATAGCATTCCACTGATATACAAATGCAAGTGTCCGCGCCCGCGCCTCCACAGCCACACAAACACTTGGATATGCGTCAAAATCTTGTGTTATTTATGATAATCTTAGCCCTGTATTATTATTGTCTAACCATTTATCATGACTGACATTTGACGAATTGCTTTGTTCCTTTTTTTGATAAAAGCGCTTCTCAATATGTAGCCTAAATGTAGGCTACTAATAATAATAATGATAATTATTATTATTTGTGTTTATAATTATAACTATAAATGAATTCACTGAAGACAGTAATATGTTAATCATAAAATAATTTATGAATGTTTTATTTTTATATAATAAAACCTAAACCTTGTGTTTGTGTTATATTTCTTTTTTATATGTGAAGTCTTTTTTTTTGCTTATTCCATTATACTGAGCTTTCTTCTCCCATAAAATGGAGTTTTAGAAAATTGAAGAAATTATCTATTTTAAAAAATTACGTTTATGCAAAGCATCCCTCATAAACAGGTGGCCTGGTTGAATCATCTTGGGCACGATTTGTTAATCCAAGGGAACAGTTTAAGAATTCGTGAGTACAGTTTATAAACTGAGAGGACGGACTGCACAACCGTCGCCACGGATTGTTTTTTTCCCCCCACAAGAGACTTTCCGGGCTCCGTACTACGGGAATATAAAACCCAGTTGAATATAAAAAAGTGCAGTTCAAATGTTACTCCCGCTCGTCATCGGTAGCTGTCACAGTTGCTAGGCGACAAGAACAATCATCCGTCATTTTTTTAAATAAAAGTGCTGTCGTCACCGGCGCGCAATGACTTATGGGGTAGGATCGGGTAGGATAGACCGCGAAGGATCCATTTATGTATCCTTCCTTTCACGGGGAAACGAAGGGTGCATTTGGCGTCGCTTTTGAATCAGGGTAGCCTTCGTCGCGCCACGATGACGCAACCGGCCTTTGAATACGGCCTTCCAAGGATGCGAAATTGAATTGGGACAGCCTTCATCGCGCCGCGGTGACGCAATCGGCCTTCAAATGCGGCCTTCAAAGATGCAGCCTTTGAATTGGGACAGCCTTCATCGCGCCGCGGTGACGCAATCGGCCTTCAAATGCGGCCTTCAAAGATGCAGCCTTTGAATTGGGACATCCTTCGTCGCGCCGCTGTGACGCAATCGGCCTTCAAATGCGGCCAACCAGCCTTCAAATACGGCCTTCGGAGGACGCAGCCTTCACATTGGGACACAGCTTATATCATTATATAAATAAACTGCAGCCTTTGATTTGATAATAGCACTAATAATAATAACTAAATAATAACTCAAATTTCAATTAATTGTGCAGCCCCATTTATTTATTTGAACTATACATTCCATTTATTAAATTATTCGCTTTTGAACAACTTGCACGTTGATGTTTGGGAAATCCTGAACTAAAGGAACAGTTTACCCAAAATAATTCTTCAGTTATTTATTTACTCACTTACTAATTCTCTAAATGCAGTGTCAGATCATAGTGATGGGCAAATATCAGAGTACAGGTTTGGAATTAGATGAGGTTGAGTAAATAATGGCAGAGTTTCTATTTTTGGACTTGTTTCTTCAATTATGAACCTGTAGTGCTCGGGTCTCTCTGGTTCCTCGAGTCATCAAACGATGGAGATCTTGAAGCTTGTAGATTCTTGAGCTCTGCAAAGCTCTCCTCCGTTTCTGTAGATAACAGGAATGTAATATTGCAGTATTTATTTTAAAAGATTTGTCAGTGCACTTTAAGGGCGTGGCAACCTGTCACTCACATGAGATCCACCAATAGCAGACCACAACCATCCAATCAATTCCCCACAGACAAAATCAAGCCCCGCCCACATTTGTTCTTATTTGAGAAGCCGTTTGAAGTCGACTTTAAACGTTATTCTTAGGGATGCACCGATATGAACATTTTGCCCGATACCGATAACCGATAATTCTTTACATTTGAAAGCCGATAACCGATATATTGGCCGATAAATCTAAATAAAAAAAATTATATACTTTGATAGCCTGTATAACAAAATGCTCACCATTAAAAGCCTTGTCTCAAACACTTTTAACATAAATCAAACATATACAATACAGTATAGCCTAGTTTGAACCAGTGTAAGATTCCTTAACTTTTAAAATTAATTTTACACTCATATGGACAACTTTCTTTATTAAAAAATGGTAACACTTTATAATAAGGTTTAATTTTGTTAGCATTAGTTAGCATGAACCAACAATTTTAAAAAACATTTTTAAGAAAGTTGTATCTGTTAACATTAGTCAATGCACTGTGAACTAACATGAACACACATATTTTATTAACTAACAATAACACAGGCTATTGCTCTCTGTTAGTTAATGCATTAACAAATGAGACCTTATTGTAAAGTGTTATCAAAAAATCTATTGCCTAACAAAAAATAAAATACATAAACATTGGACTGCATATAAAGAAACAAAATGCATGTGGCATTGATCAATAAAATGGAATCGCCTCCGCAATAGTTAATTTATACGAGAACAAAATAATGTTAGTTATTAACGCAATGTTTTTGAAAAAAATTTAACATTTTTAATATTACAGTGATAGTAAACATCTTTAATAGCTTAGTTACTGTTGCTGTGTGAGCGCGCGCGCCGAAGCTGAAGAGAACGAACGTTAAAACTGAATCGCTTTGCTAGAAGGTTAATCAACTCGACGGTTGCTGAAGAATGCAAACCCAAAGAATTTACAAATGTATTACAATAGTGAATACAATTATAATTGTATGACAGTCCCAATCATAGCCTTTAATGTTGTGCATTGTTGTTTAATCTGCGCGCGCTGGAGCTGAAGAGAACGAGCACCGGGAAACTGAAGAACTTTTCTAGCAGGGTGTTTAAATCCACGAAACGCATCATATGTGAGATTAATCAGATATTTATATTACATCAACTTTATATTACGACTTATCTGCGCAAAATGACGTGAATGCACAATCGAACTTGTGCTGGTCATAATGTGTAATATCCCTGTTCTGGACGCGCTATTCCCACAACAACGCGATGAAACGGCAACTAAACCCAGAATTCACAACGTTTTATTACAGTAGTGTTCTCATTATAATGGCATGTATATGACAGTCCCAATTATAGTTATAAATGTGCATTGCTGTTTGAGCTGCGCACGCTAAAGATAAAGATGATCACCGGTACAATGAAGCGCTACTGCATCGTTCATTAACTCAACCAAACGCATCCTATATTAGATTAATCAGATATATATACACAAATTAAACATATTATAACTTACAATGGCACAGAATGCTGCGAAAGCTCAAGAGAACTTGACTGTGCTTGTCATGAAGGCTTAACTCCATAGATGCGCTCTTTCCACCTCAACGGGCTCTTTAACGCGCTGAAACACTGGCGAACAAGAATTCACAACATTCTTTTGCAGGCATGTTTTTATTATAATGTTATGAAGCCTATGTGACAGATTTGTGCTGCACATGTTACACTGAACTGTATCTTCCTTTTCGAAGTGAATCCAATCATTCAGAACCATCATGGCGAACAGCGCGCGTCTCTCAACTGAAGTAAATAATCGATTATCTATCGGCTTTGATATATCGGCCCAATTTTCTTATCGGACCGATAACGATAACATTAAAAAAGACCATTTATCGGCCGATATCGATATGTGGTCGATATATCGTGCATCCCTAGTTATTCTTAAATATTATGTTAGGTGTGTTATTAGAGTTTTATTCCCAGATGAAAAATGTTGATTTTTTTTTTCTCAGTACAAACTTGTATCTTAACAGATGAAGAACGTTTTGGTCACCTAACGGAGGTGAAGCAGCGCCGTCCATGATCACGCTCTCGGTTCCGATGTCTCCAAAGATGAACTGTATCTTCTGGTGTGCGTGCTCCGTGTTGGAGGATCCGTGGACGGCGTTCTCCAACATGTCTTTAGCAAAGCGCGCTCTCAGAGAATCTGGGGCCGTTTGTCTCGCCTCGCTGGGGTCCGTTGGGCCCATGGCCGCCCTCCACTCCTCCACCGCGTTCTCCTTCGTCAGAACCATCAGTGTACATGGGCCACTATAGAAAGATCAACCATGTTTCAGGGCTCTCAAGTTTTGAAGACAGGCAAGAGTGAAACTGTTGGCTAAGTTACAGACACTCGTGAAAAACTGATGTGAGAAATACAATGTGTGACGGGTGTGCGTGACAAAAGACCGAAATGAGTGACTGTCACGCTCAATGCGTGACACTTGAGAGCCCTGATGTTTTATCTTACGACAAGCGTTTTACATGGCGCTTACTGTACCTGCTAATCTTAATGAGTCGTGTTTAAAGCCAAACTCACCGACACATGTAATCCACCAGCTGGCTGAAGAAGGGTTTGTCCCGGTGCTCTTTATAAAACTCCTCTGCCATCTCTCTGGACAGAACCGTGTCCTTCAGATGGGAGATGGAGAATCCTCTGGCCTGAATCTCCTCCAGGATTTCCTCTGATATAAGCAGAAACAGACTGAGTTCTGATGTTTACACTCGTTTCTCGTTATTAATATTCTTACAATTTAATTTCACATACTGCCGTTCAAAACTTGTAAGTAAGAAGTAAGAAATTAATACTTTTATTCTGCAAGGATGCATTAAATTGATCAAAAGTTAGATTAAAGACATTCATAATGTTACAAAGGATTTGTATTTCAAATAAATGCTGTTCTTTTGAACTTTATATTAAATAAAGAATCCTGGGGAGTTTCCACAAAAATATTAAGCAGTTTAAGCTGTTTTCAACATTGATAATAATCGGAAATGTTTTTTTGAGCAGAAAATCAGCATATTAAAATGATTTCGGGAGGATCATGTGACACTGAAGACTGGAGTAATGATGCTGAAAATTCAGCTTTGATCACAGGAATAAATTACACTTTACTATATATTCACATAGAAAACAGTTATTTTAGATTTTAATAATATTTCAAAATATTACTGTTTGGTTGTATTTTTGATCAAATAAATATAGCTTTGCTGAGCAGAAGACTTCTTTGAATAACATTAAAATATCTTAACAACCCCAAACTTTTAAATGTAATGTATTGTTTTAGTTTGCACTATATTCCAGCAGTGTCGGCTGTCTTTAACATATTTATATAAAGCATTGCTGTATTGATATTTCTAAATCATTCTGGCTTGTTCAAAAGGTCTAGCTGCAGGCATTACATTTGAAGTATTAATTCAATGTGACTTTATTCAGACTGTTTTGTAAATTATTTCAGCATTGACAGTTTTGTAAAAAAAAAAAAATTTTGAAATGATACTTTTTAAAAAGTATATTTTAAAATCTTCCATTGATTTTGATCCAACTTTCAAAATGTGACAGCAGCAATGACACCATCATTATATTTGCTTACAAAATTGTGATTTGCCTTCTTTCTTACATATTGTACAACTTTCTGAGTTTTATTTTAGTTTTTGATGTCCTTAAGAATATATATTTGCGGTATAAGTACCAAAAACCATCTCAATATATGTTTACAGCTGCTTTCTCAGGAGCTCTGCCAAGAACAGATCGATTTTGGCCTGTCTACTTAATATTCATGAGCCTCTCTTCTGATTGGCCTGTTGTTTTCTGAGTGACCCACCATTGGTGGGGGAGGAGACTGAAGGTGGTGACAGTAGTTCTGACATCACATTTATACGGAAGTCACAACAGCTCGTGAAAAGGCACAGCTACTTTATGCAGGCTGTGTGCATTTGTCTGTGGATCGACTGTTTTGAAACTTATATGGTAGTTTCATAGAGCCTAGACCTCTGTTATCATGAACACAGCCAGGAAATTTTAGTTTTGACAATATGGGACCTTAATTAATGAATCATATTTTGTCTTCTTCCTGTCTAACCATTTATAGTTGCCTTATTCTGCACTTATTCTGATGTGGTATTTCATTTACTTCAATCTTCCGTCTTGTCAGCACTACTGTGATACAGTTGCAGTAAATGCACAAACACAGAGGTGAAACCCCTCTCAGCGGTGTTCAGAGCTACTGCTGAAATGATACCTTTGCGTTCGGTGTGGGGTTTAATGACAGCGAGCGTGTCCTCTGGTGGGAAGAAGAAGCTGATCTCCATCTCCGCCTCGTCTGAGCTTCTGCTGCCGTGAAGCTGGTTAATACTGGAGTTCACATCGCTGAACTGAGCTCGCAAACTACAGAGAAACCACAGACAGTTGGCCCTCAAGATGCCTTAAAATCATTTCAAATAAAATAAAATACACTTTAAAATAGATAATAAGCTATCATTTTTTTCATTTTAACTAATTAACTAACACTTGTCATTTTTATTTAAGAACCAGGTTTCCCACAGTCTCGTAAAACCTGGATATAAGAGGAATTTTAAAAGCGTGATTTCTAGACCTGGAAAAGTCATGGAAATTAGTAAAATCTTAAAAAGTCTTGAACATTTCTATAACAAATATAACATTTTCTAGTTATTGCAAAGCTCTAAAATATTCTATTGGGAAGAATTTGCTGTGGAATTGCTATTTGTGAGTTAAAAAATTTGACTTTTAAACACGCTTTTTTGTGTGTAATTCACAAAAAAACATTCACAAAAAATGTAAATCCATTAATAATAAAAATGTAAAAAAGTTATTCAGCTATTGAAACTGCTTTGCAATTATGTAATTTTATTATTTTAATTATTTATAATTATTTAATTTAATTATATTAAGTACATTTTGTTATTATACATTTAATTTAGAATATTTAAATAAATATTTAATTTAATTAATTGTGTAGTTATGTGTAAATGAAAAAAAAGTTTGAAAATGAGCCACTTTTTCTATACAGTAGAAGTACCAGAAATATCTTCGGGGACCTTCAAATATTGCTTTGGAGTTGCTTCTCAACACATATATGATTAATAACATGATATGATATTCAATAACACATTAAGTTGAGCAGGAACATTCAGATGAGGGAAACGTTCTGAAGAACAGACACTGTTACAGACATGGGTTTACCTGTTAGGTTCTTCACTTTTAGCCTGGATGGGGTCTTTGGGTCCCAGGATGTTCCTCCAGTGTTCCACGGCTCCTTGCTTTACTAGAGCTAATGCTAACACAGGCCCGCTGTGAACCACAGCAGAACACAGACTCTTCATTACACCAGGACCACTGGAATTATTCTTCTGGCTTCTTTATATCATTATATAGATAGAACTGTATATGCAAATAACAACTATGTGGCCAAAAGTATAATTAAGCTTAAACTGAAGATATGAAGCACGTTTATCACTGTCTGACTCCTTATTCTTTAGACAGCAATTCCATTAGCATTCATAATTCAGATTCAGAATGAATAGTATATTTATACCTGCAAATTCAAAAATAATGATATATTTAAAAAGTTTTAAATATCATCATTCAAGAATTATTTATAAATATCATCTACTCATTACCTTTCGGCAAATCTAAGGACTTTTTATCTGTCAGAGAGTGAATTTGCATTTCCATTCAGCCTGTCCTCCGTTTCAGTTCAGACCAATTAAATATGTTGTGGTGTGGACTCTTCTATTCTTTTATATTTAGAATTATTTTTAATACTATATATTATAAGTTATCATCCTTGGTCCTTTAGGCTGAAATGTGAGGTTTATCATTTAAAAAAAAGTTAAAACTGTTTAAATTATAGTACATTTACGGGCCTTTTACAGTTTAGGATGTTAATATAGACATTGGTGTTGTTTTAAAAACAACGTTGCTACCTAAACAACATGTAGGTCTTCTAATATCAAAATTTTCTGCTGATTCCTAGAAAAAATTGCCTGGGCTCAGTTTGCAGGTATGATATTTTCGATCTATAATTTATTGTAGGAATGCACGATATTTTGGCCACTATATCAGTATCGGCAGATATGTTCATTTTAATGTTATCGTCATCGGCCTGATAAGAAAATTTGTCCAAAATATATCAAAAAAAGGATAAATAATGGATTATTTCTTTCAGCTGAGACACTTCAGATGCACACTGTTCGCCATGATGCTTTTGAATTGCTTGAAATATGATTGGAATCACTTCAAAAAGGAAAATACAGTAAGTCTGTCATATAGGATACATACAATTATAATGAGAACATCATTATAATTGTGTTTGGACATGGCTTTTAATGATGAGACTTTTGTTTTTGTAATCAGGCTCTCAAAATTATATAAAACTTTGGATTTAGATTTATCGGCCAATATCTCGTTTTTCCTTGTGTATGCTGTTTTCCAACATTGACCTAAATAACTACAAAACTCAATCTGAAGCTTTTCAAATTTATTTAATTTCCATGTATAATAGAACTTCTGATTCTAAAGTCTAAAGGGTTCTGATTGGTTGTAAAGCCAGGCTCTCATGCTTGGCTATAATTCCAATTATTATTAATAATGCTTGCAACTATTTGTTGAAAATTGGTGTCTTTTATCATATCACTGTTGTGCCGTTTTTAAGTAATAAACCACCTGACTCGGCTCGGCCTCTTGTGGCTTTTTACTTTTCCTCTGATGTGTGATGTACAGTATGTGAGCGCTCACCTGGTCATGCTCTGGAGTAAACTGGGGAAGTATTCCTGCTCTAGATGAGAGCTGTAGAACTGTCTGACCTGATCCTCCGACAGCATGATCTCTTTCTGCATGGCCACTGTGAAACCTGCTTCATGAATCCGGCCCAGAATCTCCTCTGCAAACACATTTCATTTCACAACATTTACTTCCTAATCGTAAGTGCTCCAATTTAGACACATCTACTCATTCTTTACTGTTAATCTAAAATGTGTGAAGTAATAAAGTCATC
The DNA here is from genome assembly GCA_026230005.1 of Gila orcuttii. Taxonomy (NCBI): domain Eukaryota; kingdom Metazoa; phylum Chordata; class Actinopteri; order Cypriniformes; family Leuciscidae; genus Gila; species Gila orcuttii. Next base: position 50,232,829 of record JAPDVR010000007.1, on the reverse strand, counting down.
AAAACTACAAAATAACAATTGGAACTGTGCTGGTATTGGTGCAATAGGTGATCTGGGAAGTGCTAACTTTAGCCTTTAACTTTATTAAAAGTAAAATAACGAACGAAAACAACTGTTTGCCTGCCATTGACGCTCAGTCGGCACAGCGTACGTGAACGCACTGATGACGAATGATGTCTGCGTGAAGTGGTATGGAAACACACGTTGATTGAAAAGGAACATGCTTTTGTTTGATTCGGACCTAATGCAGTGATTGAATGAACATTATATGGTTATATCGTTCCACAGACGATATAAAAATACATTTAGACATAGTGATTGTTATCAGAATATGAGGAGACTTTCAACCGGCATAACAAAAAAAAAAATTCTGTAGAGATTATTGCACCTTTAACTAAAATTATTAAAAATCGTTTTCTTTAATTAAAATAAAGCTGGAATATTAGGTGAAAAAATTAAACGTACAAAAAAAATTCACCTTGGAAACCTTGAAAAAGCGACGAGAATACTTTTTGTGCGCAAAAAAAAACAAAAATAACGACTTTATTTCAACTATTAATTTCCTTCTCTGTGGGCCTCGAGTCAGTTCACTAGTGTAACAGCGCAGCGCTTCTGTGTTGTACGTCACACGCATCACCCACATGACTAGCGTCGGCCAATAGTGAGCCTACGTGTGACGTAGCACTACGCAATCACACTACGTTAACTGACTAGAGGCCCACAGAGAAGGAAATGAATAGTTGAAATAAAGTCATTACTATTTTTTTTTTTGCACACAAAAAGTATTCTCGTCGCTTGATAAACTTAAGATTGAGCCACTGTAGTCACTTGGACTATTTTAACGATGTCTTTAATAACTTTTCGGGGCTGGCAAGTTTCAATCCCTGAAGAAGCCTATGGAGGAGTGATCCAGCTCTCAGATTTAATCAAAAATATCTTAATTTGTGTTGCGAAGATGAACGAAGGTCTTACGGGGTTGAACAACATGAGGGTGAGTAATTACTGATAGAATTTTCATTTTTGGGTGAACTATCCCTTTAATAATACTATACTAAAATAACACTGAGATGGTATGGGAATGATGTAATGACCAATAAATTCCAGTCATATGTAGGCCGACTCACCTGAAAAGTGTTATATTGTGGCTTTGAGTGAAATAAATGAATGAAAGTGTCTTCAAACTTTTACCAGGCAGTGTGTGTTAGTGCTTCAGTGAAGGTAACAGTATCTGTCTGACTCTGCACCCACGGGGCCGCAGTTCTGTGCGTGTGAACGTAATGTTGGCACATGCCTCTGTTTTCCCTGGCAGCGTCTGGGCGGATGAGCGCCAGCGTCCTCTCCACATGCTCCTTTTCCGGCCCGGCCCGCTCCGAGCTCGAGCCCGCCATCCTGAAGTTCGGGAAGAAGAAAGCCAGCTCCCTGCTGGCCTGCTCGCTGTCAGAGCTGCCATGTAGAGCGTTCGAAAGAGTCTCGGTCCCGTACTGAGCCCGCAAGCTGAAGAACAGAGAACGGCCAGAGAGAAGGAGGTGAAAAGGGATGGATGGACGGAGAAACTGAGAAACGGAGAAAGAGAAGAGCAGATGGTCTCACTGCTGGGGGGGAGGCAAGAGTCCACACAGGATGTGTTGTGCTAAAACTGTTAGTGCTCAAATCTGTGAGCACAATATGGAACGTCAAGTCCCTCGTATCACTTAAAAAATTATGTTTACTTACTAAATGAAATTATACACACATCAGGGAATCACTGAGCCTCTATGTAAGGCCTACACAGAGAGACAATGTCATCTGTAAATGTATAAATAACGCAACAAAATCAGTTTTATAATAATAATTTACTAGGGAAAAATATATAAAAACCAACCAACTATTTTTATAGGAAAACAATACATATAATAATATATTACATTCCTTCTATACTTTTATCATAAAAAAATTAAACTTATTTTTAAGCAGTTATATTAACATTATGTTTATATATTATTATAGTACTTATTAATATTCTGAATTAGTTTCTTTGTCATATTTATATTTCAATTTTTATTTCAATTTTAGCTTAAATAATTTTGTTATGTGCTTTTGTCAGTTTAACTTATTTATATTTCATTTTATTACATCAACTTTAACTTATTTTATTTCAGTTAGTTGACCAGGTAACATTACTAATTTTCAAGTTTTTAAGTTTAATCTTTTCATCTAATATTTATCTTTTACTTCAGTTTATTTCAATTAATGGAAACAATCTATAATAGTTTTAGTTAACGATAACAAAAAAGTTTTTTGGACCATCTAGATTTTGTTATTTTTTGCATTCTGACATTATTCTTAATGATTTAATGTCTATCAAATTGTCATAAAAAAATGTCATTCTCCTCATCATAATGAAAATCCTCCTGTGTGGACTATTCATTCATTCATTCATTCTGCTGATTAAAAGCATAAATTAAATTCAGCTCAACAGACAGTACTTTGATAAAATTTCGATTAAAAACATATTTTTGAGTGAGATTTTTCGTTGCATTATCATAATGAAATTGACACATGAACATAAGCAGTCCCTCTGACACTCTCATATAAAGTCTATATATACTGTATATTTGTCTCCTGGGATTGAGGTACCTCTCTGGCTGCGTGGTCCTGGCCTCTTCGACATCCGGTGGACCGATGAATTCCCGCCAGGCTGGGATGACGTCCTCACGGCCCTCCATCTTAGAGATGACCAGGACATGCGACGGCCCGCTCGACATAAATTGGATGAGTTCCTGAAAGTAAGGCTGGAAGAACACGCAAGCACACACACCCCCTTTACATGACACACTGGACATGCTGCCATTACACACCATCAGCCAAAATATTAAAACGCATGCTATTTTTAGACTTTAACTGAAGTTCCTTCATTTACCTCTGCTGCTTTGTGTTGATAGAAGCCTTCAGCTTCTGCTTTACTCAGCGTTCTCTCCTCGTGGGCTAAAATCACAAAACCTGCATCCTGAATCTACAAACAAAATCATATAATATGTATTCAGGAATACATTTTTAGCTGTTTATCTGTGTAGAAAGGGTAGAATATCATATTAATATAAGCCTAAAATGAAAACTAAGTCATAATTTACTAACCCTGGTGTTGTTCTAATGCAGTGTGCCGTTCTTTCTTTTTTGGACCACAAAAAAAAGAATGTTTTAAAAATGTCCCGCTTGCACTTGTCATCTTGCTAATAGCAGTGAATAGTGACCAGCATTAAGCTTTAAAATAAAAATACTCAAAAGTATCACAGAATTATCCCATGCAACACGTGCCTTATATTCCAGTTGTTCTGAGAGTTTACGATAGGGTTTGGTGAAAAACAAACTGAAATTGAATGCATTATTTTTAACGTAAATCCTGACTTTGGTCTTCTGTGCACATCTGCGTGACTCTACGGCCAACGGCGAAGACCAACGTCCAAGGACAGGATTTTTGTAAAATAATACATTAAATTTAAGTTAGATTTCACCAAACCCAATCATAAATCCTCAGAACACTTGGAATATACGACACGTGTTGTATGATCATTCTGTGATACTTTTGCATATTTTTTAAAGCTTGATGCTGGTCGCTCCCAGCACGAGCGGGACATTTTTTAAATAAAACAATTCTCCTTTTGTAGTCCATAAAAGAAAGAAGAGCATGCTGCATTATAACAACAACAGGGTGAGTATCATTTTCTCAACTTCATATTGTTCCAAACTTAAAAAAATAAAATAAAAAAACGGCATACGGGTTTGAAACAACATAATACCCAGTAAATAATGACAGAACCTCATTTTTGGGTGAACTGTCCATTAAACTGAGCTCTTACCTTCATAATAATCTCCTCTGCTTTGCCGTGTGCCACCACATCAGGCTTTATTATGGCCACTGTGTAGGACTTATTATCAGAAACTACAAAAAACACAAAACCAGTGTGGGTAAATTCAGCAAACAGGACAAACTACAATTAAGCACGATGAAGGAAAGATCATTACCAATCAGATCTTCATCATGTGTGTGATCCTCAATGTCATCATTCACCTCTTCTTCAGTTAAACCTTCATCTTTCACCTGGAGTGACACATGAAACCCAAATGTCATCTTTCATGACATTAATCTAATCTTTGTGTGCTGAATTACTAATAGGAATAAAACATGATTACATTTATTGAAGATGATGTGCTTTCCTGTGCAGAACTTGGTGTATATATCATTTTTACTTCTAAATGTAATGTATTTTTTTTTACTTTCATTAAAATGTTATATATATATACAGGTCCTTCTCAAAAAATTAGCATATTGTGATAAAGTTAATTATTTTCCATAATGTAATGATAAAAATTAAACTTTCATATATTTTAGATTCATTGCACACCAACTGAAATATTTCAGGTCTTTTATTGTTTTAATACTGATGATTTTGGCATACAGCTCATGAAAACCCAAAATTCCTGTCTCAAAAAATTAGCATATCATGAAAAAGGTTCTCTAAACGAGCTATTAACCTAATCATCTGAATCAACTAATTAACTCTAAACACCTGCAAAAGATTCCTGAGGCTTTTAAAAACTCCCAGCCTGTTTCATTACTCAAAACCGCAATCATGGGTAAGACTGCCGACCTGACTGCTGTCCAGAAGGCCATCATTGACACCCTCAAGCAAGAGGGTAAGACACAGAAAGAAATTGCGGCGTGGCATGGAGGCAATATTCCTTGGGAATCTTTGATAGCGGCCTTAAGCTCATCCAGAGTGTTGGGTCTTGCGTCTCTCAACTTTCTCTTCACAATATCCCACAGATTCTCTATGGGGTTCAGGTCAGGAGAGTTGGCAGGCCAATTGAGCACAGTAATACCATGGTCAGTAAACCATTTACCAGTTGTTTTGGCACTGTGAGCAGGTGCCAGGTCGTGCTGAAAAATTAAATCTTCATCTCCATAAAGCTTTTCAGCAGATGGAAGCATGAAGTGCTCCAAAATCTCCTGATAGCTAGCTGCATTGACCCTGCCCTTGATAAAACACAGTGGACCAACACAAGCAGCTGACATGGCACCCCAGACCATCACTGACTGTGGGTACTCCAGTGCTGCTTCTCTGTAGCCCAGGTCAGGTGCTTCTGCCGCTGTTTCTGGTTCAAAAGTGGCTTGACCTGGGGAATGCGGCACCTGTAGCCCATTTCCTGCACACGCCTGTGCACGGTGGCTCTGGATGTTTCTACTCCAGACTCAGTCCACTGCTTCCGCAGGTCCCCCAAGGTCTGGAATCGGTCCTTCTCCACAATCTTCCTCAGGGTCCGGTCACCTCTTCTCGTTGTGCAGCGTTTTTTGCCACACTTTTTCCTTCCCACAGACTTCCCACTGAGGTGCCTTGATACAGCACTCTGGGAACAGCCTATTTGTTCAGAAATTTCTTTCTGTGTCTTACCCTCTTGCTTGAGGGTGTCAATGGTGGCCTTCTGGACAGCAGTCAGGTCGGCAGTCTTACCCATGATTGCGGTTTTGAGTAATGAAACAGGCTGGGAGTTTTTAAAAGCCTCAGATATCTTTTGCAGGTGTTTAGAGTTAATTAGTTGATTCAGATGATTAGGTTAATAGCTCGTTTAGAGAACCTTTTCATGATATGCTAATTTTTTGAGACAGGAATTTTGGGTTTTCATGAGCTGTATGCCAAAATCATCAGTATTAAAACAATAAAAGACCTGAAATATTTCAGTTGGTGTACAATGAATCTAAAATATATGAAAGTTTAATTTTTATCATTACATTATGGAAAATAATGAACTTTATCACAATATGCTAATTTTTTGAGAAGGACCTGTATATATATATATATACTGTATATATATATATATATATAAACCTTATTATATAATATGCATAATATGAATGCATTATTCAGCGAGCAGTAGTTTCTGTGATGCATATTACACCTCGTACTGGACAACATTTCCACCATTCCATCCCATTTCTTGTTTTGATCAGGATTCAGGCATCATCTGTATCCAGATGGCAATCCCCACAATAAAGAGTGTGTGTCAGGTGTGTGAAGTAACTCACCGCCCTGCGAGCGGCCCCCTGTTCTAGAACGCTCTTCTCTTTGTTCAGCTCTTCCTGTATCGTCTTCTGCAGGATAGGAGAGTTCGGTCCCCGCAGAACTGACACGAGCTGCCCACCCTAAACACACACACACAGCCTTAACATGACATACTGCAGGAAAAGACCATCATATACAGCAAACAGACGAGATATGAACATGATATCTGAGTGCATCTCATAGGAACATGTTCAGGTCACTTTTCACAACACCAAATATGTGAAATTTAAGCCTGTTTTAGGACAATTTTTCGCATTGTATGCATTATTTTCATGACAATTAAAGGGATAGTTCACCCAAAAATTAAAAAAATTCTGTAATTTATTACTCACCCTCATTTCGTACCAAACATATAAGACTTCGGAACACAAATGAAGAGCTTCCTGTCCCTCTATTGACAGCTACACAATTGGCACTTTGACGCTTCAAAAAGTTCATAAAGAAATCGCTAAACTAACTTAATCCATATTAACCAATGACGTTCATTCTTACACTGCACGTTTGTTTCAGCAAGAGGTTTGTTCTCGCGCATCAAGCAAGTTCGTTTGAGTTCTGTTTCTTCGCTGTAAATAAAGCCTAAATTATATCTGTTAATCATATAAGGTGATCGAGTCTCTTCAGAAAATGTGGAATCAACCTCTCAATTCATATGGATTAGTTTCACAATCTCTTTATGAACTTTTTGAAGGATCAAAGTGGCAGTTGCGTAGCTTTCAATAGAGGGACAGAAAGATCTCAGATTTCATCAAAAAGATGCTTGTGTTCCAAAGATGAACGAAAGTCTTACAGGTTTGGAACGTCATGAGGGTGAGTAATTAATGAGAGAATTTTCATTTTTAGGTGAACTATACCTTTAACCACAATTTTCTCAAAAATGCTAATTATTGTAATACTTCCAGATGTTGTATTTTTGAATAATTCCTAATATTTTCAGTGTTGACTCTCATTAGATTTTTATTACTGCACTACAGAATTTTTATTTATATCAGCATAAATTAAAGGCAGTGCAAGTAATACCTCCATGAAAAAAAAAATGAAAAAAACTTGAATGGTCCTAAAAGCAGGATCGCACAGTATTTTTTCTTCTTTCATTCATTTTGGGGTGAAATTTTGCTTGCATGTGTCCTTGACAGGTTTTGTGACATCCATCTATGTAATTATTTGCTCATTTTAATTTCAAGTTAGAATTTGTAGCTAGTAAGAACTTGCAGGGACTTGTAAACACCTAGAGAGAGATGTACAGTTTAGACCCACCGCATAAAACAGAAAGGTGGGCTCACACTTTCCTCTGTACTTCTCCAGAGCTTCAATCCCATCAGCCTCAGCCTGCAGGGATGATAAGACGGTGTGACAGAAATGTCGACATTTAGAATGATTGTTTGTGAGCAATCTCTAATCTCCAGAGCGGCTTATCTTACCGTGGCAAAATGCAGCAGGTCGTCTCCCAGCTCATTCTTGATCTTTCTAAAGAGACTGACGACGGCACGGCAGGGTCCACACCACTGCTGGTACACATCAACCACTGACACACACACACACAAAACACCAGATCACAACAATTACTGCAAGACTGAAAACTCAAACTGCACTGGTTTGTCAAATAAGAAACCCTACAGACCAAATGAGAAAGAAAACAATGATACAGCGACCCCAAAGTATGTGAGAACAAAGATGCACATAAAATGTATGAAGTACAGTATATGTATTGTTCATTCATATTTCTAACCTAACTATTTTTTACTTTTTGTCAAAAGTATTGATTTTGTGTTTGTGCATATTACTTTAAATTATATCATATATCATATAATAAATAAATTATATGAATGCTGTTGTTTGGTAATTTAATGATATAGTAATATATTTTTTAATGTTAATAGATAAATAGATATACAGACAGACAGACAGACAGACAGACAGACAGACAGACAGACAGACAGACAGACAGACAGACAGACAGACAGACAGACAGACAGACAGACAGACAGACAGACAGACAGACAGACAGACAGACAGACAGACAGACAGACAGACAGACAGACAGACAGACAGACAGACAGATAGACAGACAGACAGACAGATAGACAGATAGATAGACAGATAGATAGACAGATAGATAGACAGATAGATAGATAGACAGATAGATAGACAGACAGACAGACAGACAGACAGATAGATAGATAGATAGATAGATAACGTTAAATAAATAGATAACGATAGATAGATAGATAGATAGATAGATAGATAGATAGATAGATATATAGATAGATAGATAGATAGATAGATCTCACCTATTAACCCTTTCGTTGCCAGAACTTCACTCCATTGATCGTCATTATTGATATTTATCTGAATTTAAAAGTTATCAAGAGTTGTCAGGCATTTTTCAGTTGAGATACAAAGTAAATAAACTAGAAAACTAATGTCAGACAACCACTTTCCCCTCATTCACAGTTTAATGCTAATAAAACTTTCGTCCTACAAACCTGTAAACTAATCTCCTTCTTTTTACCAGCCATAGAAATGCCTTTTTAAGCATAAAAAAATAACTACACGCTTCTCCAAGTATTCCAAGTAATGGTAATAATTTGATCACTAATTTGTTATTTTAATTTCCAAAAAGTTTCAGAGACGGACAGTATCAGCGCATGCGCAGCTCGGGTTGTTTTGCGTCCTTGTCGCTCAGCAACCATTTATTAACCGTTCCTCCTTCGCCATCTGCTGACAGGTGTTTGTATTGCAGGTTTTATTTGTTATTCTCACAGTCAGACAACGACACCAACACGAGTCATGTGTGACTCACAAAGAAGTGATGCTACTAAAAGTTTGTTTATGTATTGATATTATGTATTCCATGGTACTTCAAAGACCATGTCCAAACTAAAAAAACTGGTATGATGTTTGCAGTGTTGGTCATGCAATGGATGGAGAGTTGTTTTTATCTGTGACTGGCAGTGCAGATGACAGAAAACAGTATGAAGTGTTTCTCAAAGGCCTGCTTTCCTCCAGGGAACAGATTCTACGCCAATAAAAGCAAATGCTGCAGATTAAAGATATATAAACCTCCATGTGTCTTGTATCATATCCATCATGTTTGCCAGGAAATAGTTTATCTGGTTAGACGATTATAACGAAAAAGAGAGACATACTGTATTAAACACAATGTCAGGTCCAGGTCACAACAATTTTAGATTTATCACTGTGATTGGTCACTGTCTCCCAGATTAAATATGTAGGCCTACATAACTCTTAATTTTAGGTTAGAATATTTGAGTCTTTTTTTATTCAGAATCTAGTTCCCTTCAGAGAGGGATCTCGTATTGCGCAAGTTAGCTTACGCTATGGGAAAACTCTAGCCTGGAAAACCCAGACGAACATTCCAGCAAATTTAGATTTGCTCTGCAAGTTAGTCTGGCGAAGAGCCCATTCAAGCTCATTTCCAATCTTTCCAAATCGAGGCACCAATCACAAACGTTGAGGCGGGCTTTACAAGATGACAATCGATCTGATTGGTTTTAGGTCTATCCAATTACACCCAGAGGCATTTGAGCAACGTCCGTTGGTGACGCCCCTTTGGAAGTGAGCTGTCAATGAACCTTCCTCAGACCCTAACAATAGGTTACTGTCGTAACCCCGGTTCTCTGAAACATCGAGTGGAGAGATCCACCTATGGGAAGGGCATCCGTACCTGACCTCTGCAGAAGCATCCAATTGCACCAAGTCTGGCTAACAGACAGAACCGCGCAGCCACTGCCAGGTAAGGCCACACCCCCTTACCTACGGGCATATAACAGCTGGGCACGCTGCTATTCCTCAGTAAGTATATTCGCTTCTCGTGTGGCAAGCGGGGCAAAGCTGGTGGATCTCTCCACTCGATGTTTCAGAGAACCGGGGTTACGACAGTAACCTATTGTTCTCTTTCATCATCTCGTTTCGAGATCCACCTATGGGAGAGACATGGACAGCTCCCCGATTGCCCAATACACTTACAGTGAGGTTCTGAAGGCCAGAGAAGGACGGTCACCTCAGAGAGGCGGTGCCTGACACGTCCCACACACATGACCCTGCAAGTTTTCCGCCACGCTAAATTGCTGTGGACAAGCAGGGCATGAAACATGCATGAGACACATATATGATAATGGCCCCCGTATCACCAATGCACATAGCTAAACCCAAGAAGGAATGCGAATGCTTGGTGACAGGAATGAACATGGCCAGCCGGCCCATTCACTCCTCGTTGGTTAACCAAACGGGGCTGTGGGAAAGGGCTAAGAGGACCCTACCCCTAGGACCGAGTGTGCCACCGAAGTTCTGGTGACATCCAACCGGTTGTAACACTCAAAGGTATGAGGAGAGGCCCAGCTGGCCGCGGAGCAGATGTCCTGCAGTGGCACTCCCCTGAACAAAGCCCAAAGGCGGCTAAGCCCCTTGTGGAATGAGCTCTGATGCCCCTTGGGGGCTGCACTCCCTTTGCTTCATAAGCCATAGTATAGCGTCCACAAGCCAATGTGAGAGGCATTGCTTTGAAATGGGACTCCCCTTATGCAGGGGAGCCCTTGAAACAAAGAGCTGGTCGCTCTTGCGGAAAGCACTGGTCCTGGTCATATATGCTTGCAGAGCACGGACGGGACACAGAGCATTCAGCCCCTGATCCTCCGGGGAGGCAAAGGGTGGAGGGTGAAAAGCGGATAGCTCCAAAACCTCCGAAGTGAACGCAGGGAACCATTTCGGCATGAAGGCCGGGTTAGGCTTAAGGAAAACCTTATCTCCACTTAGGGAGTTTGGCGCACGAGGGGTGAACCGAGAGTGCATGTAGCTCACTGACCCATTTAGCAGATGCCAAGGCCGAGAGCAAAGCTGTCTTGAGGGACAGCAGCTTAAGGGAAATACTCCTCAGAGGCTCAAAAGGATACAGAGACCTCGCTTCCAGCACCATGGGAGGTCCCACTCTGGAACAGATCTCCTGATGACCGGCAAAGAGCGGCGTGCACCCTTCATAAAACTGCGGGTTAGAGGGTGCTGCCTGACGGTGGAGCCCTCAAAACCCACATGACAGGCTGAAAACGCAGCCAGGTAGACCTTAATAGTGGAAAAGGACCTGCCTCTTTCCATGAAGTCTTGCAGGAAACACAAAATATCAGGCACCGAGCACTGATAAGATGTGAGACCACGCCCATCATACCACCCTTCGAACACTTGCCACTTACAGCCATATAGGGATCGCGTGGAAACGACCCTGGCATTCTGAGTAGTGGCGATTACACGCAGCGGGAGCCCCAGTGCATTTAGGTTCGTCCTCTCACGGGCCAGGCCCAGAGAACCAGCCTGTCCGGGTGGGGGTGGTAAATCTCCCCGTTGGCTTGGGACAGTATGTCCGTGCGAACGGGAAGGCGCCATGGCTCGGCGTATAATAGAGGGATTATCTCTGCCAGCCACGGGGCTTTGGGCCACCTGGGTGCTATCAGAATGAGAGACTGGCCAGTGTGAAAATTATCAGGCACAGGGGAGGAAAAGCATACAGCAGCACTTTGGGCCATGGGTGGGCCAGTGCGTCAGCCCCGAGGGGCGCGTCCACGTCCTTTAGCGAGAAGAACATAGGACAATGGTGATTTTCGCGCAAGGCGAAAAGATATACGGCTGCCTGTCCGAATCTCATCCATAACCTCTCCACTATCTGCGGGTGAAGATGCCAATCCCCGTAGATAGGGTTTCCCATCGATAGCAGATCCGCGCCTCTGTTCAGAATGCCCGGGACATGAGTCACGCGTAATGACAGAAAAACCTGTCTGCTCCACACCAAAAGCCTGTAAGCTAGAGCGTGGAGTTTCGACGAGCGCATGCCGCCCTGACGGTTGATATAAGCCACTGCCGTGGTATTATCACACCGTACTAGAACGGGATGTCCCTGCAGGCAAGGCAGAAAATGATTCAGAGCTTTCCAATTGGTAAAAGCTCTAAATAGTTAATGTGTGCTGAACGTAGTCTGCTCAGCCACAGACCGTTCACCGTTCTGCCTTCCTGGGTGGTTCCCCAGCCTGTTAAGGACGCATCTGTCGTCACAACTTTCCGCATCGTAACCGTCCCGAGGGGGGTTCCCCGTGCGTAAAAGTTCTCGCTCTCCCAATGGCGCAGGGCCGTCTGGCGGAGGCTGATCTGGCGATATGTCCTCCTGAAGACTCGAAAGTGAGCAGCGTAACGTTAATCCAACCAAACTGTGTCAATGCAGAGATCGCGAGAAGCGAATGTCAACTGAGGAATACCAGCGCGCCCAGCTGTTATATGCCCATAGGTAAGGGGGTGTGGCCTTACCTGGCAGTGGCTGCGCGCTTCTGTCTGTTAGCCAGACTTGGTGCAATTGGATGCTTCTGCAGAGGTCAGGTACGGATGCCCTTCCCATAGGTGGATCTCGAAACGAGATGATGAAAGAGAACTCAGTTACGACTGAGAAGGGTCTGGTTTTAACCAGGCTAGGAAAACTCCTTTTGTCAAGAATATTGAAGCAAATTTTTTTTTTAAAGCGGCACTATGCAAGATTTCCGTTTTTTGTCAAACAGCGACCCCTAGAGTCGCTGTAGAGTACTTGTATTTAACGTTACTGTCATAAATACAACTCACGCAGAGCGTGACAGTCTATGATCTGCACCAAAGTCCTTTTAGGCAAGTCATGCCACTCGGCCGCCATCTTGGCAACGCCTCCGGGCAGCTATTTCGGACTAACAAGACCAGGCTCCTATCTAAATGAATGGGCAGAGAGTCAGAACTGCACTTTCACTGCTCACCGGGACATAAAAACTGCATGTATAGAAACAGCAGTAAAATATGATAAAAATCGCTGAAAAAGTTTGATGACTTTGCCCCAAAATAAGGTTTAAAACGCCTTTTTCCCCACAGGCTATACTTTTACTACGCATGCGCAAGGGTTCTCTCCCTCTCTGACGTGGAACAGGCCATCTTGGAACAGGGGTCTTGTCATAGGAAGTAGCTAGGTAATGCTGAATTCATGGATGATGCCGAACTTTTGTGCTGCGTATGGATGTTTACACGAACGAAATCTAAAAAACAGACAGCAAGGGATAACATTTCACAAGAATGGGAAATTTTTTTAAATTTCTCTGGACTCAATGATAAATACACGTCTGACCGTTGGAACGAACCAAAACAACTAGAAAATCGCATTCATGATGATTTATGGTGATTTTATTTCCGTTAGACCTTTTCCAAGCCAAGGCGACATCTAGTGTATGTATCTATGTGAGTTCGGTTGCTCCCGAACCGTGGTCTGCGTGAATGTGAAAGCAACAGGGACTCGGGTGCACACTTGTTCAGGAAGTAAAGTAACCTGCGCATGCGTTTTAGCTGATTATTATGTAATTAGTTAAATAAAACACATGTAAGGGATTATAGTGTTGATGTTTTACTCTGGATTCGAGCAAAGCACATGGAATTATGGCAAAAAATTAATGGAAATCCACTTTCTCCTCAAAAGAGTCCGTTGTGCATAATAGCACCAAATTAATAAAAAACAGAATCAAATAGAATCAAGTTGAGTGTGAAACCAGACCAACGCTGCGGGGGCCGCCAGGGAACAATCGGGATCGGGCCCAGGCTCGGACCACAGCAAACGAGCCCAGTGTGAAAGCACCCTAGTCTAAGGGTCTCCGTTGTCCCATAGGCATGCTCATTCCACAAGAGGCATGGCCTCGTCATGGGCATGGTCGACTGGAATACCAATTGAAGATATTTGTGTGGCACAGTGTTGCCAGATTGGAGATGTCCAAGTATCGTACTAGAAGTTAAAAAGTATCGTATTTGGAAGAAAATTATCGTACACGAGTTAAACGTAGTCATTCTCCACGATGATTGGCCGAGAAGACGTAACGTGAGATGTGATGGAAGACATGCGTAACACCACGTTCACGTTCTCCTCACAATCATGACGGTAGACGTAGGATCCACTTCTAGATCAATGAGTAATGAATCCCTATGATTACAATGACCATCATTTGAAGTGTCACAAAATTCAGAAATTATCGTACATTATGGGATTTTTTTCATTATTGAGTGTAGGCTATCGTACAGAGGTCAAAATTATCGTACAAATACGATAATTATCGTACGTCTGGCAACATTGGTGTGTCAGCCGGCTGGGCCTCACCGTCCACATTTATGAAGTTTTATAATATGGAAGTTCTCGCTTTGTAAGCGAGGGTTCTTTCTGTATAAAGTGTTAAGCACATTTACACAATTTTAAGACCCTATATTACTGCGGTTCTATATACCATATAAGATGGAGAATGGCCCCTTATAAGGCCCATTCCTATTCTTTTCCTATATAAGGCTCATTACTAATCTGGCCATATTAGGACTCTTAACTTTACTCTTCTATGAGCCTCGGTGTGAAACACAGCCAAACACAACAGCAGTTCTCAGACTTTGAAAACATGTGAGCCGCTTGACTGTACGACCTTATACTCGCTATAGACTAATAAAAACTACTGCTCAAACATGTATGAGAGATTCATTTGACTGATAAAAGAATACATAGAGAAACTAGACACAGCTGAGACAAATTAACTCATAACAGTAATTAACAAGACAACAGGTGACAGGGATTAAATCAATGAAACACATGAGCAAACTGGGTGTCACAGGCAAACACATGAAAACTAACTCAAAACAGAGCTTAAACCGTGAGAGTATGCTACAAGAGGCCATGTGTTACAGTTATAAAACTCCTTTAAAGGTGGTAAATATATCTGTTTTCATAAAGCAAAATCTGTTGCACCTTCTTTTATCAACGCACTGTTCATAATAAAACTGACAATGCTTGTTGGTTCAGTTTATCTCTGAGCACTTCTTGCTCAAACTTGCCTCTGCCCAGAGGAAATATGTAAGATGTAAAAACACTTTCCCCATCCTTACAGGGGATTCAATAATAGTTTGATGTTTATGATAAACTCTGCAATTGCCAATAATGTGATTAAAAACTGGTAATATTATCTAATATTATTATGTAATATATTGATATTATTCATTTCACATAATCTGTGAATATTCCTATTGATTTTAGCTGAGCATCTAAACTGAAAACTTTTTTCAGAATGTGAATAGGCTATTATCATAAATGTTACATTTGTAGTTTTTAAATTGTTATGAGAGAGACATGAGTAGTAGGTGCTTGTTTTATAGCACGTTTTATAGCAAAATCCTTTTTAAACCAATTCCATTTTGTCTGTTACGGGTTTGAGAATAAAAGGTGTTTAAATCTGAAAATGCCTGAGGTGGGGAAATATGATTTGATGGAGGTTTGATGAGTGGCTAATGATGTGGGGTATTTAGAAAATGAATTAGCCTATATGCAGTTAAAAATCCAAGTTGAAATGTAATGATTTAATGCCCAAGAAAATAGCCCCTACAAGTCCCCCCCCCCCCCCCCTTTTTTTTTTACTCATGTTTCAACAGGAAGATAAATAACAAATAATATATTAGCAAAAAAATTTAAGCAAACATTCTAGAATCAAAATTATTAATAGACACAGATAAAAAAATACTGCACATACAAATTAAAAAGTGAAATAAATTCAAATGAATATTAGACTGATCTATGCTCATCTATAAATATCGTTACACAGCTGTTTAAAAAACATTGATATTTTCTTGGTGACATTCAAAATACTTTCCACGTCCCGTGAGAAACTGATTTCATGCCCTATGGTCACTCGAGTCTGACCTGGCATCAAATGAAAACGTTTTAGCAAAACATCAGATTCCAAGTAAACAAGAATCCTATTTCTTTGTAAGTAGTAATTATTGAGTTCTATCCAAAACATTTTTGTCATGGGACACTAAACGATTAGCTATTAGTCTCAAGAGATTTATTTTTTATTTATTTTTTTTACAAAAAAAGAAAAGATGTGTTCCATGTCCACTTTAAAATGCTGTACAACAAGTGATTCTTTCCAGAATGAGTTGTTGACTTTAAAACTTTACTTGGTTCGGACATTAGCCAATCGGCTCAACCGGTTCATCCAATTCAGTGAAAAGATTCAAAGGAACGACTGGCTCTATCGGACGTCGCTTATCCACTAGACCAGTGCCTATAGATTTTGGAGTAAACGGCTGACGACAGAAACAGACAGATGATGATCGTCATGGGGATTAAAATAATCTTGCTTTTAGTTGTAATTGCACACTCGTGCACTGACAACAATAACGGTAAGTAGATCATCAAATCAATATGCATAAAAAGTGACTTGAAATTTAATACCTTGCTGATGAGTTCAACCAAAAATGCAAATTCTGTCATTAATTACTCACCATCAAGTTGTATTACAAATAAGATATTTTTGATGAAATCTGAGACCTTTCTGTTCCTCCATTGACAGCTACACAACTACCAATTTGATGCTTCAAAAAGTTCATAAAGAGATCGTAAAACTAATCCATATGAATTAAGCAGTTTGGTCAAAAATTTTTAAAGAGACGTGATCGCTTTATATGATGAACAGATTGAATTTAGTATCATACTTTGTATCAGCAGCCTTAGGCTACTATAATTTGTTTCGGATAAAAAGCAAAGAAAGCCTTTTCTCAAATGTGTCCAAATGTTTTCTTCTAATTATTCTCTGGTGGTGTTATGAGAGCTTTCACTAATGGTCTTTTGTATTGTTTACAGGTTTTTCTGTCTGCATTTTGCATCCTTGCCCTAACTCTTCAACAACGTATAACAGTAATATGCAACACAATCTCATGACAATTTGTATTTATGTTTTGCAGAATTGGTGGCTTATGTGTATAAACTCGTATCATTTCATTGATAAAACTGTTTGTACGGTCCGCTTACACCGGTGGTAATGTTTAGGGGTGGATCTCATGCTTACTTTTTTTTTTTTTTTAAATAACTATGTTTTAATAGTATATGACCTTCACTCATTGTGTTTTGTGCGGGTTACAGATTCTGTCTGCTGTTTGTGTACTATGGGTATGCTAAAAGACAAGAAAATCATGATAATTCCAGGTGGGTCTCTCATGAACTGGGCCGGTAGTAGCCTATACTTCGACATAACGGCAGTTTCACACGGGACGCGAAAAGCGCAAGTTATAGCCTAGATCATTTTCAACGAGAGACACAGAGACACACAGCGGCAAACCGCAGCCGATTCTAGCAGTGCAAGCGGTGCTCGTACACCCGAAATCCCGTCGTTTGCGTGTGAACAGGTCTTCGCAGCGGTTAAAAATATTATAAATATGGCGTAATATACACTCACCTAAAGGATTATTAGGAACACCATACTAATACTGTGTTTGACCCCCTGTCGCCTTCCGAACTGCCTTAATTCTACGTGGCATTGATTCAACAAGGTGCTGAAAACATTCTTTAGAAATGTTTGCCCATATTGATAGGATAGCATCTTGCAGTTGATGGAGATTTGTGGGATGCACATCCAGGGCACGAAGCTCCCGTTCCACCACATCCCAAAGATGCTCTATTGGGTTGAGATCTGGTGACTGTGGGGGCCATTTTAGTACAGTGAACTCATTGTCATGTTCAAGAAACCAATTTGAAATGATTCGAGCTTTGTGACATGGTGCATTGTCTTGCTGGAAGTAGCCATCAGAGGATGGGTACATGGTGGCCATAAAGGGATGGAAATGGTCAGAAACAATGCTCAGGTAGGCCGTGGCATTTAAACGATGCCCAATTGGCACTAAGGGGCCTAAAGTGTGCCAAGAAAACATCCCCCACACCATTACACCATCACCACCAGCCTGCACAGTGGTAACAAGGCATGATAGATCCATGTTCTCATTCTGTTTACGCCAAATTCTGACTCTACCATCTGAATGTCTCAACAGAAATCGAGACTCATCAGACCAGGCAACATTTTTCCAGTCTTCAACTGTCCAATTTTGGTGAGCTCTTGCAAATTGTAGCCTCTTTTTCCTATTTGTAGTGGAGATGAGTGGTACCCGGTGGGGTCTTCTGCTGTTGTAGCCCATCCGCCTCAAGGTTGTGCGTGTTGTGGCTTCACAAATGCTTTGCTGCATACCTCGGTTGTAACGAGTGGTTATTTCAGTCAAAGTTGCTCTTCTATCAACTTGAATCAGTCGGCCCATTCTCCTCTGACCTCTAGCATCAACAAGGCATTTTTTTGTAAACCCTAGAAATGGTTGTGCGTGAAAATCCCAGTAACTGAGCAGATTATGAAATACTCAGACCGGCCCGTCTGGCACCAACAACCATGCCACGCTCAAAATTGCTTAAATCACCTTTCTTTCCCATTCTTACATTCAGTTTGGAGTTCAGGAGATTGTTCTGACCAGGACCACACCCCTAAATGCATTGAAGCAACTGCCATGTGATTGGTTGTTTAGATAATTGCATTAATGAGAAATTGAACAGGTGTTCCTAATAATCCTTTAGGGGAGCGTATATTACGCATAAATTTCTCTCTATACTTTACATAGCTTTACACGCGGGAAAAAGCATGTTACATTATTGCGTGACTGATTACTGAATTAACTAATCATGTAGGGTAGACTGTGTACAGTTGAGACGTGTAGTTGAGACACCTTAAATAACTTGCGTGCGCAGCAAGCACAAGTTGTGATTTTTGCTGTGCGCATGCGTATTAGTGTCCTCTTTGATCATGGGAAATCTGAACAACGGACGCATCTCCGATCCCAAGATATCAGCAAAAGTTTTTTTTCTAAGGTAGACGTTCACTTCACCATGCACACTCCACAATGAATAGCTTATTATCCTTATGTGACTGTTAAACGTAACTGGTGTCATCACAAACGTTATTCTGTGGCCTAAAAACTGGCATATTTCATGTCATGCAAGGTCAATGCAAAATCTATTCTAGAGAAATGTGCGAGGTGGCCAGCGGGGTAAGTTGAGACACACTGTTATCAACTGTCCCCCGCGATAGAGTTCTTTTACGAAACAAGTTTAGTTGTTCAGTGTTATGATAACAGGTTAAATGTCGTAATTAGCCAGCATAGGACGCAAATGAAAATAAAATTTGATATTTGTGATATTTAATGTACTGTTGCAATATCTGTTCGTCAAATATCTTGTTCCGGTTTTATACATTTTAACCAGTGCTAATTTAAATACAATTAATGAATTTAAATGGATGAATAAACATGTTGCCCAATTGTTATTTTCTTTATTTGGCTTTATTTATTATATATTTGAAATGAACGGTTAGTTACCTTTACATCGTTAAAAATGGGTGTCTCAACTGTACCATTGTACTGTCTCAACTGTACCACATATATTGAGACAAAGTTGAGACAAAAAGCACCTTATTTTTATGAGCTAATTGTGGAAAATATAAACTACTTATGGGTATTATTGATTGATAATATCTTAGTCTACAAGCTAATGAAATTTCATGTGGCATGTCATGAGGAAATTCATTTCTTTTCAGTAAGTCTATCTATTTTTGTGTGAAAAATCAAAACGCAAAAAGTGTCTCAACTGTACACAGTCGACCCTACATCTTTACTTTGTATTTAAAGCAGCGCATCAGTAGTTTATAATATGTTAATTGGCAAATGTCAATGTCAATTGGCAGACATCTCTCTCTCTCTCTCTCTTACACACACGCATACCAATCCGATTCTGACTGCATTCCGCATCCTTGATACTCTAACCCTAACTCTTCAACAACGTATAACAGTAATATGCAACAAAATATCATGACAATTTGTATTTATGTTTTGCAGAATTGGTGGCTTACGTGTATAAACTCGTATAATTTCATTCATAAAAGTTTTTGTACGGTCCATTTGCATCGGTGGTATGTTTAGGGGTGAATCTCATGCTTACTTTTTTTTTTTTTTTTTATAATTGTAGGTTTTAATATATGACCTTCATTCATTGTGTTTTGTGCTGGTTACAGATTCTGTCTGTTGTGAGGATATTTCACCTATGATGGAAGCCACACCTTCCAAAAGTCTACTAAATAATTTAAAGAGTAAGTTCAGCCAAAAATGCAAATTTTGTCATTAATTACTCACCATCAAGTTGTTCTAAATAAAACTTATGTTCATCTACGGAACACAAATTAAGATCTTTTTGATGAAAATTTATGCTTCAAAACATTCATATAGAGATCGTAAAACAAATCCATATGAATTGAGCAGTTTGGTCAAAATTTTCTAAAGAGACGCTTTATATGATGAACAGATTGAATTTAGTATCATACTTTGTATCAGCAGCCTTAGGCTACTATAATTTGTTTCGGATAAAAAGCAAAGAAAGCCTTTTCTCAAATGTGTCCAAATGTTTTCTCCTAATTATTCTCTGGTGGTGTTATGAGAGCTTTCACTAATGGTCTTTTGTATTGATTACAGATTCTGACTGCATTCCGTATCCTTGCTACTCTAACCCTAACTCTTCAACAACGTATAACAGTAATATGCAACACAATCTCATGACAATTTGTATTTATGTTTTGCAGAATTGGTGGCTTATGTATATAAACTTGTATAATTTCATTCATAAAAGTTTTTGTACGGTCCGCTTACACCGGTGGTAATGTTTAGGGGTGGATCTCATGCTTACTTTTTTTTTATTTATTTTTTTTATAATTGTTTGTTTTAACAGTATATGACCTTCACTCATTGTGTTTTGTGCTGCTTACAGATTCTGACTGCTGTCTGCATACTTCACCTATGATGGAAGCAAAAGCAATTTACACAATTCTAGGTAATAAGACTTTTTTTCATCTTCGGATCACAAATTAAGATCTTTTTGATGAAATCTGAGACCTTTCTGTCCCTCCATTGACACTACCAATTGGATGCTTTAAAAAGTTCATAAAGAGATCGTAAAACTAATCCATATGAATTGAGCAGTTTGATCAAAATTTTCTAAAGAGATGTGATCGCTTTATATGATGAACAGATTGAATTTAGTATCATACTTTGTATCAGCAGGCCTAGGCCTACTATAATTTGTTTCGGATAAAAAGCAAAGAAAGCCTTTTCTCAAATGTATCCAAATGTTTTCTCCTAATTATTCTCTGGTGGTGTTATGAGAGCTTTCACTAATGGTCTTTTGTATGGTTTATGAAAGGGGCACTTATTATAATGTAGAGTGAAGTGCTGCCTTTCTAAGGAACTTTTCACAAGAGGAGTAGACAAATAAAAGTACCGAAATGGTTTACTCAGAACATATAGCCGGCATTTATTGAACGTCAAATATCAACCAATATGACCTTGTTTATCTTTTCTTTGTAATGTCCTTTTAGTTGTGAAAATCAGTAATTCTCTTAGTTTCAACTTTTTTTCACACAAGTTGGGTAAATATGAAATAAAATGAACTGAAATAACCTCAAAATAATAAACCAAAGTCCATCTACCCGGGTAGTATGTTTTTTCTTTTTATAAGTGGGGTGAGATCTAGCGCTTATCTGTATGATGCAATGAAGAAATGGTGAGTAGAAGCAGTTCGTGGCGCAGGCAAGATGATCACTCGTGCCCTCTGCTCTTCTGCCTCGCGTGTCCGATGGTCAATTTGTCCAATGGAACTCCCTCTCGAATCATGCATCCAAAAAAAAAAAAAAACAACCGGAGAAAAATCATAAAAGTAGGTAAACTCCTTGTCATAATTTCAACCCTTTACTCTGTTATTCCTGCCTTTGAAGTAGGTTTGGTGGGAAAAACCCTTTTAACTAGCTCTTAAATGTTATTTTTTAACTTTATTACTCAGTGTGGAAAGTTGAAATAGGGCTTCAGCTCTATCGTTCTGCGGTTCACGATTTCTGTCTTCTCCGAAAATCAGTGTAGCAGTTTCCCCTCTGTGCAGCGCTACCACTGCCACCTACTGGACAAATACGGTGTGCAGGGAAAACATAACTAAAAGTAATCAAGAAACGTAATCCTGTTAGTGGGCTATTTTCGAGTGGGTTACATTTACATATTTGGACTCCATTCTGCATCCGTAATACTCTGACTCTTCAACAACCTATAACAGTTATATGCAACACAATCTCATGACAATTTATATTTACGTTTTGCAGAATTGGTGGCTTATATAAACTCGTATAATTTCATTCATAAAAATGTTTGTATGGTCCGCTTACACCGGTGGTAATGTTTAAGGGTGGATCTCATGCTTACTCACTGTAAAATGTAATAAGTTGACTTTACTTAGAAAAAGTGAGGAAACCGATTGCCTTAACATTTCCAAGTAAAGTAGTGTATTAATTTTTAGTTAGGACAACTTAACATTTGTATAGAAAACTTGTTAATCAAGAATATTCAAATACAGTTGAATCAAAATCATTAGTTGTGTTAACTTCTAATTAGAGTTCACATTACTATTATTATATATATATGCTTTCATTTTACTTAATAATATATATATTATTTATATATATACACACACATATATATATATATATATATATATATATATAGTTAAGTATACACATATATAGATATGTCTTCTCCTTTGACACCAAATAACTAATGTCTTGTTGCATCACTGCACACTATAAAAACGAACAAGTTTTTGTTCAAAAACACCAAGAAACTTTACTATCTTGAGTTGTTTACACTAAGCATCTTGTTGAGTCAACTTATAATTATTAGTTGTGCAAACAATATAAAAATTGGCTGAACTATTAATTGTTGAATTAACTGCTATCTTGAGTTGTTTACACTAAGCATCTTGGAGTCAATTTAGAATTATTAATTGGCTAAACTATACATTGTTGAATTAACTTGAAGGTTACCAGCCAGGTTACTTTTTCAAAAATAGTTCATTTTAGTTGGAATGTTAAGTTCATTCAACAGACTGAACTGCGTTATTTGCCCATACAACTTAAGTTTCTGTTTTCTAATAGTACTACACAGGGACGGATTATGACTTGTAAAGGCCCTGGGGCCAGTTATCTCCAAAGACCCCCCCCCCTCCCCCTCCGTACCTTACGTAACATAACATTTATCTCAGAAAGGCCATTTAATGACAACAGCATAGCTAGAAAAATTAAGTGGCCTATAGAGGAGTATTTTTGCTAAATATATGTACTATATTACATATGATAATTGGACTAATATCATTAAAAATATTATAACGCTATTATAAAAACTGCATTATATTTGAGTTGTTCATTTTACACTTCAATAATAATACCAACTCCCTGTATGTTTACAGCATTAGTGAGAGATTTTGAGAAAAATTAACATGTACTGTAGGCTAGCTATATACATGGTACCTGATATTTACCATATTTTATGTAAACATTGTTACATGTTGTTACTAAACTAAATGAAATTCTGTTTGGTCACCAAATGTTTTGAGAATCACAATACACTTACTGAGATGGAAGTTTTTTTTTTTTTTTTACAACCCCCAATATTTTAAAATCCTTTCTAATGATTTTAGGCTGCCTGCTGAACATGGGTTTGAGCTTTCATATTTCTGAACTCTCAAAGTTCAGATTAATGCATTTAACTTTAAAATGTAGAAACTTTTCTTGCCCTTGGATCTAGAAGAACTGAGGTCCATCCCTCATAGTCTCACAAAATGCTGTGGATCGTTTTGACGTCACTCGTCTAGTGGTGATAGGTATTACAATCTGATTGGACCAATTGTTTCGGGTGCTGGATACTAAGATTTGGGTTTGACCAGTAAAAAAAAGAAAATCTGTAATTTCCAATATACACTTTACTTAATTGCCTTTTTTATTTGAAGGTGCATCTTTTACAGTCGTTCAAACAACGTGTAACAGTCGTGTAACAACTGTTTTTCCAATACTTTTCACACAAAAAAATAAGCTCAAAGATTGGTTCTAATAAAAATATTTTCAAACAGGATGGGACAATAGTTCTATAAGAGGTTTTGGGGCCTTCATATTCACATAGGGCCCCACAGTAAGTTCCAGGGAGCCCTTATAGTCCAAGAGCCTTTAAAGGATTAGTTCACCTCAAAATGAAAATTTCCTAATAATTTACTCACCCCAATGCCATCCAAGATATCCATGTCTTTCTTTCCTCAGTGGAAGAGAAAATAAGTTTGAGGAAAACATTTCTGGATTTTCTGAAACTGCATTGATTTGGACTTCAAAACGTTGGTTACCAAAGGGCTTTAAAGTGCTTGAAAAGACTGTGCACGATTGCAGCTGAGGAAGAGGGTCTTATCTTGCAAAACGATAGGTCATTTAAAAAAAAATAAATAAAAAAAAATTATATTTATATTTATATATATATATATATATATATATATATATATATATATATATATATATATATATATATATATATATATATATATATATATACACACTTTTTAACTACAATTGTTCGGAATGAGCTGATCTGCAACGCGCCGGGAACTACGTCATCACGTTGAAAGGTCATGCTCGAAAAAAAAACTTTTAGGTTTTAAAAGATTTAAACACCCAGGATACGCACACGTAAGGACCATTTCAAACAATAATATAGACATAATATAATATATATATATAATATATAGACATAAATATGTCATTCAATATACAATACAATTTGAACTATCCTCCTTCGCACGGTGACCTTTCAACGTGATGACGTAGTTCCCGGCGCGTTGCAGATCAGCTCAATCCGAAAAATTGTAGTTAAAAAGTATACTATATACATATATATATATTTTTTTTTTTTTAAACGACCTATCGTTTCGCTAGATAACACCCTCCTCCTCAGCTGCAATCGTGCACAGTCAGTTGAAGCACTTCAAAGACCTTTGAAACTGCATTGATTTGAACTTCAAAACGTTGGTTGCCACTGAAGTCCATTATTCGAAGAAAAATCCAGAAATGTTTTCCTCAAAAAAAAATTCTCTTCCACTGAGGAAAGAAAGACGTGGATATCTTGGATGGCATTGGGGTGAGTAAATTATTAGGAAATTTTCATTTTGAGGTGAACTAATCCTTTAAAGGGTCATGAAACCCTAAACCAAATTTTCTGAGATTGTAACAGAGGTATGTGTGTTGAACACCATTGAAGACAATGTTAGCATCTGTTAGATTTAATAGTAGGGTGAAAATGGTTAAATTTGGTTTTTTCCGCTATTTTCGTCTATTTTTCGCCGGGTTTAAAATCTTCATCGCAGGCTGTGACGTGGCAGAGCACTGTATAGTGCGTTGAGGACTCATCGGTCTCTCATAATTATTAATGAGACTGAGTTTTCATTATCCTATGAGAAGACACTGTCTCTTAATTATTTATGACACCACGTGGATCTTTCCAATGACAGACATGTCAAACTGTGATATCGCGTAGTAGAGGAGAGAGACAATCATCGGACGCAAGTGTATATTTTCGTGGTGCAAAAGTCAAAGTGGGTTGAATATATTTCCCCGCGATGCTGCCAGGGCTAGACTCTGGCTCCGGGCAGTTGGTTGGCCATCAACCACGGACACATCTAATCTGTACGTGTGCCGCAAACATTTTACCCGAGAGAGCTTCGAGAATTGGAGAATGGTGGACTTCGGCCTTGTCGATGACCAATGCAAGTTACGTCTTGCGAGTAATGCGGTACCAAGTCCCGAGGACTTTTCTATCCCTTCAGAGGTATGTGTGTCTAAAATATAACCCTGGACATTTTACTTGCCTTTTGTTAAATAAGCGCTCGTTATAAAAATTTTAGATATTTCGATAATACATCAATTGTATGCTTAATTCGTGTAATTAAATATGTGTCATTGGGGTTAAGGTTTTTTTAAGCGGAAAATTTATTTCAAATATATGCATTTATAGTGTGTATATAAACAAATATATATTTTATAATGACACTATACAGGTGCTGGTCATATAATTAGAATATTATCAAAACGTTGATTTATTTCAGTAATTCCATTCAAAAAGTGAAATTTGGATATTATATTCATTCGTTACACACAGACTGATATCAGGGTTTCCGTTGTCCGGTAATTACCGGACATTGGCCGGGAAAAAAATGAAATGTCCGACAAAATTAAATCTCTCCGGTCAAATTGTCCGATTAAAATTGCCTAATAATCCCGCCCCCTAACACAATCTGAATTTGAGAATAAGCCTAAAATGTATAAAGCAAAAATACACTGACCTTTGGCTGTGTTATAAATATAAAGGAACAGGCTCTACTGTTTGAAAGTTATGAAACATCGCATGCTGCATTTCAAATAAAGCACACGCCTAAAACGGCTGTAATATAGACCTAAACAACGAACGATCGAGTGAGACGTTTCAAATATGGCCAGGCCCAGGCAGACTAGCCTTAAAAGCTTTTTTCAGAGGCCAGACGATGGTGAATCAGGAACATCTCATTATAGCCTATAGATCAGTGGTTCTAATCCGCGCACTCGTACAGTTTTTTTTTCTCTTATCAAAACTGAATAGCCTATATGTTCATCAGTGCATGGTTAAAGTCTATATCAAGCAGGGAAACCTTTGTGTGCATTTTATTTTGTGATTTCACCGGAATGAATAGAGAGTCTCCGCAACGGCGATAGATTGAAACGCGCGTCCGAGTGAAGATTGCGCAACTCGCGCGTCGCAACTGATAGCAGCGGACACGAGCGCTCAGCTTGATTTAAAAAAACGATTTTAGCGGTAGATCTCTTATTTAATAGCGAACTAAATGAATGATCTGCTAGTTAACTGGAGATGTTTTATTTATTTGTATTATGTACATCCGTGCCTCAATGTTTCAAAAAGTGAATGTGTGTGAAACCATAGTAAAAAACAATTGGCGTTGATTGATGCCAATCGGACGTTCATGTTTTTTTCCATCTATTTGAAAGTTAAGCTAATAATAACCTGTTGCATTCTATACGGCCTGATTATTTCATTTTTTAAGTTACATAGACTGCCTCCAGTTTTCCTCAACTTGACTAATTAAGAGGCGATATTTGACCGGCATATCATCAAAATGTCCGTAAAACGAACCCTCTGCCGGTCACTTTGACCGGCACCATTTTTTTCTAGCGGAAACTCTGTGATATATTTCAAATGTTTATTTCATTTAATTGTGATGATTAAAACTGACAACTAATGAATATCCCAAATTCAGTATCTCTGAAAATTAGAATATTACTGAAGACCAATACCAAAAAAGGATTTTTAGAAATGTTGGCCAACTGAAAAGTATGAACATGAAAAGTATGAGCATGTACAGCACTCAATACTTAGTTGGGGCTCCTTTTGCCTGAATTACTGCAGCAATGCGGCGTGGCATGGAGTCGATCAGTCTGTGGCACTGACAAAAGGTCATTGCTAAAGAGGCTGGCTGTTTATAGAGCTCTGTGTCCACACATTAATAGAGAGGCGAAGGGAAGGAAAAGATGTGGTAGAAAAAAAAAGTGTACAAGCAATAGGGATAACAGCACCCTGGAGAGGATTGTGAAACAAAACCCATTCAAAAATGTGGGGAAGAAACACAAAGAGTGGACTGCAGCTGGAGTCAGTGCTTCAAGAGCCACCACGCACAGACGTATGCAAGACATGGGTTTCAGCTGTCGCATTCCTTGTGTCAAGCCACTCTTAAACAAGACAGCATCAGAAGTGTCCAAAGTTATGTTCTCTGATGAAAGTAAATTTTGCATTTCCTTTGGAAATCAAGGTCCCAGAGTCTGGAGGAAGAGAGGAGAGGCACAGAATCCACTTTTTTTGAAGTCCAGTGTAAAGTTTCCACAGTCAGTGATGGTTTGGGGTGCCATGTCATCTGGTGGTGTTGGTCCACTGTGTTTTCTGAGGTCCAAAGTCAACGCAGCCGTCTACCAGGAAGTTTTAGAGCACTTCATGCTTCCTGCTGCTGACCAACTTTATGGAGATGCAGATTTCATTTTCCAACAGGACTTGGCTCCTGCACACAGTGCCAAAGCTACCAGTACCTGGTTTAAGGACCATGGTATCCCTGTTCTTAATTGGCCAGCAAACTCGCCTGACCTTAACCCTATAAAAAATCTATGGGGTATTGTGAAGAGGAAGATGCGATACGCCAGACCCAATAATGCAGAAGAGCTGAAGGCCACTATCAGAGCAACCTGGGCTCTCATAACACCTGAGCAGTGCCACAGACTGATCGACTCCATGCCACGCCGCATTGCTGCAGTAATTCAGGCAAAAGGAGCCCCAACTAAGTATTGAATGCTGTACACGCTCATACTTTTCATGTTCATACTTTACAGTTGGCCAACATTTCTTAAAATCCTTTTTTTGTATTGGACTTAAGTAATATTCTAATTTTCGGAGATACTGAAATTGGGATTTTCATTAGTTTTCAGTTTTAATCATCACAATTAAATGAAATAAACATTTGAAATATATCAGTCTGTGTGTAATGAATTAATATAATATCCAAATTTCACTTTTTGAATGGAATTACTGAAATAAATCAACTTTTTGATGATATTCTAATTATACGACCAGCACCTGTAATTAGACATGTACATTAATATGTTTTAAATAGAATTACGATTATTGTAGGCTAATACATGTAGCAGGACATTCAGTTACTTTTGAAAGGACAATAATAAAGTGTCAGTGTATTTCATTAGACTTTAACTTTGCCAGCTATAAAAACAAATCTAGCATTTCCTCACGTTTTACCACTGATTTTTAGTGACAGTTGATATGCATGGGCCACTGGCTGATGACAGTTCCCCCTCTCCTCTGCCGTGCCACACCCACTCCCTCCCTTCTTCTCTCAGCCATCCACGCCCATTTAAGTTGCATTTTTCAAAAAGATTGTGAACTAGACTTGAGCTGAAAGAGGGGGGTTTCATGACCCTTTAAGAGGTCTTGTGTAGGCTATGGGACACATATATTACAGCATTAATAAACATTGTTATTGGGTCTTCTGAACCAAACTGGATTGCGCGGCCTTAAACCCCAGGGCCCCCCGGGCTTCTGGTAGTCAAGGGCCCCTGGGCACTGGCCCCATAAGCCCGGTCAGTAATCCGCCCCTGGTACTACATAATTATTCATTGGCATAGAAAAACATGCTGAATGCTATTTTATTTGATTTAAAAGCAGACAAAATCCTTCTTAGTAATAATGTACTGTAATTTAAAACACCATAAAACATAGCTAAACATTGACATTTCATATTAACGTTTCTGTAAAAATTTATGCAAACTCTGGTACATAAAACTGTAAATATAGAAATAAAATCTTACAGCCTTGAAGTTGTGAAATATAAAGGTTTACTGGCTTAAATTGGTAACAGTAAACAGCTGAAAATTGACATTTCACAACATGTTACATGAACATTTATCCCCCAAAAAATTGTGCAAAGTCTCGTACATAAAACTGTAAATAAAATCTTACAGCCTTTAAGTTGTGAAATATAAAAGCTTACTGGCTTAAAAGTGCTGTAGTTAATTGCAAGCTGAAACTTGACATTTCATAACATGTTACATGAACATTTATCTAAAAAAAATATGCAAACGAGCTATAGTACACAAAAGAACAGGAAATATAGAAATATAAAAATCTGAAATCTGAAGTTGTGCAATCTAAAAGCTTACTGACTTAAAGGGATAGTTCACCCAAAAATGAAAATTCTGTCAGTAATTACTCACCCTCATGTTGTTCAACCCCGTAAGACCTTCGTTCATCTTCGGGAACACGAATTAAGATATTCCGCTTCTGTGTTGTACGTCACACGCATCACACACATGACCAGCATTGGCCAATAGTGAGCCTACGTGTGACGTACAACACAGAAGTGCTGCGCTATTACACTAGTGATGTCAGGGAATGAGAGAAGGAAGCAAGGTGCAAGTGAAACTCTATTTATAATGAAGTATTAACAGGTAAAGTCCAGAGAAGACAGGTTAGTGGCGCAGGGACCCCGATGGTCAGATGAACCTGGTGAAGAGAGTGCAGCAGTGCGGTGAAGAGAGTCCAGAGATGAGAATAATCCAACGTAAAACCACAGGAACAGGGACAAGGAAGGCACAAGACTCGAGACGCTGACTGGAACACACACACTGGGAACCCAAAAACAACGATCTGACAACAGAGATGAGAAAGTGATGAGTATATATACATGATGAGATGAGCTGCAGCTGGTGACGGGAGTGATGAGTTGATTGCTGATGATCGCTAATGAGCCGGCACGCCCACCTAATCAGCACACACACACAACAACAGAAACACGAGACAAGAAGGAGACATAGGATTTATGAACCGTGACAAGTGAACTGATTCGAGGCCCACAGAGAAGGAAATTAATAGTTTAAATAAAGTCGTTATTTTTGTTTTTTTTGCGCACAAAACGTATTCTCGTTGTTTGATAAACTTAAGATTGAGCCACTGTAGTCACTTGGACTATTTTAACGATGTCTTTAATAACTTTTCGGGGCTGGCAAGTTTCAATTACTTAGAAGCCTATGGAGGAGTGATCCAGCTCTCAGATTTAATCAAAAATATCTTAATTTGTGTTCCAAAGTTGTGTTCACACAGATGAAGGTCTTACGGGGTTGGAACAACATGAGGGTAAGTAATTACTGACAGCATTTTGTTCCTCACTGGTTTCTGCTGGACTGTGATCACAAATTAGTCCAGGTTTAATATTATTTAAATCAGAATTACAGTGATGATCAACATTTGTGCCCAGTAAAGGTGGAATACACACTAGGCTTAAATTGACACTGCGCAATAGGACAATTAACAGTTTCCTTACTCTTCAAATGAGCTCCCAAATGAGCAAAGTACTGCTTAATAGTACATGGCTCAGAAAAATCACATAATTCACACTGTAGCAATGAGTGACTACACTGGACTGAGATTCATGTGCATCATTGGGCTGAGATTGATGAACCACTGATGTTTCATGTTTCAACAAATGGTTTTTAAGAGCAACTTGTGTCTTAAAGGGACTATGTGTAGTTTTTTTAGGTATTTTATTATCTAAAATCAATATTTTTATTCATAAATATGTCCTCAATTGTGTACAAATACCTCTGCCAATTATCTGACTTATCCTCGTAAACGAAGAATTTATTATCTTTATATACATGTGATGGGTAGGTCCACGGAGGCTTCCATGTCGTTCCGCCATCTTGAAAAACTACAATAGCAGAGAGGGACAAAAAGTACTAGGCCAGCGCGTTTCCACAACACGTTTTCGTTCAGAGCCAGCGTCACGTAACTGAAAGCAGCAGAAACGGAGGAGCAGAGAAGTGAGAGGCTTGCATATGATACACACTTTATGGCCTGTAATACGCACGTAACCCACAGCACTAATCCAACCCAAGGGGTTTACACTGCGTATCATGTGCATGTAAAAACGCTCTCGGTTACTAATGTAACCCCGGTTCTCTCTAGATGAGGGAACGAGTGTTGCGTAAGCTAGCTTACGCTACGGGAAAAGCCCCCTTTTCTCGAGAATACCGAAGCCAAAAATTATCCTTAATTTTGCATTAGTTTAAAACGCATTGCTGCACAGAGCAGACCTAGGGGAAGCAGCTCGTGCGCCTATTGGTGGCTCTGCGGCAACTGCTGCAGCCTATCGATGGACTGTTCGTGACGTAAGCACCAATGAGGGTGCGGGCGCCCTCGCGCGTCACGTCCCGCCAGAATGGGCGTGGCTTATGTCTATATAAGCCGAGTCCAGATAGGATGTTCTTTTGGTTTTTCACACTGAAGCGAAACCAGAACGTAACACAAGCACGGCAGGGTTACGCAACACTCGTTCCCTCATCTAGAGAGAACCGAGGTTACGTTAGTAGCCGAGAGCGTTCTCTTACGAGAGTACTCTCGTTGCGTAAGCTAGCTTACGCTACGGGAACCCAATGTAAAACGCCGTGCTTGCTGAAGTGTCCACACATGGCCTCAAGGGGTGTGTACCCGGAGAACCATACTTGTGAACCATACTAGTGAGTGATATTCAGACCAACGAGTAGTGGGCCTAAAATATATCATAATCCTATAACTATAGGAACCAGTGCTTATCACATAATCACAGACAGGAGGGACCTGAGTCGGCCTGAACTGTATTGCAACTGACTGTTATAGCCTGTCAGTCAAGTATTAGACTGAGAACAGCTTAGCCTTCAGCGCAGGCACTTCCAGGTTGTAGAATCGTATAAATGTAGACGGAGAGGCTCAGCCTGCCGCCCTACAAATATCCTGGAATGAAACCCCACTGGACCAGGCCCATGAAGAGGCCACGCCTCTGGTCGAATGGGCTCTGATGCTTAAGGGGCATTGAAGGCCCTTAGACCTATGAGCCAGCGCGATAGCGTCAACTATCCATCTGGAAACTATCCATTTGCAGCGGCCACCGAACGAAACGAAGAGCTGTTCTGACTGCCTGAACGCAGCAGACCGTTCGACATATATCCTCAATGCCCTGACCGGGCAGAGGAGATTAATGTCACTTTCGCCGTAACTTCACGTCTCACAGTTAATGAATGAATAAATGAAAATGAAAGCCAATTAAACAGGCGCATTGTGTTCAGCACTCCGCCCGCTTTAACTTTGGGCCAATAGAAACTCTGTTGTTGCATTACGTCAATCTGTCAAAAAACTCTCAGAGTCTGAAAACGAAGTAGCCTAACGTTACTATACTACTGAGAAGAATCCACAATGGATAAATATTTAAAAAGGTTAAGTACTGATAATCCCAAACAAACAAGCAAAGTGAGGAAGTACGATGAAAATTATATTGTCTATAGATTTATTGAGAACAGCGGTGGGAAGCCGACGTGTGTTGTGTGTCTTCAGGTGTTAGCAAATGTAGCGATGAAACCGGCTAAACTAAAGCGGCACCTCGTAACCAAGCACCCGGAGTATATGGATAAACCGAGGGAATTCTTCGTCCGGAAAAGCGAAGGGTATCACCACCAGCGTACAAAACTGACTAATTTGGCCACAACATCTGAGAAAGCACAGAAGGCTTCTTTTTTAGTTGCCCAGCGAATAGTAAAATGCAAGAAGCCTCATACAATTGCAGAAGAGCTGATCCTCCCAGCAGCAGTCAATATGTGCGAGATAATGCTCAAGACAGAGGCAGCAAATAAATTAAAAAGCATACCCCTCTCCGATGACACCGTGAGCTGGAGGATCGGTAACCTGGCCGATGACATCTTATCACAACTTGTGGGGAGACTTTGTTGCTGTGAATTTTCCCTTCAGCTGGATGAGTCTACTGATGTGGCTAGTGCAGCACAGCTAATCGCTCTCGTCCGCTATCCGTGGGATGGATCCATTCTGGAGGACTTCTTGTTCTGCAAAGAGGTCCCTGGCAGGACAACGGGCCAGGAGATTTTCAAGATCCTACATGAGTTTGAGTTTCATGAGCTGAGTTGGGGGAAATGTGTGGCCATTTGTACTGATGGAGCAGCAGCAATGACAGGCAGAAAGAGTGGTCTTGTTGCTCGGATAAAGGCAGTAAACCCCAGAGGGAAATCTGTCCACTGTATGCTGCACCGACAAGCGCTCGCCTCCAAAGGTATGGAACCAGACCTTCACTTTGTGTTGAGCACAGCTGTGACAGCAGTTCATTTTGTTAAGTCAAGGACATTGCAGTCACGTTTGTTTGGGCAACTTTGTCGGGAGATGGATGCAGGCCATGAGACACTTAACATTCTGAAGTGAGGTGGCTCTCCCGTGGGAAGGTGCTTCAGCGGATGTTCGAGCTACGCAGCGAGATGTCAGAGTTTCTGAGAACGGAAAAGCCCGACATCGCCGAGTTTTTTTCCGACCATGTTGCCAAATTGGCCTATCTGGTCGATGTATTCAACATTCTCAATAGCCTCAACCTCTCCATTCAAGGACGCTATGCATCCATCCTTGACGCTAGAGACAAAATCACCACATTCATGAGGAAAGCTGAGCTATGGAGAAGACTTGGAGATGGAGTGACCGACATGTTCCCTCAACTCACTGATTATCAGCAACATGTCAGTTGCTGTAGTGAGAGAGGTAGCCACCTCTCACCTCACTGCACTCAGTGAGCACTTCACTTCCTACTTCACGGATGTAAACACAGTTGCTTGGGACTGGGTGCGAGATCCGTTTGCTCCAGCAGCAACATGTAGCCTCACTAGTAAAGCAGAGGAGTTGGTGGACTTATCTTGTGACCGGACTTTGAAGGCCCGATTGAGCCATGCAGACTTTTGGCCCTCCCTCTCACATGAGTATCCTGAACTAACAGCACAGGCCATGCAGATATTGCTCCCATGCCCTACCACTTACTTATGCGAGTCATCTTTCTCAACTTTGACTGCAATGAAGACGAAGTACAGAGCTCGTCTCCATGTGGAGAATGATCTTAGAGTCTGCTTATCATCCATCACGCCAAGACTTGACAAACTATGTAGTGAGAGACAGGCACATTAGTGACACACTATCTTCTTAATGTAGGGTACATATGCATCTGTTTCTGTTTAAAGGGCACCTATTATGCAAAATTCACTTTTACATGGTGTTTGAACATAAATGTGTGTTGGCAGTGTGTGAGCAAAACCACCCTAGAATGATAAAAATCCACCCAGTGTTTTTTTTACAATCTCAATAAATCATAAGCACTGTCTCAGAACGAGCTGTTCTAAGATTCGGCTCAATGTGACGTAGAATTGAGCAAGCCCCACCGACGTGGTTTGATTGACACTGTGGTTTTGGCATAGACCCCGCCCTCTGTGATCTGTACACCAGCCTCCATTGTTTCAACGACAGCCGGTGTTCTGACGATTTGTGCTGCCGTGTCAAAAATGTCTCCTAAGAAACATAACTGTTCTGTTGTGGGATGTAATAATGTTCATAGTAGTTTTCACTTACTTCCGACATCAGAGCCACTGAAAGCGAATCATTTTCTGACAGACTGTTTTGTGAACGAGGGTCAATTCAAAGCAGGTCTTGCTTCAAAGTTAATCCTCAAGTGTGGATCGTTGCCTACTGTTTGCGATCCAACGTCACCTCCAGTAGAAGTAAGTGTATTTTATGATTTTTGAGCAAATAGTCATTTCAGTCGATGTCATCCAATTTAACAACAAATGCGTCTAAAGTTGTTGTCGTCGTCGTAGGATGTCTGTGTAATAATTTAAACCTTGTTTGTATAGTGTGTAACCACACGTTTATAAATATTTTTTTAAAGATATTGTATTAAAAACTGTGCATGTTTTCTGTAAAGACAAGAAATCAAAATTGCTATGTTTCATCCGTCTTGTAACCTTCGATACAACAAATAGCGTCAGACAGTTTTATGTCACGTATTATTTTTTGCAACAATTACAAATGTAAATAAATTAATACCTGTTCTATCTCCCTGCAGCATATATTTTCTTGTTCTGTAGCCATCTTCTCACATTTGCCACACTAGTGCAATGCCC
The DNA here is from genome assembly GCA_026230005.1 of Gila orcuttii. Taxonomy (NCBI): domain Eukaryota; kingdom Metazoa; phylum Chordata; class Actinopteri; order Cypriniformes; family Leuciscidae; genus Gila; species Gila orcuttii. Next base: position 50,197,413 of record JAPDVR010000007.1, on the reverse strand, counting down.
GTGCAAAATGCCTGCGTTCTTGTGTGTTTTTAGTAATTGTTGGTTTGGTATGTTTGAGTTGCTGGCCTAAACTCTGAGAAAACGATAACGTTAAGCGCACCAGAATAAAATATAATATTCAGAATTAAACAGTGTAGCTGACTTAAAGATTCAGTTAACATCCACAAATGAATAAGCGTGACGATTCAGGGGAGGTTCAGACCTTGGCTGGAACAGCTACACAGTGAACTCGGAGAAAACGCTACGCTTGAGCAAACAGTTTGTGAATAGGCTACTACAAATGATGGCCGTGAATAAAATATAATATTCAGATAGAAAAGGAAAATCGCCGGTGCAACACATCAGTCACTGGTTTGTGTACCTCAAATAAATGGATTACTAAGAAGATTTATGTGTTGCACCGGCGATTTTCCTTTTCTGCCTTGTCTTGTCCTGCCCTGGTTGCACCGGATTGTTCGGGAATCACAGTAGCGCAGCAAGCCTTCCTTCTCATTTTGAAATAATATTCAGATATTTTTAAAACCCAACCCTCTAATGTCAGAATGTTTATTTTTAAATCACAACCTTCTAAACATCATCTAAACATCTTCAATGTGTGCTTCTTTTACAGAGATATGCGAATAACAGACACACAAACAGACGTTTCTGTAATTTATAGATAGATGTAGCCTATGCGTGTCTGTGTATAGGCTATATTATATTTATATATACTGTATATTATACGTGTGTACACTGTATATTTTTTAATCGCGATTAATCGATTTGACAGTATGTATGTGCAAAATCAGTTTGTGTGTGTTTAGTAATTGTTGGTTTGGTGTGTTTGAGTGCTTATTGTTTCAATTACACAGCAAAAGTTTAGTGACATTATATATATATAACATATATAACTAACTGACAACTAACTACTTCTGAATAACTACAATAAGCTGATTTCACACAGCCACCATTTTGAAATCGAAAGCGAGGCTCCGATGGGAAGAACCCCGGAAGTAAACATAAACAACAATGCCTTGGACTACCAACCTGAAGCTGCTGGCGCGATTTACACTATTGGATGTTAATATCCAATATATGATATGTATATAGTTCGTTCCTGCTTCTTTTTTACTTTCTGAAAAAAAATATTTATAAATGAATTTCACTGTATATAGTCTAAAGTATGAAAGAAATGTATGTAGATTTTTAGAGTAACTAATTTTTACATTAAACACAACAATACACCATCGCATTCGCGATTTCCTGTGATTAAATTCGACACTTCCGGTTTTCTTCCCACCGGAGCCTCGCTTTCGATTTCAAAATAACGGCTGCGTGAAATCAGCGTATATTCAGAGGTAAACAGTTTAGCTGACAGAATGTTTATTTTTAAACCACAACCCTCTCTAATGTCAGAATGTTTATTTTTAAACCACAACTTCAATGTGTGCTTCTTTTACCGATATATTTGACGATATCTTTTGCATTTCTAATCCAAACAACGTCAAACTCGGCACTGCACTTACTTGTGCCCGTAGCAAGACACCTGCCAAGTTTGAAATTAATAGGACTAACTGTTCGAGAGATATGCGAATAACAGACAGACAGACACACACACAGACAGACAGACGTTCCTGTAATTTATAGATAGATAGATAAGCACCTGTACGACAAGTAATGTAAACATGACGCAACAGGTCCCTCGCATAAATGTAATTTCGTTTGTACGTAGCAAACGTTATCACAGTATTTGTGTTTGTAGTTTCAAAAAATTGCGCCAACGTTCACAGTTTGTGTGTGTCTGTGTGTGTGTTGCACATCCATAATTGCAAAGGGGATGCGATTACAACTCTATAAGTACATAAATGTATCAAATAACCATTCCGAGACGTCCTGGTCCATTCTCATTTGTGTTTCTTCTGCCGGAGTCTCTTCATCATCTGGGTCTGATTCCGGTTCAAACATGTACGGCTGAATGCCATACAAAACAGCGGGTCTCGTCTCTCACTCTCAGCCATTCTGCTTCTACCGACTGTTTATTGCCATAGGTATGCAAGTTACGCCCTCATCCAAAGGCTGGGTGGGGATATGCAGCTCATTTACATTTAAGGTGGTACACACCAAAACAGCTCTTTTTAAAACAGGCCCCAAAAATGACATTTTCAAATGGTTATAATAAATTAACTGTGGGGTATTTTGTGCTGAAACTTCACAAATACATTCTGGGGACACCCGAGACCAATATTACATCTTGTAAAAAGGGGCATAATAGGTGCCCTTTAAGAGTATGCATTAGTGTCATCATTTCATTGTCATTCATTACTTTATGAGTAAAAAGTTCTCTCTCTCTCTCACCACTGAATTTCATTCACTCTGTTTAAGAGTACATACATCAGGGTTCGTACGGGTGCTTGAAATCCTTGAAAATGCTTGAATTTTGATGTTGTGTTTTCAAGGTTTGAAAAGTGCTTAAATTTTGGATAAAATGCTTGAAATTGTACATTTCTTTCACAACAAATACCTATATGACTGAATAGTCGTGGAGAAATAAATCGTTTGCTGCGACTCGAGCGCGATTGTTCCCGGCGCGCCGCCGCAGTGTTGGTCTGGTTTCACACTCAACTTGATCGAATCCTGGTGCGTTTGCGTGCATCTTATGTCATCGCAAATGTGCAATGTGCAGGACGCATGATAGAAAACAGAACGCGGGTCAATATATATATATATATATATATATATATATATATATATATATATATATATATATATATATACAGGTCCTTCTCAAAAAATTAGCATATTGTGATAAAGTTCATTATTTTCCATAATGTAATGATAAAAATTAAACTTTCATATATTTTAGATTCATTGCACACCAACTGAAATATTTCATGTCTTTTATTGTTTTAATACTGATGATTTTGGCATACAGCTCATGAAAACCCCAAATTCCTATCTCAAAAAATTAGCATATCATGAAAAGGTTCTCTAAACGAGCTATTAACCTAATCATCTGAATCAACTAATTAACTCTAAACACCTGCAAAAGATTCCTGAGGCTATAGATTCCTGGTCTGGGGTGCCATGTCAGCTGCTGGTGTTGGTCCACTGTGTTTTATCAAGGGCAGGGTCAATGCAGCTAGCTATCAGGAGATTTTGGAGCACTTCTTGCTTCCATCTGCTGAAAAGCTTTATGGATATGAAGATTTCATTTTTCAGCACGACCTGGCACCTGCTCACAGTGCCAAAACCACTGGTAAATGGTTTACTGACCATGGTATTACTGTGCTCAATTGGGCTGCCAACTCTCCTGACCTGAACCCCATAGAGAATCTGTGGGATATTGTGAAGAGAAAGTTGAGAGACGCAAGACCCAACACTCTGGATGAGCTTAAGGCCGCTATCGAAGCATCCTGGGCCTCCATAACACCTCAGCAGTGCCACAGGCTGATTGCCTCCATGCCACGCCGCATTGAAGCAGTCATTTCTGCAAAAGGATTCCCGACCGACCAAGTATTGAGTGCATAACTGAACATAATTATTTGAAGGTTGACTTTCTTTGTATTAAAAACACTTCTTTTATTGGTCGGATGAAATATGCTAATTTTTTGAGATAGGAATTTTGGGTTTTCATGAGCTGTATGCCAAAATCATCACTATTAAAACAATAAAAGACCTGAAATATTTCAGTTGGTGTGCAATGAATCTAAAATATATGAAAGTTTAATTTTTATCATTACATTATGGAAAATAATGAACTTTATCACAATATGCTATTTTTTTGAGAAGGACCTGTGTGTATATATATATATATATATATTATTAATTTGGTGCTACTATGCGCAGCTGAGTGAACTACACAGGTTTACTGTGTGTCGCATTTGGCTTTTCTGCTGATTGCAAACGCAGGAGACAGTGGATTTCCATTAATTTGTTGCCCTGAGTCCACGCGCTATGTGTGTGCGAATACACTGCAGACTCACTCTCGCTCTTATCCAAGGTAAATTATCAACACTATCATCCCTTACATGTGTTTTATTTAACTAAATACATCATAATCAGCTAAAAAGCATGCGGAGGTCACTTTACTTCCTGAACAAGTGCGCACCCGAGTCCGTGATGCTCTCACGCGAACCGCAGCACGGTTCGAGTGCAACCGAACTCAGACCACCTCCTCCAGGTAGTCTCGGGTTCAATAGTGCGCACCTGGGTCCGCGCACAGCGTTCACATTAGCGAGTTTTCATTCGAACCGTGCCCCGTTCCGTTCCAAACTAAACTGCCAGTGTGAAGGACCCTAGACTTTTCAAGTAAGCGTACTGTACACGTTAGCGCCTATTTGTTTACGCTAGTAAATGCTAGCTAGGAATTTGCAGACTATAGCTGTGTCCCAATGTGAAGGCTACATCCTCCGAAGGACGCGTCCTTCGAAGGACCCAGCCTACCCAGCCTTCGAAGGACCCAGCCTACCCAGCCTTCGAAGGACGCTCCGCGTGTAGCCTTCGTATGATTCCCGAATTGCGCATCCAGGTGTTCCCGATTACCGCTCCTTGCGCCAAGCAACGGTGCGAGAGTAGCCATACGGCTGCCATCCTGATAAATCATTTTATATAATTGAATAAACATTATTTTGTTTATATTTTACTGGAGGACATGGTGAGGATGTTTCAGTCATGTATTTTCGGCTTTAATAGCCGGATCATGGCCAGAGGTTTTCTGCGTCCCAATTCAGAAGCTGCTTCCTGAATTGCCAGATTACACTTTAAACTGTTCAAGTATTGGGTGTTAACTTACGTAAATAGTGTAATGAAAAGAAAAGAAAACATACATGGGCATATGGTTCAAATGTTCACTTATATCTTACCTTGATGCGATTTTGTAGGCTAGTGTATTCTTTTTATTATGTAGCATAAATGGACAGTATAAATGATGAATATAAATATATATTTAAACCCCGTATCATGGAGGGAAAAAACCCTCCATCTGTGGGAAAAAAAACAAAACAATCCGTGGCGACGGTTGTGCAATCCTTAAAAAATATTTTAAGTTGTTTCCACTGTTGATAGAAAAATCCAAGTGTCCGCGCCCGCGCCTCCACACTCCACACAAACACTTGGATATGCTCAAAATCTTGTTTATTTATGATAATCTTAGCCCTGTATTATTATTGTCTAACCTGTATTATGACTGACATTTGCCGAATTGCTTTGTTCCTTTTTTTTTTAAAAAGCGGCTTCTAAATATGTAGCCTAAATGTAGCCTAGGCCTACTACTAATAATAATGATAATTAGTATTATTATTATTTGTGTTTATAATTATAACTATAAATGAGTTCACTGAAGACAGTAGGCTAATATGTTAATCATAAAATAATTTATGAATGTTTTATTTTTATATAATAAAACCTAACCTTGTGTTTGTGTTATATTTCTTTTTTATATGTGAAGTATTTTTTTGCTTATTCTATTATACTGAGTTTTTTTCTCCCAAAAATGGAGTTTTAGAAAATTGAAGAAATTATCCATTTAAAAAAATGAAGTTTAAACACAATGCAAAGCATCCCTCATAAACAGGTGGACTGGTTGAATCATCGTGGGCACGATTTGTTAAACCGAGGGAACAGTTTAAGAATTCGTGAGAAGGGGAGAGCCGGGACGATTGAAACGCGGGACGGATGAAACAATAGGCTTGTTTGAGATGCGCCTTGCCTCGCCTGAAATGTTGGTGAGAGTAGGCGGCTGCAGTGAGGGGAGGAGTGAAAAAAGCGCAGGCAAGACGGACAGATCTCTCTTCTCGCAGTGGATCAGACACCTGTGAGATCAAAGGCGGATATCGCGGGATTCACGCTCGTGCACGGTGTTGCTAATAAACTGGATGTAATTTAAGTTCTGTTGCTTTTATGAAAATAAATATAATGAACAAGACACCCAAAGTACTTGTTATTTAATTCCATTCCAAATATGTGTTTATCAATAATTTTTTCTTTAATACAGACATATGTTTATATATATTTTTTTATTTATAAAAATGACATCACATAACCCATATCGCACTGTCAGAGAGTTTATTCACACATAACGTGCGTATACACATAAAACATGATACCAGAGTTTTAAAATCAAACATTTTAAAAAAGAACAATACATCACGGTTGTTTAAACCAATGAGCATTAAGCTGTGTTGTAAGCAAGTCGTTTCCCATCATGCTTTTGATCAGCGCAGTCGGTGGAGAGCAACTGCGCGCGGCTGCAGAATCCGACACGTGCGCCTTGCGGTCGCGAGAGTTTTTTGACATACGTCAGCATGACATCAGAGCGAGGCGGACCGCTCTCGGACACATTTCTAACCGGCATGCATCTCGCGTTGATCACCGGTGATCGGTTCTGCGCAGATTTTGCTCATCTCAAACAAGCCTATTGAGATTTCCTTGAAAACCACTCACGTTATGTACGTCAAATTTCGTCAGCACGTACAGCACGCAATGCCTATCAGACCCGCGAAAACATTTCTTCTTTACATCTTGCCGTTTTAAAGTTAGAGCCGGAAAGCTGTTTTTGAGTGTGGTTAGTGAAATCTTTCCTGCAGTACTTTTTTTTGACTGACAAGTTGTATTTATTGTTTCATGTGCCATTGTAATAATAATACGGCAGGTGTATTAGTACTCCATCACACCCTTAAGTGTATAATATCAGAGTTTTTTAGTTTACGGACAAAACAGGTTTAAATGGCTGGAGGCGCTGTCGGGACGGTTGAAACAGCGACTCGTGCCAGTTAAACCTGGTCATAGGAAAACACTCAATATGACCAAATCACTCAATATGACTCAAGGAATAAATGTAAGAATTAATTGTAAACGGATTTGTCTGTCTTCTTCAAAATAGCCTATTAGAAAGATTACGCAAAATGCGCAAAGGCTTATCGCCGATTGTTTATTGGGCGACAGAACAAAAATGTTAATATGAACCTTAAAATGAAAATAAATGACAAAATATGTTTGTAACAATATGTACATAAGTTACTTGTCAGGTATTGTTCATAAAAACAAGAATTAGATGAATAGTTACCGTTTAAACTGTTATGTTTCATCCGTCCCACCCCTGTGTTTCAATCGTCCCGTTTTGGAGGGACGATTGAAACAAAGCCCAACTCCCATTCAAAGTAAATTTTTACTTAAATCATTCTATGTTTCTACCGAATAACACATGATACTAAGAGAACACATGTGTGAGTTGTTGATCACACACACAAAAAAAATCTATCTCTAACCTTATCTTAGAAAAGGACGTTTATCTGAAAAGTGTTTCAACCGTCCCGGCTCTCCCCTACAGTTTATAAACTGAGGGGACGGATTGCACAACCGTCGCCACGGGTTGTTTTTTTCCCCAACAGGAGACTTTCTGGGCTCCGTACTACGGGAATATAAAACCCAGTTGAATATAAAAAAGTGCAGTTCAAATGTTACTCCCGCTCGTCATCGGTAGCTGTCACAGTTGCTAGGCGACAAGAACAATCATCCGTCATTTTTTTAAATAAAAGTGCTGTCGTCACCGGCGCGCAATGACTTATGGGGTAGGATCGGGGAGGATAGGCCGCTAAGGATCCATTTATGTATCCTTCCTTTCACGGGGAAACGAAGGGTGCATTTGGCGTCGCTTTTGAATCTGGGTAGCCTTCGTCGCGCCGCGATGACGCAACGGGCCTTCGAATACGGCCTTCGAAGGATGCGGAATTGAATTGGGACAGCCTTCATTGCGCCGCGGTGACGCAATCGGCCTTCAAATGCGGCCTTCGAGGATGCAGCCTTTGAATTAGGACAGCCTTCGTCGCGCCGCTGTGACGCAATCGGCCTTCAAATGCGGCCAATCGGCCTTCAAATACGGCCTTCGGAGGACGCAGCCTTCACATTGGGACACAGCTGTAGAATTGGGTCGGCCTTCGTCGCGCCGCTGTGACGCAATCGGCCTTCAAATGCGGCCTTCGGAGGACGCAGCCTTCACATTGGGACACAGCTTGTGACTGAGGGTGCTTTCACACTGGCAGACTGATTAGTTCACTAACTAACGTTAGCCCAGTGCTAAACGACAATCGTTAATTGCTGAACAGAAATCGTGTCAGATGGAGTGTCATACAAGTAGCCTACTGTAAGGTTGAGGATTGCCTTATGCAATATTTACACTGCTCTATTCCAGTAGATAAATGTATAAGTCTTGACAATGAAATAAACATTTCTATTTATCAGGCAGGTGCCTGTGCACTGTCAGAGTCTTCTGGGTTAAAATTGAATTACAGGTTGTTGTTGTTGTTGCACTGTCTCAGATTTTGTTCAGATCTTGTCTATATCAAGAATGTGTCCCAAAACCAAGGCCTGTAAAATATTTCTGTTCAAATCCTGTCTTCATATTTTCAGAACTTGAAATTACTTCAGTTTTACAGCCTGAAAATCACATTATCTGGGAAGCAATATTTGGACATTAATATAATGAAAAGTATTATTCATAGGCAGCCCAAAATGACCCAGCTGCATGTCATTTGGCTCAAATTCTCTCACTCAGTGCTACTAGACAGTGATACATTTTGAAAAATAAAATGTTTTGCTTAAATGTCTGATCTTTCTGCTATTACGAAACACAATTTTGGCTGTTTATGGCATTATCTCTTTTAATGTGATAAAAACAAAATAATAATTTTGACTATGTATTGGTATGTAATTTATGGTGGTGTAAGGTGCTGGAAAAAGCTTTAAAATGGACCTTGAATGTGCTTGAATTTGACCTTGGAAAAGGTGTACGAACCCTGATACATGCACTTTCAGTGATTTTTTTTGTTTGATTGTTTGTTCACACTATTTTATTAATAAAAAAGGTGATGTTGCACTATTTTTTGTGTATTGTGTTCCACTGTGTTGCTGCAGTTAATTTTTAAACTAGGTAAATATATACTCTCTGTTTATTGCCTGTTACTGCATCGGTGCATTTTCATTGTATTTTATATTTTAGCACTATACTTATCCTTATCAAAAATCCTTTTGCACTATTTTCATTGTGTTGCTGCAGTGTTAATTTAACCAGTTAAACATCCATCCATCCATCCATCTTCTTCCGCTTATCCGGGGCCGGGTCGCGGGGGCAGCAGTCTGAGCAGAGATGCCCAGACTTCCCTCTCCCTGGACACTTCATCTAGCTCTTCCGGGGGGACACCGAGGCGTTCCCAGGCCAGCCGGGAGACATAGTCTCTCCAGCGTGTCCTAGGTCTTCCCCGGGGTCTCCTCCCAGTGGGACGTGCCCGGAACACCTCCCCGGGAAGGCGTCCAGGAGGCATCCGGAACAGATGCCCGAGCCACCTCAGCTGACCCCTCTCGATGTGGAGGAGCAGCGGCTCTACTCTGAGCTCCTCCCGAGTGACCGAGCTTCTCACCCTATCTCTAAGGGATCGGCCAGCCACCCTGCGGAGAAAGCTCATTTCGGCCGCCTGTATCCGGGATCTTGTCCTTTCGGTCATGACCCAAAGCTCATGACCATAGGTGAGAGTAGGAACGTAGATTGACCGGTAAATCGAGAGCTTTGCCTTACGGCTCAGCTCCTTCTTCACCACAACAGACCGGTACATCGACCGCATTACTGCAGAAGCTGCACCGATCCGTCTGTCAATCTCCCGTTCCATCCTTCCCTCACTCGTGAACAAAACCCCAAGATACTTAAACTCCTCCACTTGAGGAAGGATCTCTCCACCAACCTGAAGTGAGCAAGCCACCCTTTTCCGACTGAGGACCATGGCCTCGGATTTGGAGGTGCTGATTTTCATCCCAGCCGCTTCACACTCGGCTGCAAACCGTCCCAGTGCATGCTGAAGGTCCTGGTGTGAAGGGGCCAACACGACAACATCATCCGCAAAAAGCAGAGACAAAATCGCGTGGTCCCCAAACCTGACACCCTCCGGCCCCTGGCTGCGGCTAGAAATTCTGTCCATAAAAACTATGAACAGAACCGGCGACAAAGGGCAGCCCTGCCGGAGTCCAACATGCACCGGGAAGAAGTCTGACTTACTACCGGCAATGCGAACCAAGCTCCTGCTTCGGTCATACAGGGACCGGACAGCCCTTAGCAAAGGACCCCGGACCCCATACTCCCGGAGCACCCTCCACAGGCCGCCGCGAGGGACACAGTCGAATGCCTTCTCCAAATCCACAAAGCACATGTGGACTGGTTGGGCAAACTCCCATGAACCCTCCAGCACCCTGTAGAGAGTATAGAGCTGGTCCAGTGTTCCACGGCCTGGACGAAAACCGCACTGTTCCTCCTGTATCCGAGGTTCCACTATCGACCGTATTCTCCTCTCCAGTACCCTGGCATAGACTTTCCCAGGGAGGCTGAGAAGTGTGATCCCCCTGTAGTTGGAACACACCCTCCGGTCCCCCTTCTTAAAAAGAGGGACCACCACCCCGGTCTGCCATCCCAGAGGCACTGTCCCCGACCGCCACGCGATGCTGCAGAGGCGTGTCAGCCAAGACAGCCCCACAACATCCAGAGACTTGAGGTACTCAGGGCGGATCTCATCCACCCCCGGTGCCTTGCCACCGAGGAGTTTCTTGACTACCTCGGTGACCTCAGCTAGGGTGATGGACGAGTCCACCTCTGAGCCCTCAGCCTCTGCTTCCTCAATAGAAGACGTGACGGCGGGATTGAGGAGATCCTCGAAGTATTCCTTCCACCGTCCGACGACATCCCCAGTTGAGGTCAACAGCCGCCCACCTCCACTGTAAACAGCGTTGGTAGGGCATTGTTTCCCTCTCCTGAGGCGCCGGACAGTTTGCCAGAATCTCTTCGAGGCCAGCCGATAGTCCTTCTCCATGGCCTCACCGAACTCCTCCCAGGCCCGAGTTTTTGCCTCCACAACCACCCGGGCTGCAGGGCTACAATAAAAATAAAAACATAAGAAAACACAATCTATTGAGTCAGCATAATAAAGCCGTTAAGGCTACTTACAGATCTGCAGGCCTAGTCCACCTTTTTTATGTTGTGGGCCAAAAACACTAACATGTCCACATTCTTGGGTGAAAGACAGCTCCTCGACTTGTTAACAATAAATCCTGCTTTGGAAAATATGCGCTCTGCAGGAGTGGAGGTTGGAGGGATGCAGCCAGACAAAAGATTTAGATTTCGTGGACATTTTGTCACATATAGCGCCTAAAAACGCGTAGAAAACGCTAGGCGCGCCGTGTTCTCCTTTTTCCAAAGCGCTAGGGCGGTTGCGCTCCGGAGGCGTCTGTCGTTGCTAAGCTCTCCGTTACAGCAAGGAAAACGCTTGCGGAATTCTGAAAAGTTGAGATGTTTTTATCTCGATGCGGCGCGGACGCGCTTGGAAAAAACGAGCGCGTCGCTTCCATTATGAGCGCGCATACCGCGCACCTACATTTGAAATAACGAACTTGAGCGCGCAAAAGACGCGATATGTGAACAGGCCCTAAAGCCAAAACAAGTAGCGTTCTAACTGAATGAATACAGCTAAACTACCTATACTCCTTACTGAGCGCGAAGCAGCAGTGGAGCCAGCCACTGGTGCAGTTCCCAAGTGTTCTACGTGGTGCACTAAACTGTGGCGCTGTTACAAAATAGCCTAAATTAAAGCATTTAAAGTTGGGGATAAAACATAGGCTAATTATATTTAGAATACAGTAATATATAACTGCTAATAAAGGATTAAATATCAAGGAGTAAATCAATGAATTTCTTTCTATTGGTTAAAAAAAAAATGCAACTGGTCGACCAATGAGAATGTCAGTCGACCAAGACGGCATCGACCGATTAGTTGACTAAACGACTAAAGTTGACAGCCCTACCACATATCTGTCTCTACACACACCTGCCTCCACACACACACACCTGCCTCCACACACACACACCTGCCTCCACACACACACCTGCCTGGAAGTTTCTAGTATGTCTAAGACCTTGATTGGCTGGTTCAACTGTGTTTAACTGGGGTTAGAGCTAAACCACAGGACAGTTGCCCTCCAGCAGAAGGATTGTACAGTGCATGTATAGCGGCTGTAGACAACGCAAAACAAAATTTGCAGCCGCGAGGGGCTAAACACTGAGAGACTGAAAACACTGTGACGCGCAGAAACTCAGTTCCACTCAATGGTCTTAGTTCAAGCATTTATTACACTTCAACACATAAAAGTACAACTGGCACTGCAGTTACCAAGTCATAAAATTGCTGCGCGAGTGCGGTCAACAGAAAGTGTTCGCTCCCAGGCTCACCCCCTCTCTCTGTCAAAGCCCCAAAAAGCCCAGGTGAACCGGTGAAGCAAACAAATAGACCACTATCACTTTCGCCCAAACTCCGGTGGACACGCCCACCACCTACAATAGGAGTGCAGTGAATATTATAGCTCTGTCTGAAACCGCTCCCTATCCACTAAATAGTCCACTATATCGGGTGTCAGACATTTTGTAGTGGTGTCCGAATTCTGAGTGAACGACATCATTCCCTACATTTATTCACTACTTTTACCCACAATCCTCTCTAAATTCGAGTGTACATTCGATGTACACTTGCTGAAGCACTATTTCCCACAATCCAATGTGGAGAGAACTGAGCGCACATGAAAGTGCAGAGCGAGCAAGTTTAAACCAGAGATTACATTACAGCTTTCTTATTCCTGTTTTAACATTTATTTCATGCTAGTTTTATTTTTTTTTATTAATCATTACTTGACATTATTACAATATTATATAGATGAATTTTAAAATTAAATGAAATATTTATAAGGTAAATTATATAGACCTGTATATAATTATTTTATTAAAATATATAATTTAGGCATTAACACATTTTAATGTGTTTTACTAACAGACAGGTGTTTTGATAATTTGTGGCATTGTTAACTCGTTAAACTGTAAAGGGAGAGATGATAATTTGGTGGATGATTTGAAAAATATCCGTTAACCATCTGTAGGATGCGTATTCATTCGAATGTAATAACGGTCACCTGAGGGCGCTCAACGACCACGTCATCTGTGAGCGTGAGTTACAATTTCAATCGATGAAACTACAAAGCGGGCACGGAGGTGTATATATAATTACAAAATAAAGTCAATATGATTGTTATTGTTAATATTATTTTGTAAAGTAAGTAACATAAGATAAAAGGAGTTTTATCACTACGTGTGACGAAGCCTTTTCTGCGACAGCTCCAGCTCTCCGACGCACAGTGTAAACGTCAGGTCAGTGTTCGAATTCACTCACTTCATTTTGTTCACTCCTTGCAGATATAGTGCACTCAAATGCCATACACTATATAGGGATTAGTGAATGAGTGAACGAGTGAGCGGTTTCGGACACAGCTTATGAATGAGATCATAAACATAGAACACATGGGAGACTTAAGGCCAATTTATACTTCTGCATCGGGTGCGCGTAGTAGGTACGGCGTAGCATGCGCACAGACGTGTACCATACGCCGTACCCTGACGCACACCTCCTCAAAAATGTAGCCTCATTATGCTTCTGCGTCAACTCCACGGCGTAGCTACGCCGTCACTCCCACGGCGTCGTGGCCGTTTTATGGTTCTGCGTCAGGTTGCGGTGCATTTCACCAATCACAGCCCTTGCGGTCTGCGTCACCTCGACGTGTAGTTACAATTTTTGAGCTATGGCGGAGGGGTTGGAGAGGGGTTCGCGGCGACGCAGAGGGATCTGCGGGGGTACACGGTCAATTCGACGCAGAAGCATAAAACAGGCTTAACTACACGTCGCGACGACGCGGACAGCAAGATCTGTGATTGGTCGGCTTGGTAGCATCGCGTTTCCTCTTACATTTCCGTCGTGTTCTTCTGCACCGCCCGCCATTTTTAAATTCAGAAGTTCGGCGAAGTTCAGCGAAAGAAACATGGAAATGGACCAAGTGAACGTGTTTTTCCACCTCGATAAGCTCCAACTGCAACATGATCCGCCCTCTTTCAGTCGCCATTGCTTGTAGTAGCCTAAACTCAAAACAGCTGCGAGCAATCTAAACACAGTGGAACATTAAAACCCTCCCCCACCAACTAGCATTTCGCCGCTGTAACTGCAGAGCAACACAGACATAACGCAGAAGTATAAATGCTCACGACAGCGTCGCCTACGTGCGTAGCCTACGGCGTACACTACGGCGTACTCTCGACGCAGAAGTATAAATTGGCCTTTACAGGTGGCTCCTACAAGCAGCATACAAAAAGTAACAGTATGCAATATATAAACAAGCCCTACTTTCAAGGAGTTTTGTTGAATTTGTATTACTATTGTTTATGTAGTATATTGTTAATGTAGTTTGATGTTCGATTAAATAAATAAATACTTATTAATAACAATAATTACAAAACGGTTTACATTTAATTTATTCATAGAGAAAAAAATTCCTACAACATAACTTTGTATATTGTTACTATTAACTTTTAAATTCTATTTTTCTTCTCCTGGTTCAGTTTTGCCACTGTATTTCTGTATCAGTGTATTTATTATATTTTTAAGGGCCTTGTTTTAACACTATCCTAATCCCACCAAAACCACACTATATATAGACACACACACACACACACACACACACCTATATATATATACTTAAGTTCAATTTATACTTCTGCGTCAAACTCACGCCGTAGCTACGTCGTAGGCTGTGTGTAGCGCGCGTACCATTCGGCGTACCCTGACGTGCACCTCTCCAAAAATTTAACAACGCATTCTACGCGGACGCAAGCGCTGTGATTGGTCTGCTAGAACCCCTCCCTCGGGTTTCACATTATCCCTCTGCATGTGTAATTGCGCGTCAAAGCGGACAACTACGCAGAAATATAAACGAAAACCAACGCGTAGTGTATAGCGTAGAGGCTCCGGCGTAGGTCCGACGCAGAAGTATAAATCAGCCTTTAGGCCTACGATGCTTTTGGGAAATGCTGCCCTAGTTCTTATTGTGATATGGTGAGTAAAGTTACACGATCTTATTTTTACACCACTTCATTTTAACATCACAGTAAACGCTAGCCTAGAAATCTAGACTCCCCCTAGCGGCAGCAAAATTTATTTCAACAAGGAGGCAGCATCTCGCAATGCAAAGTCAATGGAGACGGATGGATTGTTTTCCCCCCGGAAATGAAAAATGACTTTGCATTGCGAGAGGCTGCCTCCTTTTCATTTATGACATATAACAAAAGACAGAAAAATGCCTAAAAGCTGTGTGACAGGGTGTACAGCAAACAAGCTAAAAAAAAAAACAAATACATTTTTATAAGCTTCCGAACCGTAAAAGCCAGCCTTTAAGGAGACAAAAGTGGATACAGGCAATAAGGTACGGAAAAGGGGCACTGACATATGGTGCGTTCAAGTCATCTCGTAGGCTATAGATCGTAATTACGAGTTGAATGCACTTGAACCCCACCACAATGTCGTAAATACCAGTGGGGAGCTCGCGATTTTCTTTAACTTCTCAATATATCTCCTCCTCTCAGGTTCACATAGTGTGGTGAAATAAGAAATCGACATGGTTAAAATTATGAATTTTTTTTGTGTGTTTTTTTTACAATATGTCGCGTTCCAGTGGGCGTAGTTCTCAGAGTAGTTCGAGAACTAGTTGCGCTCTGTCTCGAAAAACAAACTGTTTTTTGGGGTCGACAGCTTAAAAAAATTTATTTCTGGGTTAGAAATAACCCAGAAATAAACCCCCTAACCCCCAGGTGCACCCCCACCCAAATCTGCAGGCTGCAGCCAGGTGCTTCTCTCAGATTCCGTGAAAAGATTCAAATGAACGACTGGCTCTGGTACTGGCTTACAAATCGGACGTCGCTTATCCACCAGTGCCTGTAGATTTTGTAGTATAAACGTCTGACAATAGAAACAGGAAGTTGATCGTCATGGGGATTAAAATAATCTTGCTTTTAGTTGTAATTGAACACTCGTGCTCTGACAACAATAACGGTTAGTAGATCATTAAATCAATATGCATAAAAAGTGACTTGTAATTTAAAACCTTGCTGATGCAATAAAAATACAATTAGAGAGCTCTCTAATTCAATTCTTACTAGTAACAATTCCAATTAGAGGGCTCTACAAATGAATTTTTACTAGTCATATGTCTATTGACTTCCATTCATTTTTAATTACAGAGCTTTCTAATTTAATTTTTACTAGTAAGAATTACAATTAGAGAGCTCTCTAATCCAATTATGACTAGTAAGAATTGCAATTGCAGAGCTCTTTAATTCAATTACGCTCTGCAATTATACATATCTTTAATTAGTTTTTTTACTAGTAACAATTCAATTAGAGAGCTCTGTAATTGCATTCTTACTAGTAAGAAATGAATTGGAGAGCTCTCTAATTGTAATTGTTCTCAAATGTGTCCATGTTTTCTCCTAATTATTCTCTGGTGGTGTTATGAGAGCTTTCATTAATGGTCATTTGTAGCTATTGATTGATTCGGACTGCATTCTGCCCCCTTGCTACTCAACGTATAATATGCAACACAATCTCATGACAATCTGTATTTGTTTTGCAGAATTGGTGGCTTATGTATATAAACTCGTATAATTTCATTCATAAGTTTTTGTACGGTCCGCTTACACCGGTGGTAATGTTTAGGGGTGGATCTCATGCTTACTTTACTACTTTTTTTTTTTTTTTTTTTTTTAATTGTATGTTTTAATAGTATATGACCTTAACTCATTGTATTTTGTGCTGCTTACAGATATGATGGATCACACAAGATTTCTACCAGGTAATTTAAAGAGTTCAACCAAAAATGTAAATTCTGTCATTAATTAGCTACTCACCATCAAGTTGTTCCAAATAAGACTTTTGTTCATCTTCGGATCACAAATTAAGATCTTTTTGATGAAATCTGAGACCTTTCTGTCCCTCCATTGACACTACCAATTGGATGCTTTAAAAAGTTCATAAAGAGATCGTAAAACTAATCCATATGAATTGAGCAGTTTGGTCAATTTTCTAAAGAGATGTGATCGCTTTATATGATGAACAGATTGAATTTAGTATCATACTTTGTATCAGCAGGCCTAGGCCTACTATAATTTGTTTCGGATAAAAAGCAAAGAAAGCCTTTTCTCAAATGTGTCCAAATGTTTTCTCCTAATTATTCTCTGGTGGTGTTATGAGAGCTTTCACTAATGGTCTTTTGTATTGTTTATAAAAGGGGCACTAATATAATGTAGAATGAAGTGCTGCCTTTCTAAGGAACTTTTCACAAGAGGAGTAGATAAATGAAAGTACCGAAATGGTTTACTCAGAACATATAGCCGGCATTTATTGAACGTCAAATATCAACCAATATGACCTTGTTTATCTTTTCTTTGTAATGTCCTTTTAGTTGTGAAAATCAGTATTTCTCTAAGTTTCAACTTTTTTTTTCACACAAGTTGGGTAAATATGAAATAAAATGAACTCAGAGCTCTGATGAAATAACCTCAAAATAATAAACCAAAGTCCATCTACCCGGGTAGTATGTTTTTTCTTTTTCAAAGTGGGGTGAGATCTCGCGCTTATCTGTACGATGCAATGAAGAAATGGTGAGTAGAAGCAGTTCGTGGCACAGGCAAGATGATCACTCGTGCCCTCTGCTCTTCTGCAAAAAAAAAAAAAACAACCGGAGAGAAATCATAAAAGTAGGTAAACTCCTTGTTGTAATTTCGACCCTTTACTCTGTTATTCCTGCCTTAGAAGTAGGTTTGGTGGGAAAAACCCTTTTAACTAGCTCTTAAATGTTATATTTTAACTTTATTACCTGTGTGGAAAGTTGAAATAGGGCTTCAGCTCTATCGTTCTGCTGTTCACGATTTCTGTCTTCTCCGAAAATCAGTGTAGCAGTTTCCCCTCTGTGCAGCGCTACCACTGCCACCTACTGGACAAATACGGTGTGCAGGGAAAACATAACTAAAAGTAATCAAGAAATCAGATATTAAACTAGAATAACATAATCCTGTTAGTAGGCTATTTTCGAGTGGGTTACATCCTCCCCTCCTTAATCTACATGCATCCTTGCATGTTGCACACTACACTATTTCAGATGTTAAGGGTGTTAAATGACATGTGTAAGGTACAGTGTCAAGGGAAAGGGTTTTAGGAGAAATCTTGGTCTAACCCAGTTAAAATGGTGTATACCTGGGACTAATGGGTTCCCTAAAGTTGGGTAGGTCAGCTTTTTGGGAGCGGTTATATCCCTAGAGGATCATTTCAACGCCAACTCTTCTTCAGGGGCAACCTCGTTGTGTTCCTTTACATTTCCACTTTCTTCTGTCAACACCAATCCAATTCCTGATCCATCTCTAGGACTACAATGCTCACTTAGGTCCGTTGCAGAAACATTAGGAGGATTTCCTTCGGCTCGTACAATATCAGGTGCAGGTGAGTATTGGACTCGACTAGCCTCACTATTTCTATCACTTCCAACACCCTCAGGTTTGAATGCTGGAGCTGCAGGGTTTAGTGTGGAGACATCAAAACTCACATTAGCTTCCTGACTTCCAGAGACAGGCTCATTTTCCATCTGGGTATCCTCTTCAGTGAATTCTACAGCATGAGACCTTTGCTTTAGTCTGGTTTCTTCTTGTAGAATCCCTCCATCCTGTTCAGCAATAGTGGACGTCGAAGGTTGGTTGTAAAGGGAGTAATACTCGGCCTCATCCTCTTCAGACAGTTCTCCATCTTCTTCAGCTCCATCAACAGGAAAAGGTGAGTGATCGTGTTTCTGTCTGGACTTAGACTCTCTGGTACATACTTCCTTGACAGTGGATGGAAGAAATCCACATGGCAAAAGCAGGTCTCTATGTAAAACTCTTTCAGGTCCACTTGTGTGTTCTGGGACGACGACATAGACATGCATCCTTGCATGTTGCACACTACACTATTTCAGATGTTAAGGGTGTTAAATGACATGTGTAAGGTACAGTGTCAAGGGAAAGGGTTTTAGGAGAAAGCTTGGTCTAACCCAGTTAAAATGTCTTGGATCTGTTTAACAACAGTGTATATGGTTTCACGCCATCAATCAGCGATTTTATGCTTCCCTCTGATGCCGACATTCCGCACAAGGACTCTGTCTCCTGCTACCAGTGTGGACTCTCTCACTTTGTTGTCAAATCTCTGTTTGTTCTGTAAAGCAGTCTTCAAACTGTGTTCAGTGGCCAGTCGATAGCTTTCAGTTAGACTCTCCGTCAGCTTCTTGACGTATTCAGAGTGGGATAGTTTACTGCTTCCCTCAGGGCTCAGCCCAAAAGCGATGTCAACTGGGAGTCTTGGCTGGCGACCAAACATCAGGTGATGTGGGTAATAGCCAGTAGTATCATTTTTAGTGCAATTATACGCATGGACAAGGGGCTGCACAAATTCCCTCCACCTCACTTTGTCTCCCTCTTCTAATGTACCCAGCATCTCAAGAAGTGTTCTGTTAAACCGCTCCGGGATTTCCACGTGGGTGGTAAGGTGTTGTCCTCGTCTTTTTAATGCCAAGTAGCATACACAGGTCTTTGATCAGGGCTGATTCAAAGTCGCGACCTTGGTCACTGTGCAACCGCTCGGGGAATCCGTAATGAATGAAAAAGTTGTTCCATAGAGCTTTCGCCACTGTTCTTGACTTTTGATCTGCTGTTGGAACCGCTACTGCATACTTAGTGAAATGGTCCGTAATGGCCAAGATATCCTTTGTTCCTTTTCCATCAGGCTCCAGTGAAAGATAGTCCATATAGACCAACTCCAAAGGAAGTGTTGTTTTTATATTCACCAAGGGAGCGCTTCTCTCAGCCCATGCCTTTCTCCGTATACATCTCTCACAGGTCTTGATTCTCTGTCACGTCCATGGCCATACGAGGCCAACAGAATCGGGCACGAAACAAGTCCAAAGTTCTGTCAGTACCCAGGTGTCTGACAGCATCATGGAGGTTCTCTAGTATTTCTGTATTTCGTCGGAAGGACAAGCTGATGGAAAGGCTCACCTTGACTTATGCGTTTTCGGTATAGGACTTCATCAGAGAAGACCAGTTGCTCCATTATTCTCAACATCAACTGGACCTCTCGATCCTTCTGACGCCTCAACCTGTATGGAAGTCGCTTTCTTGCTTTGACAAGCTCTATTACTCTACTGATAACTGGATCTTGCCTTTGCTCACGTGCCCAATCTATAAGTGACATTTGCGGCAACGTACATGACCCAAGTACATCAGCTTGACAGAATCCTACAGGAATGGCAGAGGCCTCAATTGCTAAACATTCCCCTGGTACCGGCGTTTAGAAGTCCGGCTCTGTACTTGCTGCTGAGATGTGCTGGTACCTCTGACACACTGCCTTCACAGCATCAGATGGAAAATCGGCTCCTCTGTCGTTCTGTAGGAATTGGGCAAGGAAGCGCTGAATGCGAGTATCCTCATCCTGAGAAGTGAAGTCGGGTTGGTATTCGTCATGAGGATGTGGACGCCTTGAGAGGTTGTCTGTGTCTTGGTTCTTCCTCCCAGCTCTATACTGGATGTTAAAGTCAAAGCTGGAAAGGGCAGTCAGCCAGCGGTGGACTGCAGCATCAAGCTTGGCAGAAGTCAGTACATACGTCAGTGGGTTGTTGTCTGTCACAACAGTTAATTTCGCTCCGTAAAGATAATCAAAAATTTTCTCTGTGACAGCCCACTTTAAAGAGATATTTGAGTTTGTGTGCAGGGTACCTTCGTTCACAGCGGTTGAGCCCCCTGCTCGCATAGGCTATTACTCTCAATTTGCCTTCCTGCTCTTGATATAAAGCCGCACCAAGGCCATGAGTGCTTGCGTCTGTATGTACCACGTAAGGCTTCTTCGGGTCGACAAACCCAAGGATCGGAGCTCTTGTGAGCTTTTGAATGAGAGTCTTGAATGCGTCTTCGCAGGCTGATGTCCATTTCTCATTAAACGGTCTTCTGAAATCTACACTTGAGAGACGTGTTGAGCTGCTATATGAGGAGGCTGACTTCTTTTTTGGTGGCAGGTAACCAGCTGTTAAGTCGTTCAGAGGCCTTGCGATTTTGGAATAGTCCTTTATGAACCTCCTATAATATCCAGCAAATCCAAGAAAAGACTTAAGCTCTTTGATGTTATTAGGCCTAGGCCACGTCGTCAGAGCAGCTATCTTGGCTGGGTCGGTCTCTACCCCAGTAGCAGACACAACATGACCGAGGTATTTAACAGATGTTCTGAAGAATTGACATTTCTCAGGTGAAAGCTTTAAGCCAAATTCCTTCAACCTCTGGAGAACTCGGAGTAATCTAGCTTCATGTTCTTCAAGTGTAGCCGAGAAAACGATAACGTCATCAAGAAAGACTAAGACTTCTCTCAAGTTCATTCCACCCATACACTTCTCCATTACTCTCTGAAAAGTACTGGGGGCATTCGTAACTCCCTGTGGCATCCTGTTAAACTCCCAGAACCCCATAGGTGTCACAAAAGCTGTTTTGCACTTGTCCCCATCCTCCATTTCTACTTGATAGTAGCCAGACTTGAGATCCATAACAGAAAACCACTTGGACGCGTTCAAGGCTGAGAAGGCTTCTTCTATGTTGGGTAATGCATATGCGTGTTTGATGGTTTGTCTATTCAGTTTTCGGTAATCAACGCATAGCCTAATGTCACCGTTCTTTTTCTTCACCACTACAATTGGTGAAGCGAAGGGGCTTTCTGACTCATGTATGATGTTCGCATCTTGAAGCTCTTTTAAATGACGTCTGACAGCCTCATAATCGGAGGCATGAATCGGTCTGGGCCTCTGTTTAAATGGAGATGGATCCGACAAGCGTATCCTGTGTTTGATCTCAGTGGTATGACCAAAATCAAGGTCGTTGAGTACAAAAACGTTTGACATTGAATTCAACTTCCTGGTAATTCTCTCCTTCCACTCTTCAGACAAGGGAGAGTCTGCAAAGTCTAAAGTGAGTTTACAGGAATCAGACACATGCATGGAGTTGCGAAGGATGAAGTCAGGTGGGATGTCTCACTCAATGTGACTCTGTCATCGTGACCTGGTAAGAATGACACAGATTTAGGAAAAGATCACTCAGCAATGCTATGACCTGCTGATATTTTGATGTCATGTGCCGTCTCATTTTTCACCAAAACAGGCATCTTGAAGGATGGAAATGGCGGGCTTGTCATGACGTAGCTACAGAACAAGAGACCAGCAGGTAAGTTGGATTAGGGGGGCTCTACCATAAGGGGAGTATCGGTAGCTACTGGGACATGCTTTGCGTATCCAGTTAAAGCCACTCTTTTACCTGCAGGAATGATGACACTCTTTTTGCTCTGCAGCTTCACAGTCCCAACTCTGCCATTTTGTTGATTTATTTTGAATCTGTGATACAAATGTTTCACAAAATGGGGTGCATTGACCACTGTTGGTCCCGTGTTTTACGCAGTCATCCTGAATAAGTGCACACTTTTCATACAGTGGATCCAGTGTTTTGGTGCCTATCAACAAGGGGACGTGCATGTTTGTTCTGTGGTCAAGCACAACAAGTGCTAAGGTAAGAATCTTTACAGGTTTCCCCATGATGTGCTCTGGAAAATTTATGTCGACTTGGATGTAACCTAGATAGGGTACTTCCTGACCACCCGCACCTTCTATTTCTAATAGGTCTTGAATGGGGAAAATGGGTTGATGTGAAAGGTAACTCTCATGAAAAGACTTTGAAATTGTGCTAACCTGGGAACCTGAATCTAGAAGGCTATCACACTGAACTCCTTCAACTACAACAGTTGATGTACATTTTGGCCCCATCAGCCCTCTTGGGAGAGCACCATCCAATGACTGAGTTGAGAAATGTGTTTCACAGACGACTGTTTTCGTGCCTTTGTTTTGTGTGGGACGTTTCATTTTATTTCCGGGTGCAGTTAGTCCCTCCACTGCGACCCTGTCCAGTTTAAATGGTCATATTTGGTTTCCCATTCATTTTGTCTTGCTTTGAGTTCTTTATATTTCTGATCAACCATCATCTTATTTGGGGGATTTTCACACTGTCGCGCTAGATGGCCATCATTGCCACATTTGAAACAGAACCAAGCCTTTGGCCTGGTTTTTGGCGCTGTTTGTTGGGCTTGAATTTCAGCTACCCTATCTGAGGGGGTATCTTGAGCTGAATTCTGGATTTTGTTAGCATGCTTTTGCCTCCTTAGATCTTTCTTTTTGGTAAGTTGCATTTTTAGTTCAGAGACTTGTTTCAGTAAAGCTTCAGTTTCTGTGACGTATGTCTGGAGGACATTTGCGCCTGCATCAGAGAAAGGCAGTTCATTCACGAGTTGCATATTCAAAGAGGACCTGGGCTTTGTGTTCCCTAAATGGCGTTGCATGCGATCCTGCTTTGCAGTTCTCCTGTCTTCCTCTGTTCTAACTTGTAGCAGGAAATCAGAGAATCAGATGGGTTTCCTGTTTTAAGCCCTAATTGCAGTGCCAAAATAAGGGACTGGTCCCAATATCCACGCCGAAACTGTCCCAACAGCTGTTTATTGGCATCTGCTTTCGCAATGCTACCCCTCTGCATAGCTGTAGTGATCAGCACCTGTAACCGCTGCAGGTATTCTGAGGCTGTCTCTCCTGTGTTTTGATGAGTGCTAAGGAACCTTGCGAAAATTTCTTCCCCATCCTCAACTAATCCATATGCTGAGTCGAGGAGCTTCACATAATCACGAGGAGCTGCATCTGGGCCTAACTGCCTGATTAAATCAGAGGCTGGTGGAAGCAGGCTTTCTAGGATTTTACGTCGCTGCATGTCAACAGGGGTTTTATCCTGAATCAAAAGCTCCACATGGAGAGACCATGTCTGAAAGTCAGCTTCATTTGTAGGTTTAGGAAGTTTGCCTGAAAAAGGACGAAGTTGCTTAGATCAGTGGTTCCCAAACTTTTAACAGGCATGTACCCCCTGAGACATTATAGATCTTCCAGGGTACCCCCAACACCACCAATTGTTAACACATTTTTATTTATTAATATTTATTTTTATCAATTTTGTCGAGAATAGTGAATAGAATCATAAACATATGATACAAACTCATCAAAAGTCAACATATTATACAAATGTGCTGAATATAATGATTTTAAACAGATATGCACCCAATCTCACACACAATAGGCCTACAACACATATCCAACATCTCATTAAAGCTATTGTTAACTTTTCACTTACTGATAAGTATTGCTTTTCACATATGATAACATTGTATATTTTCTTAACTTCTCTGCTGTAAAATAATAATAAAAAAGAGAATATTATTTGTATTCAATTTTTCATGTTCGCATTTGAGGAAAAAAACAAGGTTACGGACGTGACAGTTCTCCGTTACGGACATGACCGCTCTGAAAGCGACTTTAAAACTTTCACGGAGACCTCAAACAGAAAGCACAAAGCCTTTCTTTAAAGTGAATTTCATTTCATATCATAAATCAATGTTTCATCAAACAATTGCCTGGATTTAATAAGAAGTAAATATAGTAGAAAATAGATCATCATGACACGGAGGCGCCAGCGCGTGAACTGGACTCTCGTCTAATAAACGAACCGAAACACAGCGTATAAGGTACTTGCCTCACAGACCTGAGAAATATATAGAAAGCTTGAAATGTCTACTTACCTAACCCTTAACAGAACAATTCAAAATGAAAGAAATCAGACTCTCTGCTTATGTAATCCGTATGAAATGTGCATTTCTCTCTGGCGTGTTCACTACTGCGAAGATCGCGAGTCAACATCGCCAACTTCATCTTTGCAGCCGACACTGACAAACACTTGTTTATTAATAAACTATTAAAATGTCTCCTTGCTATATTTGACACATTCATAATCATTATGCCTGTTCTTTGTGGCAGCTTTTAGATACTTTATTGGCAGCGCCACCCTTGCATGTTACATTATGCGTCACCACTGCATCAGCACCGAAAACATGTTTTTTTTTTTTTCAAATCAAAAATCGTGATACGAACCGAATTGTAGGTTTGGTCTATCGTTACAGCCCTAGTAAGATGAGAAAGCAGGAGTTTAGTCGTTTGTCATGGTTGTAAAAAGCCATTAAGTCAGTCATTTAGTGGTGAATGTAATGCATGTTGGGTTGGGTAACACTTAGTGTGTGCTTTACGGACTAAAGGGGTCCCACTGTCCCACTGTTACTTGAGTCTAAAAGCTCTGCTCACACTGTGGGTAGAGATCTCTCAGGAGTAGGAGCTACTTTATAAGCCCTATCTATATGCCACATACTGATGTTAGGATATTGTTCTTTTGTGTATTGTGGGAGGTTAGGAGCTAGGTCTATGACGGATTGCTCAGACTCAAACTGAACTAGAACTTTAACTCCATTCTCTTGTCCTGTTTGCCTTACCCTAAGAGCTTTGTTCACAGGCCCAAAAGCTGAACAGGATTCAGTTATCTGTTCATCAGTATCAGTTGTGGTAATACCCTCAACGTACACAGCCATTTTCAAATTCACATCATACTTTTGTTCAGTTTCCATGACTGCATTGAATTTGACACAATTTACAAAAACAAACTGAAAGATGTTACTATAAAAAAAATATATTACAGTGGGTCAATAGTCAGGTTTAACCGGCAATGTAAACAAATGCTGATTTAATCTAATTTCTCCTCTTGGCCACTGGCTCGCCAAATTATGAAAGGGGCACTTATTATAATGTAGAGTGAAGTGCTGCCTTTCTAAGGAACTTTTCACAAGAGGAGTAAATTTCAAAGACAAATGAAAGTACCGAAATGGTTTACTCAGAACATATAGCCGGCATTTATTGAACGTCAAATATCAACCAATATTACCTTGTTTATCTTTTCTTTGTAATGTCCTTTTAGTTGTGAAAATCAGTATTTCTCTTAGTTTCAACTTTTTTTTTTCACACAAGTTGGGAAAATATGAAATAAAATGAACTCAGAGCTTTGATGAAATAACCTCAAAATAATAAACCAAAGTCCATCTACCCGGGTAGTATGTTTTTTCTTTTTAAAAGTGGGGTGAGATCTAGCGCTTATCTGTATGATGCAATGAAGAAATGGTGAGTAGAAGCAGTTCGTGGCGCAGGCAAGATGATCACTCGTGCCCTCTGCTCTTCTGCCTCGCGTGTCCGATGGTGAATTTGTCCAATGGAACTCCCTCTTGAATCATGCATCCAAAAAAAAAAAAAAAACAACCGGAGAAAAATCATAAAAGTAGGTAAACTCCTTGTCGTAATTTCGATCCACCCTTTACTCTGTTATTCCTGCCTTAGAAGGTTTGGTGGGTAAAACCCTTTTAATTACCTCTTAAATGTTATTTTTTAACTTTATTATTCAGTGTGGAAAGTTGAAATAGGGCTTCAGCTCTATCGTTCTGCTGTTCACGATTTCGGTCTTTTCTGAAAGTCAGTGTAGCAGTTTCCCCTCTGTGCAGCGCTACCACTGCCACCTACTGGACAAATACGGTGTGGAGGGAAAACATGACTAAAAGTAATCAAGAAATCAGATATTAAACTAGAATAGCATAATCCTGTTAGTAGGCTATTTTCGAGTGGGTTACATTTACAGATTTGGACTCCATTCCTTATCCGTACTACTCTTAACTCTTCAACAACGTATAACAGTAATACGCAACACAATCTCATGACAATTTATATTTACGTTTTGCAGAATTGGTGGCTTATGTGTATAAACTCGGATAATTTCATTCATAATGTTTGTACGGTCCGCTTACACCGGTGGTAATGTTTAAGGGTGGGTCTCATGCTTTTTTTAAATGCACTATAAAATGTAATAAGTTGACTTTACTTGGAAATTTTAAGGCAATCGGTTTCCTCACTTTTTCGAAGTAAAGTTTAGTTAGCGAAACTTAATAACATTTGTATAGAAAACTTGTTAATCAAGTATATTCAAGTACAGTTGAATCAAAATCATTAGTTGTGTTAACTTCTAATTGTAGTTCACATTACTATTATTATATATTTATGTTTTATATATATGCTTTCATTTTACTTAATAATATATATATATATAATATATTAAGTATACACATATATAGATATGTCTTCTCTTCCTTTGACACCAAATAACAAATGTCTTGTTGCATCACTGCACACTGTAAAAACGAACAAGTTCATTCAACTTAAAATAATTTGTAACCTGGCTGCCTTAAAATGTTAAGTAAGCTTAGAAATTTCAGTTGTTTGTACATATGTTGGAGTTCCTTAAACCTAGAATTAATCGTTGGGGTAACAAAGGTGAAGCTGACAAAATAGTCTGATCAACTTTAATTTAAATTTAATTAGTTTTTTAGTTACTCCAAGACATTAAAAGTTGTGTAAACCTAAATCCCAGTTGAGACGACATAAAATTAGTGACAACAACAAACTTTTCTGCTATCTTGAGTTGTTTACACTAAGCATCTTGAGTCAACTTATAATTATTAGTTGTGCAAACAATATCAAAATTGGCTAAACTATTAATTTTGTGTAATTAACTGCTATCTTGAGTTGTTTACACTAAGCATCTTGTTGAGTCAATTTAGAATTATTAATTGGCTAAACTGTACATTTTGTTGAATTAACTTATTTTTTTTAAGGCAGCCAGGTTACTTTTTCAAAAATAGTTAATTTTAGTTGGAATGTTAAATTCATTTAATAGACTGAACTGCGTTATTTGCCCATACAACTTAAGTTTCTGTTTTCTAATAGTACTACATAACAATTATTCATTGGCATAGAAAAACATGCTGAATGCCATTTTATTTGATTTAAAAGCAGACAAAATCCTTCTTAGTAATAATGTACTTAAATGTACTGTAATTTAAAACACCATAAAACATAGCTAAACGTTGACATTTCATATTAACGTTTCTGTAAAAATGTATGCAAACTCTGGTACATAAAACTGTAAATATAGAAATAAAATCTTACAGCCTTGAAGTTGTGAAATATAAAGGTTTACTGGCTTAAATTGGTAACAGTAAACAGCTTAAAATTGACATTTCATAACATGTTACATGAACATTTATCCCCCAAAAAATTGTGCAAACTCTCGTACATAAAACTGTAAATAAAATCTTACAGCCTTTAAGTTGTGAAATATAAAAGCTTACTGGCTTAAAAGTGCTGTAGTTAATTGCAAGCTGAAACTTGACATTTCATAACATGTTAAATGAACATTTATCTAAAAACATTATGCAAACGAGCTGTAGTACACAAAAGAACAGTAAATATAGAAATATAAAAATCTGCCTTGACGTTGTGAAATTATTGAGAAACAGCTTACTGACTTAAAGGGATAGTTCAACAAAAAATGAAAATTCTGTCAGTATTTACTCTCCCTCATGTTGTTCAACCCCGTAAGAACTTCGTTCATCTTCGGAACACGGATTAAGATATTCCGCTTCTGTGTTGTACGTCACACGCATCACACACATGACCAGCGTTGGCCAATAGTGAGCCTACGTGTGACGTACAACACAGAAGCGCTGCGCTGTTAAACTACGTGAGCTGATTCGAGGCCCACAAAGAAGGAAATTAATAATTGAAATAAAGTCGTTATTTTTGTTTTTTTTGCGCACAAAAAGTATTCTCGTCGCTTGATAAACGTAAGATTGAGCCACTGTAGTCACTTGGACTATTTTAACGATGTCTTTAATAACTTTTAGGGGCTGGCAAGTTTCAATTACTTAGAAGCCTATGGAGGAGTGATCCAGCTCTCAGATTTAATCAAAAATATCTTAATTTGTGTTCCGAAGTTGTGTTCACACAGATGAAGGTCTTACGGGGTTGGAACAACATGAGGGTGAGTAATTACTGACAGCATTTTGTTCCTCACTGGTTTCTGCTGGACTGTGATCACAAATTAGTCCAGGTTTTATATTATTTAAATCAGAATTACAG
Organism: Gila orcuttii; assembly: GCA_026230005.1. NCBI lineage: Eukaryota > Metazoa > Chordata > Actinopteri > Cypriniformes > Leuciscidae > Gila > Gila orcuttii. The sequence continues at coordinate 50,168,553 of JAPDVR010000007.1, read as the reverse complement.
TGATATCTACATTTGTGCCCAGTAAAGGTGGAATACTCACTAGGCTTAAATTGACACTGCGCAATAGGACAATTAACAGTTTCCTTACTCTTCAAATGAGCTCCCAAATGAGCAAATTACTGCTTAATAGTACATGGCTCAGAAAAATCACATAATTCACACTGTAGCAATGAGTGACTACACTGGACTGAGATTCATGTGCATCATTGGGCTGAGATTGATGAACCACTGATGTTTCATGTTTCAACAAATGGTTTTTAAGAGCAACTTGTGTCTTAAAGGGACTATGTGTAGTTTTTTTTTAGGTATTTTATTATCTAAAATCAATATTTTTATTCATAAATATGTCCTCAATGGTGTACAAATACCTCTGCCAATTATCTGACTCATCCTCGTAAACGAAGAATTTATTATCTTTATATACATGTGACGGGTAGGTCCACGGAGGCTTCCATGTAGTTCCGCCATCTTGAAAAACTACAATAGCAGAGAGGGACAAAAAGTACTAGGCCAGCGCGTTTCCACAACGCATTTTCGTTCAGAGCCAGCGTCACGTGACTGTAAGCAGCAGAAACGGAGGTGGAGAGCAGTGAAGAAAATTAGCAGAACTTGCAGATCCAGTTCATATGAATCACAGGACAGGCTAGTGCAGCCACCAGCTCTGAAGAAAAAGAAAGTCAGACTGACTTCTCCATACTTTTGAGTTTGTATACATAATACATTACTGCTGAAGGGCTTTCAGTAATGTAATATTGCAGTAATATGTAATATTGATTTATACAATAGAAGTTGCATACTACACTGTCAGTTACACTAGATTGTCAGTTTTTTACCATTTCAGCTGTTTTAAAGGATTAGTTCACCCAAAAATTTAAAATCTGTCATTATTTTTTTTTTACTGTATTTATCGTGCAATTTATATGCAAAAATTAGTTTTTACTTGCATATGATGCACACTTTATGGCCTGTAATACGCACGTAACCCACAGCACTAATCCAACCCAAGGGGTTTACACTGCATATCATGTGCATGTAAAAACGCTCTCGGTTACTAGGGTTGGGTACCAAAACGCGGTGCCAATAGGGAACCGGTTCCGACGTAAACGGTAGTAACCAGACCGAATTAGAACGAAAATTTCGTTGCCTGATTTCGGTGCCTGACTCGGTCTTACATGCGCTTCATGAGGCACACGCGCGCACACACACACGCAAGGTCTCTCGCTCTCTCCCTCTCCGCCGTGCGCGCGCTATACGGCTTGGAGCACCATAGACATCATATAGATAGACGCCCTATCGACCGCTACTGCCTATTGGCGCGGACGAGACGTGGGGCCGCCATCTTAAACCGGTCACCTGCTCCGCTCAGTGTAATCTGTTTGGCAGGTGCAATGAGCTGTCAGCGCATTTAATTAATCATATCTCACTGAATACCGAACTGATTTTCACACGGGTTTTTTTGCTGCAAAGGTGATACACGTAGCTACGATACAGGACACATTGAATATTTTACTCACAAAATACAAACAATAGTACGGTACTGTTAAATCTTACTTGTGAAAAGTAATCCCCGAGTGATGGTCCGCCGATTTGAGCAGGAATATGCTGCACAGTGCTCTGGCATCTACTGCTTCTATGCAACGCAAATAGGAGTATGACCTGTTTAAGATGGCGGCCGCATTTCTTGCGCCACAGCGGCCAATAGGGCATCTAGTCTCTATATGATGTCTATGTGGAGCACAGTCTCTTCTGTCTCGCATGCGCGCTCTTGCTCGCTCGCTCTTGATTCCGAGAGATTTTAACTAATTTGCGGGCATCATTGTAAAATTGCGCGTCAGAACGCCCTCTCTGTGCCGTTTGTCTGAAGCCCATATAGAATCACGCCAATTTGTTGGCTGATGGCGTGGGCGCCGCCTCGACGCTCGCGCGCGCCATCATCTGCTCCTCAGATTTCTCTGCCGAAAAAGGAAGCTTGTCGGCAGCTCGAGGAGCTTGGCAGCGAACGCAGCGTCTCGTTCCCTATTCAGAGAACACCAGTAACCAGAGACGTTCTCTTTCATAGGTTCACTCAACGCTGCGTAGCTAAGACGCAGTGGGAACGAAATACCAAACTCGCCAAGCTAAGCGCTGCCGTAACTAGTACAACGACCAGATAACTTTGACTGGTTCAAGCTGACAAAACATGGAAACCTGGAGCCATGTCGACATTAGATTACCCTGGTAGTAATCTCTATTAATCTCCAGTATTACATTGTTTGATACAATATTGTTTTATTTGATATTATGTAAATGTGAATTTTTATTTTATATTGTTTATTTATTATTATCATATGTTCTATTTATATTGTTTAAAGATTTAAGTTAATATTGTGTCCAGTTTGGCCCTGTAAATAAAATGGTATTATTTTTTGACAGTGTGTGCGGTTTCGTTTTCTTAAGTAACCGGTTCAAGAACCGTTTAAGCACCGGAACCGTTAAAAAAATACCGAGTAGGTATTGGTATCGGATAAAACCCAACCGATACCCAACCCTATCGGTTACTAACGTAACCTCGGTTCTCTCTAGATGAGGGAACGAGTGTTGCGTAAGCTAGCTTACGCTACGGGAAAAGCCCCCTTTTCTCGAGAATACCGAAGCCAAAAATTATCCTTAATTTTGCATTAGTTTAAAACGCATTGCTGCACAGAGCAGACCTAGGCGAAGCAGCTCGTGTGCCTATTGGTGGCTCTGCGGCAACTGCTGCAGCCTATCGATGGACTGTTCGTGACGTAAGCACCAATGAGGGTGCGGGCGCCCTCGCGCGTCACGTCCCGCCAGAATGGGCGTGGCTTATGTCTATATAAGCCGAGTCCAGATAGGATGTTCTTTGGTTTTTCACACTGAAGCGAAACCAGAACGTAACACAAGCACGGCAGGGTTACGCAACACTCGTTCCCTCATCTAGAGAGAACCGACGTTACATTAGTAACCGAGAGCGTTCTCTTACGAGAGTACTCTCATGTTGCGTAAGCTAGCTTACGCTGCGGGAACCCAATGTAAAACGCTGTGCTTGCTGAAGTGTCCACACATGGCCTCAAGGGGTGTGTACCCGGAGAACCATACTTGTGAACCATACTAGTGAGTGATATTCAGACCAACGAGTAGTGGGCCTAAAATAAATCATAATCCTATAACTATAGGAACCAGTGCTTATCACATAATCACAGACAGGAGGGACCTGAGTTGGCCTGATCTGTATTGCAACTGACTGTTATAGTCTGTCAGTCAAGTATTAGACTGAGAACAGCTTAGCCTTCAGCGCAGGCACTTCCAGGTTGTAGAATTGTATAAATGTAGACGGAGAGGCTCAGCCTGCCGCCCTACAAATATCCTGGAGTGAAACCCCACTGGACCAGGCCCATGAAGAGGCCACGCATCTGGTCGAATGGGGTCTGATGCTTAAGGGGCATTGAAGGCCATTAGACCTATAAGCCAGCGCGATAGCGTCAACTATCCATCTGGAAACTATCCATTTGCTGCGGCCACCGAACGAAAGAAGAGCTGTTCTGACTGCCTGAACGCAGCAGACCGTTCGACATATATCCTCAATGCCCTGACCAGGCAGAGGAGATTAATGTCACTTTCGCCGTAACTTCACGTCTCACAGCTAATGAATGAATAAATGAAAATGAAAGCCAATTAAACAGGCGCATTGTGTTCAGCACTCCCCCCGCTTTAACTTTGGGCCAATAGAAACTCTGTTGTTACATTACGTCAATCTGTCAAAAAACTCTCAGAGTCTGAAAACGAAGTAGCCTAACGTTACTATACTACTGAGAAGAATCCACAATGGATAAATATTTAAAAAGGTTAAGTACTGATAATCCCAAACAAACAAGCAAAGTGAGAAAGTACGATGAAAATTATATTGTCTATGGATTTATTGAGAACAGCGGTGGGAAGCCGATGTGTGTTGTGTGTCTTCAGGTGTTAGCAAATGAAGCGATGAAACCAGCTAAACTAAAACGGCACCTCGTAACCAAGCACCCGGAGTATATGGATAAACCGAGGGAATTCTTCGTCCGGAAAACCGAAGGGTATCACCACCAGCGAACAAAACTGACTAATTTGGCCACAACATCCGAGAAAGCACAGAAGGCTTCTTTTTTAGTAGCCCAGCGAATAGTAAAATGCAAGAAGCCTCATACAATCGCAGAAGAGCTGATCCTCCCAGCAGCAGTCAATATGTGCGAGATAATGCTCGGGACAGAGGCATACCTCTTTATAAATTAAAAAGCATACCCCTCTCCGATGACACCTTGAGCCGGAGGATCGGTGACCTAGCCGATGACATCTTATCACAACTTGTGGGGAGACTTTGTTGCTGTGAATTTTCCCTTCAGCTGGATGAGTCTACTGATGTGGCTAGTGCAGCACAGCTCTCGTCCGCTATCCGTGGGATGGATCCATTCTGGAGGACTTCTTGTTCTGCAAAGAGGTCCCTGGCAGGACAACGGGCGAGGAGATTTTCAAGATCCTAAATTAGTTTGAGTTTCATGAGCTGAGTTGGGGGAAATGTGTGGCCGTTTGTACTGATGGAGCAGCAGCAATGACGGGCAGAAAGAGTGGTCTTGTTGCTCGGATAAAGGCAGTAAACCCCAGAGTAAAATTTGTCCACTGTATGCTGCACCGACAAGCGCTCGCCTCCAAAGGTATGGAACCAGACCTGCACTTTGTGTTGAGCACAGCTGTGACAGCAGTTCATTTTGTTAAGTTAAGGGAGATGTCAGAGTTTCTGAGAACGGAAAAGCCCGACATCGCCGAGTTTTTTTCCGACCCCGAGTATGTTGCCAAATTGGCCTATCTGGTGGATGTATTCAACATTCTCAATAGCCTCAACCTCTCCATTCAAGGACGCTATGCATCCATCCTTGACGCTAGCGACAAAATCACCGCATTCATGAAGAAAGCTGAGCTATGGAGAAGAAGACTTGGAGATGGAGTGACCGACATGTTCCCTCAACTCACTGATTATCTCAACGCAAACAACATGTCAGTTGCTGTAGTGAGAGAGGTAGCCACCTCTCACCTCACTGCACTCACCTACTTCACGGATGTAAACACAGATGCTTGGGACTGGGTGTGAGATCCGTTTGCTCCAGCAGGAACATAGTAAAGTAAAGCAGAGGAGGAGTTGGTGGACTTATCTTGTGACCGGACTTTGAAGGCCTGATTCCAGCAGGTGAGCCATGCAGACTTTGGCCCTCCCTCTCATGTGAGTATCCTGAACTAACAGCACAGGCCATGCAGATATTGCTCCCATTCCCTACCACTTACTTATGCGAGTCATCTCTCAACTTTGACTGCAATGAAGACGAAGTACAGAGCTTGTCTCCATGTGGAGAATAATCTTAGAGTCTGCTTATCCATCACGCCAAGACTGGACAAACTATGTAGTGAGAGACAGGCACACCCATCTCATTAGTGACACACCATCTTCTTAATGTAGGGTACATATGCATCTGTTTCTGTTTAAGGGTATGCATTAGTGTCATCTTTTCATTGTCATTCATTACTTTATGAGTAAAAAGTTCTCTCGCTCTCGCTCTCGCGCTCGCGCTCGCTCGGTGCACGCTGGGAGCGTTTGGGGGATTAGTAAGGGGAGAGGGTGACTGTTATTTACTTTTTCCTTATTTTTCATCCTTAAAATTTGGGGTATAACAGTTGATTTTGAAATTAGATTAAGTTGATTAAAGTTTTTTTTTTCGGGACGGTGTTGGGATGGCGTCGTTCCCGAACGCGGGAGAGCCACCGCCACTTGTGTCTCTGCGTAATGGAGTCAGGTGTGTTCCCGCGCCGGGTGTGCAGGTGGAAGAAGTGCTAGTCGCGGTTGGAGAGCAGATCGGGTTTGAAAACATTTCTTCGGCCTCGAGGATGAACAAGGCCGTTGTGATTTTTGTAAAGGAGGAAGAGGTAGCTAATCGTCTCGTTATCAACGGAATTGTGGTAAGTGGTGATTTTATTAATGTTTCACCGCTGGTTACGCCGAAAACACGCGTAACTATATCAAACGTGCCCCCATTCATTAATAATTATGAGATTGAGCGGGGATTAGTTCGTTATGGGAAGTTTGCTAGCGCAATTAAAATGGTTCCACTTCGCTGTAAAAATGCAGCATTAAAGCATGTCATGTCTTTTAGGAGGCAGGTGTTCATGTTTTTGAATGAGCCAGAATTAGATATTTCTTTCAGAGTATGGCATGAAGGAAAGGCGTACATGGTGTATGCAAACTCTGGAAGCATGAAGTGTTTTGAGTGTGGGGATGTGGGCCATAAAAGGATGGCGTGTCCACATAAAGCTCAGAACGGTGAGGAGACTGCAGGGCCTAGTGATGCCGTCGATGTAGCAAAAGGATCTGAGACTGCTAAACAGTCTCATGCTGGAGAGACGAGTGACGCTCAAGCTCATAGTGATAAACAAACTGATGTTGTTGTTGATGATGATGATGATGATGGGGATGGTGGCAATGAGTCTAGTGAGAAAAAGGCAGAAGTTCATGGAACTGTGGATGATGAAGTGGCAGGGACATCTGGATGCGTTGAAATGTCTGAGGATAAGGAGATAAGAGATGATGAGTCAGTCTCTGATATTTCTGAGATAGGTTCTCAAGCTTTGGAGGATACATACACATTGCAGGAAATTAACAACTTTTTGGATGCAACATTTGGAAAAGTATTGGAAGTTACGTATTTTTTTCCAGACACAGATAAATTCATTGGGTCAGTGTTGTCCCTGCAGAAAACTGTCAGTTATGAAGCCTTAGATTAAAAAAAAGAGATTTCGTCTGAAGAAAATGATAACAAGGTTAAGGAAAGATAAAATGAATGCTTTGAAAAAGTAAAATGAAGAAGTTGCACATGGTGATTTCTAAACTTTGTATGTCGCATTTGTACCTGTCCTGTCTCTTTTATTTCCTTTTTTCTTATGGGGCTGTTAAGGGTGGGCTCCTTGAATATAAATGGAGGTAGAGCTAGGACAAAATTGGCAATGGTTTCAGAGTTTATTAAAATTAACCGGGTTGATGTAGCTTTTTTACAAGAAACCCATACTGATACTGATAATGAGAATGAATGGAGCATGTGGTGGGAAGGGAAGCTCACTTTAAGTCATGGGACAAATAACAGTGCAGGGGTTGCTATTTTATTTTCTAAAAATATTAATGTTAATATTTTAGCGGTGAATGAGGTCATAAAAGGTAGACTGTTGTTAACTAAGATTGAGGTTGGAGGAATGGTATTTGTGTTAATGAATGTTTATGCGTCAAATAATGGGACTGAGAGGATGGAATTTTTTATGAAAATGACAAGGTTAATTAAGACAATTGATAGTAATGTGTGTATTGTTATGGGAGGAGATTGGAATTGCACCACATACTTTACAATTGATCGAAATGGTGAAGAGCCACATAATCAAGTATGATGTTGGTAAAAGTATTGAATGAATTTGAATTAGTAGATGTGTGGAGAATGATTAATAAAAGATCTAGACAATATACCTGGCTTAAAGTAAATGATAATAGAGTAAGTGGTGCACGATTAGATAGATTTTATTTGGGTAAAGTATGGAATAATCGGGTGATGAATGCTTCTATTTTGCCTAATGGTTTTTCAGACCATCACATGGTTATTTTTGATTTCAATTTTAAAAATGTCAAAACCTAGTTATTACTGGCATTTTAATGCTAAATTGCTACAAGACATTAATTTTTGTGATTCATTTATTTTTTTCTGGAAGAACTGGAAAATGAAGAAAGATTCGTTTGAGAATCTCAGTCAGTGGTGGGATGTCGGAAAAGTTAACATAAGGATTTTTTGTCAGAATTATTCATCTCATATTGGATCAGTGGTGAAGGAAACTGTGAAAAGATTACAAAGAGACATTGAACTTTTAGAGCAAGACATTTTTAATAATAATGAACTTGTGCATGATGATGCTCTACGAAGGAAAAATAAAGAACTTGGAACTTTTCTACAAGAGCAAGTAAAGACAGCGCTAATAAGGGCAAGATTTTGCTCTATTAAAGACATGGACACCCCTAGCACATTTTTTTTCAATCTTGAAAAGAAAAGTACAACACAGAAGCAAATGTATCATCTTCGTCGTCATGATGGTTCTATAACAACAGATCCTGTGGAAATAAGGAAGATGTCTGCAGATTTCTATTCACAATTATATGCTTCTGAAAACTGTAACCAGGAAAGTGCTGAGGATCTACTTAATGATCTACCAAAGATTGAGAGTGAACTCAAAAAGAGTCTGGATGATAACATTACTTTTCAAGAGCTTACAGAGGCAATGCAGCAGTTGTCCCCACTGGTAGATCCCCAGGAATTGATGGATTGACTGCTGAATTCTATCAACGTTTTTGGGGTGTTTTAGGAGAAGACTTTTATGAGGTACTGTCTGAATGCTGTCAAAGTAAGATACTTCCCATAAGTTGTAGTCGGGCAGTTCTTTCACTACTTCCAAAAAAGGAGATCTTGGACTTCTAAAAAATTGGAGACCAGTGTCATTGTTGTGTGTTGACTACAAAAAATTCTCAAAATGTTTGGCTAATAGATTAAAGTGTTATCTTGGTTTATTGGTGCAGAAGGATCAGACATACTGCATTCCTGAAAGATCTATAATGGACAATATATCATTATTACGTGATGTTATTGAAATAGGTCAGCTCAATAATTATGAAATTGGTGTTCTTTCTCTAGATCAGGAGAAAGCATTTGATAGAGTTGACCATGGGTATCTCTATAATGTTTTACAGCATTTTGGCTTTGGTGATACATTTATTTCATATATTCAGTTGTTGTACTCCAATGCATTTGTTCTTGTAAAGGCTGCTGGTGGTTTAAGTGCACCAATACCTGTTTCTAGAGGAATTAGGCAAGGCTGTCCAATTTCAGGACAGTTATATAGCCTTGTCATTGAACCTCTGTTGTGCAAGTTAAGGAGAAATCTCAATGGGGTCTTAATTCCGAATGGAGACATCAGTTCTATGGTGTCAGTATCGGCTTATGCTGATGACGTTACTGTTTTTATTACAGGCCAGGATGATGTTACAGTTTTAATTAAGAACATTGAGCAATACGAGAAGGCATCCTCGGCTAGATTAAACTGGGGAAAAAGTGAGGGTTTCATTATTGGACAGTGGATAGGTAAAAGACCTCCGCAGCTTCCTGGTGGTTTGAAATGGGGTAGGGAGGGGATGAAAGTCTTGGGTGTATATTTAGGGAATAGTCAATTTCAGATGAAGAATTGGGAGGGAATGCTGGAGAAAGTGATTGCCCGATTGTCTAAATGGAAATGGCTATTACCACAGTTATCGTATAGAGGGCGAGTTTTGGTTATTAATAACCTAACCGCCTCCACACTGTGGCACAGGTTTATTGTCATGGAGCCACCTGATGAACTGATCTGCCGTGTACAAAGAGCATTGGTGGACTTCTTCTGGAGTGGGCAGCACTGGATCCGGGCAGCAGCACTGTATTTACCTGTCCAGGAAGGTGGCCAGGGGTTGGTGGATGTGAGGAGTCGTATCAGTGCCTTCAGGATACAAGCTGCACAGAGACTCCTCTATCATAAGGACTTGACTTGGGCCCAAACTGCTTGTGCTTTGCTACAAAGAGCAGGAGGATTGGGATTGGATAAACATCTATTCCTAATAAAACTGGAGGAGGTGAGCTTGTCTGAGCTTACACCATTTTACAAGTCAATGTTGAAGGTCTGGAGAGCTGTTTTTAAAGTAGAACGGGACATTGATCCTCAAGGACACTGGGTCACTGAAGAACCGTTGTTTTTTAATCCAATGATCCAGACAAGGATTTTATCTTCTGTGAGTATACGGACATGCTTACTAAGGAACAACGTTGTAAAACTGGGGCACCTCTTGGACAGTAATGGATGGAGATCAGCAGAGACCCTCAGAGAGGTGACAGGATTACGGTCACTAAGACTTACAGCAAAACTGATGGAGGAAATTTTTAATGTAATACCAAGCAGCTACAGAGAGATCATCGCAAGGAAGGAACCTGATGAGAAAGGATTTCCGAAGATAATAATAGCTCCCGCAAGTACGGAAGATCTGGAAGGTGTGGACGCTGGTTCAATTTTGTCTTTTGAGTTTCCTGAAATAGAACTGTTCGAGTCTACATCAAAGAAGGCCATTTATCACATCACGGTGAAGGTCCTACATCAGGAGTCACTCAGGAGAGTGAAAGCCTCTGGGTGGCCAGAACTGTTGACACCAGAGTTCCTCGTGAGGGACAGATGGAGAGCACTGTATAAACCTCCAGTGGAGAAGCGAACTGCTGATCTACAATGGAGGATTATTCACAGGGCAATAGCTACAGACAGACATGTGGCACACTTGAATCCAGCAGTGGGTGGGGAATGTAGGTTTTGTGGTGAAGAGGAAGATTTGGAACATTTGTTTTTAAGATGTGAAAGACTACAGAGTCTTTTTAATCTTCTTAAGGAATGGTTCAGGGAATTTGATGAAGATTTTTCGGATAAAGTGTTCATTGGAGGGTTAAAGT